>CM057823.1:165573685-166777177 GCA_030068075.1 Paguma larvata
ATAGCCCATGGGTCAGAAGCACAAGGTGACAACCTGGACTTGGAATTGGCATCCAAGGTAGGGGGAGGGGCATTCTTGTCGGACTGAGCCCTTAACCTGTGGGATCTGATGGTCTACTGGGTAAGTAGTCTCAGAATAGAATTGTTGCTTGGTAGTGCTGGGAACAACACGTATTAGAATGAGAAAGGTAGAATCCTATAGGATTAGAGCTGGAAGGGACCTTGACCATCTCAAAGCTTATTTAGGAGATGGGGACCCTGAGTCGGCCTAGCTAGGGCTAAAGCGGGTTCCTTTACTCGGTCTAGGACTCTTCGCGTTGCGTTAAAGCTGACTTTCCGTTGAAGTGGCCCCAGCTTTGCTGCTTCTGGGAAGGCTCCTTCCTTGGTCCACATTTTCCCTTGGTCCTCATGCTCCAGATTCTGGTTTCCCAACTCTCAGATCTGGGTGAGCCGGACTTGAGAAGCATGACTTGGCTCCCGACTCGTGACGTGAGGGCAGTGTTCTTAGTCCCCCCTTAGCAGAGGGGACTTTGGTGGTCATCTTGTAACTAACCCCCTCTCTTTGCAGATAAGGCAGCTGAGCCCTGAGAGGTTCAGTGGCCTGTGCGAGTCAGGAGCAGCCTTAGCCTGTAGCAGAGGAGCAGACCATCAGGTTTGGTGAGGGGAGGGTCCGTGTATGTGTCTTGGTCAGGCTTTCCAGTATTCACCCACAAATATTAGCTCTCATCTCGTCTCTCTATCCTTTCTTGAATTATTAAGAGGTTGTTTTGTCTGTTAGTCTCAATGGGCCATATTGTTCCAAAAAACGTGAGGTGGAAAAATCTGGTCATTGAGAAAGAAAAGAATGACAATAAAAGTAATTAAGTACTGCTTTATCAGACAAGTAAGGTAGGACATTGATATGTTTTGGAAGTGTTAGTGAAAATTTTCAGAGCAAAAGTTTTCAAAACCTAAATCCATTCATGAAACTCTTTTCGAAGGTAAACTAAATTCGGTTGTGTTTCTACAACCAGTACTTCAAATGCATCTGTTAATGTGTGTCTATCATGTTCCATAATACTTTACATCTTTCCTTCGTACCTTTGTTTCACGAGTTAATTCTCTGATATGTTTATTAATCCAGCCAAAGGTAGTCGAGGGCCTTCCTGTTTGGGAGGAACTGGGGATGAAGTGATGTGAACAACATAGGCTCAGTAGGCGCCTTTCTGGAGCTAGCAGCTTATCAGGAAAGATGATAAAACAGGCAGTCACGTTAGATAAAGCATCCTTAGTAAGTATGGCGCCAGCCTGAGTTCCTTACCTGGGGCCGGGGGTGGGATGAGAGCCCAGTTCCAGTACGGTTGAGCAAGACTTTCTGGAGGAAGTGAAGCTTAAGCTCATACTTGTAACAATGTCGGCATTAGTGAGGTGAAGAGAACTAGCGGTCACAGGAGAGGGGGCGAGAGGCCTGGTTCAAACACAGCAGGGTCACCGGGCCCCACCCTGGAGCCTGTGAGGCAGTAGATGTGGGGAGGAACTGGAGAATTTGCTGTCCCCACACATTTCCCAGGTGATGCTGCCCGGAGTGTCACACGTGAGCGGGGAGATAAGAGGTGGAAGAACTAGGGGCCGTGTTTCTCTCAACCAGGAGATTCCCCCCACTTGGTGTGCTATCCATTTCCTGGTCTCCGCCTGTCCTCCAAGCTGAGATCAAGGGTAACACTCCTCAGAACCTTTCCTGGGTTTTCACACTGATTTTCTGCCCTCTGAGTAGACACCTGGAGTCCACGAACGCACGTTGGGTCTGTTCCGTGTTATTGAGCATTAAATTATAAGCAGTTGTTTCCACTGTGTGTGTCTCGCTAGGGCTCCCCGAGCACAGAGCACATGCTCACATAGTTCGCTGCGTGGTCAGATTCTCGCAGCCAGTCTGAGGAGTGGGCTGCCGTCGTCTCTGTTTCGCAGAGGTGAGTACAGGGAGATTTGAGATTTACTGAGGAGTCAGCAAGATGAAGAGAAGTGAAATGTCTCCCTGGCTCACGTCGCAGGTGAGGAGAAGCCACAGCTAGATGGGCGTCCCTTGTTCTCAGGTGTTCTTTGTCACGTGAAATCGTATGGGCTGCACGCTCAGCGCCACAGGTAAAAGGAAGGTTTTATATTTAATCTTTTTTTTTAAACTTTTTCACTGGAGGTCCAGCTACTTAAAGAGGAAATAAAGGCATCATAGATTGAATGTAGGTTTTTATTTTTTGTGGAAAATGGGCTGTTTTTTAGAAATAAAGGCATCATAGATTGAATGTAGGTTTTTATTTTTTGTGGAAAATGGGCTGTTTTTTTTTTTTTTAAATAAATGTTTATTTTTGGGAGAGGGAGAGTGCGAGCAGGGTGAGGGGAGTGGGGGGTGGGGGGAGTGGGAGGTGGGGGGGGGGAGGGGCAGGGAGAGAGAGGGAAGCACAGAATCCGAAGCAGGTTCCAGGCTCCAAGCCGTCAGCACAGAGCCCGACATGGGGCTTGAACTCACAAACCGTGAAATCATTACCTGAGCTGAAGTCGGATGCTCAGCCAACTGAGCCACCCAGGCGCCCCTAAAATGGGCTGTTTTCCAAGGAATTCTTTAGGAATCCTCATTTTGCTTTTAGAGTGAATCTTTGAAGAGAGTAATTCAATTTACATGTCATTAGGTTTATAAATGAATTTTTAAAAGTTTTGGCATGAAGGAGATATTAAGGAAAAATGGATTTTGGTTTCCTAAAAGGACACAAATTAGACAGTTATGCCATTACCCTTCTTAATTGGCCAGATGAGTTTAGCCGAATGGTTGAAAATTTATAAAGAACCTATACATAAAATGTCACATGATAGGTAAAGTTGAAAAAAAAAAAACAACAACAAACAAAAAATCCTTTTCAATATCAGTAACATGCCTTCCTCCCCCGTGCACGTATACAAACATAACGTGGCTCTCTGAGATTCCTGTAAGGGGTGGAACCTTGAAGAATTCACTGGGCTTTCTGTCTTACAATATAACTTGGGAACACTAATTTTCAAATGTTCTAACAGCTCTTCATAGCTGGAAGTCTCCAACACAATCATGTGAATTATCTACGTTATAAAAACAGCAGCCCGGAATTTCCTGGCATTGCTAACGTGGCAGATGGCTAATGAACAGGCATTCCTTCATTTTTCTTTGCGTGTTTGTGCTATATGCTTGTAGGGCCTTAATTCCTTTGCTGCTTCCTCAATTCTTTCCAGCCTCCTCCTCCTCTACTAAAGGCAAAACACAAAGCATGGGTAGAAAAAAGAGGCATTGAAGATTGCTGGAAGCTAGGTGATAGAGCCAGGAAGCTGAGGTTTTTTGTTTTGTTTTGTTTAATTTTTTTAATGTTTATTTTTGAGAGAGAGTGTGCACATGCATGAGCGGGGGAGGGGCAGAGAGAGAGACACACAGAATCCGAAGCGGGCTCCAGGCTCTGAGTTGTCAGCACAGAGCCTGATGCGGGGCTCGAACCCACGAACCATCAGATCATGACCTGAGCCGAAGTCGGATGCTTAACCGACTGAGCCACCCAGGCACGCCAGGAAGCCGAGTTTTGAAGGTAAAATCTCTTTCACTTGCCTGATTGCCAAGTTAGCGTCTTAATAGTCTTTGCAGGTAAAACATGTAGATATTCCCAGCGTGCAATTCATTAAAAAACCAAGGGCCTTATTTGAGATACTATTGGTTGTTGTGTAGGTATGAAAAATGAAAAACAAACTTGGTTTCTGCCCTCCCCAAACTTGTGATTGAGAAGGGAGTGATAAGCTATGAATGCAAACCATTGTAGAATAATGGAGAATGAGTTTGGTATAATCCAAGAACTACAAAGGGCTGCGTGGGATCACAGAAGAGGGACTTTCCTGCTGTTGGGAGAGGTGGAAAGGACTTCAGCATGCCTCAAGCTTGGCATAAGTAGACCTTAAAGGGAGTGTAGGGGAGGCATGCCCAGCAAAAGGAACAGCCTGTGCGATGGTAGAGAGGTAGGGCAGGAAAAGTCAGTGCAGACCCCACGTAGACAGAGGGCTCCTCGGTGAAAACCACATGATGAGACTGCAGAGGGGAGGCTGCGGCTGGGCTCTGGAGCTCCTGCAACCATGCACTTTATTGTGTAGGCAGTAGGGAGCTAAGGGTGGTGTGGAGTGGGAGACAGGGGGCTAGAGGAGTCCCCAGGCACTTCGATGTAATGGCAGAGCCCTGGATGCTGAGCTCAGTAAGCCTGGAGTTTGAGACATGGCCCCAGTACTTCAGCAAGGCAATTGATACTGCTGTTCTTTCTTCTTGTTGTTTCTAAGTTGCTTCTTTGGAGAGACAGAGAGACAGAGATGGAGAGAGAGGACGAGGATGGGGTTTCAGGGGTGGGGAGCAGGGGTAAGGAGAATATCTGTTCTTTATACATCTCAGAGTGGTTTGGAGGATCAAATAATGTAGTCCTTTGTAAGTAATGAAATATGACACATAGCTTATAGGCTTAATACATATGACACACAGAGAGAAACAATTTTTCTAAGTTTAAAGTGCACTGGGAAATTGCAATCATCAATTGGAATCAATTGGAAAGTAAGTGCAGTCAGTGTACAGTCTTGATGGTGTGAAGGCTGGGAAATGTTCACTAACAGTAAAAGCTAGCTAATTGTATATTTGTCTTTTTTTTTTAAATTTTTTTTTTAACGTTTATTTATTTTTGAGAGACATAGAGACAGAGTGTGAGCAAGGGAAGGGGCAGAGAGATGGAGATACAGAATCTGAAGCAGGTTCCAGGCTCTGAGCCGTCAGCACAGAGCCCGACGTGGGGCTCGAACTCACAGACCGTGAGATCATGACCTGAGCCAAAGTCGGCCGCTTAACCAACTGAGCCACCCAGGTGCCCCTAATTGTATATTTGTCTTATGGTAAGAGTAAATCCTCTGAAATTATATAGATCAGCTTAACTTCTGAATTCTTCATTGTTAAATATTTATTTTCAGAAGACTGCTGTGATTTCTATTTCTTTCCCCCTATTGTTTGGTCAAGTTCTCATTGTCTTCTCTCCAGGTCAGGAGGGCAGTGTTGGCCCATCCGTGTATAGAGCAGTCTCTTTGAATCAAACGTGCAGATCAGCACTGGGGTGATTTACAAAACCCTGCTTGGCTAAGGGCTTCATCTCCCTGTCATTTCTGGCAAGTCCGTTTTCTTACATCCCTTGATTTTTTATAATAATGTGACCAAATTGATTTTGGGAGAGGAAAATAATCAGCTTGAAAGTACTAGTATACCTTCGGTGAGAACATATTATGGAAATGGTAGTTACATAGGTGGTAGATGTGGGGTGCCTTAGCATAGTTCCTGGGTGGGAGTGGGAAGGGGGAAGACAAAGAAAAAGAGAATTCTTTTGCTTGAATTGACAAAATAGTTGATGGTTTCCACACTGTTCAGTGCTGCATCTTGATATTATAAATAAGTAAGGACCCTAGACTTAGAGTCAATGTGGAATAATAAAACATATGTGTATTTGGTCTTTGTCCGCTGTTCCTGGGACAGAACTCCTAAAACCCTTAGAATTTTTTGAGAGATAGGAATTTCTTTTGTTATTCATAATGAGCCCTTACCTGAGTTTATGCTAATGAATGGCTCTTGGTGGGCCCCTAGATAGCTTCCGGATGGGGGCTGGTTGCCAGAAGAACCAACAACAGGATTAGAGGGTTGGACCTTTCAGTCCCTTCCTCTCATCTCAGGAAAGGAAGAGGGGCTGGTGACTGAATTGATCAACAATGGCAATGACTTAATTGGTCATGCCTCTGTGAGGAACTTCTGTAAAAACTCTGACCTCAAGGATGTGCTGGGAGGGTGGTATGTCTGGAGAAAGTGTGGAAGCTCGGCACACACCACCCTGCCCCCAGCCCCCATACTTTTCCTTATGCATCTCTTTCATTTGGCCGTTCCTGAGTCCTCTCTTTTATAATAGAACTGTAATCCTAAGTATTAGCATTTTCCTGACTTCCGTGAGTTTTTCTAGCAAATTGTTGAACTTGAGAAGATCATGAAAAATCTTGAATTTGTAACCGGTTACCCTGGGGACATCATTTGCAGCCAGTGGCTGAAGTGGGGGCCATCTTGTGGGCTGGAGCCCTTAAGCCTGTGGGGTTTGCACTAACTCCATGTGGTTGGAGTCGGAATTGAATTGAATGGTAGGGCACCCAGTTAGTGATGGAGTATTGCTTGTTGGGAAAATGAAAGTCAAATCATTCCTGTTTGGAAAAACCAACTCATAATATTAAAACATTATGCCTGGAGGTATCTCTTAGATAAGGATTCAAAAGGCATTAAAAAAATAATACTGGGAGGGGTGCCTGGGTGGCTCAGTTGGTTAAGCATCTGACTCTTGATTTCGGCTCAGGTCTAGATCTCGTGGTTCCTGAGTTTGAGCCCTACATTGAGCTCTGCGCTCTGCTTGGAATTCTCTCTCCCTTTGTCTCTCTACCCCTACCCCACTTGTGCTTACTCTCTCTCTCTCAAAATAAATAAAGTTAAAAAAAATTATAAAAAAACTAATAGTAGGAAAGAAAAGAAATTACCAGGCCAGTGCTTTATGGTTTATGTACTTACATTGTGTTTTATAGTAAAGTAGAAGTTATATGACCAATTGGTTTTCTTTGACCCCCTCTCCTGTGGTGTGTTATCTCTGCCTCTAGTTGTGGAAATATCTAGTATGTAAATATTATGGATTGCAGTTATAAGTAGTCTCCTTACTAAGGGATTTCTAGTATTATGGTTTACCTCTACTGTATTAATATTACTATGAGGTTAAACCATGTGAAATTACCAATATTTGACTCTTTTTGACCTACAGTCACAACAATTTCATATGATTCAACCCAATAGTAATGAAGGTTCCTTAACTGACCTTTTATCTGCAGTTTTAAAAAAACAACTTGTAGTGATTACCATCAAGATATTTTAGAAAATGCAAGTAGGAAAAGAAAAAAGTACTCCCAGGTTCCACCAGCAAAAGATACAAAACACTAAAAAGGAAATTAAAGTAACTTACAATCTTACCACACAGAGATAACTAGTGTTACCATTTTGCTATCTTTTTCTTCAATAAAACTGGGATCAAAATCCTGCTTTGTGTTTATTTTTGTCACTTAACATTTGTCATTCACAATTGGGATAATTTTAGACAAAAGCATATATGGCAATCTGATCCCTTCATAGGAATTGTTTCTTTTGTTTTAAAAGTCAAAGGAAAGTTTAGGATTTCTGAGTAATCAACAATGATAACAGTGTTAAATGTAGATCAGGATGGCTTTATGATTTTCTTCTTACAAATGGTAGCAGGATATTTTTTTAATTAGTACTTGAATCCAAAAAAATATGTAGATCGACCTAGGGAATATAACTTAAATGCATCATTCCTTCTCAATGATTGGATCACTAGGAAAATAATTCTGTCATTCTAGATTTATTATTGAATTAGATGAGTATTGATTACCCATAGATTTGCTACTTAAGACTCTCAACTACAGATGAGCTGTGGGTAATCCCATTTTGTGGAACTTTACTGAACATCAGAACTGTTAACTCTCACGCTTCAGAAGCTGAAGGGCACAGAGTCTGGTGTTCTGGAGCCAGGCTGCCTTGATCAAATCTTATGTCTGCTACTTGCTAGCTGTGTGACCTGATGCCAATTACTTGACTTCCCTGTGCTCTAGTTTTCATATCCATAAAATGGGGTTGAAACACATAGTACCTACTTCCTAGGGTTATTGTAAGGGTTACATGAGTTCCTACCTGTACAGTTCTTGGAACGGTATTTGTAGAAAGTATGCATCAGTACGTGACTATTGTTAGTAGTATTTTTCTCTGAGTCTAACCCTTGCTACTGGTTTTCAGAGTTCTTATTTGAGTTTGGTGCTAGTGACCTTTGCATTTATTTCTTCCCTTTAAATTCAGCTTCTCTCTGTCTAGGGTTTTGCTGATTACTTCTGTTTAACCTTTACCTCATTGGCCTTTTCCAAAGTGATCTTATTTTCTCTCCTAGACCCTCCTCTGGCTTTGCTTTTTCTCTCACCGCACTAGAGGCGGCTTCGCATCAGAGCACTTCGGCCGGGCCAGGACCTGATCTTCCACCTTTACTCATCTCGCGTCCCGGTTCCCGTGTTCCCAGAAGTGAGGCCACATGCCTTCTTGCAGGAACGCTGCCTGCCGAAGTGTGACTAATGGGAAAATCCGGTGTTCAGGAACTTTTGTAGCTTTCGGTTTAATCATGCTCCTTTTCCTGTTCCTGGAAGGAAGAGAAGTGCTTGCTGGGCCAGTGTGGGGGTTGCAGCGGCCGCGGCCCCACGATGCTGCTGGGGAGCCCCCCGTTAGGGCAGCCGCTCCCTCACCTGCAGGGCTCATGCTGTGATTTTGTTCCCCACATTTAACACCGCCTCCTCCCGTGTGGCTCATGTGGTTCCAGTCTTTTCGTGTGTGTTGGTTTCATATCCCCGGCTGAGACGTAAGCTGGGCGAGGCTAGCAGCCTTTACACTTGCTACCACTGATCACAATCATGGCAGCAATAAAAACAAACATTTGTGAGGTGCTTGCTCTGTGCTGGTCACTTGGGTAAACCCCAGTTCATTTCATTTTATGCTCAGAACCAATTGTTTATTCTCTGCGTTTTAGGGATGGGGAAACTGAGGCACAGGGAAGAGAACTGACTTAGCTGGGGTCCCAGAGCTAAGAAGCAAGATGGGTGAACACAGTGCCGCTAAGAACAAGCTGGCTTCCGCTTTTCCCTCCTTCTTTCCAGGAGCAGCTTTGGTGCAGAGCTTGGGCCCTGCCTGCAACTGACCTCGGTTCAATGGCCATTCCCCAGATGAGTGACCTTGACTTCAATATTTTGTTCTTTAACTTGTCCCCATTTCTAAGACGGGTTTGATAATAACACCTGTCTCAGAATCACGATAATTCAAAAAAATAATATTAATGTGAGTAGAAATGCCAGGCACATAAATGAGCACTCGGTAAAGGTTCCAGTGCTACCAGCAGCTGGTGGTGGAGTGGCTGAACTTCCCTGAGGCCTTGGATGTGGATCGGTGAGCCCCCGACACTGCACAGGAGAATCACTCCGTCTGCCTCTGCCGTTCCTCCTTCGTGCAGCCCTTGTGTGGCTGCAGCTGGTTCAATGACACCCTGTTGTTTTCCCACGTGGTTAGCTTGTGTCTTCTGCTGGGTGGAAACGACTTGGCTGAACTCCGGCCCTGGCAGGGGCGGATTGTACCAGAAACTCGGGACCTAGAAGGTCCCAGAGGCCTGGTCCTCTGTGCCAGCTCCCTCTCTGTGAAGCTCTGGAGGAGCCTCGGGTTCCTAAGGGACCCCCTTCCCTCACCCTCACTCTTGCTGTTTCTGCTGGAAACGGGCGACCTGGGCTTGTCCTCTTCTTCCTGTTTGGTGCTTTCATCCTGACACTTGTCGTTCACTTTCCCCCACCGTTCAAATAGTATCTAACCTGGTCCCTGCTCGGCCTCTTGCGAGGAATATGCACGAACAGATCCGTTAGAAACTGCAACCCTGTGAGAAGTGGGCGGTGGCGTTGGAAAGGGTGTGTGAACTCCCCTCCTATTTATTGTCCCTTTACCGATCTAGAGATTTGGCATGGAATGGAGCCCTGTGAAAATCTAGTCGAGGGCCTGTTCTCCAAGCTGGGGTTAGGAATGTGCTGCTCTTTGTGGCCTCCTTTTGAATCTTTGCTAACTGGAACCTTCTGTTGATTTCGGCGAGCCTGGGGGCTTGCTGGTAGATTGACGTCTTTCAGGAAGGGCTTACCCGACAAGTGTGTAAAGCTACAGGGTATATCAGTTGTCCAGTTCTGAGAATAATCTATTCATTTATGTTTTTTTAATAAACTGTCAGTGTTTGGCAAATGGGTGTGTAAGTACACTGGACATTCTGTCCTACAAATAGCATCTTGACAAAACTGCTGCTCAGGTGACAGGGAGAGTGGACACTCAGTTACCCAGGAGCCCTTCTGGGAGGGGATAGGATCTGCTTTCCCGGTGTTCCAGGCTCCGTGGAACAAATAGTTAAGGCGCTCGCACCGTGTCCCAGGCGCTGTGATAGGCAGTAGACAGGACACCGTCCCCTCCAGTTGGGGAAGTCATGTGTTTGACCTAAACCGGGGTTTCACATTTGGGTTCCTTAACTTGGACTACAGGCGTATGCCTGGATGACGTGTGCTGTGTGAAGGGCGTGGGGAAGATGTCAGCAGGTGTGAGTCGTGGTTCTCTCCCTGGCTCATTTCTCGGCTTCTACCCAGTGATGTCTTATTAGGTCACTGGTTTCCTTGCAAAGTGAGGATCTCACCCACCCGCTTGGCTATCTCCTTGGGATTAGAGGTTTCTTTTCTTCTTTTTTAAAAATGTTTCTTTATTTTTGAGAGAGTGGAGGGGGGAGAGAGAGAATGAGCATGAGCTGATGAGGGGCAGAGAGAGAGGGAGACATAGAATCTGAAGCAGACTCCCGGCTCTGAGCTGTCAGCAGAGTCCATCACAGGGCTTGAACTCATGAACCATAAGATCATGACCTGAGCTGAAGTTGGATGCTTAACCAACTGAGCCATCCAGTTAAAACCCACAGAGGTTTTGATAAAATAATGAATTTTTGAAAGTATCGAGTGTCATTTGGATAGGAAATTTTATATCTTCTATGGTGTCTCGAGCTGATGTGTACAATTGAAGATTTTCCTCCTCTTGCCCTTTGCTTACTTCCCCTTGCTGCCTTCCTTCTTTTTCTGAAAGATTTTTAGATGGAACTAACACAGTTAGAACAGATTATGTTTGCACCAACTATTGAATTGCTTCTAAATACAATAAATACTTTGGGAGTAATAATGTGAAAACATACGTATGCGAACAAGATGATTTTCAACAGATATGAAAAAATTTTCCTTTCCTTTTCATAGTAGTGGAGGGGTAAAACAGTTATACTTTAGAGCGATCTTTTGCTTTTGCGGTTAATAGTTAATGTCGGGTAATTTTACGCTGCTGAGATGTTTCTAAAAAAACAAATTTCTTACGAATTTCATCTTGCTATAACTGGATTTAGTCATTTTTCATGAAGAAGATTTTTACGTTAAAAAAGAATGCATGCGGATTTCAGTATTTGTCATACATGATAGGGTCATTTCGAGAGAGGCAGCCTTTTAGGGTTTAAGGGCATGGCAGTGGATGGATGTGGACCTGGGCTCCAGCCCGGCTCTGCGGTCAGTTGGTTATGGTTTAACTACCTGTTTACTGTGAGGCGTGTGTCTCTAGATAAAATCGAAGACCACCTCCACTCTTTCGGCCCTGCTAGACAGTGACTAAGAGTGAGAGGCCTGTAGGGTAATGAGAGAACTTACCTTACAGATGTGGCAGTGAAATGACTTTCTCTGGGAAGCTTCCAGAACAGTGTCCGCCATAGTGTAGACACTCAGTAAATACTGCCATTACATTATTTTAATGTAGCAACTCATTCTTCATAACGTACCACCTGTAGAAAGATCCAGAGTCATGACTGGATTTCTGAAGTTTTGTTGCTTTACAGTCACTTGAAACGGATGACTTTTTAAAACCTCCATTGCTTTCTTGTTTGGACATAATTTACAATTTGAGAGGTGCAGAAGGGGAAAAAAAAAAATCTCTCTCCACACCTGTTCTGTAGCCATTCAGCCCCTCCCCAGAAAACAGACAGTACTCTCAGTAGCTGAAGACTAAAATTTTAAAAATCCTCAGACTGGCGACACTGAAAATAGCAAAAGATGGAGGAGAGTCAGGGGAATGGGAGACAGAAAAAGAGGAGGAGGGCACTCAGCTGAGGCCCTGCACTGTGGAGTCTTCTGGTCCTGTTGCCACCATGAGCATTGAACTTGCTTACATCCCTCTCTGAGGACCCCAACATGTGCCCTGCAGCTCGGAGTCCCCTGGGGTCTCTTCAGCCTTCTCTGCCTTGGAGCCATGTTTGGTGGTTTCCTGGCCTGTGTCCCAGTGCAGATACTGGTGAGTTGACCTTGCTCCGGTCTGGGGTGAGGCCAGGTCAGATGAATCTTCTGTTGTCTTCTGAATGCAGACCATTGTTTAAAGGACTCTGGAAGGTTCAGGAAGAGTCTAGAAGTTGAGTTCCTTGGCTTCTCTGAACACTGGGATCCTAAAGTTAATCCTCTCCCAAGGAGCAGCCGCGGGGTTGTGGTTGTTGTCTGTGTTCAATCTTTTGATGCCCTTGGGGAATTGTGTTTGGTCAGAGAGTTCTGTAGCCTTCCGAAGTAACTTCAAATGGTGAATCCGACAGTTGCGGAGAACGTTGGGAACTTTCTCTGACTCCGTACAGTTAGCTTTCCCCTTCTAGTTTCATTTGAAACCTGTGATGATGAATATTTACAATTTCCATTATTATTTTCAGTATCTTTGTTTCTTTATATTGACCTTATCCCAGTTTCAGTCCTTTGTTCAGGTAATTACCTGGGGTTTAGGAGTGATTCAGTTTTGTCCCCCATTCTCCTGCCCGTCAAGAATGCTTGTCCCCTTTTTATCCAGCCAAATTCAATATTTATTCTGAAGCTTAATGTAAAGTCCCTTTTCTTCCTAGATCACAATAATTACTTCCCTTCCCACGCCTAGAGTACATATACAAAGAAAGCGATGCTTAAGGATGGGTTGTGCTCCAAACATTCCTTTTTGAGTAATTGGGTTGGAGAGTCAAATGTATTTTCCCATTAAAAATAATAATTAGGCTCCCACAAAGGGTATTTAAAAAATGATTAAGTGGGACTTGGTGAGCTTTTTTTTTTAAAGTTTATTTATTTCCGAGAGAGAGAGAGAGAGAGAGAGAGAGAGAGAGAGCGAGCAGGGGAGGGGTAGAGAGAGAGGGAGAGAGAGAATCCCAAGCAGGCTCCTCACTGTCAGCGTGCTTGAGCCCACCAGTCGTAAGATCATTACCTGAGCTGAAACCAAGAGTCGAACACTCAACCAAACGAGCCACTCAGGTACCCCGTTTTTTTATAGAACATTTTACTCTTTTTTTTGAGAGAGAGGGCATGAGTGGGGGAAGGGCAGAGAGAGGGACAGATGATCCAAAGCAGGCTGTGTGCTGACAGCCGTGAACCTGATGTGGGGCTCAAACTCATGAACTGGGAGATTATGACTTGAGCCGAAGTTGGACACTCAACCAGCTGAGCCACCCAGGCGCCCCACTTTGTGAACTTTTAATATAAAAGTTTAAAGAATCGTGAAGGGGGCACCTGTACTAACCCCTTAGATCCAACATTTTTCCATATCTGCTTGCTCATCCTAGCTCCTTAGCGTTCCATCTGTCTGCCTACTTTTTTGCTGGACCATTTGAAATCAAGATGCAGACATTGTTACATTTTCCCCTAAGTATCTGTATCATTCATTTTGTGGGAATTAAGACTTCCTTCTACATAACCACACTAGCATCATTGTACCTAGGAAAATAAACAGTGTGTCTCTAATCCTGCTTTAACCCAGTTTCCTCAGTTGTCCTCAAAACATACTTTAGAGCTGTTTTGAAATTTTTATTATTGATTAAAATTCTGAGCCAGGCTCCAGTCAAGGTTTACTTATCGTATTTGGTTATATTAGTTTCTAACAATAGCAAACATTTGGCCAAGGGCTGGGGAAGGGAAGAAACTTTCTTGGCCACAGGCAATATTTTGAAATCTTTGGCGACTCGTCCCTCCCTGTTTCCCTCTCCCACAGATCTGGGGTGCCGCTGCCCTGAGCTCTCCGTTTTGGCGTCCTCCAGGGTACAGCTGGTCTTCCACAGGTATTAGCAGAAACCTCAGGGACAGCTGCGTTTTTCAAGGGACATCTTGGCCGAAGTCTTCCGTAAATCAGGGATTCATAGCTGGGCACTGCCGATTTATGCATGGTTTGCTGGGGAAGGTGTCTAAGCCTCTGTCTGTTCCCAAAGTGGTCTTTGCTGTCCAGAATCAGAGAGTTCTGTGCTCCAGTGATATGGAGCATTTCAAGGACTTTGACAAAATAATGGTAACTGAGTGACTGGGTGGACTCTGGGTGGCTAGATCCTTTCTGGATGTCCCCTCCCTGCCTGGTCACAGTTTCGGAGGTGGGGGGAGGATAGGGCTGTAGCAGCTGTTTATCTGGGAGTTGTATAGAAGTTGGCAGCGGCCTGAAGTTTCATTACAAAGTTTAGCACTTATTTATATACTGACTTCCATTGTCTTCTGGTTTCCTTGTAAGCTCGTTTGTTCTCCCCATTCATTTTAAGCCTTTTGAAATGTGTCTGCATGGATGCTCTCTATCTCAATAACTAGCACTATCGGGACGGTCTTAAAAGCTCTGTGACTTTGGTTATCTCTGTAGTCAAAAATAGAAATAATTTGGGGATGATTTAGTTTTGTAGAATTTGTTTTGTATTTGCCCCTTTCATTGGCGTATGTAATTGACTTAAACTGTGTTCTGACAATTAACTTAATAAAGGAGGTCGTTCTGCAGAAGTGGTATTGAGAAGCGGTGTGTGGACGGGTTATGGGCACCTGCCTGGTTTTCAGGCAGGTTCTTACCAGTTTTTAACTGTGTGACTTTGGGCAAGTAACATACACTCCCCGAAACTGCGCTTCCCCTTCTCTAAAAGGATAGTACCCACCTCGTAGTATTGTCACCATTTGAAACCCTTGGGGCTCAAAGCTGAAACTCTCCTATGTAATCTACCCCTTCAGAAGTCTAATAAAGGGGTGCCTGCCTGGGTGGCTCAGTCATTTAAGCATCCGACTCTTGATTTCAGCTCAGGTCATGATATGGTTTCATGAGTTCGAGCCTCATGTCTAGCTCTGCACTGGCAGTGTGGAGCCTGTTTGGGATTCTCTCTCTCTCTCTCTCTCTCTCTCTCTCTCTCTCTCTCTCTCTCGGCTCCCATTCATGCTATCTCTGTCTCTCTCAAAATAAATAAATAAACTTTAAAAAAGGAAATCCAATCAAAGAGTTTAATGTTTACGCAGCAAACTCACTGGAATAGTGGTCATAAATAGCCTAACAGTAGATCAGAACAGGTGTAGCCACCAATGCGCTTCTCAGATTTGGCTTTGCTATGAAATGATTTATGAACGTTTTTGTTCTCAGGGCTTTTTGGATTTTGTCTGGTGGACACAACAGGGTCAGCTCGTGTTTTTTATCTCCAGTCACGCTTCGTGGATGGGGCTGCAGAAGGTCGGGAAGATGGAGAACCATGGAGTACCATTGGCTCCAGCTCATAATTTTTCAGCCGAGCAGAATGAGCTCCACAGAGGTGAAGCAACTTGTTCGGATCACAGAGGTAGCCAGTGGCAAAGCTGAGTGAAGAAAAACCCTTTTAGGGAAATGTACGTCTATTGATGTTAGGAATCTAGACCA
The DNA here is from genome assembly GCA_030068075.1 of Paguma larvata. NCBI lineage: Eukaryota > Metazoa > Chordata > Mammalia > Carnivora > Viverridae > Paguma > Paguma larvata. The sequence goes on from CM057823.1 coordinate 165,589,067, forward strand.
AAAATAGACTGCTCTTGGGCACCATGATTTGAATCTTCACTAAAAACAAAATAGGGTGTGTGTGTGTGTGTGTGTGTGTGTGTGTGTGTGTGTGTTTAAAAGTGATTTTCCAACTGGGCTTGGTGTGGGTCATCTATATACTGGCCAGTGCCTTTTCCATCACCGAGCCGTCAGGTCACCCTGCTGGGAAACCCTAGATTCTGAGAATGTGTACCCTTTCCTGATAAAAGGGGGAGGATAGCTACCAGAACCATCAAAATGTCCCTTGGTTGGAGCAAAGCTGCTTGGGAGAGGTCACAGGGACCTCCTTATCTGCAGTCTCTGGTTATTAGCTTCGTCTTCCCCATTGTTCAGCAACCTCAAGCTATGCCCACTGGATTTGAGGAATGCCATTTCCATGCTATTTCTTCTCAGCTCCTCTGACCACTGAGGTCAGTTGGAAATACAAGTATTAGTTGGAAACAAGCTAAAAAGCTGCTTTTGATTTTGGGGGTTGGCTTGGAGCCATTCGTCAGACCTCTTCCTCGGTTCCTTGCCGTCTGCGGGCTTTTTTATCACGTCTTCTTTTGTGATCTTCTTAATGAATGTTGGCAATCACAATACATAGCGGGTCCTCAAAGTGCAGTGAAGAAACCAAACCTGGCCAGGAGGAGGAGAAACCCAAAGGATTTTGATAAACACTGGCTTTTGTTAAACATTTTTTACTTGTGATGTTACAGAAGGGAATCACATTCATCATTGAGAGCCAAAAACTCCCTGCTTTGGCGGTCTTGCTGTGTGCAGGACTAACTTGAGATGAGGTGATGGGCTTATTTTTGAAGAGGCTGAGTGGAACTGGGTTGTGGCCTGGGTCAGATTTTGGAGTGGGGAGAGAGGTCAGAGATGGGGACAAAAAGCAATTTCGTATCTATTCATTAGTGGCGGGCATTTTCAAGACCTATCCTACCTACTTCCTGCGGCGATAATTGGAAACCACTGTTTTGAAGTTTGGGGAGTCCTCTAAGTTGTGAAGTATGAGAACAAACCAGCATTTAGAATTTTAACAGAGACGTAGCTAAATGATAAAATATTGTTGAAAGAGGACTAATTAAAATATACCTTAAACAGGCATTTGTAGTTGGATGGTGCCCAGTTACATATGGGTGCAGTTTTACATATGCAGAGACTTAGGCTTCCAGAAGGTAAGAGGAAAGGATTTAAAGGCAGGCAGGATCCAGACTGACTGGTTTGAATTGAGGTCCTGCTACCAAGTAGCAGTGTGACCTTGGGAAGGTTGCTGTACCTTTCTGTGCCTCCTTTCCCCATCTGTAATGCGGGGTTAGACCTCTAACTACGCCCTAGATTTATTGTGAAGATTTAATGCTTAGCTTAGCGCTGCCTCCTAAATGCTCCATAAATGTGGTTGTTACTGTTGTTAGTGGTAACAGAGAAACAAGCCACTCTGAGCCACCCTTCCATCTCTTCTGGAACACCATCTCCCCCCAAACAGTTCCCTTCCTTATCATGACTCTGCTTTCAGTTCCGACTCTGATCGCTGGTCCCTTGTTATGCTGGGCTTTCCAGCCAGTGGAGACCTCTCTACCTGGGCTACCCCAGCTGGAGATTTGGGGTGCTTTTCTCGGCTATGCCCTGAATGCCTGTGCACAGCCCTCTCCTGTTCCTCTCCTGTTCCCTCAATCTCTCCGCCAGGCCTCACTGTCTCCACCGGTTGTTCTTCTGACCCGCTGCCCCCAGATCTCAACAGATGTCATCTCTTCCTACTTATTGTGAGAGAAAATGGAGGATTTCATGCAGCTCATGCCCTCAACTTCCTTCAGCTCGCTATTGAGGTCTCTAACGCATAGAGCCCCCTGATTCAGGAAGTGTTTTTTTTGTGTGTGTTTTTTTTCCAGTGTTTAATCTGTCTTCCTATGGAAATCTCAAGGCCATCACTCTTTATTCCCTCTCAGTCTGTCCCATTTGCTCCTTTTGTATATAAAGACATTGGTTTCAGCCACTTAAAAGCAAAACAAAACTCCAAACAGAAATATCTTCCTCTTACTCTGAAGGTGAAGTATCCTACCCTTTTTGTGCTTCTACTGGGTTTCTAGAAGGCATAAACTGAGCTCAGTCTCTGTTCTTCAACCCAGGGAATCTAGGCTTACCTTCTGGCCTACCGAAAAACTGTGCTGTCCAAGGCCACGAAGATCTATTTTCCTTCCAATTTAATTTAATTTAATTTATTTTTTCATTGTATGTATGTATTTATTTATTTTGGGATTTTGAAGTTTACTTCAAGAAACCTCAGCAAACAGGAAGTAAAGTACAAGGAGAAACTTTAAAAAATTCCAAGCAGCTTCTTAAATTAGAAACTAATGGTTTCCCATGAGTCCTCAGAAACTTCTATGTTGCCTGACTTGTTTGAGTTCTTCTCAGTTCTTTTTCTAAAGAGTCTTCTCAAGTTGTTTGTTTCTTGTTTCTTTTTTTTAATTGTGTTAAGAACATTTAACATGAGATCAGCCCTCTTAACAAAATTTTAAGTGCATGATACAGTACTGGTAACAGCAGGCACAGTGCTGTGCGGGAAGACAGAAACATTATACCCGTTGAATAGCAGCTACCCATTTTCTCCTCCCCCTACTCCTGGAAACCACCATTCGACTCTCTGTTTCTATAAATTTGACTGTCTTAGATGGCTCATAAAGTGGAATTATGCAGTATTTGTCCTTCTGTGACTGGCTTTTTTCACTTAGCGTAATGTCTTCCTGGTGCATTTATACTGTCGCCTATGCTAGGATTTCCTTCTTTTTTAAGGCCGAATGGAATTTGGTTGTATATTTACACCATCTTTTCTTTATTCATCCATCAGTGAACATTTAGGTTGTTTCCATATCTTGGCTATTGTAAATAATACTTGCAGTGAAATGGGAGGCATATATCTCTTTAAGATCCTGTATCTTTAAGATACAGTCCTTTCGGATAAGTAGGATAAGTTGGACTTCTGGATCATATGGTAGTTCTATTTTTAACTTTTTGAGGAACCTCCGTATTGTTTTACATAGTGGCTGCACTGTTTTCCATTTCCTTCCTATTTTCATTGCTCTCTCTTGTGACATCTGACCTAGCTGACAGCTCATTCCTTTTGGAAACTCTAGCCTGTGTTCTAGGGTAGGGCCCTGGCTTCTCTCCCTCAGCTTCCTCATGGAGAAGGTCCAGTTACTCCATGGATATTTCCATCTGGTTGTCCCCGCAAGCTCTATCTCCACATGTTCAAAACTGAACTTGTGACAGCGTCCTCTCCATGCCAAGTATATTAGTTTGCTTGGGCTGCTGTCACAAAGTACCACAAACTGGGTGGCTTGGAAAAGAAAAGTCTATTATCTCACAGTTCTGGAGGCTAGAATTCCAAGATCAAGATTGGCAGGGCTGCTTCCTTCTGAGGGATGTGGAGAAGAATCTATTTCATGCCTCTCTCTTAGCTTCTGGTGGTTTGCTGGAAGCCTTGGCCTTGAGAAGCATCACCCCATCTCTGCCTTTATCTTCACGTAGTGTTTTTCCTTTGCACCTGTCTGCCTCCTCATTTCTCCTGTGATAAGGACAGCAGTCATGTGGGATTTGAGTCCACTTTAATGACCTCATTTTAATTTGATTACCTTTGTAAAGACCCTGTATTTTAATAAGGTCACATTCTGGGGTACTTGGGATACTTCAACATTCGAATTGGGAGGGAGATAAAATTTAACACAGAACACCAAGCAAGCTTCCTTTTTTTTTTTTTTTTTAAAGTTATTTCACATCTTGATGAATGGCATCAATGTCCACCATGTTATCAAGCAGAAACATGGGCACCATCCTTATCAAGTCACTTGCCCTTATATGAACTTGGGCTTCAGAGCTTGTAGAAGTTGGAGGCAAAATTTCAGAAGAGGAACCTTCATAACATCCAACAGTTTTCCAGAGGGGTCTGTGAGTCCCAAATGGCTGACCACCTCTGCTTTGTATCATTTTTTTTTTTTTAGGTGTCTACCACCTTGGTACAAAAGTAATATATTCATATGAAGTTTAGAAAATTACAGATAAGTATAAAAATAAAATTTAAAATTATTCTATTATTCAGTCACCTGGAATCACTTAATATTTTGGTCATTGCTTTGTACATTTTATGCCTTCATGCATTTTTAAAAAAACTAGTTGGACCATATTGTATGTAAGATGTTGAATCAAGCTTTTTATATTCAACATTGTATCTTAAGTGTTTTCTCATGTCTTCACAAAATCTTTATAGTTTTAAATGTTGCATATTATTCCATCAAATGGGTAGATAATGATCGACTTTGATATACTCTTCCTATTCCATTGTCAAAATTCAGATTGTTGCCATTTTTTGTCTCATAAATAATGCAGCAACCACCTTTGCTATTAATTTGGATTCAAATAAATAATTTGTTTATAATTCAGATATCATTCAGCTGGGGATGAAAGAGAAAGATGGTCAATGTCTCTAAACAAGTTTTTAGTGTAAATTGAAGGAAAGCTAAATTTACCTAAGTTAATAACATTTTAAGGCATTATTTGTGAAGAGTTACTTTGTGATTTTAAAGTTATTTTTATTGAATTGCTATGGTAGGTCACAGTAGATTCTTAGGTCAACTACTTTTTAGCAGTTCTTTGTAGTTGAACAGGGCTGTCGAATACAACTTTTGGGGATGATGAAAATGTTCTTAAATTTTTTTAATGTTTATTTATTTCCCTTTGAGAAAGAGAGCACAAGCAGTAGAGGGACAAAGAGAGAGGGAGACACAGAATCCGAAGCAGGCTCCAGGCTCGGACCCATCAGCACAGAGCCCAACGAGGGGCTCAAAGTTACAAACCGTAAGATCATGACCTGAGCTGAAGTCGGATGCTTAACTGACAGAGCCATCCAGGGGCCCCGAAAAAGTTTTTTTATCTGACCTGTCCAGTATGGTAGCAATTAGCCCCATGTGACTACTGAATGCTTAGAATGTGATTAATGCCACTGAGGAACTGGATTTTTAATTTTATATAATTTTTATTGACTTAAATTTAAAATGTTTATTTTTGAGAGTGAGAAAGAGAAAGAGCACACATATGAGTGAGGGAGGGGCAAAGAGAGAGGGAGAGAGAGAATCCCAAGCAGGCTACATGCAGTCAAGTGCAGAGCTCAACGCGGGGCTCCATCTCAAAAAGATCATGAGGATCATGACCTCAGTGGAAATCAAGAGTCAGACGCCTAATCGACTGAGCCACCCAGGCACCCCTTAATAGACTTAAATTTAAACGGCTACTTGTGGCTAGTGGCAACCATATTGGATAGTACAGTTGTATCAAGATGGTGACTAAACTCTTTTACAATGTGTACCTCTTCCTAGACACTCTTCTGAGTGCTTTACATATTAATATATTTAATCCTTACAGTGACTCCATGAAGTAGTCTTCTAGTTACTGTTTGGTGTATAATAAATTACCTCAAGACTTCGTGGCTCAAAATAGCAACAGCCAGTCACTCGTTTTGCTTAGGAATCTACAACTTGTCAGAATTCAGAAACAGCTCATGTTTGTTCCATGCATTGTTAGCTGGGGCTCTGGGGTCTACTTCTAAGATGCTCAGTTACGTAGTTGGCAAGCTGGTGACTGTTACTGGGTTCTTTCCTCTGGGAAGCTTGAGCTTTCCTCACCGTATGGTGATTAGGATCCAAAAGCAAATGCCCCAAGAGACAGGAAGTAGAAGCTGTCAGTTTTTCAGGGTCTGGGGCTTGGAAACTGACAAAGTATCACTCCAACATATTCTGTCGGTCAGGCAAAGCTCAGAGCATGTATTCAAGGGGAGGAGATACAGACTTCTCGGTTGGAGCAGTATCAAATAATTTGGGGCCATGTTTTATAATCATCATAGAAAGACACAATCATTTTGATTTTGTGTCATAATGAGGCACCTGATCACAGAGCAATGAAATAACTTGCCCAAGGTGACATGCCTAACAGGTGGCCAAGCTGTTATTTATGTCAGGCGTTCTGACCTTGTAACCCCACTGCTATATTGCATCTCTCTGCAATTCATGTTTCACTAATTTTGATTCATATCTTCTTCAGTTTTTCCATGGTACAATAATTATGAGATTAAGTGACCAATCCTTGTTTATAAATCACAGACTCTAAATACGTAGTATTTTCAAGGGTTTGCTACGTGTCAAATTGATGATGAAGACACATTGTCAACCACCTGATTCAGGAGGAGCTGTTGGCTCCAATTCTGTACCCCTCTGCTTTCGTCCTATTCCTACTGCCCCCCAAAGAGAATTGGTTATCACCTCCAGATTGAAACACACCATGATTCTGAGTAAGACTCTCTCGGTCTTAGCATGTTGCCTGTTTCACCTATTCCTGTTACATGGCATATGTGTTATTAAAAAGGAATTAATAGGGACGCCTGGGTGGCTCAGTTGGTTAAGCATCTGACTCTTGATTTCTGCTTGGGTCATGATCTCGCGGTTCATGGGTTTGAGCCCCATGTCGGGCTCTGTGCTGACAGCACGGAGCCTGCTTGGGATTCTGTCTCCCTCTCTCTCTGCCCCTCCCGTGCTTTCTCTCTAAATATAAATAAATAAGCTTAAAAAAGGAATTATTAAATAAGACTTATTTAGAATTGTAAAAGGAGTTAAAGAAATGTTTCTGGTTTTTACTGAAAGGCTGGTAGTTAAATCCTAATTTAGATGATATATTTGCACATGTTTAGGGAAATGTGTGTGTGTGTGTGTGTCCTTCCATTTATTTGTTCATTCATTTATTCTATTGATTCCTGGAAGATAAATCAGAGAAAAATATAGGTTATCCCCAGTTCTAGAGATTGGTAAAATAATGAATGCAGCCTTTTACAAACCTAAGAAACCAGCAATTTCCTCTCATGTTCAAAGGTAATGGATATTTCCATGTGAAAGATTGATAGCCCTTTGTATGGCCTCCGGTTTGCAGATTGGGCTTCTGTTTGCTGTAGTGATGAAATGTGGTTATTTCACACCTGGTATTTGTCCATGCAATCATTACCACACAGATTCTTTTTTATCAAAATACTCTTTGAGAGAGCTTATAGTGAAGTGTATTAGGTTTTCTAATTTCTTTTTTTTTTTTTAACATTTATTTATTTTTGACAGACAGAGAGACAGTGCATGAGCAGGGGAAGGGCAGAGAGAGAGGGAGACACAGAATCCGAAGCAGGCTCCAGGCTCCGAGCCATCAGCACAGAGCCCGACGCGGGGCTTGAACCCACAGACCATGAGATCATGACCTGAGCCGAAGTCAGCCGCTCAACCGACTGAGCCACCCAGGCGCCCCTAGGTTTTCCAATTTCTGTTTGTTTGTTTGTTTGTTTTTTTAGTTTTTTAAGGCAGAGAGAGAGAGAGAGAGAGAGAGAGAGAGAGAGAGAGAGAATCCCAAGCAGGCCCCATACTGTCAGCACAGTGCCTGATGCAAGGCTCAAACTGTGAGATCATAACCTGAGCCGAAATCAAGAGTTGGATGCTTAACCAATTGAGCCACCAGCCATCCTGTTTCTGGGTTTCTTAAGAAACATTGTGAATCTCCCTGATGTAGAGAGCTTCATTTTAGCACTTCAGAAACTGAGTATTCCAAATAATGACTCTTCATTCCAATCAAATCTCCCATTTTTCTTTACTTCTCTTCCTACCTGACCCCCTCCATTTCATAATTCTCTTCTCATTTTGTGTCCGTGAGCTGGTACTTTGCTGGTTTTCTATGTAATCGGCTCTTTCTCTGTTTTCTTCATTGGCCACGTCTCATGACTGCACCAGACACTCTGCCTCTCACTCTCCTTCATAAAAGAGATTCAGATCCCCGCGTGCGGGGACCTCTTGGGAGCCTACGTGTGGCGCCCCTGCAGGCCTAGATGTCTGGCACCCCTGGTAATCAGTCCACGTGATACTTTGACAGGTCCACAAGCAAATTTCTCCTTTTCTCCAAAAGATGCCTCCTTCCTAGCCCCTCTATTTTTGTTGTCATAAGACAGGTCCCCACTGAGATTTTTTCTTCAGTTTACTCATGTATATGCCTTCCACACCATTTCTCTCAATCTGTGATCTGCCCGTGTGTTTCGATTAGGGTCTGTTTCTGATGCTCAACTACATGCTCTAAAATGTTATTGGCCAAGTTGTGTTTTCACTATACCCAGTTCCCAGCCTCGTGCTTGTCACGTAACGGGCATGCAATAACTTTTAATTTGGATACGCGAACGAACAAAAAAATGCACATGCTTCTGTTTTTATGTTTGTATCCCTGGGCCAATCTTGATGCCATCCTGGATTTTTCTCTTTTTCATATTCTAGGTCTGCCAGGTTACTAAAACCTTCTAGAGCATAAGCTCCATGAGGACAAGGATCTTTGTTTTACTCAGTGATACATTAGAAGTGTCTAGAATGGTACCTGCCATGTAGTTGAGCATTTAGTGTGTAGTCACAATGGTTCTAAATGTTTTCCATGTGTAATTTATTTCACCGTCATAACACCCTAGAAGGGTGGGAGGCTTCTATTAGTATGCCTGTTTCCAGAGAAACTGAGGCATGGAGATGCTAAGTTATTGCCCAGTGTCCCACGGCTGCTAGGTGGTGGAGCCAGGACTTGAACCCAAGTCTCCCGGGCCCATGCTCTTAACCGCTAAGCACCCTGCTATAATGTCCCTGAACAATAATGTGTTTGCTTTGTGCTCGACACTGCATTAGAACTCTGTACATGCTTTCTGCGCTGCGTGGGTACTGCTGCGGGCGAAGAAGCAACAGCTGGATTGGGAGGTTTTAAAAGAAATCACCGAGGGTGGGACCTGGTTTACGAGTAGCAGGGACAGGAAAGGGACTCAGACTTTGAGCCAAGCCTGGCCCTCAGCCTGCGTTCTGTACTGCCAGACCCTCCAGACTCCGCGTGGCCCGAGGTTTGGGATTTAATGTCACCATTCCCCAGGGTCGTCAGGTTTCTCTTGCCTCCAACAGACGTCTGACACAGCCACGTGTATTTCTTTCTGTAGACAATGATGGCAGCCACACGTTGCACTCCAAAACAGAGACGACGCCGTCACCCACTGACAACACTGGGAACGGACACCCAGAATACATCGCATACGCACTTGTCCCCGTGTTCTTCATCATGGGTCTCTTTGGCGTCTTCATCTGCCACCTGCTTAAGAAGAAGGGCTATCGTTGTACAACAGAAGCCGAGCAAGATGTGGAAGAGGAAAAGGCTGAAAAGATAGGTAAATACCTGCATTCTCTGTATGGAGATGTGGATAGGGGCACTTTGTTTGTTTGTTTTAAGGATTTTATTTTTAAGTAATCTCCACACCTAGTGTGGGGTTTGAGCTCACAACTCTGAGATCAAGAGTCGCACGCTGTCCTGACTGAGCCAGCCAGGTGCCCCAAGTGGGGGCAGTTTTTAAATAAGTAACCAGTCGTATATATTTTCCATCTCTGTGAGATAGAATGACCCATCTTCACAGTAGGTGGTTTGGTGGAGTGTCCATGTAGACATTTCACGGTAACCCCACCTGGAGCTTGAAATCTGCCCCTCCTTTGTTAAACACCCACCAGCTCATTCCTTGTGGCCTCGGGCAAGTTACATATGCTCCAAATCTCTCCTATGGATAAGTGAACTAGAATTTAATCTTAGTTAATTTCATGCCAATTTAATTTAAATGGGGACAGTGATCTCCATTTTGTAGGATTATTGTGGAATTTAGAGAGATGATGCGTTTGGTGTTTGGCACATAAGCCCCCTCAGCAAATATTAATCCTTACTGTTATTACTGAAAGAGATTCTAATAAGAATAATACGAAATGTAAATAGCTCTCACCACTTTTATGGTATTACTTTTGTTGGGGGGTTCCATCTTAAATCCCTGTGATTGGAATTTATCGAGTAAATAATTGTGTCGACAGTGCAATAAAAGTGTGGCAAGAAATGGTGCCTTAGATTAGCGTGAGGATGTCTTACCTTTTCCTCTTAACGTGGAGTGTTAGGCAGTGTTCAGAAACACCCAAGAGAATGAGATCTTGTTTCTCCATAGATGTTCTTTTCAAACATCCTTTAGGGACGTTTCCAGACTTGGACTTGGGGAGTAGTGGATAACCTTCCCTATCCCTGTCAGCTCCTCAAAGGTCAGTTTTTGCAGAAGGAGACTTGAGTAGGTCACCTTTCGAGAGAGAGTCCAAAGGGCAGAGTGGGGGGAGCTTCCTCCTTCCTTGCCAGCCTGCTGGCCTGTTGGTTTTTCCCACCCCCACTGACCTTTGAGGCAGAGAGAGAACCCGGTTTGCAGGATGAGTCATGTGTAGCTTATGAGCAAACCAAAGCCGAGTGTTTGTCAACAGAGAGCAAGCCTCCTCCTCCCCTCCTTCAAAGACGCTCTGGAGGCTGGCTTAGCAGGGTCAGCATATGTTCTGTCCAACCAGACGTGCGTTTTCACAGAGGAGGAAGCCGTCTGTGGATGGAGAAGACACTTCCCCAGGTACACGAGGAGGACAGCACACACCTTGATTCGTTCTCTGTGAACTAAAATGATGTACTTCAACCCTCCTTTTTCCTTCCTCCCTGAAATTACGCAGTTGCAGAGGGGAGGTTTGATTTTTCTCCAAAGACTGTCACATATACAGAGTCTTGTAAAGTAAACCGTTTGTGGGCAAATAGCCACGGCTGCAACTGAGGTCATTTGCAAGCGTATTTAAAAGAAAGGAGAGACTTATAAACATGGATGAATAGTTGCCCAATTTATAAAAGAAATTCATACTCTAAATTTATGTAGTATATCTCCAATTAAAATAAAATCCGAGGAGGGGTGCCTGGGTGGCTTAGTCGGTTAAGTGTCAGACTCTTGATACCGGGCTCAGGTCGTGATCTGCAGTTGTGAGGCTGAGCCCCGCGCTGGACCCTGCAGTGAGCAGGGAGCCTGCTCCGGATTCTGTGTCTCCCTCTCTCTCTGTCCCTCCCTGACTCACTTGCATGCACTTTCTCTTTCTCAAAATAAATAAATAAACTTAAAAAAAAATCCAAAGAGAATGTTTTCTTTTAGTTAACTGTCTTCTCCCCATTTCCCCGAAGGGTTTAAGGAAATGATGAGAGAGAAATACAGTAGTAATGACTGATACGGATGCATGAAAGTGAGTGGGTGTTTGGACTGGAGAAGAGGTTGATGGATAATTCTGGTACTTGCTCTGCCTGTTATGTATGCCAGGGAAGTCACCATGGGCTGTGCCTCAGGCAGTCTGGGGCTGAAGGAAGAAAGCCTAGACCCCTAGTACCATGGCAAGAGCTTTCTGGAGACTGTTCAGTGACGTCTCATGGACTCCACAGAGGTGACAAGCGGTAACCCGTTCTCCCCTCCCCCTTCTCTTTCAGAGTTGAACGACAGTATGAATGAAAACAGTGATACCGTTGGGCAAATTGTTCACTACATCATGAAAAATGAAGGTATGGATGTTTTAGTGTTCCAGAACAATTCAATATCCATCTGTTTTATTGAAAACTTGCTTCAAAGAGTCAGAATTTGTAGGGACTCTGTCAATAGTTCTGGCCACTGGCAGCACCTTTTACCTGAGCTCATTAATCCACTAAGCTTCCCAATTATCCGACCATGAGAATTTCATAAAGGTGTGTTTTCAGAGGCCCTGGGTGTGAGTAGTGCATAAAGCCTACCCTAGGGGCTCGCCTTCAAATCCCGGCCTCACTTTGATTTGAGGAAAATCACATTACCTCATGGAGTCTCCATTTCCTCCTCTTTTTAAAAGGAGGATAATAAATATTTACATGATAGCATTGTTGTGACATCCTGCACATAAAATGCTTATTAGGATAGTAGGCACTCAAATGTTGTCAATTCTTTTTTTTTTTTTAAATTGTGGGGCGCCTGGGTGACTCAGTTGGTTAAGCGGCCGACTTCGGCTCAGGTCGTGATCTCGGTCTGTGAGTTCGAGTCCCGTGTCGGGCTCTGTGCTGACAGCTCAGAGCCTGGAGCCTGCTTCGGATTCTGTGTCTCCCTCTGTCTCTGCCCCTCCCCTCTTGCACTCTGGCTCCCTCTAAAATAAATAAGCATTAAAAAAAATTTTTAAAAAAAGCACAAGTAGTTGAAAAGACTTGTCAAAGTATGTAAAAAATAAAATAAAATATTTTAAAAAATTGTGGTAAAATACACAAAACAAAAAAGTTACCATTAAATGCACGGTTCGGTGGCATTAAGTACATTCCCAGTGATGTAAGCCATCACCACTGCCTTGTTCCAGAACGTTTTCATCATCCCAACCTGAAACTCCATACCCATTAAGCAGTCACTGTCCACTCTCCCCGCTCTCCCCCAGCTACTCTCTGGCAACCGCTCTGCTTCTGTCTCTGTGGATTTGCCTCTCCTGGGATCTATTCTCAAGTGTCCCAATTTTTAAACTTTTTTTTTTAACATTTATTTATTTTTGAGAGACAGAGAGACCGAGCATGAGCAGGGAAAGGGCAGAGAGAGAGGCAGACACAGAATCCAAAGCAGGCTCCAGGCTCTGAGCCATCAACACAGAGCCCGATGCAGGGCTCGAACTCATAGACCGTAAGATCATGACCTGAGCTGAAGTTGGCCTGCCCAACTGACTTAGCCACCCAGGCACCCCTCAAGTGTCCCAATTTTTAAAAAGTTTAACCTTTGTGGGCATAAGCAATTTTTTTCCCCTCAGAAATGTGCTCTTAACTCATAGCTTCTGAAATGGAGGATGAATTGAATCTTGATTAGATAAATGGAGGTTCTTGTTCTGAACACTGGTTATTATTTCTGTAGGATACCATTACAGGGGTGCACAGGGTGAGGCTGTCAGTAACTTTTGGGGTGTGTGGGGCTCCGTGGCCACATCTCCAATAGCTGCACATCGCCATACATTGAATTCTCACGAGAATGGAAAAGAAAACCTCTCCCTTGGGCTCTGTCTCTGGCTGCAGTCACGGCAGGCTGCTGCAGGGCGCGCCGATGCCGCGAGCCATTCATCCGGAAGATAAAATATCTGCACTGCTAAGTAGGCACCTGCTGCTCTGCCTCCAGCCCTTCCCTGGGGGGCCCCACCCCGACAGCCTCACTGTCAGGGAGAGCGCCTGCCCGGCCCCAGGGTGTTGGTCAGTGTTTTGACTTTACAGAAACAGCAGTTTCAACTGGTTCATCATTGTCCTTATTCATTACAGTGTGCTTTTCGTATGTAATCTCATTGAATCCTCACACGATCCCTCTAAAGCTGGTATTGTTTTTTCTTTAATATTTATTTATTTGAGAGAGAGAGAGAGAGAAAGAGAGGGAAGAGCCTGAGTGGGGAAGGCGCAGAGAGAGGAGAGAGAGAGAGAATCCCAAGCAGACCCTGCACTGTTAGTACAGAACCCCACCTGGGGCTGAATCCCATTACCATGAGATCATGACCTGAGCCAAAAATTAAGAGTCAGATGCTTAACTGGCTGAGCCACCCAGGCGCCTCTAAAATTGGTATTGTTATACCCATTTTACGGATGCAGAAATGAAGGCTTCAAGTAGTCGAGTTCACCGGGTCAGTGGAGAGCCTAGCCCGATCTGGGTCTCTTTCAACTACACAGCGTTACCTCTCCTCTCTTATAATATGGCTTTCAGTTTCTACAGGATATAAAACCAGATGATCAATCTTATTAGAACGGTGTTTAAAATAAGAACAGAAATGGCCAGAACACTTGGATTTTGATCTCTGCCTTCCAGAGACCTTCCTTCAGGGAACGATGTTTGGCAAGGCTATTCTTGACTCCTCAGTGGTGCACATTTCTTTTACATAAGAAATGGTTTTCAATTTGCACGAGAAATACACAAATACGTTCCTGGCATGGGAACTTCAGCCACCCAGAAATTCACACAGTGAGGCGTGGAGCGCCTTGTGCTATGGAAACTGCCTGGCATGGCTTTCGGGGATCCTGGAGGCCTTTGGGATCAGGGCTTCTAAGAGCCGGGGCAGCTGCTAAATGAATGCGTGTGGGATGTGGTGGGGCTGACTGTCGATCGGAAATAAGTAAGCTGTGAAAACCGCAGGGGCTGAAGTTCTTACGGACAGCTTCCTAGTACGCGCTGCGTGGTTGCCGTACGCCAGGCCTGTTCGAAGGGCTTTCTAGGGACTAACAGTCTTAAGATTCAGATACGTCATTCGCATTTTACAGTTGAGAAGCTGAGAAGCCCACAGTGCCTCACTAGCTTGCCAACATCACGTGGCTGGCAGTGGCGGAGCTGAGATTTGAACTGTAGCCTCTGAGTCCAGAGTCGGTACTTACCACTTGCTCTTACTGCCTGTTTCCTGGTAGCAGGAAGGAGGGATGGGAGGCGTCTTCCTTGCAGAAAGAGAAAGTGTCCAGCTGGGATAGTTTATAAAACTCCTTAAGCATTCAGTCATTAAATTCTCAAAACTACCTCATGGAGGTCGGCCTTTTACCGTCCCATTTTGCGGATGAGGAAACAGGCCCAGAGCTCCTACACGGCCCGTGCGTGGCAGGGCGGTGTCAGCAGGGGCACTCTGCTTCCTTGCAGCAGGGGAGGAGCGTTTGACTTTCCGCAACAGGCCTGCTGTGTCGTTTCCTACCTCCCACACTCGTGGGCATATAGGTCTGTCCTTTTCTGTTTTAATGATGTCCTTTTCCTTTTGGGAGGAAGCCTTTTTGTTTCCTCCGCATTGATTACCGGTAGGTACTTGAAAGTAACACCTAAGGTACTGTTTTCCTTCTCTCTCCTCCGCTCCCTGGTTCTTTCCGCCTTCATCTGTCTCCCTGTGATTTCTCCAGGGACTTGTGAGGATGAGTGGCGGCTCTGATCTTTTGCGTGGCCCTTGGTTCTCCTCGGCCACCAGGAGACATCTGACCTCCCTGGACGTCCCTTTTTCAGACATGGCCCTCTCTAGCTTCCTTCCAGCCTGTGCCCAAACCGCAGCGAGGGAATTAGATCCATACTTGGGTCTCTTCCCAGTTTATATCCTAGCTTGTTTGGTTTGCTTTGAGACTTCAATCCTCTATAGAACAGATGCATTTTTAATCTTTTGTTGACGTCCTGAGTATCAATTTAGATCCAACTGTTGATGTTAATTTACTTTTCCATTTCTTTAATCGTAAGCACACCATAACATAACTTTTCCTTTAAAACTGAAAAAAAAAAAAAAGGAATACAATTAAGTACCACCCATCCATTACCATTTGCCGTGTTTATTTAGGTTTTCTTTGCCTGTATTTACATATTTTAAAACATTTGCAGTCACGATTTATGAATAGTCCTCTGCTTTGCATTTTTAATTTGACTAATGGGGTAACATTTCACCTGTACTCATGGTGACATTCTTGTTTCTGGTTTAAACATATCGTGTCTCGAATGTTGCAAATCAGGTTAGTTTAGATAAATCTCCCGAGGGATACATTCGTCAGCTGACCTGCAAACTGATTACTGTCCTGCTAGTCTCAAGGCTTGGATTAACCACAGGGCTACCCTTCATTTATCTTTCTAAATAGATTGAATCAAAGAGTGTGAGGGTGGTCACTGGGGTTTTCTTGGGTTCTATGGGAATTTGGAAAATACCTGCACGTTTATAGCTCAGCTTCTCTTCCAGGTCCTTAAACTGTCTGACCTGGTAACAGTGAAGAGTACTGTGATTATTCTCCAAGTGCCCCTGATTATTCATACTAGGCCGAGAGATCCTTTTGTGAAATTCTTACCTTGGGGCTCAATTGATACGATGGCAAGAAGGATTCCATTACAAATTATCATTACGGAGTAGGTTTTTGAAAATTGCTATAATGATTATACAAACGCCCTGTGAAGCATTAAACTATGAATCATTTGGGTAGAGACTTGGACATTGAAGAATGAGAAGGATGACATGGGGTCAAAAGCACCCACCCTAGAGTCGGAAGGACCAGAGTTTGTGTCCAGCTCTGTCACGCTAGCTGTGTGACTCTGGCCAGTCAGTTATGATCTTTAGGGCCTCAGTCCCTATATCTGTCAAATGGGCATGATGATTCTGTCTATTCTGGGGTTGTCGGGAGAGTCAAAGATGATAAGGTCTCTAAAGCTTTCTGTCAGTGACCGGCGCACGGCAGGCACTCAGATCTGGGCGGTGGCAGTAGTTCTGGCCTGGGGGATTTGCCTTGATTGCAAGGGAATGTTTGCAGAAAACACTGGTAGGGGAGGAAACAGGGCGTTCCTCCTGCCTGATTGGCACTGCTTTATACCTATGATCAGGCAGAGATTCAGGACAGAAGAGAGGAAGCATTTCATGAAATTACTACCCTCTAGAAAATGTCTCCTGTTCCTGACAGGTTTTCCTTGCTCTGTAACTGACCACCCCCATTCTCTGGAAACCCATGAAGGGAAGTACAGTTGACAGAATGTTGACAAGAGCAGGGGAGCCATCTTTTATGGCTTATTGGAGTTACGAGTAACAATTGAGGAAGGGATAGATACTCAAAAGAACTCAGTCAGATGATTGCTCCTTCGTAGTAATTTTACAACCAAATTCAAGCATGTGTTTAAGTTCTAATGGTGAGGTTATGTTAGAAAGTTTTCTCATCCCAGGAAACCACATGGCCTCACATACTGAACCTCTTTGGACAGGGAGGGGGGTGAGGTTGACACAGAAACTTGAGTCCACTCCTAAAGAATTCACTCATAGCAAACAATGGGGCTGTTTATTAATTTTTCTAAGAGATAAGGGCGAGGTACAGGAACACATACATACAGAAAAAACAACACAAGTTTATAAAAAACAGTTTTAGGAATGATTTTAATACATTTTAATAATCTTCCTTCATCATTTTCTGACTCCATGTTTCTAAGGAAGGTCATCTTTAAAGGTGGTTAATTTTCTCTGGCAACTATTTAAACTTTTGTTTTTAAAAAGCCCATTGTTGTAAGTGCGTGGTGTCAGCGCTATCTTTATTTTCATACCTTCGTCGTTGTTGTTGTTTTCCCTCTTTAATGTTTATAGTCTTGAAGTTTAGTAAATGATGGCAGAGAATAAGTGGCAACTGGCAAATTATCGTGTGTATTCCCTAAACCCCTTGTCTACGCAAAAATTAATTTTGTGTATCCTTATTACTAATCAAAGAGAAAATGACCAACATCACTAGATCGTATTGGAGTTTGTCCTACAGAAGGTAACGTGTCTTCTTTGTTGTGTGAGAGAAGACGCTGCCAATCCATTTCAGTACCTTTTCAGTAACGAGAAGAGTCTTATTTAGGTTAAAATGTGTGTTAGGGAATGCATTGGACATCCTCACAGGCAGTCATGAAGGGCAAAGAGGATATTTCTTTTAGAAAAGATGGCCCTCTGTGTTCATGGTTGCACCTGGGTGGCTCAGGCGGTTAAGTGTCCGACTCTTGATTTCAGCTCAGGTCATGATCTCACAGTTCATGAGTTCAAGCTCCCAATTGGGCTCTGTGCTGATGGCGTGGAGCCCGCTTTGAATTCTCTCCCTCTCCTTCTTTCGCTGCCCCTCCCCTGCTTGTACTCTCTCTCTCTCAAAATAAATAAACAAACTAAAAAAAAAAAAAGGATGGCATTTTGTATTAATATTTCTTTTTAAAAATATCTGTGCATTTGCAAGGGTTATAAAGGGTGGAAATGGATAATGGGGGCAAAAAAAAGAAACCCTAATTATTTTATATATAAAACACAGATTTGTGTCTACTATGTAAACAGATCTACGTCTTCAAGATTAGAATTTCATGAGAGGGTGATTAGGAAAAAGATATTGCAAAAGGCTCCTGGGTGGGCTAATAAGTATTTCAGTTAAAAAACTTAAAATTGATTTCTTTTTAAAGTTTATTTGCGAGAAGTTGGGGAGGGGCAGAGAGAGAAGGAGAGAGAGAGAGAATCCCAGGCGGGCTCCATGTTCAGCGTGGAGCCCGATGTGGGGCTTGAACTCACAAACAGTGAGATCATGACCTGAGCCGAAATCAAGAGTCGGGTGCTTAACTGGGCCACTCAGGTGCCCAGATAAATTTGCTTTAAAAAGTTGAGAAGCACCATATAAATCCTTCATTGTTAATACTTAAAATCAGCAGGGCTGAATTTTCTTCCCCTAGGAATGTTAATTGAAATGTTAAATGTTAAATGTTGGTGTTGGCTCACATGGTAAAAACATGGTAAAAATCACATGATTTTTTATTTCATCTCTGGAGAATTTGTGGTTCCTCATGAGAACAGCACTTTAAAAATCAATGAAAAGGTTAGGAGTCAGTAATAACATTTGGCCTTGCCAATTAAATATCCAAAAGAAACTGGAACATTGTCTTTCATCCTTGAGTGTTTAGCTGCTTTGTGAGAGGCAGAAAGATGTGTGTTTATGGGGAGTGGGGTGTGGAGCGGGGACCTAAGAAGCTTAGATACAGTTTGTTTTTGTTGATAGCCTCCATCCTCCACCTAAAAATTTGGATTTTTTTAAAAAAACTAATATTAGAAGTCCAGTTTAATTCAGTCCATATTAGGTAACTTATATTTGTGACCAACTCTTGGATATTTAAGGTATTTGGCCAGAGTTAAGGTCTCGTATGGTCCTGAAGCTGAGCTAAGCCAAATGGCCCACCTGGAAAATTACCTCACATCCCCGATTATATGTGGGATATGCATGAGAATACACGCAGATCCAGAGGTGAAGGCTTGTGATTTGGGCATGTGTAAGTTGTTAGAATTCAGATCTTTTTTTTTTTTTTTACTGGTTTATTATTATTTTTTAATTTATTTTTTTTAAATTCAAGTTAGTTACTTAGAATACAGATCTCTTAAGACATGCATGTCACTGCATGTTTAGTAGAGTGAGTCGAATGCAGGGGACTAGCAGTATGTAAATTTCCCTGTGGTTCGGGAGCGGGGGCAGAAATGGATGTTTCTATGTTATACTGGAATGACGTGTCGGAAGCACAGCTCTATAGTAATCTGCTCTCCTTTGTGTAGACCGTGAGGCACTCATACTAAATTCCAGCACGGTGAGTTATCTGCAGATGGTGCCATTTCGAGGGGTGCCTTGGGAAAAACCCTCCCTTCACCGGGACCCCAGGGCCCTGTGAACCGAAGAAACTCAGATATTTTCTCAACAGCTTTTCTTTTCTTTCTTATTTTTTTTCCAACAGCTTTTCTGTTGTAATAATTCTATGATTGCTCATGTGACTCATCCCATTTTAATTCTTTGCTTTCTTTTTTTCCTTCCTTAGCAAACGTTGATGTTTTAAAGGCAATGGTAGCAGATAACAGCCTGGGTGACCCTGAAAGGTGAGCGCTTCTCCCCGCTCCCCCCACCCCACTTTAGTGGGACTTTTTTTTTTTTTTTGTCCCTTATCTATTAGAGCAGGTTTCCCAGCTTTGGTACTGTTGACATTTGGGCCAGATAATTCTTTGGTGTGGGGAACCGTCCTGTGCATCCTGCGATGTTTATCAGTGCTCCTGGGCTCTGCTCGCTAGATGCTGGTGTCTTCTCCCCCCCGCCTCTCCCCTTCCATGTGACAACCCAGAATGTCCCCACACACCATCAGTGTCCGCCGGGGAGAACTCAGCCCTGGTTGAGAGCTGCAGTGTTGGGGATGCGGTGAAGACGTTAACAGCCTTGGAACGGGGCACCCGGGTTGGGTCTTACCTCCACCATTCACTGACCACCTCTTTGTGGGCAAGTTAACTGACCACGCTGAGCTCAGGTTCCATCATTTATAGATGGAAATAGCCGTTGTACCCACTTTCTTGGGTTATTTTAAGGAAGACAAGGGACCTGGGGCATTGAGAGACCTCCATGAGAAATGACGATTAAGCAAAAATCAGGCTGGTTTGGTGATAGAGCATTATAGTCCTTCCTAATTAATTATGGATAACTATATTTCTATGTAATTTTTTATTTCTTCAGCTCGGAGCATTTATGGAATGCCTGCTCAGTGCTGGGCAGTGCTGGAGCTGGGCATTCACAGATTGTTGGCTCGGAGACTCGGTCTAGTGGGGAATGGGGGCGCGGGCGTGAGGCCTTACGATGGGGATGTTCTTGACAGTGCTGCGGGAGAAGCAAAGACTGGATGGTCCTGTGAACTCCGTGGGGCCAGTGGGAGGTCAGGGCAGGTTCACAGAGATGCCATCTGAGGCGGGCATTCGACAGGCAGAGACAAGAGGCAGGGGCTGCTTGCTCGTAGGCAGAGAAAGTCCAGACGGTTCAGTCCAGGGAGGCCAGAGAATGCGCCACGGACAGTAGCAAGAAGGGCCAGGAAGGCAAGTTGGGACCGAGGGACAGGGCAAGGAGTTTGGAACCTTTTTCCTGCTTACTCTGTGGGTGGTGCACCTGGCACATCTTGGATATCTCCAATGTGTTTGTCAAACTGGTGTGTTCGGTTTGCATTTTAACCAGGTCACTCGTGCAGGAAGGTCTGTTTAGGGAGCCCTGGTGGTATAGTTCATAGAGCTCCATAGAGGCACACGAGCTGGGCTTTGTCTTACGTTCCGGCCCTGACCATGGTGTTTGGACCATGTTGGCTCAGGATGTGTTTGCCTCGGTTATTTTTGGGTGCTGTATAGCGCCTGTCATTGGGTTTTATGCACAACCGGTTCCTGATGAACGTTTGTTGAATAAACGTTGTTAAACTTTTGAATTCAGCTTTCTGCTTTGTGGTGTTCATTTGACACTGTTTTATCTCAGAAAGCTGCTGCTGGGTGTTTTTATTTTAACAACCTAGAGAGCATCCCTAAAGAACAGCAGAAAGCTCTTGGCTGTCCGCGATGTTTGCGACTATCTCCTCGACCATGCACACTTCTTTTTAAAAGTGCAAGTGGCTCGTTCTCAGTGGCAGAAAGGCTGGTTTATGTTGTCATAAGACAGCCACGTGTCTCTGGGGCTCTAGGACCGGTTCAGGTGTCAGGCTCTGCAGTGACAGGCCGCCCTACCTGCACTCACCTACACCACGTCACAGGGCTGATTCCTGGTCAGGCTGGCCCTGTCCTGCTTTAAGTCCTCCTTTTCTAGTGGACCAGAGTCTTGATGTGTCTTTTGAAAGTTGCCAACATCTGACCTATATACTTAACGCTTTTTATATTTTTGGACGGCCCACCTGGACTTTTTTTCCACGGGCTATCAAAGAATGCGGTCTCCCTTGTTTTCTGAAGCACTAGAGCATGGTGGTTAAGTTCACGGTTTCTAGAATTAGACTTTCCAGATTTGGATCGCAGATCCATCATTTATTAGCTGAGTGTCCTTGGCAAGTTCCTTTAACTTCTCATTTTTAAAATGAGGAAATTTATGATACCAACTGCAGAAGGTTTTGTAAAGATTAACTGAATTAACACTTACCAAATGCTTAGAATACTGTTAACTATTTTGTTACTACGGTTGACACCGTTAACATCTCTGGAGCATCGCTTTTGATATCTTGACCCAAAAGCTTTCTTCCTTTGATGCAATCGTCAGTCTGGATCAAACATTCTGTTTTAAGTCATTTGATAATTTGCTGGGAATTCACGTGTTTCTCTTCTCCAACGCACATGTGTTTGGGGGATCACTTTGTTTAGAGATCGAAGCAGATACTCGGCTGCGATTGAAACCTGCTGCTTGCATTGGAGGGGTCAGGGGAGAGATTGCCTTAGCTAGTACTGTTTTTACATAACCAGTTCTGCCGTTTCCTTTCCCCACTTTAGCCCTGTGACACCCAGCACTCCCGGGAGCCCGCCTGTGAGCCCCGGGCCCCTGTCACCAGGAGGCACCCCAGGGAAGCACATTTGTGGCCACCATCTACACACAGTGGGCGGTGCTGTCGAGAGGGACGTGTGCCATCGGTGTAGACACAAATGGTGGCACTTCATAAGACCCACCAACAAATCCAAGCAAGGCCATGCGAGGCGTCAGGGAGAGGTCACCGTCCTCTCTGTTGGCAGGTAAGATCCCCGTGGATGCTTTGCGTTTGTGTGACATGCCTGCTGTGTGTGTGGATTTGTGTGTACCTGTTAAATATAGAGAATGATCTCCTAAGCCTGGCCCAGGTCATATCTCTGGACTTATTAGATGTTTTCTACTGTGAGTCCTGCATTTTTCCAACAGCAGAGGAATCCTAAGCGGTGGCTGCTGCTACATTAGATGTCAGGTGTATTAATTAAGGTAAAAAAAATTTAATTACTTGCTGTATTAGGGTTCTCTGGAGAAACAGAGCTCATAGGATAGATATAGGAGGGAATTTCATATTGGAATTGGCTGATGCAAAGCTGATGGTGTGATTCAGCCCCATTCCGAAGGCCTGAGAACCAGGAGGCCGACGTTCTGGGGCAGGAGGAGAAAAAACCAAATTCTTCCTTCCTGGGCCTTTTTGTTCTATTTAGTGTCTTATGGGGCTTGATGACACGCGCCCTCATCGGTGAGGGCTATTTTCTTTACTCAATCTTGGATTCAAGTGCTAGTTAATTTCTTATGGAAACACCCTCACAGACACCCCCAGACATAACATCGTACCAGCGCTTTGGGCATCCGTTAGTCCAGTCAGGTTGACACATGGAACTCACCAGCACACTTGCTCTCATAGATAAAGCCCAAATCTTAACTCAACACAGAACAGAAGGCTCCGTAGCTCAGGTAGTCATCCGCAGGCCCAGGTGCTTTCCACCTTATGACGCTGCCAGCTTTGCAAGTAGAAGGCGAACGTACGAGGAAGATAGTTCATAGGAGGGTTGCCGAGCCAGGCCTGGAAGCCGCAGGTTTCATTTTCGCTCACGTGCTACTGTCCAGACCTCGGCCTGTCCCTCATTGCCAGCTCGCGGGGAGGAGAGAAGAGGTGGGGCCGGTGCCCTGCTCTGCAGTGTCTGCCCCAGAAGTTCTTCTGGGGTCACTTTCCCTGTGTCCTGGCTTTCCCAGTCCTCCAGGGCCCTGTCCTTGTGACCCACATGTGAGGTGGAGCCCCTGCAGCTCAGGCGGTGAGTCGGTCTGACTGCACGGAGGGCGTTTCTGCAGGGGGTGCCTTTGCAGTGTCTGCTGTTTTGACATTGAGTCTCACTCAGGAAGCACCTTGGTGAGGCTGCGCGTGGAAGGCAGTAGAGAGCAGTGGTTAAGGGTATGTGTGCCGGTTGGGAGCGCCCGGGTGACTCAGTCAGTTAAGTCTGACTCTTGATTTTGGCTCAGCTTGGGATTCTCTGTCTCCCTCTCTCTTTTTCCCTCCCCCACTTCAAAATAAATAAATAAACATACTTAGAAAAAACTATAAAAATAAAATGAAAAGAATGTGCCTGCCGGAGCCAGACTGGGGAAGCAAAAGCTGACAGTACTGCGTCCACGCTCCTTCTTTCTCTGCAGACAAGCTCCGGGCAGAGTGGCCAGAACTCGTTGCCTCTGCCTTGCTGGAGTGCAGGCACGACTGTTGACAAACTCACTCGCTTTCCTCTGTGCCTCAGTTTCCCCCTCTGTAAAATGAAGACAATGGCAGCGCTCAGCTCACTGGGTTGCTGTGATGATTAAATAAGATGACCTATGTAAAGATCTTCGACCGGTTTTTTTGGCACTTTTTACTCACTCAAATGTTGGCCCTCGTTATTATTTTGGTTTGGTTTGGTTGTTATGATGTGTTGCACAAGAAATGAGAAGACTGCAGGGCTGTTTGCCGCGTACAGCAAAAGAGCACGGCTCATGACCACACTGTTTTATTAAGAAGCAGAGTCATGGGAGTTTGTGAATGTGGAATGTGATGAGAACCTGCGGCTTGTTTAGACAAAGCGTATTTTGTTTGCTCTAAAAAAAAAATCTGCTGGAATTTTCAACTGAGATGCAACACGGCTCTTAGAAATGCCCCAAATGCAACTCTCTTTCTTGGGTGTAGAATGCCGGGAGCATTTAATTATTACAGGCTCCTCGTGTTGCACAGAGGGGCTCCTACATTTCCACCGAGCGGATCTGTAGTTACAGCTTTTCTCTGATTCTTCTTTTACTTCCTCAGAGTCTCCCTCCTCCTTGTGGCTGGTGATCTCATTTGGACAAAGAAGGAGAATGTATTTTGTTTTAAGTGGTTTTAAGGGAATTTAAAACCAGAACTAGAGAGAAGCTATTATGAACAACTCTGGGATTTTGATGCATGAGGAACTAGAAAAACAGTCAGACTGAGGAAATTTCCTTAACTTCTCTTTTAATTCTTTTATTATTATTTTTTTTGTAGCTAGTAGAAATGACTAGTATTTAAAATATAGTTTAGGGGCACCTGGGTACCTCAGTCAGTTAAGCGTCTGACTTCAGTTCAGGTCATGATATTGGGGTCCATGAGTTCAAGCCCCACATTGGGCTCTGTGCTGACAGCTCAGACCCTGGAGCCTGCTTCGGATTCTGTGTCTTCCTCTCTCTCTGCCCCTCCCCCACTCACACTCTGTCTCTCAAAAATGAATAAACGTTCAAAAAATTTTTTTTAATATTTTTATTTTTGGGGATGCCTGGGTGGCTCATTTGGTTAAGTGCCTGACTTTGGCTCAGGTCATGATCTTGAGGTTTGTGGGTTTGAGCCCTGTGTCGGGCTCTGCGCGGACAGCTCAGAGCCTGGAGCCTGCTTCAGATTCTGTGTCTCCCTCTTTCTCCGCCCCTCCCCTCTCATGCTCTGTCTCTCTGTCTCTTTCAAAAATAGATAAAAATTAATATATATATATATATTTTATTTTTAATTAAATTTTTTTTCATGTTTATTTATTTTTGAGAGAGAGAGAGAGCACAAGCAGGGAGGGGCAGAGAGAGAGAGGAGGGAGAGACTCCCAAGCAGGCTCCATGTCTGTGCAGAGCCCGATGCAGGGCTCAGTCTCATGAACCATGAGATCATGGCCTGAGCAGAAATCAAGAGTCTGATGCTTAACTGACTGAGCCACCCAGGCACCCCTAAAATACATTTTAATGAAAACCCTTCTTGCTATCTTTAAATAAAAATGATTTAATTAAAAAATTTTTTAATGTTTATTTATTTTTGAGAGAGAGAGAGAGAGACAAAGTGTGCGCAAGGGAGGGGCAGAGAGAGAGGGAGACACGGAATCCGAATAAGGCTCCAGATTCTGAGCTGTCAACACAGAGCCTGACAGGGGGCTTGAACTCACCAACGGTGAGATCATGACCTGAGCCACCCAGGTGCCCCTGATTTACATTTTTTAAAATGAAGCTGGTCTGGCATCAGGACATACGTGCTTCCTGATCTACGGGATTGAGACGCCACCACGCTACTGCCCCGCCAGCGTTCCCGAGGTGCGTGTGGACGCGGGTCCTCTGCTGCAAGTCCTTGTGGCAACTTCGGGGCTCGATTCTTATCAAACATAACCACTTCCAGTTTTGCATTCGCTGGAGGGATACCCTTGTGAACTGCAGGCATGCGTGGTTTTTCTGATCCAAGCGTCTTTATTTATATTTTTCCCAATATGGACATCTTTTTGTACCTGTTCTGCTAACAATATGTAGTTTGCGAGGGTGCCGTGGATCCCACCATCTTTTTCATGATCTGCAGGTGAAGGCCAAAGTTGGAGTCTGTCTGGAGGCCTCTGAAGTACAGAGCGCAAAATCCCTGCCATGAGCGTAGGTGACTGTTCTCTTCAGAGGGGAGGGGAAGGCTCATCCTTAGTGAAAGCTCCTCCTTAATTCCCTTAACTTTTTCCTTAGCCCTTAATGAGAATTAAGCCAAATTTGCCTAAAAAAACACACACACACACACACACACATCAAAACGGAACACACACAGAAACTACCACCAACTGATCCTGATAAAATTCATGGTTGGGGCTCCTCTGACCAGGTGTGTGCAGAGATAAGTCTCTCTGAGGGGTGCGCTCGAGGAAGGCCGTTCTCGAGTGAACATTTTGGTTACATCAGTCTAACTGCAAACAAGTTGTGCTTTTCTCCAGCCTTCTGTGGTTAAAACAACGGCTGGTAATCTCACGTCCTTGTTAGAAGCCACAACCCTGAGGCTGTTTAAAATTTGGGTACCCAAAGTTTTTAATGCATTTTTCATGCTCTGTGAAGTATCCAGCATAGTATTTGATGTATTGAGTGAAAATCGGCTGGAAAATTTGGCAGGGGATAGAGTGTTTGCTGGGAGAGAATGCCCCTCCTATTGGATAGGGCTTTTTTCATTGGTGTCCCAACTTTTGACTGAGATCCTTTGGGATTCTCTAGATTAAAAAAAAAAAAAAAGTGGGGCGCCCGGGTGGCTCAGTTCTTGGTTAAGCGGCCGACGTCAGCTCAGGTCATGATCTCACGGTCTGTGTGTTCGAGCCCCGCATCGAGCTCTGTGCTGACAGCTCAGAGCCTGGAGCCTGCTTCGGATTCTGTGTCTGCCTCTCTCTCTGCCCCTCCCCTGCTCACAGTCTGTCTCTCTGTCTCTCAAAAATAAATAAACGTTAAAAAAATTTTTTAAAAATGTTTATTTATTTTGAGAGAGAGTGCGGGCGAGTGAGGGAGGGGCAGAGAGAGAATCCCAAGCAGCTTCCACATTGTCAGCACAGAGTTCTACATGGGACTCGAACCCACAAACCGTGAGATCATGACCTGAGCCCATATCAAGAGTTGAATGCTTAATAGACTGAGCCCCCCAGGCGCCCAGGATCCTCTAGATTTTTGATTCATCCTTGATTCTTGTTTACTGAAAAAACAAAGCCCATCACATCTGCTCTTTGCCCCCTCAGGTTTAGAGTGACCAAAGTGGAACACAAGTCAAATCAGAAGGAGCGGCGAAGTTTGATGTCAGTTAGTGGGACCGACAGCGTCAATGGGGAGGTGCCTGTGACACCTGTGAAGAGAGAACGGAGTGACACAGAGTAGCAGGTGAGTTGCATGTGGGATGACATCGGGGGCAGGGGATGGTGGGGAGAAGGTGCTGGGGCCTCCTGAGGCGTGTGGGAGTGTGGGGATGACTCGGCCGGGATGTGAGAACCCGTGGGGCTGTAGGGGACAGAATGGGATTACTTGTCCGTTCAGAGCTTCTTGTAAAGAGACCACAAGCTTGGCCGCCTCCAGGGGCCTGGCCTGCATGGGGATGAGGAGAGAGGGTTCTGTCAGAAGCAATGTGGAATGGCGGGGATTGGGGCAAACCGGAACCCCCATAACCCAGCCTCAGGGTTTGTATTATCACAGGGCAGAAGGCACTTAAATGTTGCTAGATCTCATGCAAAAAAAAAAAAAAAAAAAAAGGCAGAAGTCTAGACTTCTAAAATGTGAAATCGCCACAGGTTTTTAATGTTGGCAGCTTATTAAATGTCCTTTAAAAACCCATGCAGGCCAAATGAAATATAATCTCGCCGTCATTTCTGGGTAAACTGTGATTTGAAAGAGGCTGGAGCGAGCAAACCTGTGTTTTTTCCTTTAATTGAGTTGGAAACCGCTTTTCTTTGATGTGCCCCAGTAGGAGGATTACTCTTCCAACCAAATATTTTGAAGTGATTTAAAAAGCAAAAGTGAATGCTTCTTGGCCGGGCCGTCTTCATTCCGGAAGATAGTGCTTGGAAAAGACAAAAGGCTTGTGATAATTTGATGTTGGCTTAGCTTTCATCTCCCTCTTTTCTGTCTGTTCTGGCTTGGGTAGCATTCACCCCTTCCACGTTTCTTATCATGTGTAAGAAGGCGAGTGCCGGGACTCTGGAGGCTCCGGGATGCCCCGGAGGCTCCAATCGAGCTGTCGGAACCTGGACGTGAGGGCAGAAGAGGTCACACTGGCAAAGGGAGGGGAAGGTGGGGCGTGGGGAGGCGGGCTGGCTGGGGCCTGGGAGGTGCAGGAAAGAGGCAAGGTTGATCCTGAGCCTGGGAGTCGAGCGGAAATGTGGCTGGCGTGGCCGAGTCGGGGAGAGAAGTGGGTGGCGAGCGAAGTTTCTCTGATAATCTGCGCAGGCTCAGAGGGGTTGAGGATGTTGCGGAAGAGTGGTGCTCTCGAAGTCTCTAAGACATGGGGCCTCTGAGGGCTTCCAAGGTTAGTTCTCGTGGTCTTGCATTCAGGCCCCTTCCCCTGAGTTTGGGAGCCGAGTAGGGCTTTCTTTAAAGAAGAGAAACAAGGGTGCTGGGGGGCAGGGGGGGGGGCTCAGTTGGTTACATCCGACTCTTGATTTTGGCTCAAGTCATGATCTCACAGCTCGTGGATTTGAGTGAGCCCCGAGGTGGCCTCTGTGCTAACAGTGCAGAGCCTGCTTGGGATTCTCTTTCTCCCTCTCTCTCTGCCCCTTCCCTGCTGGTGGGTGCGTGTGTGCATTCTCTCTCTCTCTCTTTCTCTCCAAATAAATAAACTTTAAAAAGAAAGAAAGAAGAGAAACAGAGCAGAAAAGTCTATCTTTGACTTCTCAGCCAGTTACTGGCGCTGTGGGAAGGGAACCAAGAGAGATTTAAGAAAAGGAAGAGAATGATGAAGAGAGAGAAAGCAGCTGATGTCAATGCAGTATTCTAGTGTCCTGGGCGTTGTGCTGTTATGTATCTCACATGTCGCCGTTATAAACATCTCTAATGGGATGTATACTATTTTCCCAGTTTTATAGATGAGAGAACCCATGAATGGAAAGGGTAAGTTACATGTTAAGGGTCACTTAGCTGGAAGGAGGAGCTGGATTGAACATAGGCTCTGACTCCAAGACCAACTCTATCCTTCTACCATCCTGGGATGCTCACTAAGAGGCATCCATGAATGGAGCCCCATGAATGGAGGACATTTCCTCAGTGATCCAGAACCTGGTGTTCCAATATGGTAGCCACTACTCACCGGTGGCTACTTAAATCTAAATTAATTAAAATAAAAAATTTCGTTTTGCAGTTGCACTAGTCCGTGTCTTGTGTTTAGTAGCCACGGTTGGCTGGCTTGGGGCTGCAACACCGGACAGTGCAGATCCAGAACATTTCCGTCCCCACAGAAAGGTTTATTGGACAGAGTGGAGGGTACCCTAGGTATTGGAATTGGAATCCTGAGACTTTGGTAGAGAAGAGGTAAATCTGATTCGAGTCATGAGGACTTTAATTCTGAGAAGAGAAGCATCTGGCTATCCGAGTGTAAGGTGAGGAAGCCCCAGCCCGCTCAGTTGCAGCGAAAGCTCTGGGTTGTGATGACAGTTTGCCTCTGCGTCCTCAGCCCAGCCATGTGTCGAGAGTTGGAGCGGACCACGTGTAAGAAGACACTGCTCGCCCTGAGGCAGGAAGTGCAGCGTGATCCTGGGTCGGGCTCAGTCTGGCAGGTTTCGGCCCTACTGCCCGGAGAGAGAGGCACTTGAGATTTGAGAAGGTTAAACGAATTAGGATTGCTCAGATGATTTTCTTGGCCCGAATTCTGTCTGTATCTGATGCTAAGAACTTGATCCAATCATCTGAAGTCCTGACCACATCTGATTTACAATTTGATATTCTCTGCCAAGTGCACAGTCACCCACCAGGATTCTGTAAGAGAACACTGGGTTTGATCAGAAGACGTGGTCTCACATCCTGGCTTCACCTCTTGGAAACTGTACTTAAGTCCCATGTAAACCCGCTTTCCTTGAATGTGATGTTAAATTCTCTGATGTCAGGCAAGTGCAACCGAGTGTCTGGCGTGTCGTCAGCTCTTAGGAGGGGGTAATCGTATTGGGCCATGCCGTCCAAAATCAACAGTGAGCTCATGGATGACCTTAGAAAGGGGATGTGTTTTCTGAGCCTTCTCTCGTAATTAATTTTGAAACTAAAAATAAAAATGTTTACTATGGAAGCGGAGAGAATTATGTCATGAATGCTCAACAGCCATAGAGTAACTTAAATACCTGTTGCGTATCAAGTTATTTCCTGTGTACCCGACATGCTTTGAAAGGCACGTTGCACGTCTTCACTGCTTTAATCCTCACAATAGCAATAAGTAGGTGCTAGTACCCAATTCTGCAAATGAAAGTGTTAAGCCCAGAGAATAAGCAGCATGTTGAGAGCAGCCAACAAGAGAAGGTGGAGCTTAGAGCCCACTCCCCCCTCCCCCCCCCCCGCCCCGGTTTCTGGAGTCACAGGCTTGACCTGTCCTCTGAGTCTGAGCAAAGTGGATCCCGTGGGCAGAGCCTCCTGGGGTTGAGGCCTGCTGAGTGGCCATGTCTGATGAGAATGGATTCTGGAAAAGAAGAAAGAGGAATATTCATTGACATGTAAAATGTTTATTCATTAAAATTTTTCTTGCTGGGTGTTTTAATATAGCTCATGCTCCCTACTCCCTCAAAGGGTATGTTTGGGGTATTTAACATTACTTGAATTTCCAACCAGAGAAATTCTGACATTTTTCCATATGGGCCCCAAATCTCTGGTTCTGGACTGAATTGGAAGATTTGCCAGGAGATAGCTAATAAAGTAAGACAGGAATGTTACACGTACTTCATACAGTCCAGTATAGTTTTTAAAGTTGGGTTTTTTCCTGAAAAATCCTTTTGTTTAAATTTGGATTTTTAGTGTAGAATCGATTCAAATATTCACATATAAAATCATATCTACTCGTTGGGTTGGTTTCTTTCTTTTTTTAAAATTAAGGATTGATACTAGAAACTAGACTTAGATTTCTTTCTCTCTCTCTCTCTCTCCTCTTTTTAAAAAACAAAATCTGTTTTTGGCATTTCTCCTTCCCCTTATTCTTTTCCCCCTGTTTCGTTGGCCTGAGGTTTTTTTTGTAGTTAGATCTAACTTGCTCTCTGCCTGATTTATTTTGGCAAAGCAGTTAAAATGGTCTCTTTTTTTTTTCCACAGAAAATGTGTTTTGATTTCTTCTTAGAAGAATAAGCTTTTGTTCTTTGAAGTTAAATAAATCAAATTGCTTTCAGCCTCTAAATGCCACTGCCTTGTCTTCATTATCACTGGTCTTTCGCTTTTTAAAAATGAAGCTGTCGTAAGCATTTGATATCACACATCTCTGGTGTATGTGTTCCTTTTTGCGTCTTATGGTAGGATCTCATCGAAACATTGATTTGGAAAGTGTGTGTAACGCTATTTTTTTTTATCAAAACAAAAATTCATAATAGTACACGTGGGTTTTTATTTTAAACTATTTCATTATTGAAGTGATTCTGTTAATTCTTATTTTAGGAATTTATTTTAGTGATTAAAAACTGAGTTTTACTTTTTGTATTATTTTTTAAAAATGTTTTATTATTATTTATTGTTAGGAGAGAGAGTTCAAGCACAAGCGGGGGAAGAGCAGAGAGAGAGGGAGACACAGAATCTGAAGCAGGCTCCAGGCTCCCGGCTGTCAGCACAGAGCTTGACCCGGGGCTCGAACCTACAAACTGTTAAGATCATGGCCTGAACCGAAGTCGGATGCTCAACCGACTGAGCCACTCAAGCACCCCAAAAGCTGAGTTTTAAACTGTTTTTAGGCTTAATTTGAATTGTGCTACTTCCTTCCAGTGGTTGTAGGCAAATTGCTTAACCCCTTCATCATCTTTATAATGGGGTCGTTGTTGGACTTGAGTGAGGTAACATAGGTATATGGTTCCTCAATCTGTCCTTGGCACAGAGTTAGTATTTACTGAATATTCGCTACTATCAATAATTTTCATCCCATTCTTGGTTGGTCTTATTTATTAGCCCATTCCTCAAGCATTGACTCAAAGTTCTGTGAATCCTTTTTTACTTCTAAAGAATATTAGAGCTTTGGATTCTCGTGAAATGTTAAGAATTAATATTTGGCAAGTCTCTTAGAAATTTGGGCCATTCTCTTGTCTGTGTTAAGAAGCCTTAGAAATAACTATTCCCCTCCCACCGGAGGTGGAATTGGAATTAGGAACAAGGCAGTCGGAAAGTTTTCCGGTCGAAGTCCTTTGTATTATACAGATCAGAGGGCGGGTTAAATTAAGAGGTAGTGTGGACAGTTTTTTGCGTGAAACTGTGGTGCTGGGGCCCTGTTCTGGGATCAGTCTTCTTTCTGACAAGACTCTTTCATGGGTCATGCTCCCTCCCTCCTGAGCATCTCGGCCAATCACAAGGTCAGCTTCCCTGACCTTTGCTGCCTTCCTTTCCTCCTCCTTCCTTTTGAACTCTGTGACAGGGTGTAATGAAGAGTCCCCGCAGGGGCCTCCCCTGAGGTCTGGCTGCATTACTTGGCATCCTTTGCCTTGCGGTTCTTTTGTTAACTCTGAAGAGAGACTTAAGGCACCACTCGATGCTCGTTAGCTAATATTTTTCTCCAGAGTTTGTATTTTTTTCAGGGCAAAATATATATATTTTTTTAGAAAGAAAAAGTTATCTCAGGTTTGATGGAAGCCCCTTCATTTGAGTCACTGGCCTTACAGAGGCCACGGCATGGAAATTCATGAGAAGACACTGTACTTTAAGTAGGCATAGATAGGAACGCCTGCCTTTATTTTTAGTTGCTGGGCCTTTTCTATAGAGTGAAAGCAGAGCTTGCCTGTGTTCCTGTGTGGAAGATCACGCCTGCTGAGCCTGCCTTAGACGTGGAAGTGGAGGGAAGCTGTCGCATGCCTGGGACCTTCCCGTGGGAAGACGTGGCAGGTGGAACTGGCCAGATGAGGAGGAAAGCTGAGTGCGGGACCGAGAGTTAGATGCAACCCTACGGGTGATGATCTCTCCACGTTACAGATGAAGAACCAGGCTCGGAGCGATTACTTTTGCCCAGCTCCCAGGGCCAGGCAGTGACCGGGCGCGGGTGGGTAGAAATCCACACTCGACGCCCACACGCTCAGTGGCTTCGGGGTCTGAGAGAGCCTTGCCTTCTCTGAGGGAAAAAAAAGTCCTCCTTCGATCTCTCAGCTCCGGGCCTCAAAGTAGCGATCACGTCACATCGTCAGCCTTCACCGGGCATGGCCTCCTTTCGTCTCCCATGGGGACCCTCCGATGGCGTTTGGCTGTTGGAGTTGTGCCCGCATCAGGCTCAGGTCCGTGAGCAAATCTGTTTGCTTACACGTAGACTAAGACCATAGACTTTGAGATCTCAGAGGAGCTGTGTTTGCTACTTCAGGTCAATTCAGGTACAGTTAGATCTTTTAAAAGTATTTATTAAGCTCCTACATGTGCGAGGCTCTGTGCCAGGCCTTGGGGACATAGAAATGTGGAAGATGACAGGCAAAGGCCTTGCTTTCTTGGGGCTTCGGTTCTAGTTTTTATGTAGACTTTTTCCCCCATGCCTCCTCGTCCCCTCCTTTCCCTTCTTAGGGGGGAACTCCTAAGAGGTTATGTATGCTCAAGGTCATGCCAGTGGTGGGTTCCAGAGCCTGGACTTCCTGGCAGTTCATTCCCCTCACTGTCTCTGATGAATTGGTTAGTACAAGAATTTGAACTTGAATTATTATTATTTTTTAAAGATTTTATTTATTAATGGTTTTATTTATTTGAGAGAGGGAGAGAGAGAGAGAGAGAGAGAGCAGGGGAGTGGCAGAGAGAGAGGAAGACACAGAATCCGAAGCAGGCTCCAGGCTCTGAGCTGTCAGCACAGAGCCCGACATGGGCCTCCAACTCCCCAATCTCGAGATCATGATTTCAGCCAAAGTCGAATGCTTAACCGACTGAGCCACCCAGTCGCTCTAAACTTGAATTATTTTTTAAGAATTGAGAAATAAGTCCCCCCCTCGTCCTCTCATGCTCTCTCTGTCTCTGTCTTTCTCTCAAAAATAAATAAACATTAAAAAAAAAGAATTGAGAAAGAAGACATGCACACAATAAAATATTCAAGCAGCATAAAAAGGCTACAGGGTGAAAAATAAGTCTTTAAAAACAGCGAAATCCTCACCCAAAATACAGCCCTTCTCCCTCACTGCGATGAACTCTTCCTGGGAGGGAGCCGTGATTACTGGTGTCCACTATCCTTTCCGGATTATTCGGTGCGTACACGTGTTTGTGCAACACGCATGTATGAACAGCTCCCTCTTGCCCTTCCTCCAATGAGGAACTTCCGTGCACTTTACTCTTCGTTGGAGTTGATGGCCAATAGGTCCCGGGGACCGTCGACTTTTTGCTCTCCCCCGCTGATTGAGCCGTGAGGAGAGAAAGTGCTGGACACATTTTTTACGATGTATGTGCCCTGTTTGTTACTGGGAATTGCTCCAAGACACGGGCGGAGATCATCTGAGAGTTTCTGGCGGCCCTAAACACGTACCGCGCTCATCGGCTATGATGTTCTTCCTAAGTTCTCCGCCCCAGCCCCGCCGTGTGTACAGAAGGGATGGAAACAGTTTTGAGTATTCTCGGGATTCAGACAATGTGGGGGCCCAGAGGTTTTTCGTGTTGGTTTACTTTCAGTTGCCACTAAAGCGAGCCGTCTGTCTGTCTGTCCCCTGTGTGCGTCTTCCTCGTCAGGGTCTGCTTCAGGACCCCTCCTACTTTTGACCAGAAGTTGACCCACTGACCCCTCGGAGAACTCAGCTCCTCTTCTTCTGTGGCCTGTCAGCCCTTTGACGAGACTTAAGAAAGAGGGGGCTGTGACCTCTGTCCTATTCGCCATGGAAACATAGCATTGGAGTCTCCTGGAGACCTTAGACCATCTGAACACAGACCTGTGGGGGCTTGACGGAGGCAGGAAATGAAAGGCTTTGGGAGACATTTTTGCCTACAGCTAGAAAGAAAGGGAATTAATGGTTGTAACTGGGATTTTAATTTTTCTTAATTTGCAACCTGAGGCTTTGAATCTACTATTAAATAGTTTAAGTAAGTAATAGTGCCTGTTTTCTGTAACTAGCAGGCCACTGGAAGCTGAAGTAACTCCACAGCATGGGTTCTAGAATCAGGCTCCTTGTGTTCAAGTTCTGGTCTGTCACTTGTTAGCCATGTGACCCCGGACAGCTTTTGCCTCTGATGCCTCAGTTTCTCCACCTATAAAATGGTGATAATAGTAATAATATCACCTACCTCATAGAGATGTTGTTCCTTGGCACTTAGTAAGTGCTAAATCGGCAAATGCTAGATATTATTACTAAATCAGGCGAGCCTTATTAAAGTGTAAAAAGTGACTGTTTTTGAGGTTTAACATTTTTCCTGAGGTGCAGAGAGACCAGGTTAGACATAGATGTTGTAGTATTGTTCATTTGATTCTCATGAAGCTTACTGAGAGCTAGTGGACCGAACCTCTGGCTCACAAGCCAGTAGAGGCAATGTCTAAATAGTTTGACTTTCCTTATTAGAAAGCTACCTGTAGCCTGGTATAGATGTTGAATCGTAGATGTATTGGGACTAATACGTAACTGCTGAATTGCATTCAGATAATTCCCTAGTGAACCCTTGTTTTTCCAGATATGGAATAACTTTTTTAAGTTTATTTATTTTGAAAGAGAGAGAGGGAGGGAGAGAGAGGGGGGAGAGACAGGGGGAGAGAGAGAGAGAGAAGAATAAAAACAAGGGACAGAGAGAGAGGGAGAGAAAGAATCCCAAGCAGGCTCCGCACTGGCAGCATGGAACTCAACATAGGGCTCAATCCCACGAACCATGAGATCATGACCTGAACCAAAATCAAGAGTTGGATGATTAACCAATTGAGCCACTCAGGTGCCCCCATTAGAAACAGAATAACTTTCGATGTCAAGTACATTTTACTTGGAATAAAGCGCTGTGACTCTCACCATCCCAAGGGCTGATAAATCACAAGTGTTCAGTTATTGTCACTTGGGAAACCCATCGTTGCCAAATATATGAACACATTTAAATTGGTGCGAGTATAAGAACTTAGGAAAGAACAACCTTCAGACTTTTCAGTAAGATCCAAATCTAATGTCAGAAGTTTCAAAGCTATAAGGAGTGAAAAATTTGTTATCGGTTTTATTCAATAAAGAAGATAATATAATTTGTAGAGCATATATATTTCTTCTCTATGCTACTTAAGAAAGCTATTTCCATTTTGAATGGAAAATACTTTTAAGCATTTTTATTTTTCCTGAATTGACCCACATACATTAAAAAGTTGCTCACAATTGATAATGAAAAGCTAGGGGCACCTGGGTGACTCAGTCAGTTAAGCATCCGACTTCAGATCAGGTCATGATCTCACTGTTCTTGAGTTCAAGCTTGGGCTCTGTGCTGACAGCTCAGAGCCTGGAGCCTGCTTCAGATTCTGGCTCTCTCTGCCTCTCCCTTGCTCACACTCTCTCTCTCTGTCTCTCAAAAATAAATAAACATTAAAAAAATTTTGTAATAAGAAATATATAGTTGGTCCTCATTTTTTATACAGAGCTAATAAAACTCTTGGAATTTGTTATGGGATGAGAACTATAAAATGTCTTTTGTTTTATGTTAATGAAGTGACTTTGGAAAGCCCTCAGGTGACCAAAGGATGGGGAGGAGGTTTGCTAGGGAGCCAACCATCTGATTAGAGGGTTGGAACTCTCAGTACTCCCACTGTACCTCCCACCTCCAGAGAAGGGGGAAGGGCTGGAGGTCCACCAATGGTCAGTGAGTTAATGCACCATGCTTCTGTAATGAAGTCTCCATAAAAACTCAAAAGGGGAGGGTTCGGAGAGCTTCCAGGTTTGTGAACCAGAACACTTCCACGTGCCATCGTGCTGGGCCCCGTGCGTGTCCGGGATCCGAACTCTACAGAAACTCCTTTGTTCGGGACCTTGCCCAATGTATCTCTTCATCTGGCTGTGGTATAGGTCCTTTAATATCCTTCATGATAAACTGGTCATCTGGTGAATAAACTCGTTTTCTAAGCCCCGTGAGTCAATCTAGAAAATTAACTGAATCCACGGAGGGGTTTGTGGGAACCTCTGACTTTTAGCCAGTTGGTCAGAAGTACAGGTACCAATCTGGACTTGCGATCGGCCTCTGAAGTGGAGGGTGGTCCACTTGGGGGACTGAACCCTTAACCTGTGGAATCCGATGCTATCATTAAGCAGATAGAGTTAGAATTGAGTTGAATTGTAGGACACCCATCAGTTGCTTGAGCATTGCTTTGTGGTGCGGGAGAAACCCTGCCTACACGCGCACACGCGCACACTCACACACACACACGCACCCACTGGATTGTTTGCAGAACCCTTACAATGCATGAAAGACACAACGGTCAATACACATGGGAAATGCCCAAACTTCCTAATAATCAAATAAATACAAACTAAAATAATGAGATTGATTTTGGCTTTCCTAGCGCGATGATATAACTTACATTCAAAATGGAACTCTTCTGAGAGTAAAAGGGACACTGTGAATAATTATTCATGTGCATTCAGAGAATAAACGTATGTAAACCGAGACCTCCAGGCCAGCTGGCTCTCATGGTCTCCCTGGTTAGCACTCGTTTGTTGAAGAGGGTGCAGGGGGATGGGCACGGTCACATCCTGGGCAGGGATGCTGCATTTTGTAAAATATCCCAGTTTTCTTTAAGAAATGATACACAACGTCTCTCATTTTGTCTTGGGTTGAAGCTGATCACTTACACATTCCTCTATAAGCACTAAGCTCTTTGAGATTTTAGACTGTGTCTTCTTACCTTTCATGCCTGTAGGTGGCAATTTGTACATCGTTGGCTCTCGGTGGTTTCTTAACAGGCGTGATGGTAGCGAACTCAGGTGATCGTTAAAACAGACTTCCGCAGATGAACTGAACTATAGTTCCAGACTACTATGGAGGAAGTTAAAAAATGATTCTGGGGCATCTGGATGGCTCAGTTGGTTAAGTGTCCGTCCGACTCTTAGTTTTGGCTCAGGTCATGATCTCACTGTTTGTGGGTTTGAGCCCTGCATAGGATTCCATGCTGACAGCCTAGAGCCTGCTTGGGATTCTCTCTCTCCCCCCCTCTCTCTCTGCTCCCCTCCTGCTTGCTCACTCTCTTTCTCAAAATAAATAAATAAAGTGGAAAAAAATGATTCTGTAATCCAACAATTTTGCAGTTCAGACTACGTCAAATCTTTTTAATTAATATTTCAGTCTAATATTTCTGAACTACAGAATTTTGTAATTCAGATTGAATTGCCGAGATTTTTATTAATAGTTGAGTCTTTAAATGCTTCTGTCATATCTATTTCCTCCTCCATTTCTTTGATATAGTTTTTGTCCTCAGCTGACTTTGTAGGGTGTGTTTGCACGCTTTGCCCTTTGGAAGTGAACTTAACTCTTGTGGTTATTATCAGTCGACAAACAGACCTGGGTTTTATCTCATGGCTTAAACCCTATGTGCATTAAGTAAGGCACCTTGTAAGAAAGCGGAGTCCTGGGCTCCAGTCCTCTCCATTCTGACTTTGCAGGTCACAGGCGCAGTCCAAATAATTGGCAGGTTTTTAAAAAACATTTGAGTTGCTTCTAAAGAGGGTGCTACGTATCATCCTGAGGAACGCT
Source organism: Paguma larvata (assembly GCA_030068075.1). NCBI lineage: Eukaryota > Metazoa > Chordata > Mammalia > Carnivora > Viverridae > Paguma > Paguma larvata. The sequence goes on from CM057823.1 coordinate 165,627,266, forward strand.
GACTTCAGGAGACTTCACCGATTAGCTAGTGTAGCATGAATCTATCGATTAGTTTACATGAGCTTTTTAATAAATATGGAGTCTTTATTAAAATAGGAAGGCACTGGGGCACGGGGGTGGCTCAGTGTGTTAAGCCTTCGACTCTTGATTTCGGCTCAGGTCATGATCTCAAGGTTTATGGGTTCGAGCCCCTCATTGGGCTCCGCACTGACAGTGTGGAGCCTGCTTGGGATTTTCTCTCTCTCCCTGTCTCTCTGCTCTTCCCCTGCTTGCGTGCTCTCTCTCTCTCTCTCTCAAAAGTAAATGAACATTAAAACAAAATAGGAAGGCATTAATATTAATTTATAAAACTTAAACACAATTTAGACCAGAGCAAGATTTAAAGGACTGCAAACACCAAGTACCTTCTGATATCACCCCATCTACCTACACCGGCTAAGATGCCGCTCTGCGCAGGCAGTACCGTCTTCACACTTTCAGCAAAATGACCTGTGAGCACAGAACCGCAGAGTGTTCAGTAGAGCCTAGTAGAAGATAATCCTTCAATTAGGAAGTTAGAGTCTCGAAGGATCACAAATTACTCATAAAAGATCACATACGTGTTGCTGTAGGACTTTGAGTATGAATATTGCTGTTCTAATCTTACCTGTTTCTATAAACAACTTTCCCTCTCCATTTCATCGAAATGTGTTCTAGAAAATTCTTAATCCAGCTCTGTGATGCTGTAGCCTCGTATCTATTCATGTCATGCCATGTCATTCAAGGTGCACTTTTGATGTTCTCAGGGCCTGAGCCCCTGTGGGTTCCTGTGTAGCCGCAATGGCTGCTTCCCTAGAGAGTGGCCGGGCCAGATTTCTGGTGTCTGCGTTGCCCTCCTGTTGCCCCCCTCACACAGGTGGGGATCAGGGAAGGGAAGGAACCAGAAGATCTCCATGATGCCATGGATGTCCCCGCGGGGACTGGCGTGCCAGTGCGGCGCGGGGGACAAGTGGGCGGGCCTCCAGGTCTGACTGGTTGGTGTAGAATTGCGACCTCACCGTTCTTCATTGTGTGACCCTGGGCAAGTTATTGAACTTGGAAGCCTTGGTTTCTTGCTATGAAAATGGGGATCGTCCTTGACTCCTGGAGTCGTTGGAAAGATCGAGTTAACGATCTAGAGTACTAAGCGTGGCGGTGCCTGGCACGCGGGAAGTCTGTAAATGTCAGCTGCTGTTGTTATTAATCAGACGGCGTTTTCCTTCCTTAACGCCCTGTCCTTGGAGGTCTTAGTGTTCAGTGTCCATTCATCTGCTTCGGCTTCTAGGTTTTTAAAACATCTTTTTCCTTTTTAAAGGGACCAGCTATTTTTTTTTTTTTTTTTTGCTAGAGAGTCCTTTTTTAACAAGGTACATATACGTCCTAATCAAAGATATACCGTATTGTGGCTTCTGTGGAACCATAATATGATAATAATGGGATTATGGCTTTAACTTTATAATTAGAATGACCTCTTCCTTCTTTCCAGATAAACCTTTTCTGATCTCTCTCCATCAGGCTTGTTTTATGAGGGAAAGGGTCACACTTGGGACTTCCTAGTCATCTTTTCATTGTAAGGAAGTTTTGCTTAATTTCTTCCAGGTCGAGCACTTGTATGTGAGACTGAAATCACCAAAGTATCAGAGAGAGAGAGAGAGAAGTCAGCTTGTTCAGTACGGTCGGGTCCCGCGGGGACGGGAACGGGGGATAGTGGGCGGGCGGAGGGTTTTCTTGCAGTCCGCCCACGGCTGCCGGCCCGCCGTGGCGTCCACGGTTTCGGACTGCCTCCAGGGGGACACCTTCCAGTGTGGACGTGCTGTGTTAAAGAAATAGCATTGAAAAGCGTGTGTTTGTTTTTCACATGAATGTTTTCACAACTGGAGGAGGCAGCGAGAAGAAAGGTAACACTGCGGGAGTGCGCCCGTGACAGCCGCGCACGTAAGGTCACAGCTGGAGATGTGCGAGCCACAGCGTATGCGTCGTCTTCCTTCCCCTAGGTGGCCGTTCCGACAGGAGAGGCCTTGACCGGGAAACGGGGAGCGGCTGCGCTGGAGGAGTGCGGCTTCTGGACAGACACGCGTTTTTGGAGAGGGAGAGCCCAGAAGCGCTCCTCAGTGCCGGGGAGCTGTAGAGGAGCTTCCAGAAAGGCTCACTTCCCTTCTTCTGTTTAGCGTCTGCTATTGGGAGCGAGGACGTTAGGCGGCAGTTTGTACTTTTCACTTCCTCTCTCACACTGCGTCTGGTGCAGTTTTGTCAGCCACAGAAGGCAGCCGTGGAAGCCAGCATGATCGGTTAGGGCAGCTGGGTGATGGTAACCACCGTGCTGGCTAGCCTTTGGGAGTGGACTGACTGCTGGCCCTGTGTTACGATTGCGTGTGTGTGTGTGTGTGTGTGTGTGTACACATGTACGTAGCAGCTTTTGTAAACCTGCCAACAACCCTTTGAGGAAGAGCTCCACAGTGGTCCAGGGCTCACGAGGTAGTCACAGCGTCTGGATTAGAATCTACGGGTCTGGATTCACATCCAGGCCTCCGGCCCCGGAGCCTGCCCTGGCCCAGCCCTCAGTCATGCTCACTGTTCACAGCTGGTGGCATCGGTACAAAGAATTCTAAATTGGAAGTTTTCCTGCGTTGGATCAAAAACGCTTACTGTGATGAAACGTCGCATTCTAGGCCCAGCATTCCTTGCCCTTGACCTTCTTGTTTTCCTTGATGCAAAAAAATCTAGGTCTAAGGGAGCGGATGATAGAAGAAGGAGATATAAAAATAGTTGACTCCCTATATCGTAGACAATGGCCTAGTTTGTAGTTTAGTTTCGAAAATTTGCTCCTACTTTTTACAGTTTTGTCTTTTAGGGTCGTTTTTCTATTTTTCCACCTTTGCCTTTTCTACCTTTTCCCTTGCTGGCGTCTTCATCTTCATCGACTGTCAGATGCAAGTATTCCCACACTTGCTTTTGTTCAGCGTTACAGTACAGATCCGCGGCTCGGCAGTGCTAGGCGGTAGCCACGCAGGGCAGGGAGTTCTTGTTTTTGTGTATACTTAAAAACTCCAGGGGCGCCTGGGTGGCTCAGTCGATTAAGCAGCCGACTTCAGCTCAGGTCATGATCTCATGGTCTGCGAGTTCGAGCCCCGCGTTGGGCTCTGACTGATGGCTCAGAGCCTGGAGCCTGCTTCAGATTCTGTGTCTCCCTCTCTCTCTGCCCTTCCCTTGCTCAAGCTCTGTGTCTATGTCTCTCAAAAATAAAATTAAATAAATAAAAAAAAAAGTTAAAAAAAAAAAAAAACAATAAAAACTTCAGAGGTGCCTGGGTGGCTCAGTCAGTTAAGCGTCTGACTCTTGGTTTCAGCTCAGGCCAGGATCTCACAGTTGTGTGATTGAGCCCCGTGTCTGGCTCCACCCTGAGTGTGGAGCCTGCTTAAGATTCTCTCTTTTCCTCTCTCTCTGCCCCTCCCTCCTCTCTCAAACAATAAATAAAATAAAACATTAGGAAAAAAGGCAGGGGTGCCTGAGTGGCTCAGTCAGCTGAGTGTCCGACTTCAGGCTCAAGCCATGATCTCATTGTTCATAAGTTCGAGCCCCACATGGGCTCACTGCTGTCAGTGTGTAGCCTGCTTCAGATCCTCTGTCCCCTTCTCTCTCTGCCCTACCCCACTCATGCTCTCTCTCAAAAATAAACACTAAAAAAAAAACCCTCTAGGGGGCAGTGTTTTACTTGCTTTTTAGCTAAGGAAAGATCCTTTACCCAAACCTTTTCACTTGGGAATCTCTCTTTTTCTGTCTCTTCCTCTCTGTCTCTCTCTCATAATTATTATGAATACCGTAACTGGCAGAATTACAAAAGGGGACAATATGGCTACTGTTAGACAGATCTTGAAGAAGGAGCTATAAAATAAGTACAAAGTAATAGTTAAATTAAGATACCTCTGTTGAGTTTTGCTCTTCCTATTTCTGCAAGTTGGTTTCATCTGGGTTTTTTTTTTTTTTTTGGTGTTTGTAGGCAGACAGGAGAATGCTTCGTTCCTTAACCTGGTGTAATTGGCCTATATGGTATGTGTGTTCCAACACAGACAGGCAGTACTAGAATCTCAGTCATGTCCTGAGTTTTCCCAGCCTGCAAAATGGGAACGTAGACGGGCATACAACTGTCTTGTCACTCGGAGATGTTTGTAAAAGCAACAACAGAAAACAGCCTTGAAAAATAGAAAACTGTTTCCCAAGTTTACCGGGGGCTTCATTTGTAACATAAATATAGACATTGACACGGACCAGTTGTTAGAACTGAAAGACACAATATAGCCCTCGAGCTGCAATGAACACCTAAGATTGGGCCTTTTCGTCATTGTCTTCTTATTTGCCCAGTGAAATCCCAACCAAGATGCCTTGCGTTCCCAGTAGAGACCCAGAGTTAACTCTGTCGGGTGCGGCTTCAGAAAGACAGCGTATCTGATACATATCAGTTTCGCTGTGACTGAGCACCATCACCCTACTGCTCGTTACTCGGCAGGACGTGGCTGAGGAGTTAAAGAACATGGTCCTGAGAAGAAGCGATATGTGACTCGGGAGAATGCCCAACCAGTCCGTCGCTTTAGAAACTCCTGTGGAAACAGACTGATACCCTTAGTCTACTGTGGTTCGCAAAGTCTCTTCCTTCTTGGTTTAGAAAACCTCGATGATGAGGTCCTTTTGCAATTGTGGTACTTACATTTCCTTAGACTGAATTCTAGAAGAAACGTATTTATGGTCCCCAGAAGGAACACAGTGGGGTGGGGTGGGATGGGGTGAGGAGGGATGACAGTTCCTCTGTGTTTTAAATATCCACGCAGGCTAATACGTGATAAGATGTGTACCTTCTGTAAAGCCTTACCTTTTCGTCTTTTCTTGCAGGGGTGACTTCCTTTGAAGAGTTCTAAGACGCTGAGGACTTACAAGATAAGAAGTTGCCTGGGGAGTTTTTAAAATTTTTATACAGTTTCTATTGCGGAGTCTGCAGGCGCGTGGCTAGAAGCTAAAAGGGAACGCTGCGCTGTGCTGGATACACGATTCAGTTTGCTTTGAAACACATTTTGGGTTAAAAAGTCCGATGGAAAATTTATGGCATTTCCAGCGAAGAAAAGTGCTCATTTACAAATTTTCCCAGCCACCATCCCTCCCCGCCTCCCACTACCGGCCTTGGGCTACACTTTGCAATTTTTCCTGTATGGTCACTGTGTGGGGGGGCGCTCTGCGTGTGCAGTCGAGCCGATGTTGGGGGTGTTTACGTGTGGGTGTGTGGGTGTGTGCACGCGCGCACGCACACCTGTGCACACGCACACTCTCCTCCCCACCCGTAGATCTCGTTGTGCACCTGGTTACAAGAAGGTCCTCCGAGAGCTTAACTGTTACAAGAGACAAAGATGGAGCTTTGGGGGCACAAGGTGCCTGCAGGTGCTCTGGCCCAGCCCTGAGGAATCGGCCTTCTGAGAGGTCACGGAGCCGGATGGCACCAGATGCCAGACTTTGGATTCCTGGACCCAGAACTCAGCATTAACCCCTGCCACCACCGGGCCACTCCTAGGACACTCACAAAATATTGAGGGTTTTTTTTTTTTTCTTTTTTAACTTGCACTAAGCAATTCTTATTTAGTCCGTTGAATAAAGGGGGAAAATAGTTTAAAGTGACGAAAGACAAGAATCCCAAAAATGCTTGTTTCATCAACCGAGGACAAAATAAAACAAAAACACCCGACTTCTGAGGCAGGATGGGCCCATACGCTCCTCCGGCAAGTTTTTCTTGGGCATTTCCTACTTTCCGTCTTGTAACCAATGCACGTTACGGAAAAGGCTCTCAATGGTTACATTTCCCCTGTAAGCCTGGAAAACCTCACTTTTATTTATTATTATTATTATGTTTAGCTTTAGAGTTTACGAAACACCCGAGAGAACCAGAGGCGGAGTCAGTAGCACAGTTATCATAGGTGTGGGCCCGGGGCCGAGAGCCCAGAGACCTGTCGTCGGCGTTGGTTTGGTGCCTGGTGCACTTCTCTTATCTCAGCGAGAAAGAGCATCGTTCTCCTTTCCCTCCCCAAGAGAGGATTTCCATTAAAATGTAGTTTAAATTCTTCCCTGTAAATATACTCATTCCATTCTGTTGCTGGCATCCAAACGATAACTTCACAACCTTTGAAATGAATGGCAGGTTCAATTCCATGTGATTTTTTTTACTGACAACCGATAAGAGCTGTGCGTGTGCACACACACACTCACAGTGGAACTGGAGGAGGTCAGTGTGGAAAGGAATGCCGCTGAGGTCCAGCAAGGAGCAGTATCGGAATTCTGGGGGGCGTGTATTAGTGTAAATACTATATGTGTGGTCTAGATCAATAGCTTTAGTTTTTACAAATAAAGCACCATTTTTGGCTTTAAAAATATCATGCCCTCAAATGGTGAGGGATAAAATGTAAGATATTCTTCAGCTTTCATTATTTTTTAATTTTCTTCTTCAGGTCAGAGCACTTTTTTATAGCAATACAACAGGCAAGAGAATACTCAAAGATATTTAAAATTGTGTTTCTACCAAGAGTACGTTTTAAATATTTTCTAATACTTGAGCAGTTTTTGTCTGGCCGGCTTCCAAATATGCCAAAAGTTAAGCATTCAACGTTTTAACACATAAGCTTTTTACCAATAAGAATTCTAAAGTGTTCCCAAAGCAACCGATGTTTACAGGGCTTGTGTTTTCCTTCCTTCTTTAGAAGGATCGGGGTCCAGAACAAACTTACTGTACGAAACACTAATGATGGGCTAACTTCTGGTGTAACGAGTGAGTTGGCTACGACCTTGATGTAAAAATTTGTAAAGGAAATTTTGCACCATTTTGAGTGTCAAATGTATTTTTAACTGTCTGGTTTGTACTTTTACGACTTTTGTACTACCAAAACAGAGTTAAAAATAAAAATGTTAAACACGCTGCGTGGTTTGTGAAGGAGCGGGTTGTGGGGGCCCGGCGTACTGCAAACGTGACGGTGGCGGTCCGGTGCACGCGGAGCTCAATGGCGCGGTGCCGCATCTCTTAGGTCTGAATTGACCCGGGACGATTTGGCTGACTCTCCCCGCTGGATTTCAACCTGCTTCTTCCCAGGAACGACCCTCCCCAACCCCTGATAATGATTTTTAAGATGTCGAGATCACCGTGAACGCAGAGGAGAGTTGCAGTGTCGGCACAGAGCGTTTCTGTGCGCTCTTCACCCCGTTTCCCTTTAGGTTAACATCTTCCGTCGCTGCAGACCAATGATCAAAACCAAGGCATTAACGCTGGTACGGTGCTGCTAAATTAAGCCACGGCTTCGTTTGGATCTCACCAGTCGTTCCAATAATGTCCCGGGATCACCCACTGCATGTGGTCATCTGGTCTCCTCTGGGCTGCGATCGCCCCTCATCTTTTTCCTTGGGATTTAGGATATTGACGCTTTCCACAGTGCCATCCTGTTATTTTGGAGAATGCCCTTCCGTCGAAGTTTGCCAGCTGTTTCTCCTGATTAGATTGAGGGTTCGTGTTACGGAAAGGATGCACGGAGGTGACGGATTCCCCATTGCCTCTCAGCAGGGGAGTGTGGCGTCCGTGCATATTACTGGCGATGTTAACCTCGAGCCTTTGGCCGCCATCAGCTCTCACTTTGGTGAAGTCACCATTTTCTCCCCCTTCGCAGTTGACATTTGAGAGGAGGGCCTTTGAGATGAGCCAAGTATCCTGCTTCCACTGAAGGTGCGACCTATTCCTTTTACCATCTGTATCAGTTTCTCAGGGCCCGTGTAACAAATCACCACAAACCGGGGCGCCTGAAACCACAGAAATGTTTTCTTTCACAGTGTAGAAGTCGGAAGGCTGAGACTGTGGGATCTGCCGCGCTCGCTCCTTCCAAAGCCCCTGAGAGAGAACGGTCCATGCCTCGCTCCCAGCTGCTGCTGGTGCTAGCGGTCCTCGGCGTCCTGTGCTTTGTGGCTTCCCTCCAATCTCTGCCTCTGTCCTTTCATGGCCGTCTTTCCTGTGTGTGTGCCTCTGTCTGCCCTTCTCGTGAGGACACTAGTCATTGGATTTGGGGCCCACCCTAATCCAGTATGCTCATTTTAGCTTGATTACATTTGCAGAGGTCCTATTTCAAACAAGATCGCGTTCACAGGAATCAGGTGTCAGGACTTCACACGCCTTTTTAAGGAACACAATTCGAGCCACTACCCCATCTGCTGGTGGATCTTGTCTGCAGCAGTTACTACTGTGATGGGGGCTCGTTCAGGTTGGTGCCTGTGTCCTTTAGATAGCGTTCCATGCCTTTATTTCTCCCTCCTTCCCTCCTTTCCCTCTACCCTTCCTCCCTCCCTCCCTGCCTTCCCTCCGTCCCTTCTTCCCTGCCTCCCTCCCATTTTCTCTCGCTCCCTTTCTTCCTCCCTTCCTCCCCTCCTCCCTCCCTCCCTCTCTTGATCCCTTCCTTTTTCTTTTATTCTTTGGCCCAGGTTCAGTGGTGGAACCACAAGATGCTCCAGGCTCACCTTGTCATCTTGTATTTTCCTTGCCTCAGCCCTAGAATTGACCAGTAATCAAGGAGCCCTGGTTCCTCTGACTTAGAATTTGGTTTAGGAATAAAGTTCAGGACAGAAGGTGTGCTCACTGAAACAGAGGCGTCCCTGCTTCTAGGCTTCTGTGTATAACACACACAACACACTCACACACATGCGCACACATACACGCACACACACACACACACACACACTTCTGTTCCTTTCTGTATGTATCTTTAGAACAAGCACGAGCTGCGACTGGTGTTCTGACGGGAGCCTAGCCCACAGAGCCCGTTCCAAATGACCTGCTTTCCTCATGTGTAACTTGTTTCTCCTACAGGGAGAAAACCTGGCTCTTTCCGTCTAAAATATTTGTACATAAGAAGTACCTGGGTGGCTCAGCCGGTTAAGCATCCGATTCTGGATTTTGGCTCAGGTCATGATCTCATGGTTCGGGGTTCGAGCCCCACATTGGGCTCTGTGCTGACAGCATGGTGCCTACTTGGGATTCTCTGTCTCTCTCTCTCTCTCTCCCTCACCCCCCCCACTCTCTGTCTCCTTCTCTCAAAAAATAAACTATAAAATGTTCGTATATAGTTGTTCAATCCTAGCATACATATAAGGTAGTTTGAATAGATAGGCCTGGGAGAAACAAATTTGCATCTAGAGCACAGTGTGTGTGGACAGCTCATTTAGTGTTCAGCCTTACGCATGCGGCCCAAGCCTGTGCCCAGTTACTCAGGTCAGCTCCTTTGTCCCCCACCCCTCGGCGTGGCCAGCACAGAGTCATTTGTCATCGTCTGCATTCCACCTTTCCTTTATGTCCTGGTTAGAATTCTTAAAATTAACATGCGGCACATATCTGGTGCCTCACTGCGCTGGATTCGGAATTTTCGCGAGATTTGTTGTTGTCGCCTCGAAAACAAGACGATCACTAGTGGCTTCTGTTGAGGAAGTGGAAAAGCTGATTTTTATCATTTTCACTTCCCCCAAACCAAGAACGCCAGAATGTATGTACTAGAGAGAATCTGAGAAATTCTCTCCAAATTCCTGATTTTTTAAAAGTGTATTTTTATTTATTTTGAGAGAGAGAGAACAGGTGCGAATTGGGGAGGGGGAGAGAGAGAGGGAGAGACTCCCAAGCAGGCCCCACACTGTCAGCGCAGAGCCCAACACAGGGCTCCATGTCACACACCCTGAGATCATGACCTGAGCTGAAACCAAGAGTCGGATGCTTAACCCACTGAGCCACTCCGGTGCCTCCATATTCCTCATTTTGTGTCAAAAGGAGTCACTGGGGGTGATGGTTTTTGTTCTTAATTGGTCAGCCTTTGACCCTCTAGCACAGTGCAGCTCAGAATGGCTGGGGCGGAGTCGCCGGGCTTTCCGGTCTTTCTCTGCGTCCCGGGGAGCGAGGAGCACTGGACGTGCAGCACCCGAGGCCCTTCTGTTGTGCGTGGAGACCCAGCGCCGAGCCGGCAGTGCCCGCTTGGACAGCTCCTTCAGCTCTGTCCCAGTGCCGGCGGGTCCTGGGTGAATCTGCCAACTGTCCATGGCCTTGGATGCTCCTGCACTTCCTCCTCAAATCTGTTTGGATATCTCAGGCGCCTTCCCCCATAATCTGGTATAACCAAAAGGTTAGGGATCCTTCTTTCTCTCCACCGAAGGCTCGGAGGTGGGGTCCCACGATTCATTCCTGGTCACTGAGGGCTTGGTTGCAGTCACAGGGGACTGTTTTGCATCTGAGGTCCTGCCAGTTCCTGGCTCCTCTGACCCTCGTAAAAAGTTTATGGAACAGCTTGCTTCTGCCCAGGGCTTCCTTGCTCCTGCCTCATCTTCCCCGAACCGTTCTTCAGGACTGACTGTTCTTAGATCTTCCCGGGGCACCCTAATTGTAGCTCCAAAGACCTGAAAGGACACCCGGGACTTATTTGTCTCTGGCATGCTGTGACAGCCCAGCAGATGTCCTCCTGCCTACTCCAATCAGCGGGAAGTCCAGACCCGCCTGGTTTTCTGTCTTGCGTAAGAGCTGGCACTCACCCCCTCTGCTGGCCAGATGGGGGAACTGCGGGGGGCGTGGTTCCCAAGGCCATTTGTTGGTCTATCCTCTCTCAGGGCCGGGTGCAGAGAAGGCATTCGTGATTATTTGCTTAATGAATAAAAAACAAAAGTCTACCTTTTAAAATGAAAGGCGATCATTCGCTATTTTATGGGAATTAAAATTCGAGTTTGGGTTTTTCCAAACTCATTTTCTGACTCTGTCAGTTTGTCTTAATTTTCTTTCTCATCAGAAACTGGTTTCTTACCTGGGATCTCACGTCTCTGCATGTGTGAGCTTGTAGGAATAACTGAGTTCCGGTTTGGAGGAAACCCCCTGACCTGAGTCCTGTCAGGGAAGTGCTGTAACTTGAAGCAGTGTGGTCATGGAGAAGCAGCCCAGGCTTTGCTGTTGAGTTTCAATGCTGGCTCTGCTACTCACCGCTCTGTGATGTTGGGAAAATTACCTTACCTTTCTGAGCCACAATTTCCTCGTCTGTAAAATGACCTATCTCACAAGGCTATTAAAGAGGTAGATGCAGGATACAAAGCACCCGCCATGGTCTGCGCGTCCACCCTGACTGGGGGCGCTGCCATGTGAGCCCCCATACGTGGTAACTTGGTCAAGGGTCTGGGTGCGTCTGTCCCACCACAGCTGATGAACGTGGCCTAGGAAGGGGCCCAGGACACAGCTTTGTCCAAGAGTGGAGCTAAACCAGTAAGTGTCTTGCTCGGAAGCTGAACCACAGTTAGAGTTCAGAAAATGGTTTGAGGAGGCAGAAGTACAGGGGTAGGAAAACGGTCCGAGGATGAAGAGGCAGCGTGTGTGGGGACAGTTGAGACTCTGTCAGCCCAGCCCCTCTCCTTTCTGGGAAGGATGCCTCCCCCTTTGCAGAACTCTTCGTCTCCCTGTTAGAGCCTAGCCAGGTGCCTGACGCCTCTGACTGCAGCGGGCGTGGCTGAGGCGGGCCGAGGACACTCATGTGGACACATGGAGGCCCTCTGGGACGTTTGCCAAATGGGGCTGGAGAAAGTGGCTTATTTTTCTGGTGGCTAAAGCTGTAGGCTCGGAGGCTGTGTTTCCTGCCACTTGGAAACTGGAAACTGGTCTGAGGAAAGGAAGAGACATCCCGTTGTGCCACAGTCACCCATGTGGAGGGAAGAGAGGCCGTCCTGGTTGCTCCCAAGCCCCGGGCTCCGTTGTCCCTGAGGACCAGCTGCCGCTCTGAGTTCTATGAACATTCCAAGGACATTCCTGTTTCGTCTTACCTGGTTTGGGTTGAGTTTCTATCGCAACGACACCACTCTATTCACAGAAAATGCCCTTATGCACAGAAAACTAGACATAGAAGGAGTCAGAGAGCCACATGGCTAGTGAGGCCCTGGCAGCCAGTCCTAAAACAGAGATTTCCCAGAGCCACCCTGGATCCGTGGCCAGGCGGCCTGGCCATCGTGTGGGGGTTCCTGTTCTGAAATGCCCTCGCAAACCCTCTGCCCTTGACTGCTTTAGGATAACCTCCCAGAAGAGCACAGATTTGGCCTTCGGATGCCTCCGGCCATCTGTGACCTTAAATTCTTCGGACTTCAATCTTCTCACTGTAGAGTGAAGATAATATAGATAGCATGCGCCTCTTAGGGTGGTGGCGAGGATTCTGAGGCATCTGTGAGCGTGGGGGTGTGATGCACTCAGCCCAGGGCCAGGGCCAGCCAGCGCCGACTCAGTGAGGTGCCTCAGAGTTGCCAAGTTCAGATCCTCTTCGGTGAAATAAGTCACAGAATGAGGAAACGTTTGGCCATTCGAGAGTCAGTTCTTGATGTTTCTTCTATATTCGCATTGCCCAACATCTGAAGATGAACTTGGGGTGTGCGGGGTGGGGGTTGGGGTGAGGGGTAGGGGGACCTGGGTAGAAGAGGGAGCTATGGTATCTCCTAGTCCCGACATTCTCTTGACACCAGGTTAAATACCTTAAGTTAAATACCAGTCTCTTTGCCCTGATACCAAATGGCTGCAGATATACAAGATAAGGGACTTGTTCTTTCTGTGTTTATTCGGGCTGTCATTTAATCTTATCGCTCTTACGATAAGACATGAATGTAATATAGTCATGTCGGCGAGTTTAAAAAGAACCTGATTTCTTCTTATTTGCAAGTGAATCTAGCCGAGAAGTTATAGGACAAAATGTTTTTGGAATCCATAACATTCTACCCAAATCACAAAATTTATGGGTTTGCTGATTATGGATGAATATCTTAATATTGATTGAATCAAACAAAACCCAAACTAAACAAATCCTCTGAAATAACAAACTGACCCTACCAAGTCCCCTATGGTTTCTGTCTTGCATTAAATGTATTTTATTTTATAAAAATTTACTTAGGGCAAGGAAAGATAAAAGAAAAAGCTTCCTTGTAATCTCATAAATAATTCACTTCAAACACAGTATGACTTAAATTCGTACCTACATATAAATTACTGTGTCCTCCAATAGCTAAATGATGAATATAATGAAAATAACGGATAATCATGAGAATAAAAAAGTATACTAAATTTGAAGGCCCCAAGATGTATTTTTGCCTTGAGATGATCGTTAATGATGTAGGCAGAAAAGGATTTACTCAGTTTAGAAAGTGTTTAAAATTATTAGAAGTGGTCGGGCCACCTGGCTGGCTCAGGCGGGAGAACATAACGAATCTTGATCTCAGGGTTGTAAGTGCCAGCCTCATGTTGGCTGTAGAGATTACTTACAAAAATAAGAGAAAATCTTAAAAGAAAAAAAGTGGTTCATAGCAATCAAAGTGTTGGGTGTTACAAAAAAAGTGTGGTCAGCGTGGGATGACATTCACTGGGTTAATAAAACCATATCTAACGTTTATTATTTATTTCGTGCTGATAAAGTAGAAACACTTAATCTCACGTGTGTCTCATTAGGGCCCAGAGGGAGGCGTGGCCTTCACTTCCGCCTCGACAAACCGAGGGAGGGAATCTCAACACACACTGTGCTGACTGTTCATGAAGCAAACATGTAGGGTCATGGGTCCGTCTCATACTTTGTAGGATAAGAAATTTGTGGCCCTACGATCCTCTAAAAACAAGTATTACTAGCAGACAATCTTAGAGACTTTTTAAAGGCCTTGACTAATTTTTCAATTCTTTATTAAAATCTTCCTTAGAACCAGAAAATAACCTTTCTTTCCCCATTGACAATCTATATAATTTTACTTTTTCGACGTGGAATTGTCTTTCTCTCCACCATTTTCTGTGAAAGTTGCCTCACCTTTCAGATCTGATTCATTTCATTGCTGTGACTGTTGTGTTCCTTGAGATAATGGAGACCAAAGGCTTTCTTTTCCTAGAAATTTCACATTTTGATTTAGCCCTTTTTTTTTTTTCGTTTGATACATTGTGGCTGTCTCCACAGGGAGGCTGTATTATGTATTCCTTAGAAGGACAAGCTCGTAGTTCGAGCTGGGTTCGGTTGAGATTCCGTGTGGCCATGGATGAATTATATAGCTTTCTGAGCCTCTGTTTCGCTATCTGTGAAATGGGGATAATCATATCTCCAACTCGTGAGGTCATGGTGGACCCAAACAAGATGATGCATGTGCAGATCTTAGATCGGACTAAATGTTTAATAAATGGTCATTTTGAAAAAAAGTTAAGCTATATTTGCACGTATAAAAACCCCAAACCTGTAACTTGATGGCTCCCATAAATCAGTACTGATTAAGATTTCTACATCAATAATTGTGTGATTTGGCAAATTATTTTGAAATGGTGTCTTTGCTGATCAAGTTTTCTTGATATGAATGTTTTCCTCTATAAAATTTTAAATACCGTAACACTCCTCCGTTTGTCTCCTGGCTAACGGCTGATGTCATGACGCTCTGAGAGCCTGTGATCTTATGGCTTGGTAAGCGGATAATTTCAAACTATTGATTCCTTTCTAAGCATTGATATTTAAGGCAGGGAAAGCACGTTCATTAATGGGAAGAGATCATCAACCATCTCTGGCCTGTGAAATTGTCCTTTTTCATAGAAGTACCAAGGTTTACCTGTGTCATTCTCCATAGCCCTAGGACTATTGGGGGGGGGGGAGGGATGGAAAAGGGTGCGTAGGAGCTGGAAATGAATTTATTTTTGGGTTTCAGTTGATAACTGACGTCAAGAGAAAACGTTATGGTTTTGCTCTCAAAATAGCGAGATCCTGACAAAACAAATACTCTAACTGGCCTGTCCCCCAGTTGGCTTGCTCATGTTGGTTTGGAATGTATGGTTTTGATAAGGTAGATGAGTAAAATTCTTCATCCACTCTCTGGTCTCTAGGTCACATTTCACATTTATATTAACTACTGCAAAATGCTTAAAAGCAGAAAATACAAAATTTCCTAAAAATCAAGCTCAAAGGGCGGGGATGAAACGAATGATAGCAATGAGTGGTATTGGGGTGTACATTTTCATGTTTGCTTGCGTACGGCTAAGTGTGCCTTTTAGAGGTGTGTATATCACATGCACGTGTATGCTGTATGTACTGTCAAAAACCCCAATTTTGTCTGTTTACCAAGTGTTTTTCTAGATACTTCATTTGAGCTTCTAAATCAGTGGTTTTCAAAGTAAGTTTTACATAACCTAGGGGTACGGGGAGAAAATATTAAAACTTGGATAGGTAGGGCGCCTAGGGGACTCAGACGGTTGAGCGTCTGACTCTTGATTTCGGCTCAGGTCATGATCCCAGGGTCGTGGGACTGAGCCCTGTGTCGGGTTCCATGCTGAGTATGGAGCCTGCTTGGGATTCTCTCTTTCTCTCTCTCTCTCTCTCTCCCCTTTCCCCTGCTTACACACGCTCTCTTTCTCTCTAAAAACAAAACCAAAACTTTGATATTTAATTGTTATCCCATCTGAATATTGCTTTGTCAGGACAGTACGTTTAATTGTAAATGTACTCCTATTAGGGGTATGAGCACAAACTTTTTTTACTGGTAACTGCTGCAAAAGATCAAGAAGATGTGGCAATTCCTAGTATCTAGCCTTAGTGTTTCTCCATGTATGGCTGGAAAATTACACGCATCAACTATACGAATGCCACGTCTCCACCCAAGACCTCCTGAGTTCAAATCTCTGGGAGGTGAGACTCAGAAATGTGCTGTTTGGAAACAAGCACGCTGAAATCTGAGACCGCCTGCTTTCAACTTGGGAGGTAGGAACTGTTCCCGTTTTACAGATGGGGACACTGAGCCTCAGGAGAGTCAAGAAATTTAAACGCAATGTCACACAGTGAGCAAGAGGCACGGGCTGATTCCACCCCCGTTTATCAGGATTACAGAGGCGCACGTGTGTGAGCGCTCGGCACGTGCGCGTGATCGTAACCTCCGAGCCCTGGAGGTCACAGTGCGGGGCTGCAGGCATTACCTGAAGAGCTGCCTCCCGGGGCTCTCCCCCCCACCAGAAGCCATAATACAAATACACATCTTTTCTCTCTCTGTCAAGATTTTAAAGCATAGGTTCAAAATGAGCGAAAAATGTGGTCAGCCAAGTTTCCCATTGCTTCGTCCCCAACACTGGTTTTCTTGAGGGTTTTGTTCCAATTTGGGATTAAGGTCCTCAGAGCCACATGACCTCATTCTAGAGACCGAACCTTCTCTGGCTGTTCAAATTCTCCTCTCTGACTGCCCTTCCACAGACCACTGTAAAGGCCCATTGTTCAAACAGAGCAGGACAGTCTGACAGTAAAAAGCATGAATAAATGTTAGTTCTCTTCTCTCAAACGGATACGGACTTGTCCGCCCACGGCCCTGCATTTACACCTTTATGACACCTGTTGCCATCTCCTAATTGGCATCCAGAGTCTCAGCTGTATGAGGTCTCCTCACTACACATTTATAGTATACAGTATATTTGTGAGTTCACCCCACCAATAATGTATCGAGTCCTCACCTTATGCCACACGCTAGCCTAGATTGAGGCAAAAGGCGGTTGTTCGTTAGAGTCGCTTTAGTTGAAAGAAAATTGCTAGTAGTCGACTCCGGGCAACAGATTTAACGAGGCAGGTAAGAATCACCTGGAGTCCGCGTATCTAATAGGTGCGCCTCAAGTGTCGTTTCTTCAAGTGGCCTCGAGGGCTTCGGAGGTCAGACCGTCTACGGATGTCTAGTAGAACCTCGTGTGTTGGAGAAACTGACAAGTTTTGTATACAAATGTGCGACGTATTTGCCCCACACAGTCACAGGGAGAGCATTTACCATGAAAGACAAATGCCGGGTTGTCTCTGTTTAATTATCACCAGTTAAGAGAGGATTTGAAAATAACCGAGGTTTACTCTGGAGTTAAAATAAACAAAGAGAAAGCAAGAATTTCCACATTTTCATCTGAAAGTCTAAGACTGGAGGCTTGGTTCCGGTGACCGCACAGAGACAGAACTAAGGGAGTCGGAGCTTTGCTCACGTACTTGCATTCTGTGCCTCCTTTATTCTTCCGAGAGCCTCCTGCTTGCAGATGTGATGGACAACTTAGGAAGAGAGAGTCTTATCTTTTGGGTCAGAGGCGGAGTGAAGCCGAAAGGGAGAAATGGTGTCTGGCCAGCAGTTACTGAGTGTGGAAAAATGGGCGTGTGTTAAGCAGCCTCAAATTCTCTTCATTCCTTTGAAGATCGGGTTTTGACAGTTATCAGAATGTGCTCCTTTCTGCCTTGGAAACCAGAGAAAACTACATCTACTTTCATATTTATATGACAGTTCAACTTCCACTAGTAAAGATCGTGTGTGTATATATACACACACACACTTAACATAGTAATAATCATAAGTCACAATCATGATCAAGATGTAACGTGGTAATGCCCACATGATGCAAGTTGCTAAGATCATGGAAGATCAGGATGTCCTCTCCTAATCACAGCCCGTGCCTGACATCCGCAGCGCACTGGCGCTTTCGAGGCATCCCGAATATTTGTAGGGTTCACTATTGGCAATCATCACTTTTCGGATCGGGGGCTGCACCAGGCTGCAGAAAGAAGACACACTACGCAGAATGGGACGCTTAGTCAGTTGCTAGACAACCTGCTGGATAAAGCTACAGTCTGGAATTTCTTTTCATTCTGATGATTCTGACTTGGTAGAGCCTGGATATGGGGTTAGACTAAAGGAGTCATGATAGCGTTAAAAACAAAGACACAAACAAACCAACCCTTGAAAATCTTGGTCATCTGCTAACTTTCTGAAGCAGTTATTCGCACAAAAAAGAATCTTTAAAACTTAGGGGAATTGCTAATCATGGTGGGTATCTGCAGCAGTCTGAAAACGTAAAATCATGCGCATGTGTCAAGTGCAGAAGTGTGTTTCTGTGCAAGGCACGGAGACCTGTCTGCGCTAACGCCTCACCTTGCCCCTTTTCTGTCTGAATTTCCTTCTTTCATCCCTATGTTTTAGAGAAAGCGGTGCGGAACACTTGCGGCTGTCCAGTCCTCATTCCACTGGACCGAAGGTTTAATCCCCTTCAGTGTTGTACTCCTAAATGTAAAATACAGCTTTTTGACCTCTGGAAAACTGGCTCTCTCCTGACCTTTTGTGTTTTGAAGACCTGGTGTGGCAGAGTCTGTAAGCTGACCGTCTCAACACTCAATGTCTCAGCGTGGAGCCCAACGTGGGGCTTGAACTCACAACCCTGAGACCAAGACCTGGGCTGAGATCAAGAGTCGGACACTTAACTGAACCACCCCAGTGCCCCTCCCTTTATTCTTTTTTCTGTGTGGAAAGCAAATGCAATGATTGGAGTACACAGTGATCTTGACAAGGAAGCCGAGATGACAGGAGCCCTGGTCGCTGATAGGATAGAACACTCTGGCACCCTGACTGCTGCTTCTGGATTGCTTTTACCTCAGAGGTAAATACATCTCTATTTTATAAGCCATTTATCACATGCAGCTGAACCTAATCCCAGTAGATACACTTGGGAAGCTGAAGGAATCACTCTCAAACACGAAGCATTGCGTGTACTAAATACAATAGCAAATGTACTTCACGATGACAACAGTTTATATTTTAGGGGCTCTGTGCGACCTTGTAGGTAGAGACGGCATGTCCCCAAACAAACCCAGGGTAATGTATGCCTGTTAAGCATTTGTAACGGTGCCGTCCTTTAAGATGCTGGAAAGCTCAGAAATCACGTTTTGTGTTAAATAATTACCAAAATGCAGTGATGACATTATAGATACTTGACAGTATTAGAGTTTTCAGTTGTGAGGACATAGAGCCATTTTTAAAGGATTTGCTTTTAACCACTAAGACTTATGATTTTATTGAGGGTGTCTTCTGTGCCAGGCACTGTGGTAAATACTTGCATCATCTCATTTAATCTTTACAAATACATACTGTTATTACTCTGACTTAACAGATGGGAAAAGAGAAGGGATACGTTACTCGCCTAAGGACGCATGGCAAAGCTGGAAACCAGACCAAGGTCAGCCAGATTTCAGAGCCTGGGTCAGGAAACGCCATGCTAAAGCATCTTCCCTGTTCGCCTTTCTCTAAATGCACTTGACCGTGCTTTAAAATCGCCACTGGGGCATGTCAGAACGGCAGTTCTTGTTTTTATAAATTAGCAGGCTGAAATGCAGAGGGGCTGTTGTTGGTCCTTAAGGTTGGATCGGCATGTGCGGTTGTGGGGTCACGCGAGCTTCAACAGCAGGGACAGCCCGCCAAAGCCCTTCTCCCCAAACTGACTTATTCCCCCCCTCACCTGTTAACTTAGGAGTGCAGCTCTTTAAGTGGAAAGAGACATCAAGGCTTACTGACGCTCAGTCTGGGAAATTAGAACCGCCTTTGAGTTACGACAGACAGACTCCCATGTTGTTATGTTTTAATCGGAATCAGACATTAAAGTGGCATAAAACACTCCATCTGATCTCTTCGCTGTTCCCAATCTCATGAATTTACAAGTCAAATAGGTCACAAGCAGTTTTGAGAATTATTTTGACCGGCCTGCCCAATCCCAAAGGAGATTTAAAAAGTAATAATGTAAAAAAAGTTAAGGTCAAGGTGTCCTAATATCACCGCTAACAACCAACCATTTGTTCGCTGGTGGCTCCTGCCACATCCTGAGCTTAACCGGGTGTCAAACAAGTGGTTAGTTATTAGTTCCCTGGGTGACTGTCCCTGAAGGTAAGCCATGCTCTGGGGACACACTAGGCACTTTCAGTGGGGGTAGTTACCTTTTCCGCGTTGGGTACGTTTGGCTCTCAGAAGCAAGACAATGAATTTACCAACTGAATGTTCTGTGATTCGGCACCCTTGGGATTCAGCGCTGGGATTTCAGAGCATTCTCAACAACATCTGTCCCGGATGTTCTGGAGGGGGGGGGGATTTGTGGGGTGATGAGCAGGCTGTTCAATTGCTGCACGTGCTGTGGGCACCGGAAAACTGTCCCCTCTGATGTTTATTCCGGCGTCCTGAGTGCCAGCCCGTCTACACAGCGGGGCTTTCAATACTTCGCAATGAGCGGCCCGGCGCCGGCACTGCCGATCACCAGAACGGACGCTGATGCAAACAGTCGCTAAGGCTGCCCGTTAAGGCGGCAGGGACGCAGGGTGCAGGACATCCGCTGGGTCCAAGGAGCACACGCACCCCACGTGCCTGGCGCGACACCAGCTCGGGGCCCTAATCCGCCTCATCCACGTCTTCTCCTGCGGTGGCTGCTTCTAAAGCCGCAAGGGCTTCGGCCACCGCCGCGTCCTCGTCCACCGCGTCCCCACTCCTGTCTGCGGCGGGGCCGTGCGCACCCTCGCACCCGGTTCTCGCACCGGCCCCGGGCACGGCCTGGGCAGCGCCCTCTTCTTCGAAGCAGACGCCGACGAGGGCCTCTGTTGCCCGGGCCTCGTTTAAGGAATCCCGGCTTGTCTTCAAGGGGAAGGGCTCATGCAAACCGTGCTCCCCGACCCTGGGGTGAACGCCCGCCGGGGGTTCCTCCTCGGGTTGGCTCCTGGAAAGACCGTCCTTTCCTTCGCCGTCAGCCGCGTCTCCAGCCGGACCCGGAGGGGGAGGGTAGTCCGGGGCCGGCATCTGGAAGCCGTGGTCTTGAACTTCCAAGGCAGGACCTTCTGCCCTGAAAGCTGCCGTGGGGTCCCCACTTCGGACGACGTGGGCCTGGGGCGGGGCCGGCAGCAGCACACTGTCCAGTCTTCTGGGGCCCCCGCCTTCCGGGAAGGGTGACGGCGGCGGGGCGCTGTTCGCGGTACTGACGCAGGAGCCCCAGTCACCCTGGAGGGGCCCACGGTCCCCAGTGGGCTGCGAGGCGGCGGCGGGGCCGATGCCGTTGACGGCACTGCCACCCTTGTCCGCACAGTGTCCCTCCCCTGAGTCCCCCGGAGGGGGCGGTCCCGGGGGAGGCCAGAGGGGCTCCTGCCCGCCGCCGGCTCTGCCCCTGCTGGCCGTCCGCCTCAGCCCCTCGCTCTGCAGCTCATTTTGATGCCCCAGGACTTGGCTGCCCTGCTTGCCTTTCCATTTACTAGCGCCACCTTCGTCCACCTTGCAACTGTTCACCTCGTTGACGTAGCCAGGGGAGGGCACTTGAACTGGATCGAAGAGATAGCTGGGGGTGACAAGAGCGAAGATCAGCCGGTTAGACGTTACGTTGATTCATGAATCCGTTTATGAATAACTTCCGTTATTAACACTTTCTACTTCTACTTTCTGCTTCCTTCTACCATTCCTGTTAATTTCTGTGACTTTTCCCTGAAGCCTCAGTGTGTATGGCTAAACCAAATGGATATAGTTGGTACAAACATGTTTTACCACTGGAAACAGGTCTCGAGAAGAGATCTAAGAGAGCAAGGGACACAGTGCAAAGTGGTTCGTGGAATTAAAAACAACCAAAAAGTAAATAAAACAGATGTCCAGGAAAGGGGACTGTGTGGTTCAGCACTGACAGGTACATCCCCTCCGCGGAACCGTATGCAGTCAACAACACGGTAAAGACATAGAAGTCTGGACTAGCATGAAAGATACTTAAAACAAGTATTTATTATAATAAATGTGTTTTGAATAAAGCCTACCATCACACTGTGAGTACAACAGAGTGAAACTTATACACGCACATGTATGAATAAATGGATTTGGGTATAGAGCTAGATGGAGAACTAGAATAAAAAAAAAGTGCTATTTGTTAAGGGAGCAAATTAGTTAATTTCTTCCCTTTTATTTTGTGTAGAGTTCTAGTCCTCTCATCCACATTTTTCTGAAATAGAATCTGGACAGAATTAAAAACTCATATGTGACTGGGGTGGTTTATTTTCAGTGACGCCAGGTCAGGCATCCTCTCTGAAACTCCAGCTCGTCCTGGCACTGAGGCTCTCTGGAGACCTGCGAGGTCGACCTAAATCAGATTCCGCCTCGGAGCATGACGCCGTTCCCAACGTGCTCGGAGTGGTGAGCAAAAAAAAAAAAAAATAAGTTTAAAAATCTAGGCTGCACTCCTCTGAAATGATACCCAAGCAGCTGCAAATGCATAATTATTTCTCCACGATGCTGGTCATGCTGCAAGCCGGATAGACACAGGGAATCCAGCACGGTCCATAGGGGGGCCCCCGGGTGATCGCAAAGCCCTCCACTCGGGGTATTTTTCGAGCTTTACCTGTGTATCATTTTACAGCACTTGCACCCCATCTGGATGAGTTTTCGTTACCATCTGGAAAAGAAAGTTGGAAAGGAGAGAACGTAGTGAATGACACCTGAAGAGGAACTAAGTTTGCCTTTTCCTTCCCAGATACTCCCAAGTCAGGAGGGTCACGGTGTTTGGCAAGAGCACAACACTGCCGCGGGGAGACCGTGTTACTGGGAACACCTTCCCGTTTCCAAAATCACCGATTCAGAGTTCTCAAACATTTACCGACGCCTGTCTCTGTGCCAGGCCCCTTCCCCATCCCTGGGCGTTCCGTAAGTTGTCTTCATTAGGCCAAGGAGGAGACACAGGCCGAAGCGTGCCAGGGAGAGAACGGCGGGGTTCAAAGGGATCCGTGCCATTTTCTATGTCAGTCGATGGCCTCGTGCTGGGGACTCGGGAACCTAACCAGGGTGTGTCACTGCGCCACAGATGGGGTATAAGAGAAAAGACAGGATTCCTTACCAGGGGATTAGCTACTCAAGTATGAAAGGACAGCTGGGTTGGGGCACCTGGGTGCCTCGGTCAGTTAAGCATCTGATTTTAGCTCAGGTCATGATCTCATAGTCCGTGAGTTCAAGCCCCAAGTCAGGCTCTGTGCTGCCAGCTTAGAGTCTGGAGCCTGCTTCGGATTCTGAGTCTCCTTCTCTCTCTGTCCCTCCCCTGCACTCTCTCTCTCTTAGAAATAAACATTAAGGGGCGCCTGGGTGGCTCAGTTGGTTAAGCGGCCGACTTCAGCTCAGGTCATGATCTCGCAGTCTGTGAGTTCGAGCCCCGCATCGGGCTCTGTGCTGATGGCTCAGAGCCTGGAGCCTGCTTCGGATTCTGTGTCTCCCTCTCTCTCTGCCCTTCGTCTGCTCATACACTGTTCTCTATGTCTCTCAAAAATAAATAAATGTTAAAAAAAAATAAAAATAAACATTAAGAAAATTTTTTAAAAAAAGGACAGCTGGGTGAGGTGGCTGACCTGCAGGTTCCACAACGCAGACCCAAGGAGCGACAGCTGTGGGCATCGTCCCAAGCTTTACGGGACTAAACAGCATCTGTCGCGCCCCTCCCATGACTGGCCGACCCTGGCAGTGGTCCGGGGGCTCCACCCTCCTGCAGCTCACAGACGCGCCCCTCGGGGCCTCCCCGCAGCAGCAGAAGGGTTCGGCAGCTTCTTTTATCTCCCACCTGCCCCTTCCCAAGTTTCGTGTTTCCTGACGCGTGCTCTCTGACCGAAATCTTCCCTTCACGCGGGTCTCGCCGGGTTGTCCTGATCTCTCTTCTGAAGATCCTAAACACTGGTGGGGAAGAATCTCTAAAGCATTTCCCGTTTCTAATGGCTGCAACCTTCAAAGAGACAAACCAGTAAGAGAATCTACAGCCCCAGTCCCTCCATCTCGGGAAGACGTGCGCACGAGGAAGAGGGAGAGATCGCGCACTGCGGACAGTGTCGCCGCCTCCCTGGCCTCTCTTCTGTCTCCCTTCAATCGCGATTGAGTTCCCAGGATGCCACCGCGTAAGTCTTTACCCACACAGGCAATGACCGGTGCTCTTTAAGAGGTTATAGACTGGCAGGTTATGGGTTTATATTGATAAATAAAATCCACAAATCACCTCCTTGGGGGGGGGGGGAGCTGAAAACTGGCCTCCAAAAAATATCCCCAACCTAATCTCTAGAATTTGTATGTGGACAAAAAAAAAAAAAAAAAAAAAAGTCTTTGCAGATGTGATTACAGTTTGAGATGGGGAGATTTACTTGGATTCTATGGTTCTGAGCCCAGCTCAGCTTCTTACTGGCTGCATGACTTTGGGCCTCAGCTATTTCGTCTGTAAATGGGGATGATAATAGGCCTACCGTATGGTGTTGTTGGAGATTATAGAAGCTAATATTCACAATAAGCATATACTCATTACTCAGACCTATTCGGACACAGCATGTTAAAAATCTTTTTTTTTCTTTCCTTCCTCCCTTTCTCCCTCCCTCCCTCCCTCCTTCCACCCTCCTTCCTTCCCTTCCCTTCCCCTTATTCCTCCCTCCCTCCCTCCCTCTCCCTCTTCTTTCTTTCTTTCTTTCTTTCTTTCTTTCTTTCTTTCTTTCTTTCTCTCTCTCTCTCTCTCTCTCTTTCTATCTTTCTTTCCTTTCTCACTCTTGCTCTTTCTTCTTTCTTCCATATATGAGCAGGGAAGAGACAGAGAGAGAAAGAGAGAGCAAATCCCAAGCAGGCTCTGCACTGTCAGCTGCAACCCATGAACCATGAGATCATGACTTAAGCTGAAATCAAGAGTCAGCGCTTAACTCATGGAAACACCCAGGATCCCCAACATGTTAAAAAAAAAAGAATGGAGGCCTCGCACCTCAGAGTTAAGATGTAATGTAGTTGCCACCACACACACACAGGAACGAAAGCATTAGGAATACCAAATAATGCTTGTTTTCTGGATTAAGGGCCAAATGGTATATTTCTATGAACTGTGGCACCAACCGCAAGTCAAATGCCACAAAACCCGAGTGCCACAAAGGTTCCTTGGAGGGAGAAATCCTTGGGAGCTTTGCCAGCAAGTCAGTGCACCCAATCACGTACTTCTTCAAAGCATTCTCTGTTAACGATCCCGCGTCCACAGCCCAGGATCCTGCTCCCAGCCTCTGGCCCCACTTACGCCTATTTTCTGCTAGTAATTCATAAACCAGCCGGACAGATAGCACGAAGAAACAAGCGCCGCGGGCACCTCCTTCCCTCCATTAGTCCCCCTCCTCCAGCTTCTCCCCTCCCCACCTGCTCTAAAACCCCGCTCCTCTGCATGCTTGCAGTACCTTTATTTATCTTGGACTCTGTTTAAAAACATGATCAGGGGCACCTGGGTGGCTCAGTCTGTTAAGCGTCCGACTTCGGCTCAGGTCATGATCTCACAGTTCGTGGGTTCGAGCCCCGTGTCGGGCTCTGCGGACAGCTCAGCGCCTGGAGCCTGCTTCAGATTCTGTCTCCCTCTCTCCCTGCTCCTCCCCCGCTCATGCTCTGTCTCTCAAAAATTAAATAAACATTAAAAAAATTTAAAAAAACCACGATCAGTCAGGAGGATAGGAGGAAAAAAAAAAGTCAAGGAAAGGAAAAACCTGGCTTTGAAGTTTTTGAGAGGGCAGACTGTGGGTCACCACAATGTAACTGAAGCCACGGCAAAATACTAATCATTGCAAACTATCTGGTGGGTTGATTTTAGGATGGCAAGTTCAAGAGGTGTAGCAGGGGAAGGTTTTCAGGAAGGAGGGAAGGGAGGATGGGAAGAAGGAAGGAACGAAGGGAAGAAGGAAGTAGGAAGGAAAGTGGGAAGGAAGGGAAGGAGGAAGCAAAGAAGGAAGGAAGGAAAGAAGGAGGAAGAAAGGAGGAAAGGGAGGGAGGAAGGAAGGAGGAAAGGGAGGAAGGAAGGAGAGAAGGACGGTGGGAAGGAAGAGAGAGAGGGAGGAAGGGAGGGAGGGAAGGAAGGAAGGGGAGGAAAGAGGAAAGAAGGAAGCAAGTGAGGGGAAGGAGGGAGGAAGCATCAGGCTTTGAGCCACACCTGTGTTCCCAGCGTCTGGAGGCTGACCCCACCCTGGGGAACCCTGGCCTGGCCACAGTCCCCACCCTCTGCCGCTGTGGCCAGGGCCACGTGAGCAACGCACTCCGAAATGCAATGACTGCTGACTGCTGAGCTTTCACAGGCCAACGGGAGACCTCCACTTCCCTGTTTCTTACAGAATTTGTAAGTCTTCTGTGGCTTTAAGCTCCCCTCCTCCTCCCCAAGGAAAACCACAGGATCTATATTTTCCTTCGAGGCCATGTAATAGAAAGGCTGTTGTAAAGGTTTTCCCCTTTCAGGATCAAGTTTCTGGTTTGGCTTCTCAGCCCGCCCCCCCCCCCCTGGGCCTCTGGGGTGCACCCCCTGGGTTTCTGCTAGGCCTGGTCCCTTCCCTGAGGGCCCTGCTCGGGCCTCTCCCGCCTCTCCCGCCTCTCCCTGCCTGTGGAGCGGCTTCTTCCCGGTCAGAGGCTCTGACTTCTCTCACCTGCCCAGAGTTTCCCCTTCTCTCACGGAGGTGGCTCCAGCATCCACGGCTGTGTGACTGCTGACGCAAAGGGTGGGTGGTGATGTATTAACACCCTTATCTACGGCTGACCGTATCTACGGCTGACTGTACCTACTTCCTTCCTTCTATGAGGATTCCTAACGTCAAATTCAATTGACATTCTTTTCATATGTCACTTCAGTGTCCACATCTTGCTTTTAATGAAGAGCTCTCCCATTTCCCAGAGCAAAAGGGAAAACTTGTCCAGTGACACATGGAAATTTGGGGGGGGGGATACAAGCTTTCTTAATTAACACTGAGCTCATGATGGGCCGTCTATCTGCCTTCTCCCCGCCCCCCCCCCAACTTTGACAATGGCTAGCTTGAAGGTTAGAACTCAGATGTCAGGTGCCTTTTATTACTTAGGGGAATCAAAATTTGCTTTCTCTTTGGAGTATAAAAAAGCACCCGAGAGGCAAAGGGCAAATCCTTTGCAACCATCGGCTGGTTTACACAGGGGAAAAGCAAATACCATTAGGAGGGTATGTCCATCCGCCGCCGGCGCCTGCCTGCTCCCGGCGCCCTGTGCTGGGGGTTGGTTCTGCCCTGTGTTTTATGTTGAAGTTAAACGGTCCTGTGTTTGAAGATGGACATGCGAATGCTCGGTCAGTTACCAGTAAAGTTTCTTTGCTGGAAAATTCTGTTCCACAGAGGAGGTCGTGGTGGAGGCGGGGGGCGGGGGAGGGGCGTGGAACAGGAAGACCACGGAGAGTCAGGCGTTTTCTAGCCAGGCGGAGAGATGGAGTATTCATGAGGAAGACAAGATACATAGAAAAAGGCTCAACCCGGCTGCCAAGGGCTGCCTTTGAACAGCGGTGGTCCTAAAGAGTGATGGAGACAGGGCAAAGGGCGCAGGGACCAGCTTGTAAAGGTTCTACTGGTCAGATCTGGAAGTACTGGAGCATCGAAATAAAAACTACCGATATAAAGGGTTAGAGCCCCCTGAATAAAATGAGGACCTATGTGTCCACGCGGATATAAATGCAGGGAAAGCTCCGCCTTACAAGTAGAAAGCCAGCTAACCCGCACGCAAGGAGGCATGGGCCTAGAAAAATCTCCATCCTAACAGTAACTGACTCAAGCAAGAATCATCAGTGGATGCTCAGATTAGCAGGCAAGAGTTTGGGGAGAACAGAATGGTTCGTCTCTAAGCATCTCCCCGCCACGTCCTTAAGGGTAAAATGGTGTCTGTACAGTCACAAAGCACATGCACCTGATACGTAAAGGTGACATTGGCCGCAATGAGACTGACCAGCTGCAGGGGACCCTGATGGGAGGCACTGAGAACTCAGCATCACTTCTTTCATTTTCCTGCCATAAGAACGTAACCTGGCGAGAAGCGTGAAGCCATGACAGTCAAACCCAAATGCAGGGATATTCTGGAAAACAAATGGGCCTGTCCTCTTAACAAAATGTACTATTACAGTGAAAAACAAAGACTGAGGAGCTGGTCCAGATTAAAGATGACTAAAGAGCTACGACAGCCGAATGAAATGTGTAAGCTTCTGGCTAAAAGGTCCTTGCTGACGAAACTCGAAATCTGAATAAGGCATGTAGATTAGGTAACAGCATTAAATCAATGTTAATTTCCTGATTTTGATCAATGCACTGGGGTATATAAGAGAATGCCCTTGTTCTTAGCAAAGACATGGTGAAGTATGGAGGAAGAAGAGGCATGATATCTGTAATTTATTAAAATGAGACTGTGTGTGTGTGTGTGTGTGTGTGTGTGTGTGTGTGCAGAGAAACGGAAGAATAAAGCAAATCTGGTAAAAGTTAACTTTTGGGGACAGTGAGTGGAGGGTATTTGAAGATTCTTTGCACTTTTCTCAAAACTTTTCAGTAAGTCTGACGTAATGTCAGAATGAAAAGTTAAAAGAACAAAAAGTGGGAAATTAAAAAAAAAAAGCACCAATCTAATGTTAATTGTTGTTCTGTTTGTCCCTGGACTAGGACCTAACGCATGGGAGAAATCACTGATGGTAAGATAGTCCCTGTAAAGCAGCACAGGGGGAAAGGTTTTAGAAAGGAGCTCACCAAAAAAGCTCCCTGGTTTTTCTGGATTTAGCGGTCATTGTGCGTGCGTCCTGAAGACCTTTATTCAATAGCCAGTCCCAGCCTCTGAAGGCAAGGAAGGTCTGGTTCCTGTCCTCAGCTGCCCTGACTTCGAGAGGGACTTACGGCCTGGTGCCTCGGGGTCCATCAGCTGTGGGCCTCCCTTTCCAATCCCAAGCTCCTCCCAGGCAACCCCTAACTCAGGGCAGGTCCAGCTCACACGGAGCCCTGCATACTTGCTATTCAAACTAAGGATGACTGGTGAGTTAGACAGCTGTGAGTGAATAAAAGGGAAGCGTGGGATTTTACAAGTTATTCCAACTGAGGGCCTGCCTCTTGCCATGATCTCACTACCCAGTGGTCCAAAACAAAAAGCCGAACACAGGAGCGGAGAGATGGGAGGGACTGGGTTCCTCCCTCTGGGCTTGGAAATCAGACCCCACCCCCCTCCCAACCTCGGCTTTGTGCAATTCTCATGGTCAAGGGCATTCTGCTTCAAGGGTTCTAATCAAGGAGCTTTAGAGGCAGCTGCTGGGAAGTGGTCAGCGTTTATGGAAGTTGGAATACTTGGAAGGCAGACGCAATAAAATGAAACACTTAAATTTCCGTTCCGTTTTGGAAAACCAGTTTGCCAGTGTTCAGAGAACAGCTGCGATTTCCCGTAACCTGGTCAGCAGGTGAAGCTGACGAGTATTTCGTGAGTTGTTTCTGGGTACTGAGGAATGAGTGAAAATAATTGCCAGGTGCTGAAGAAAACTACCAGGCGCTTTATAGAATAAATAAGAGATGGCTTGCCCCACATCACCGCCAGGGCTGAATTCGTAACTGAAAAGGGACAAGAAGCTACATTCTTAGACTGCTCGATCGATTTCCTCAGCAGAACCATTGCCTTTGAAAACTCTTGGTGAGTTTCCTTTCCTTCTAAGGAGGTGAGCTTCAGTGATTCTGGAGAGCCCTTTATTATCACCATCCAGTAGTCTGTTTGAGGCGTTCTCAATAGCTGATGTGCTGTGATACATGTTAGCATCACCTCGAGCTGGGTTTGATGGGCTACTTACATGCAGAGATGTGTTTGCAGGTGATTCCCCTCAAAAAGGAGTCTCTGTTCAGATAGGTTTGGGAACAGCAGAGATTAAAGATGAACATGTTCATGGTTATGAAAATGAACTATTTCACCTTGTTTGGCTCCGTAGTTACCCAAATTATTTGACTACGGAATTTTTTTTCCCATAAAAGACTTAACAATGAAACTTATGTTCTGTGAAATATTTTGAGAAAAACCACCACTGAAATGACAGTCCCAATCATCTGGGGGAGTATCGTGCCTCAAGCGATGAGTGTAATATGGTGTTCGGGCGACCCCAGCCAGGCAAAGTCTGTGCCAGGAGTCACATGTTGGCAATGGCTCCATCACCAACTGCTCAGACGTGGGACAGTCGTGTGCGTGTGATCTCCTGAGTCTGTGATGTCAAAGATCTCTTCCAAATCGGACAGTCTGAAAGGGGAATCGGTGAAGGGGGAATCCCTCATCGACCCTCTAGACAATTCAGTTGACACACTGTTAGGCCAGTGAATATGGAGGCAAGGTGGGCGCCAGTAGGACCCTTGTGCAGGTGAGGCGTCTCTCCTGGACTTGTCAACCACCCCAGGGCCACTCCGCTGAGGTGTGTCTGGGTCCCGGGGCCACGTCCACCCCAGCACATGATCCCGACTGAATGTAAAAAGCTTCTCCTCCACGTCTCCTGGCTCATTTCAGGTCTGCAGCTCTGAGGGTTCTCCTCAGCCTCTTTCCAGCGAGTACCCTGGGAGAGAGCGTGTGTAACAGCAAAGCCCCCGGGAGGGGTGGGGCCTCACATCATGCGGACCCTGTGAGGCTGGAGGAGGTGCATTTCCAGACCCCCTTCTCCACTGAAGTGGGCTAGGGGAGACACGGGCCTGGAGATTAGGGTTTCTGGAGCCAAAGGAAGAAATTGGTCTCTGAGAGTGAAATGTCAGGGTTGAAATTGGTATTTCTTTTTTTTTAATATATTTTTTTAATGTTTATTTATTTTTGAGACAGAGAGTGTGAGCAGGGGAGGGGAAGAGAGAGGAGGAGACACAGAATCCGAAGCAGGCTCCACGTTCTGATCTGTCAGCACAGAGCCCAATGCGGGGCTCGAACCCACAGACTGTGAGATCATGATCTGAGCCGAAGTCAAACGCTTGACTGACTGAGCCCCCCAGGCGCCCTGAAACTGGTATTTCTTGATGAAAGACGGCCCTGGGCCCACTCAAACTGTACTATTGAAAGCACTGCCTGCCTGGGCTCTCCCACGGCTGACCTTGCCGGTATAGGCACCCGAGGAGGGTGTCTTGCACTGTTCGTGCAATGGTGCTTCCATTTCCCATGGATTGCCAGTACTCATTAATGCTTGTAATAAGTAGATAACATTTGGGTGTTCACTGTGCATCAGTACTGTTTTGGGAACTTTCACGTACTCATTTATTTTAACTTTATGGAAATCCTTTAAAAACCTTTAAGGTGTGAACCACTATTTTATAGATAAGTAAATGGATCTAAGTTGGAAACTGGTATAATGTAGCGATTAAGGCTGTTGTTCTAGTTTTCGTTATTATTAATATTTCCTGGCATCTGTCTCGGTAGGTTCTGTGGATTTCTGAGTCTGCTGGATTACACAACGAGCCGCAGTTGGGGATCCGGTAACTTTTTGCAAAAGGGAACTGGATCCTCTTGATCTGGGCTCTCACAGAATTTTGTAGGTGTGCTTCCCTCTATGACCACCAGATGGCAGTGTATATCGGTCATTCTATTTAAATTGGAGGCAGGGACTTGGTGTGGGAAAGTCTACGCAAATAGTGTAGGTGCTTTGCCATGTGGCAAAGTTGGGGAGCGGGTGATGTGGTAAATATTTCAGATAGTCACTATCCCCTTTAAGTCCCAGTGGCCATGGCACCACCATACGGCCTTTTCTAGCTCTGGCCGGACATGAGGTTTATTCTGTAATCTGGTCAGATCATGGTGGAGTCACAAGGCTCCCACAATTCTATAGAGAGCACTGTTGGCACAATGACTGCCCATCAGAACCCCAGATTGGAGAGTCTGCCATGTTCCCTCTATCTGTATGTTTGGACAGTGATTCTGTAATGTGGATGGGGAGGAAGATGCATGTAAGGTGTGCAGTTACCCTTCCCCCCCCCCCCAGGTTAGATACGATGCTGCCGGGCCTGTCCATGTGGCTGCCCCTCCCCTCTGCCCATCCTTGTGCTCTCCCTAGACCCCATGGGCCGCCCAAGTGTGAGCTGGTCATGGGGACCCATCTCCTGGAGGGGGGTACATGGCCATGAACTAGGAAGTAAAAATAAGCCACAGAATACATATGGACCAATTTGAGGTTTTTGGGGGAAGAAACTCATCGTTTTTATTTAAAAATAAATTCAGAATATTGCGTGTTTGAAAAGGCCAAAATTTGTGTGAATTAACTGGGAATTAAACTGAAGGCACACAGAACTTTCATGCTCTGTTGGTAGTTTGGGGTCAGCCCTCTAGGTACCTCACCAGTCCCCCCATCCTCCTGTACCCTTGGTGGGAACTGTTTTAGAGAAAAAGTGCGAGCAGCTCCGCCTCTATTCTCTGTGGAGTGTAAATTCTTAAGCGTGGGCTTCTGTCTGGAGATGATATGGAATTCATTACTGAATGATCGGGGCAGTTTTCCAATCCTCTTTTTTTTTTTTAATTTTTTATTACATTTATTCATTTTTGAAATGTAGAGAGAGACACAGCGTGAGCTGAGGAGGGGCAGAGAGAGAGGGAGACACAGAATCTAAAGCAGGCTCCAGGCTCTGAGCTGTCAGCACAGAGCCCGACATGGGGCTCGAACCCACGAAGTGTGAGATCCTGACCTGAGCTGAAGGATGCTTAACTGACTGAGCCACCCGGGTGCCGCTCCAGTCCTCCTAAGTTTCTAAAAACTTTTTTTGTCAGAATTTTCTTTTAAACACTTTCTAAATTATATTTGGTCTTTTATCCTTCTCTATGGGGGTTGTAACAGGGAAATGTCAAAAGAACCAAGTGTCTGGAAATATGGGATTAATTTGAACTACCTAGCGTTTACTAATTAGGAAGTAACTGCGCAGATCTGACACTGCTCCACTGCCTGTCTGCTCTTAGATCCGTCCCTGCCTCCTCTTGCTGTTTCAGTTTCCCAGGGCACCACAATGCTGAGAAGCGCTTGCCCTCTGGATCTGGGTGGGTCCCACCAATGGAAGGTCCTGGTAGAAGACCAGAGGGGGGAGATGCGACAAGCCAGAGTATTTCTCCCTTTTAGACAGTATCCTGTCCATTCTGGGATTGGCCGTATCTCCTTCACAGCCCTAGATGCAAACAGTTCTGCCCTCCATGTTTCCAGCTACTGCCCCAGCATCAGGTTCCATGTCTCACCCTAAGGTGGTAATGTCTTCCTGCCTGGACCACCTCTGTGTTGCCTCACCATTTGGTTTCCCAGCTCTGCCAACACCTGCAGGATCACATGATTAAATCGTGTAATAGGTCTGGCAAAGTGTGTCTGGCAAGAAGTAGTAGGTTCTTAAACGTTGACGGCTCTCATGTTCACCGTCATCATCCATGAGAATATTCTTTAACCATTGGATGCTACTGATTTTTAGATACTGTGAATAGAAACAAGTGTTGTTCTGACCAAATTCTCCCTGGAAAGTCGTGGGAATCAAGGTGTATCTCAAACACATGGTATGCCTCTTATTTGGTAAGTAGTTTTATCTGGGAGGTGGAAGAAATCTGGAAGAAACTTGAAGCATTTAGAAAAAGCTACATTCTGGAAATGATCAGGAAGCCTTAGAAGAGGCAATGTGGACAGAAGTTTATACAACACAATCTTGTAAGGCTATAAATAATGATAGCTTTCTTTTATTTTTTATATAGGTTTCACACTCAGTGCGAAACCCAACATGGGGCTTGAACCCTGAGATCAAGACTTGAGCTGAGATTAAGAGTCGGACACTTAACTAACTGAGCCACCCACGCTCCCCAATACTAAAGCATAGCTCAGGGCTAGATGCTTGGAATCAACTAGTTCTGGGTAAATCCCAGTATCCCAGAGTGCCGAAACCACGAAGAATCTTAAAGAACATCCCACTCAAACACCTCATTTTATAAAGGCGCTCAGGACTCAAGGCTAGAAATACGAACTGGCCAGAGGATAAGAAAAAAGAGATGGTCCCATACTTACAGATGGCCCTGCGTATGCAGAAGTGAATCCCCAATGTGTCTTGGAAGTACAGTAAAAACAGTTTGTGTACTTGAAAAGACTGAACATGGTTCTGAGGCCTTAACAATCCCAAAGTACATAATTGGGGGCAACACACTCTGCTAGTTATCAGGACACAAAGACACAGAAGGTCTCTGCCGTCTTGCTAAAGCGCTCGCCACCCATTCATGCAACATACATTTTCAGAGCACTACTGAACTCAATTCCAGGGATCTGGAGAGAGTTTATAGTCTAACAAGGGAAAAATATGTCAATAATATACAAGCAGATGACTAATCTGGTCTTATGAGATTGAAATACATCATACGCTGTTACATACGGAGCACCCGAGTAATCTCAGGAAGATTAGAAAGAGCTTGTGGGCAAAGGTGAGCAGATAAATGGTGCTGGTGGAGTTCTGAACCACGTTTCAGGGTGAATGCAAGCAACATGAACGCAGGAATGCTACCTCTTACACTGTCTTAGACTCACCCTTTTCTCTCCATGTGCACAGCCATTGCCCCCAGCCTACAACATTATCACCTCTTCTTTTTTTTTTTCAAGTTCATTTATTTTGAGATGGAGAAAGTGAGCAGTGGAGGGGCAGAGAGAGAAAGGAAGAGGGAATCCCAAGCAGGATCCACACTCTCAATATGGACCAAGACGTGGGGCTCGAACCCACAAACCGCATGATCATGACCTGAGCTGAAATCAAGAGTTGGATATTTAACCAACTGAGCCACCCAGGCGCCCCACAGCACCTCTTTCTTATGTCAGTTACTGCAGTTCCTCCTGCCACCTGCATCCACCTGCTACATTTGCCACATGAAAGCCATGTGATCTTTTTAGGACACAAATCTGAATCACATCATCCCCCCTGCCTAAGACGTCTCAAAGGTGCCTAATGCCCTCGGGATATTTAATAACATTTCACAACGACAAGGATGACAAAAATGATCAAACTCACACAGAGCTTCCTATGTACCTGGTGTTAATCTCTGTGCTTTATGGGTATAATTGATCCTCGTTATTTGTGGATTCTGTATTTTGTGAACTCATGTAACTTGAGAAAATTTATTTGCAATCCCAAAAATGAATACTCAGCGTGCTTTTGCACTCAGCGTGCAGTCCCCAAATGAATACTCAGGACAAGGGCTGAGTGGCAAAAAACTGGAGTGGTCTGATGCGCACACTTCTCGCTGAGCTCAAACGAGGCAACGTTCTGCCATCTTGTTTCAGTTCCTCATACAGTAAATCTTTCAGTGTGAAGGCTCGGCCGGGTCATGCTCATCTCACATGTTTTAGAACTGCATCCCAGAACCACACAACTAAGAGGGAAATAACGAAATTCTGCGCAAACCTGAACGAAGCCAGAAAGAAATAGACTTCGGGGATTGCTCTGTCTGCTGGCTTTCGTGTGTCAGGTAATAAAAACTGTCGTGGAAGACCGAGTAATAGAAAATGTAATGAAACATGGAAAGAACAGGCTTTTTCTCCCCAAAGCATAAAAAAGGAAAAGAAACTGGCTTACCTGTTGTGGAGACTGTCCACTGGGTTTCTCTGGAACTTTAACTTCTCTTCCTGCAACAACAAAAAAGTTGCAGATTGAGTCTGCAAGTTGCCTCCTGTTCACAGCCAAGTTGTATCTTGAAAGGGAGAGCAGACAGCATGTCCTGAGGGGGTGCGAGGCAGTGAGGTGGGGGAACGGAGTTCCCGCCTGGGAAGACGAGTGTCTTGGAACTTGCCAGACCTAGGTTTGCAGCAGGCCTAGCTGCTGACAACCAGCGATCAATTAACAACCACCCGATTTCAGTGTTTTCCTTTAGAAAAAGGTCGTAGTGACATTTAAATGGCACAACATGTAAGCCATTTATCACACGCTGGGCATGCTGACACTGTTCAATAACCAAAAGCTATTGTTATTTATTATTGGTGGTAAACATCACATGACAACGTACCTCTTCTCTGACAGGTAAAGTTTCAACTAAACAGAAAAAAAAAATTCAAGGAATTTGCTCCCGGTAGATCTATCAAACAATCCAAGTTTCAATGAATACATGTGCAATATCTTAATAAAATACATAATTTACAAAATAGCTTTGCTTAGTCAAAATAGTGATGTGTAAGATTTGAGAAAGTAAAGCTAGTGTTCAGATTTTTACCAACTCCTCTGTGACTATCGGAATAATTCTCTTATGTCAAGACACAACGTTTTCTGGCAAAAGCTCCCAAGTAAATTCCTTTGCGAGATGATGAATTCTGCCTCAAGTTTGTCCTACAATAGTGGAATGGTTTTACCCTTTTGGTAATTCAGTTTCATAGTCCTGTAATGTTTTTTCACTCGGTATTCTTTCTTACTGTTTAATTATTCCTTAAAATCAAATACATTGCTGAAATGTCAGAGGATTCTATTATTCTTAATTTTGACCACAGTGTTCATAATTCAACTCAAATATTATTTGGTAAGGAAGACACGAGAGAGGCAAAGTCCTCAGGGAGCTGGCCATCTGGCAGGAGAAGGCAAGGAGACAAGAAGAGTTTACAAGTCACTAAAGTATTATGCAGGGTACGAATAATGCCATCAGAGGAACACAAACAGAATCTTGGGACTGCGAGGTCGTGTCACTGGGCTGGCAGGCATTCCTGACATTTGTGAGAAACTGTGGTAGATGGAAAAATAACAATGGTGAGATGCGGTGGGAGGGCCTTTTGGGTAGAGGGAACGCGACGAAGAGGAGACAGAAAATAATGGATTATTTAGTAAAATTATTGAATTCCTACTGTGTGCCAGGCTCCAGGAAACTGCAGGGAACAGGACACCACCATGGTGTGTACCCTATAAAATGAGGGCCCTTTGTGCAAAAGAGTGTTCTGGATTTCCTGGTGTTTAAAGAACTTGGAATTTGCCATGTGGTTGGTAGACTTGCCATGTGTCAAGTGCATTGTAGGAAAGCAAACGGATATGGCAATTTGGAGTTACAGGTAAGACCCTACTTAAGAGTAAGGAATGGACCCTGAAGAGGGAGTATTTAAACTGGGATCCACAGAATGAGATGGAGCCCTAAACAAGCCATCCCCTTGTTAAGAAGCTTTAGTGGTTCTGCATGGCCAACCAATGTCCTTTAATGTCCTCAGCTAAGCATTCAGGGCCTTCCACAATAGGGCACCAGTGGCTCTGCTAGATGAGCTCTGAAGCTTCTCTAGTCACTCCTACTTCCAGCAAATCTGGATTTTCCACTCTTTTCTAAACACGCTTGCGTTTTTCCTGTTTCTATGCCTTTGCACATATTATTTCTCCCAGCGGGCTTGCAAAATTCTACTGATCCTCCAAACCTCATTGCACACCACCCCCTCTGTGAGATTTTTTTTAAACCCCAACTAATTACTCCGTTATTTTCACTTCTATGGAATCTTTAACTTCTTGGATGGCTCCAATCATTTTTTGCCTTCATTACAATGACTCATTTATATAATGTTCCCTCCATTGGACTGTAAACTCTCAAGAGGGAGGGGTCATGGCTTCATCATGGTTTATCCACATGTTGTATCTTCTGACACAGCGACTTGCACATAGATGTACATGGCATGACTTTTAACAATGTGAGTTATAACTGTCACTGAGAACTTTAAGATGCTTAATACCAATGTATTATAGTATAAAACAACAGTGTACACATTTAATGAAATCTAAGATGCACATGTATTCATTCACCTTTAACACTTTCGAAACTGGCATATCATGGTTAAATTGGTGGCATTATTTTATATTTTTGGGGTACGTAACAGTACATGTTATAATCGATGACATCAAATACTCGAAATACGGCATTTTAATACTATATTGTAATTTGTTATCTCAGGAATATATTATGCATATATTTACTAAATATATCCTATGTTAAATAAGTGTCTACCTGGGACACAATTATACGAATATTACATAAGACATGGTCCATTTACCCAAGAACCTTCTTTTTTAAATATTTTATTTATTTAATATAATTTATTGTCGAGTTGGCTAACATACAGTGTGTAAAGTGTGCTCTTGGTTTTGGGAGTAGATTCCTGTGATTCATCACTTACATACAACATCCAGTGCTCATCCCAACAAGTGCCCTCCTCCATGCCCATCACCCATTTTCTCCTCCCCCTCCCATATCAACCCTGAGTTCTCTGTATTTAAGAGTCTCTCCTGGTTTCCCCCCTTCCTTTCTGTTTGTAAGTAAAGATTTTATTTTTAAGTAATTTTCACACTCAATGTGGGGCTCAAATTTACAACCCAAAGGCCAAGAGTCACATGTTCTACTAACCAAGGCAGCCAGGCACTCCTAACACAAGAACTTTCTAAGATGAAAACTAACAATATTCAGAGATGGAGTTAAGAATTTTACCACTTCAGGGGCGCCTGGGTGGCTCAGTCAGTTGAACGTTCTACTTTGCCTCAGGCCACGACCTCACCGCTCATGGGTTGGTGCCCTGCGTCCGGCTCTGTGCTGACAGCTCAGAGCCTGGAGCCTGCTTTGGATTCTGTCTCCCTGTCTCTGATCTTTCCCCATTCATGCTCTGTTTCTCTCTATTTCTCTCTCTCTCTCTCAAAAATAAATAAACAACAAAAAAATAATTTTACCACTTCTAAGCACTATATAAAGATCATGTATGAAAACAAAAACAGTAACCAGAAATAAGACCCTTCAAATGAGTTCAATGTTTTTCCCAGAATGACTTTTTGAAACAAATTCTTTCCAAAGAAAATATTTTGGTGCACCTGCTTTGTTGGTGCCTAAGGTACGTGGCTAATTTATTTGTTGGGCAAGACAGCATTGACATTACTTTGGGTTGTATGTGGTGAGGATCCAAATGGCTAGTAAAGCCAACCAGTTCTAAGTATCATGGGAGTTTGGGAGAAGCAGCAATCCCAGTCCTCCTGCCAGGAAGCCTCGATGGAGAAACGTGGACATGGGAGGTGGTAGAAATTAGACAGAGAGGACAGTTTAGTAAAAGCAAAAGGGTGGGAAAGAATATGGGGCTTGAACAAGACAATGGAGAGGCCCAGGCTGTGGATTTGGGGATGGAAATGGCATCCGTGATGGGGTTACTGGGGCCTTTGAAAGCAGGCACAGAAGACCAAATGTGACCTGATTGGTGATGCGGGTAGGTTCTTGAGCAGCAATACATCAGAAAGCCTCCCCTGCTGGCAGCAAACAGGGAACATTACAAGAGTTTTGTGCAGAGACATGCTAAGAGTGAATCCTTTGAATAAAGTGAGGAGATGAAAAGAGCCTGGTGTGTGGTGGTATCAAAGAAAAATCCAAAGGGAAGAGCAAATGTGGAAAACTATCTTTTCAAGCTTTCTTCGGTTTTCGAGTTAGGCATTGATTTCTACTGTCCCTGGTTTCTCTTAGCACTTTGGTTTATACACTTATTACATACAGTGTCTTGGGAAAGTTATGTTGCCTCACTACCTGTTTCTTTGTGAGTAAAATAACATTTATAATTATATAGTACCTTTTTCAGAGAGTAGTTAGGGTTAAGTGAAAGAAAACAGTAGAGTATTGAGCACAGGGGTTGGCACTGTGCCAATCTTAACATTAGCTATGATTTTTCATCCACTGTCATTGTCACCGTCACCATGACCATGACCATCATCATCATCATCAATCAGTTTCTGTTTTTCTCCCTGCCACTCACTGGAAGTTTCTTGAGTCCAATGGTCACGTCTCATTATCTTTGCTTCTTCAACAAGGAAAATACAAAGTAGGGCTTCCACAAATATATACTGAGTTTTATGGAAAATAAAAAGCCAGATCTCCATGAAAGAAAGGATTTGTGTGACAAAAGAAGGAGTTATTGAAATTATTCCCATTCTTGGAGGCTGACGGATGGAACGTATGGTGGTTCCATAAGCAGAGCAGGTGGAAGGAGAATGATGCGCAGTATTTGAGAGCCTGAGTTCAGCATTTAGCCTACTGAGTTGAAGTGACGGTGGGGAGATGGTGAGGGAAAGGTGGCAGACAGAACAAATGCAGCCAGCCACTTTCCATTTCAAAAGAAGAGGTATGCATAGCTCACAGAGAGAGCAAGAGTCCATAAAAACAGAAAGTACACAGATGTGAACTTAACTGACCTAGCAAGTCAGTAGTGTGGGAAGCCAAGAACCAGTCCAATTTAGCAGAATCCTTAAAGGCTTTTGGATAGAAGGGACAGAGAAGGGAGGGCTAGGGATGATTTAGAAGGTGTTTAAGAAGCAGTTAGGTTCCCCATGCTCATGGATTGGAAGAATAATATTGTTAAAATGGCAATAGTACCCAAAGCAATCTACACATTCAATGCAATCTCAATCAAAATTGCACCAGCATTCTTCTCAAAGCTAGAGCAAACAATCCTAAAATTTGTATGGAACCACAAAAGACCCCAAATAGCCACAGTAATATTGAAGAAGAAAACCAAAGTGGGAGGCATCACAATCCCAGATTTTAACCTCTACTACAAAGCGGTTGTCATCAAGACAGCATGGTATTGGCACAAGAACAGACACATAGACCAATGGAATAGAATAGAGAACCCAGAGACGGACCCACAAGTATATGGCCATCTAATCTTTGACAAAGCAGGAAAGAGTATCCAATGGAAAAAAGACAGCCTCTTTAACAAATGGTGCTGGGAGAACTGGACAGCAACATGCAGAAGAATGAAACTAGACCACTTCCTTACACCACTCACAAAAATAAACTCTAAATGGATGAAGGACCTGAATGTGAGACAGGAAACCATCAAAATCTAGAGGAGAAAGCAGGAAAAAACCTCTTTGACCTGAGCCGCAGCAATTTCCTATGCGACACATCTCCAAAGGCGAGGAAAATTAAAGCAAAAATGAACTATTGGGACCTCATCAAGATAAAAAGCTTTTGCACGGCAAAGGAAACAACCAACAAAACTAATAGACAACCGACGGAATGGGAAAGGATAATTGCAAAAGACATATTGGATAAAGGACTAGTATCTAAAATCTAAAAAGAACTTACCAAACTCCACACCAGAAAAACAATAATCCAGTGAAGAAATGGGCGGAAGATATGAATAGACACTTCTCCAAAGAGGACATTCAGATGGCCAACAGACACATGAAACGATGCTTAAAATCACTCGGCATCAGGGAGATACAAATCAAAACCACACTGAGATACTACCTCACACCGGTTCAAGTGGCTAAAATGAATAAATCAGGAAACTATAGGTGCTGGCGGGGATGTGGAGAAGCAGGCACCCTCCTACACTGTTGGTGGGAATGCAAACTGGTGCAGCCACTCTGGAAAACGGTGTGGAGGTTCCTCAAAAAAATGAAAATAGAGCTACCCTATGACCCAGCAATAGCACTGCTAGGAATCTACCCAAGAGACAGGAGTGCTGATGCATAGGGGCACGTGTACCCCAATGTTCATAGCGGCACTTTCGACAATAGCCAAATCATAGAAAGAGACCAAGTGCCCATCAACTGACGAATGGATAAAGAAGATGTGGTATATATATATATACACACACACACACACACACACAATGGAATACTACGCGGCAATGAGAAAGAATGAAATCTGGCCATGTGTGGCAACATGGATGGAACTGGAGGGTGTTATGTAAAGTGAAATAAGTTAGTCAGAAAAAGACAGATACCATATGTTTCCACGCATAGGTGGATTTTGAGAGACTTAGCAGAAACCATGGGGGAGGGGAAGAGGGGAAAAGAAAAAAGACACAGAGAGGGAGGGACACAGAGATTCTCAAAGACTAAGAACAAACTGAGGGTGAGGGGGGTGTGGGATGGGGGAGAGTGGGTGATGGGCATTGAAGAG
This sequence comes from Paguma larvata, assembly GCA_030068075.1. Lineage (NCBI taxonomy): Eukaryota > Metazoa > Chordata > Mammalia > Carnivora > Viverridae > Paguma > Paguma larvata. Next base: position 165,668,747 of record CM057823.1, read on the forward strand.
GGCACTTGTTGGGATGAGCACTGGGTGTTATATGGAAACCAATTTGAAAATAAATTATTAAAAAAAAAAAAAAAGAAGCAGTTAGGTTCCTAAATCCCTTTCTGTACTCCCAGCTTTTGGAGTGGTTTTCACTCTCTATCTCATCCGAAGAATGTAAGCTTAGTGTCTGGAAGGGGAAAAGCAGGGTTTCTGGACTAGAAATATAGTAGAGAATACGCCGCAGAGGGCAGGGGTTCTGAATCCCAAACTAGGGGTTAAGCCCTAGTGCTTAAAGCCTCAGCCTGCTCCCCCCACCTGGCTCTGGGAATGCTGGCAGTCACCCTCAAGTTGTCCTCCAGACATCGGAGGCGAGTCTCTAATAGGAAAGACAGAGACTGAAACCAACCAACCGACTAACCAAAAAGCACTTAAAACAAAAAGTAGGGAGAAGAAAACTAAAGCCCCCCCCCAAAAAAACAATTGACAATAATCTCCTCACCATGTCACCTTTATCCAAAAAGAACAGAGGCTATAAAAAAAAAATCAGGGGCGCCTGGGTGGCTCAGTTGGTTGAGCGGCCGACTTCAGCTCAGGTCATGATCTCGTGGTCTGTGAGTTCGAGCCCCGCGTCGGGCTCTGTGCTGACAGCTCAGAGCCTGGAGCCTGCTTCGGATTCTGTGTCTCTCTCTCTCTGCCCTCCTCCTGCTCACGCTCTGTCTCTATGTCTCTCAAAATAAATAAAAACGTTAAAAACAAAACAAAAAAATAAAAAAAATAAAAAAAAATCAGAGAACAATAATAACAACAAAGAGCTCTTGGAAACTAAATCAAGATAAAAATTAATACTTCAATATAGAGGCTGGAACAAAAAGGTTAGGAAATCTCAAATGAAGTAGCAAAAGAGATAAAGACATAGAAAATCAAATAGAAAAGATAAAGAAATCTAGAGGATCAGTCCAGAAGAGCCAACATCCAAGTAACAGGAGCTCGAAAAACAGAGAACAAATAAAAGGAAGGGAGGAATTAATCAACAAAATAATTTGAGAAAATTTCATGTAACTGAATGACATAAGTTTCTAAATGAAAGCACTCACCAAGCGTCCAACGCAATAAATAAAAACAGACACAATGCCAAGACCCACCATTGTGATATTTCAGAACTGGGATTCTATAAGTTTCAAGAAAGAGAAAACGAGATCATATCCAAAGAGCTGGGGATCAGAGTGGTTTTAGACTCCTCAAACACACACACACACACACACACACACACACACGCACACACGCCTCTCATTCTAAACCAGCCCAAACGACCAGTTAAATGAGAAGGTAGGATAAAGATATTTTCAGATATAAAGTTCTCAAAAAAATTTTTTACCATTTATACACCTTCCCCTCCTGGAAAGGAAGCTATTGGGAAATGTCACCAACAAATGAAGGAGTAAACCAAGAGGGAAAAACAAGGGATACAGAAAATCAGACGCTAAACACAGGAGAGGGACAAAGTGTCCCCCAGGATGAGAGTGGCCAAGATCCCAGAGTGCCAGCAGTGGACACAGCCACAGGGACAGCTCGTTTGGACTGGACAAGGCAAGAAGGCTCCGACCAGTTTTAAGAGAGGAGATTGATAGAATCACTGAAGGATCCCAAAGAGAAAGATATATAAGAAAAGAACATAGGGTGGGACACCTCGGTGGCTCAGTTGATTAAGCACCTTACTTAGAGTCATGATCTCACGGTTCATGAGTTCAAGCCCAGCTTCGGGCTCTCTGCTGCCTGCATGGAGCCTGCTTTGGATCCTTTCCCTCACTCTCTGTCCCTCCCCCTGTTTGCATTTTCTCTCTCTCTCTCTCAAAAATAAACATAAAAAAAAAAAAGAATTTGGGGTTGAATCAGGATAAGTACACAGAATACTTAACACATGATAAAATGAGCCATTTGTGACCCTAGAGAAAATGGAATTATAATTTTCCACCTGGATTTGCTGGGAACAGCACTTACAGACTTATAACAGATACTAGATATTCACCAAACTGAATCTGGAGAGGGCACGCAGTGGGGACTGGGAATATTTCTGGTGTGTGGTAGGGCCGAGGGTAGAAGCCAAATTATCTTCCGTAATGGAATAACATCTAAAACTGAAAAGCATATCAAGACATGGTAGTAGAAACATTCATTCTGAGAAACAAATCACCAAAATCATCAGCTAAAAAGTGCTTTTTCAAAAAAAAAAAAAAAAAAAGGAAGTGTTTTCCTTGGAGGAAAGAAAAATGTGCTCACGAGTGAGCAGTCTGGGTTTCACTTGAAGGTGTGGGAACAGATCTAGTCGCAAAGAGCAAAATCTTGAGAAAGCGTAAACCAGATGATAGCAGGCAGCAACAAAGATGCTTTTGAAAGAGCTGAGTCACGTCCATTTTCTTAACCTACATTAATTATTCAACACCTAGTACTGTGGGCCAGGCCATGTGCTAGTAGGCAGTTCACAGCAGAATGAATAAGACGTAAAGCTTATAACCTCGTGAGGTAGGCAAAACATAAACAAATAATTATGATCCAGTGATATAATAGAGCTTCTAAGCAAAGTATTATGAAAATGTGAGCACCAGCGATGAACCTTGCAGAATATTCTAGAGTTGTGCTGTCTATATGGTAACCAACTGGCCATCTGTGGCTAGTGGCTACCGTACTGGGCAAAGTAGACCTAAAACATGTTCCTCATCACAGAAAGTTCTATTGGATGGTGCTGGGCTAGAGGTTCTTCAATGGTGATTTTTACAGTGTTTTTCAAGTACTTTAAACCCCTGAACGGATCACATTCCATGGGCCTATTAGTAAACAGAGCTTTCCAGAGCTCGATATTTAACCGCCGAAGTTATCTGTCCATGGAAAAGGAATTTTTACTCTGTTACAGGTTTCGTTTTCATCTGGAGCCACTTGGGGAGCAAAGAAGGGGTATTTCTTGCATCTCCTGATACTGTTTGACCATGCGTAGCTGTTGGGACCAAATGCTGCTGGTGGCCAGGCTCTGTGAGTCCTTGGGAAAGCACTTTTGCATCGTGGGAGGGGGAAAAAGCTCTGGAGAACTCAGAAACTCAAGAGTTTGAATTCTGGCGCCACTACTGTTAGCTCTGTGTCCTCAAGCAAATCTCTCAACCTCTCTGGGCCTTTGTGTGTTTTAGATGTAAGGGGCACAGATAAAGCACGGATCAGGCTAAGCAGGTGGCAGAAGCACAAAAGTGGCAGCTGTCATTCTTCTCGCTGTTCTTAATCCCCAACAGGCAATCAGCAGGCTGGGGAGGAGGGCCCCATATGAAGGAGGGGCTGGCTCTCCTCATTTCTTCTCATCACGACCCTGTTTTCTGGCTTTTGTTAAAGGATCTATCATTGACCAGGAACTGAAGTACCTACAACAAGGGGAATCTTTTTTTCTTTTATTTTTGAGAGAGAGAGAGAGAGAGAGAGCGAGCAGGGGAGGGGAAGAGAGAGACAGTGAGAGAGTATCCCAAGTGGACTTCACGCTGTCAGCGCAGAGATGCAGGGCTCGAACTCACGAACTGTGAGATCATGACCTGAACCAAAATCAAGAGTTGGATGCTTAACCGCTTAACTGACTGAGACACCCAGGTGCCCTAGGGAATTTCTGTTCAAAGCAGGGCAGAGGGAAGAAGGAGGAAGGGCGTTGACATTAACCAAAAGCCCAGGACATGCCAGACCCACTGGCAAGTACTGTGTGTCCTTCTATAAATCCTCCCAGGGTCTAAGAGAAGCTGAAGGACGGGAGGAAGGTGGCTGGTGGGAAGGTTTGTGGGTGGTGGAGGGACAGCATGGTGGGACACAGACCCACAAGGGACGGGCCAGAGTTCCATGGGGAATGCCACACAAAACCCCCACGTGATGAAACTTGATGTTCATCATGACTGTAGCGTGTCGGACTCACAGGTGGGCCGAGGCCAGTGGCAGTGACCAGAGGTAGCCGAGGTGACCTGAGCCAACCTGTCACTTCTCCACAGACAGGATTTTGCTCAGCGTTTATACAATGCAGTGGACAGCCTCCATCTCTGTTACCTTCTTCAACTTCCATGAGAAGAAAAACAAAGTTTCTGTCCAAACGGAGTTAAATTCGAAATATGATTAGCCGGAGTTGGCATCAACACCAAAAACGGGGTGCAAGCATTAACTTTTCCTTGTAATTTGTAAGTACATTCAGGCTTGTTTTTTTTGGGTTCTCTTTTATGAGCTTCCCCCACCCCCACACCCAGGCAGGGTCAGTATCTGAATAGAGAGAAAAGATCTCCAGCTGGGCTCCTTTCTCTGAACAAGCTTTGCAAGCTTTGCAACATCTTCCTTGGATACGATTCAGCTGGGGGCCTTCCCTGTATTCGAGAGGAATTCCTGGGTCCTCACACAGGGGCCCTTTGTTGTCTGAGGTTATGAGAAGTTAAGCAGGACTTCGCGCAAGGAAATATCTTTTCCTTGTGTGAAGCAGTGATCAAAGAGGAATATCATTTAAACCAATAAATAAATAAATAAAATAATAATAATAAAAATAAAACAAAAAGCAAAAAACAAAAAACCACCAAAACAAACCCGCAAAAATAAAACCCCACACCAAAACCATGATTTGTATCTAGACTCTCTACAGAAGAAAGATCTGAGTTACTTCAGGAACACACAGTCATCTGCAGTATAGAGGGTACAATTAGCTCATCTACTGACGGATTTTAAAGTTTAGACCTTAGTACAATTTCTAAGGACCGTATTTAAGTATTCACACTTTTTTTCTTTTGTATCTGTTCTCTTCACAAGTATCTCCAATCTTTTCCAAATGCTTAAAGAACTTTTTCATTAAAAAATGATATGTACAAATATTTGTATGTATACATACTTGTATAATGTACATATATAAAACTAGATATAATGACACACACGCACACATACGTTTAAGCACACGAAGTTTGGGAAAAGAGTGCCAAGACTGTCGGCCATGATCATAGCAACCTAACCATGTGTTAATGTGTTCATTTTTTCCCCAGGATTTGTTTTGGTTTATGTCCATTTACACAGTGATTTTACACAATACATAACGTAGATAAGGTCACACCCTGCTTTCTATCACTGAGCGTTTTGTTTCTAGCCTTTCCCGTGACAATACATAAGGTCCACAATGGTTGTTACAAATGGTGCAAATTATTTCCAAAGTGAACCTCAGCCAGATAATTAACCATTCCTCGCCAATGCATATTTCTGGAACTTTCCGTTTTTGGTAAAAGTCACCCTTCTTGCAGTTTCCAAGTTCAAACTCTACAGTGCTGACTATAAACATGACATAATTATAATGGGTGAAACGATTTTGATTGTCCTCGGCTTTCCTTTTTAAAATTTTCTTCTAGTCTGAAGTAAAGGTGACCTACAGGACCCAGCAGTTAGAGGCTAGCCTAGAAGCTGTTTCCCCATCACAAACCAGGAAATGCTGGCTCTGCGAGGCCTCACAGCTATTCAGATTCAGAAGCCGGGAAAAGGGCAAGGAAAATCAGCCTAGCAATGACCTGTCCCAGGCAGAAATTCTCCTCTCCCCAGTAGTTAAAGAGAGGGCACGCAACAGATCCCGGGGAATCAGACCCAGATTGTAACTCCTGCTGAGCTCATCTTTTCTCTCTTTCTCTGCGGCACAAGCTCTTTCCGGTGGCGGCAGCAAGGGATGGCTCTCTTGGCAGCAGGGGCCCGGGAACAGTCACAGCCATCCTGTGGCTCTCCCTGTAGGCAGGCACTCCAATGCCCTTGGAAGATTGTGTTTTCTATTTATAAAGTCTCATTCCGTCTCAATTTTCTCACCTATGTGGTGTAAGAGATTTGTCTCAGATGTGCAAACTGCCTTGCATGTGTTCCTTTACCAAGGGCAGGTGAGGAGAATGGGAGAGGATGGATGGGGTTGGGGGGAGGGCATGGAGGAGGGCAGAGCCCCGGCACTGTCAATGCCTGTGTGACCGAGGGAGCTCAGGGCAGGAGGAGTCACAGGACTCTTCACTGGGCTCTGTCAGGCATTCCTCAACAGATTTTCAAAACCCAACTTGGGGCTCTGGATCTGATGCATGAGAGAGAGAGAGAGAGAGACAGAAAGAGGGAGAGAGAGAGATGCTGATATTGGAGCATCTGTTATGTGTTTGATACTATACACTCGCTACCTCATTTTCTTCCCAGCAACATCGTGAAATATGTATTACTAGCTCCGTTTTATGAATAGCAAGCTTAACTAATTCACATAAGTTTCATAACTAGTAAATGGTGAGGCAAGGGTTCAGAGTTTAAGCTTTTTGCATGGACACCATGGAGTCTTTAACATGACGGGATGTATGCAACCAAGCCTATTATCGTGGGGGTAGGCAGGGAATATGGGACTATGGGATACAAGAGGTCAATGAACTTGGGCTTCCCATTCACAAAAGGCCTCAAATGTAGACTCTCGACCAGTATCTCCAAGTACACGCCCAGGACTGTACGGACAGGCCTGAAAGAATGTTCATCACACAGCTTTAAACTTCAGTCTTATTTTGCTCTAATAGCTCTCCTGTAGTTCCCTCTGAACTAATACTTAATGTTGAGAATAGGAAAATTCTATCACATTTATGATTGTGTGCGAGATCACACGTTTGTACATTTAAAGTATTTAAAGTATTAATATTTATCATCCTGCTTTGTTATTATGTTACCACTTGAATATACTGAAAGCCTCAAAAGCAACAAAAGTTAAGTAATCCAGGTCCCTTTCAACATCTGAGAGACCTTGATCCGATATTATAGTTCTAGAAAAAACCAGGTTGTATGTTCACCCTTAAGAACAATGCAAAAGTAAACCTCAGGGGTAAATCAGTAAGATTTGCCTTAAGGGAAATTCTTGAGGGCGGGGGTCACCTCTCACCCCTCATAGAGACTTCACCATTTGTGATTCCTTAAGTATCTGTATCTTAAGAACCTTAAGAGCTGATACCTTATGGATTACATACTTTATTTTTTTAAAAAAAATGTTTAATGTTCATTTTATTTTTGTGAGAGAGAGAACGTGAGCAGGGGGAGGGGTAGAGAGAGTGAGGGAGACACAGATACCAAAGCAGGCGCCAGGCTCTGAGCTGTCAGCACAGAGCCCGACGCGGGGCTCGAACCCACGAACTGTGAGATTGTGACCTGAGCCAAAGTCGGACACTTAACCAACTGAGCCGCCCCGGTGCCCCTGGATTACAGACTTTATTTATTTATTTATTTATTTATTTTTAAATTTTTTAACGTTTATTTACCTTTGAGAGACATAGAGTACTCAGTCTCTCAAATCATACTCAGAGTATGAGCAGGGGAGGGGCAGAGAGAGAGGGAGACACAGAATCCGAAGCAGGCTCCAGGCTCCGAGCCGTCAGCACAGAGCCCGACGCAGGGCTCGAACTCACAGACCCCCAAGATCATGACCTGAGCTGAAGTCGGCCGCTTAACCAACTGAGCCACCCAGGCGCCCCTGGATTACAGACTTTAAATGGGCACAGGCAAACAATCAATCACCAGTAGCTATTATTAAGATGCTACTGGACCTCCAACTTCTGGGCCTTTTCTTTCTCATATAGGGAGGCAAGAGCCCTGCTGCCCAGAGTCTATCACTCTCTGCCTCAAAGCTGGCCTGCCACACCATGAGTCACTGCGACTACATGCAGCAAAAGGGGGAACTTGAACATGTCAGTGAAGTTGTCCCTTAAATTTGTTCCATTCTAAAATGAGACGTGTAAAGGATTTTGACACTCTGGTTAAGCTATTATTTTAGCAGAGAGAAAGAGAGAGAACAAATAAATGACTATTAAATGGCTGTGAATAAAAATTAGAGTTAAAATCACAGCATCCGTGAGGTGGGAAGTCCTCAAGAAAAAACACTGATCTAACCCACATGTCTTACAGATTAGGAACTGAAGCCCTGAGAAGCTGAGTGGCCGCCAGTATAATTTTTGCTAGATCCTGCTGCCGTCCGTGTAGACATCCAGAGCAGGGGTTAGGCCGCCTTTTGTTGGTAAATAAAATTTTATCAGAATACAGCTCTGCCCATTCATTCATGATTTGTGCATGGGTGGTTTTATGCCACACAGGAGGGCTGATATTTGTGACAGACATTGAACGACACGCGAAGTCTAACATATTTACTATCTGGCCCTATACAGAAAACGTGCTGACTTCAGCTCTCTAGGATAAACAAAATCCGTGAGAAGGAACCAAAGGGTGCCAGCAACCATGCGAGTGAACTTGGAAGTGGATCTTTGGAGGCCTGCCAACGGTCACCTGAGTGAGCGTGGAAACAGATTCTCCAGCACTAGTCCCGCCTGGAGGGCACCGTGGGCTTGGTCAACAGCTCACCAGCCACCTCATGACAGACCTTCAGCCAAAGGTGTCCCATTAAGTGGTGCCTGGGTTCCCAACCCACAGAAATAAGAAACTTTAAGGTGCTAATTTGGGGATGATTAGTTATGCAGCCCATAGATAACTAAGATACCTGCATCTTTTTAGCTGGGCTCACCCTTTCAAGGTGAGCGAAATTCTGTCTCCGAGATCACAGTCTCATTGTGATCTGCTCTGTGGGGACTTTTGGACCCGTGGTCCCCAACTTCGAATGGAGTTGGCACATCAGTGCACTGTGCCAACTGCTCACTCCAAGTCTATCCCGTAGCCATGTGTCAGTTAAGGAGATGTCTGTCTGTCTGTCTGGTGCTGTGTCTTAGTTTTGTAATCACAGAATCTGATTTAGCACCTAGTAATCATGATAGAGTCATAGTAATACATGTTTATTGAGTGCTTACTGTGTGTCAAGCACTTTATGTCCATTATCTCATTTTACCCTTTTAACAACCCTAGGAGGTAGTACTATTTTTAAGCACATTTAATAGGGTAAAAAGCAAAAATTACAAACATTAAGGAACTTGCCTTATACTGGCTGGCAAGCAACAGAGCCAGGATTTGGGCTCTGACAGACCCTGAAGCTGCCGCACTCTACTGGGACTCTGGGTCCCCAGATATGTGGTTCTAGTCATGGCACTGCCACAGGTAACCGTGGTCTTGGCAAAGTCGAGGGAGAGGAAACCAGTTTCCTCACCCATAAAGTGGTGATGGTGGTGGAGGTGATGCCCCTTCCCTATCTCTCAGAGCACATGTTCTAAAATAGTGATCTTTTAAGTTCACGGTAAATGTGGAATCAAAATAAAGTGATTTATTGATCTTTTCACCAAATACCCCTTGGCTGGGGCAGACCTGAAAGAAGAGGAGGAAGACAAGCAGAGGGTATTTAAGGGAAGAGCCTGAGGGAGGGGGAAAGGGCCGCTGAAATCCATATCCTACCCTTTCTCCCCTTCCTGTTCTTCCCTGCCCTGCTCTGCATCACTGTGGCTCCCCGCCCCATCTGCAAAAATCCCCGAAAGGTAGAGGTGTCAGGTAAATGAGAAGAAATCCTCAATTATTTTAAAAACAGCTCATACTTTTACACTGTGAGAGTTTTTTGTTTTTTAAGTTTATTAATTTTTTTTTTTGAGAGACAGAGACAGGCAGACAGTGTGAGTGGAGGAAGGGCAGAGAGAGAGGGAGCGAGATCCTGAGCAGAGCCTGAAGCAGGGCTTGAACCCATGAAACATGAGAACATGACCCGAGCTGAAATCAAGAGTTGGATGCTTAACTGACTGAGCCACGTGCCCCTACACGGTGGGAATTTTAACTGAGATTGCATATGAGTTCTCTCTTCCCTGGAAAGAGATATTCATATTATATTATATTATATATTATATTATATTATTTTATATTATATTATATTAATATTTATAGATATTTGTATTTTTATTAGCTGGCTGATTCTAACTTCCCACTCTGTCTCGGCCTCTTCTAGAAACGAAAGCGTCCCGTGTCCCTCTAGGCTGGATTAGATGCTCTGGTTCTTAACTCCCGCTGCGGGCTCTGCACGTCTCACGCAAGAGTCTGAATTTTTCACAGCTGAGCCCTTGGTATGAGAAAGAGCACCTGACATCCGACAGGCATTCAATTGATTTTTGATGCATAAAGGAACAGATTTTCACCTGCTTCTAGGCTGTTCTATGCTAGAATGTAAATTTCATAAGGTAGTAGGTATTCGATAAATGTTTGTCAAATGACTGACCCTAAAAATCTGGCCTCGTACTATTAGATTCGAGATTTTAAAAAAGTAGAGTTCAAAGAAGGGCTTCAAGGTTAAGGAGACACCTGACACTGGTCAGGCCCCAGCTATGGCCACACTAGAATGAATGCCCAGAATCTTCCTGGACATGGGTTCCTGTGACTTAAATTCTTCACAATGTCAAATCACCAGTGTGGTTCATGCACCGTCTAGGAAAAGGATTCTCTACCTCTTCCACGCGGACTGCAGCCAATGACCCTGGGTTTAAATTGTATGTTTCTTGGAGCAGTGACTTTCAACAGTTAAAAAAAAAAAGTTCGTTGCTTCTCTATGGACTACTTATTTCATCTTCCTTCCTTAAATGTCACCAAAACAAAGAAAGAAACGAACAAACATCAATCAACACTGCTTCCCACCAACCAACAAAATCCCGAGAGACAAAAACTTTGTCAGCGTGTTCTTTCAGCATCATTTCTGATGACTTAGGTAAAATGTACATCCCAAGAAAATAAAGAACCTGATGTATTCTTAAAAATAAAACCAGAAAAACAATTCTGCCTAATAATCACCAGGAAAATGTGCACTGTAAGTATTTCCCATTACTTGGCAATCCACCTACTTTTCTAAGGGAACCAAGGATCTCTGCAGACGTGTTCTGTCTCCATTAAGACGACCATTCAAACCTAGGCCAGATTTATATTGAGTTATTTTTATCCCTTCTACTTAAGCACTCCTCATCCTATATAAGCAATTTCCACCAAATACTGGCAGGGTCCCTAGTTGTTTTTTTTAATTTCCTTCCTTTCCTTCTTCCTACCTACTTTCCTTCATTTTCTTTTCATTAATAAATATTAGACATTGATAATAGTAAGGTAAACAGGATGGTAGTTCTCAAAATTTTGCACATTAAAGTTTGCTCAGAGAAAATAAAGTTCAGTCAAAAAAAATTTGCTTATTTGCAAGCAAAAATCAACAGGACAGCCCACCTTCTATAGCGTGGAATGTTATGCATAAACAGTTTGTGGAAACAGTCCAAAACCAAGTAAAGTAGATTTAAGTAACTGAGAAATAAAAATATGCGTGACAATCCACAGATTTCTAGGGTATTTCTAGAAAGTAGTACATGGTAGAGGGAAAACAAAATCAGAAACTGATAAGCTCTTAACTTGCTTTTAATTCACTCAACTATGCAAATGTGAGGTGGGCTTAAATGCTCACTTTTTTCCATCCTTAATGTTTCCTTAGCTTGATATACTAACATGTAATGTATATTAGCTTATTGTCTTTGCGGGTAAAAATCCTACTGCATAAGCCAGAAGTAGCTGGAAATGGATCCTATAATCTTCATTAGCAAAAAGAAAGATACATGTACACTCAGCAGCAATGCATGACATTTCAGGAGACACTTATCTGTAGCCTAGTTTTGGGTATTTAAAGATTTCTTGACAGTGTTCCCGTTTGCTGGGAGATGAATGCAGAACATTCAACACCAGGAGGAGTCGGCATGCTTGTTAGCTTCCTTTTTAACAACAGGATAAAAAGCTGTGTAACTATTTCAATTATGTCCAAATGGTATCAGTCTTCAAGGTGGGGGGAGGCATGAATCTTGCCCTGCAGTTCTGGCAGGTCCGAAGATTGCGGACCAGTTATGCCCCGCAGGCAGTGGTAGCTGGCAGGTATTTAACACCTGCTTCTATAGAAAAACATGTCTGTCAGGGGCACCTGGGTGGCTCAGTCGGTTAAGCAGCCGACTTCAGCTCAGGTCATGATCTCACGGTCTGTGAGTTCGAGCCCCGCGTCGGTCTCTGTGCTGGCAGCTCAGAGCCTGAAGCCTGCTTCAGATTCTGTGTCTCCTTCTCTCTCTGCCCTTCCCTTGTTCACGCTCTGTCTCTATGTCTTTCAAAAAATAAAATAAAAACGCTAAAAAAAAAAACCAAACATGTCTGTCATAAATAAAGGCTGTGTGGAACACAGTGTGTAAATAATAATAAAACAATACATTCTTTTTATTATAAATTCCACGTCGGCAATTGGCTTTCACAAAATGCTTTCACAAGATTTTGCCAGACTCTTCCATCAGTAATTAACTTACGGTTACAACGAGTAGAGACTTGACATGAGTATTAGTTGATAGCATTGTTTAACAAATTAGACTACAGTGAAACAATGAACACATGTGGAGGAATTCCATATGTTTATTAATGACACGAGCAAATTCTTTTCTGAATCAGATAACAGTCTTCTGAATACCGGAAGAAGAATTTCTTCAGGATTTTTTGGTGCTATTCCCATGTAACAGCTACACACTCAGCAAAGTTCCATATTGCATTGGAGGGAACATTTTATCATCTTTCTTTTTTTAAATAAATTTTATTTGAGACAGAGCATGTGTGCATGTGCACACACAAGAGGGGGAGGGGCAGAGAGAGAGGAGAGAGAGACTCCCAAGTAGGCTCCGCACTGTCAGCGTACAGTCCAACTCGGGGCTGGAACTCATGAACCGGAAGATTATGACCTGAGCCGAAACCAAGAGTTGGATGCTTAACTGACCGAGCCACGCAGGTGCCGTTTATCATATCCTTCAGCGCTAAACCTTAAATAGAGCTCTGACTTAGAGTGTTTGCTAATTTCCACGGTGCAAATGTTTCTGTGTCTGATTCCAAGACAGGATGTTAAGTCGCCCAACTCAAAGTTGGGCAGAAATGTAAATATCCTCAACACCACAGAAAACAGAAAAATAATTCGGAACTGATGAGTTCAGAGTATTTGTTAATTTTGTTTTCCATACAAGTGAATTATACTTTAGTACAATTTAATACCATCTCACAAAATTTCTGAAATTCCAAAATTCTACAGCCAGTCCTGGCTGGCTCCAGCACAAGGCTTCAGGGTTCTGAGACTGAAGGGCAAACGCTTTTCACAGACAATTTTCCCTCAGCCACACACCACTAACCTCCAATTAACAGTCACCCTAGGACCCAACTTCCCCTGCTGTGAGTTAATCAGTCTCAAGAGGTGGATGTCTGGCCCTGAGTTCTCAGTAGAATATTAACATCTCGTAAGGGAGAAAATGACTTCAGGAAAGTGACGTGACTTTGAGGCAGTACTGTTTCCTCACCTGTGGAATGGGAACAGCGCTGCTCCTAGGGCTGTTCTAAGGATCAGAGACCATGCATGCCAAGCTCCTGAATAATGCCTCAACTACACAGTGCAACAACTAACTGCTGATCATTCAGATGAGGGCAGAATCTCCGTAACAAATGTTTGTTTTCTGGACACACGTGGGTCCTGCGGGCAAGCTGCTTCCTTTCCAGTAGAGAAGCAATTTTCAAATGTGACAGAGTGAAAAGCGAGTTTGAGAACAAGCCCGGTCATGGTCAGATTTCTTGATTCTGTGGAAGATTGTAACCTGGCTTCCCAGGATCACTATCCTCATCTCTTCTCCAGAAATACAGGGGGGGAAAAAAAAAGAAGTGAAGGCAAATTTGTAACCAGAGACTTTTAGCAAGGACCCAAGGGGTCAATATTTTATGTCAGAATCATGGCCTAGAAGTTAGGAAGACTCATTTGCCTCCTGAGAGATCAGCACGACAGCACTCGTTTTGGGAACAACCCATTTAGATAAAGGATAACGTCTTTTAAAGAGTTCTTGATACTTTGAAAACTGTGGTGCCCTAGACCATTTAGCCTTACTTGTGAGATTCCAGGCCTCTTAAGAGCCTTTCTTTTTGTTTTTTTTTCCCCCTTAAAGCATTTAAAACAAAAAAGTGAAACAATGTAAATATAACGAGGCTTAGCTTACTTTTTGAACATATGGAATCGGGGTAATAATACCTCTTACGGGTTTGTTGTACTCAGCGAACTAAGGGACTTAGTGCATGGCATGTTCCTAGTATATGCGGAGTGGGGAGGGAGGGGATACACCCAATGGTAGATGTTGTAGGTAGCCCAGGGCATTCTTTCCTCCTTTCAAAATCAACTCCAGGTTAACTGGTGGGGGGGGGTGGTGGTGGAGAGGAGGTTTAAGGATAGAGCACAGACAAGACACCTATGAAGAGGTCGGCTGCCTCCTGTCCTCTACATGGTTGGATAAGCAGGTTGAATCGGTTCCATTTTTCCCTCTCTAGAAGACAGTATTTTCTTCCAAGAATAAAAGGAACAGCCCTCTCGTGATAGTTATTAAGTAGATCAAATCTCGAGGAGGTCAGAGATTCTAAAATCTCACTTGTCCTGTTATTTTCTGTACATTTATAAACCCTATTCTTTATTCGGATTTCAGGGACACCTAGGATTAACTGACAAGCCACGGGCGATTTCAGCAAATACTAAGTGTTTTGAGCACGGAGGTGGTAATGGAGCAACCAGGAGTCAGCCTCGCCTTACAACAGAAGATATTTGTAGTACCAGTAATACGCAATCATCTGGCTGGGGAGAAAATAAAAGGAAAGAATACACGAGTCTCAAAGCGAGAAATATTAAAGAAGAAGGGCTGTAATGTCAAGTACCTACATGTATAACAGATATATACTTAGGGGCACATTATCGAAGACTACTTGATAACGTGTTTCTGGGAAAATCATAGAATTTAGCCCAGAAACATTTGAAGGTGTAAGGTTTTCAGATAACATACTGTTAAATTCAGCATTACTCAAACTCAGAGATTTCAATTTGAGCTGCATATCTCATCTTGTTTCCTAAAAACTCAAGCTAGGCTCCTGGGTAGAAAAGACCCTAAATGGAAAAAAAAATGTGAAATTATGATAAACCAAATACAAGCCAAATATGATAAACCAAATATGTCAGAGTTAAAATCTCAAGCCACGAGCACCAAACCAGATTACCTACTGCATTTTTGAAATTAATAATACTAAAAGGAGTGTGTATGTGTATTCATATGTGCAAACTGAAACTGGAACCAAGGAGGAAGTTGTTCCCTTCTGGTGGAAGTTTATATAATGTACACTAGGGCTAAAACTGTTGGTAAGAATAATTCCTCCATTGACAGTACTTTTAAATTTGCATACATACTGCTGTATCCTTTTATGTGAATTTGGAAGGAATGCAAAGTATATTTATGGGATCAGTGTTTCTAATTCAATCTCAAACTCTTCCTTCCCCAAACTAATGGGCAGCTTTCCTGCCTAGGAGAACACTTCAGTGAATCTACATGGGCTTCTTCCATTGCAAAAAACAGTGTTTTTTTTTTTTTTTCTGAAGCATTTTCTTACCAGGCTTTTGACCTCATCAGATTTACAGTGGGGCTGTTCTGCCCGATCCCCTTTCTTTGTGCCAGACGTGCTCCCAAAGCTCACACCCCATAGCTAAAATCCTAGCAGGTTCTTAGGACTTTACACAGTTGTGCAATGGTTAAAAACCAAACAGAAAACCCAGCCCAGGGCCCTCCCGGCTGGGGTGGGGCTGCGGGCTAGCTGTGGAGCTCATGGCTATTGCTTAACAAAACCAAACACTCAGCACTAACTGCTGCCAGGTGCAGTGATTACCTGTTAAATAGAAGGACCTATTTCCTCACTGGGGACAGGAGTGAAAACATGAAATCCCTTTGGTCAAAGCTCTTCGGGACCAAATAGTACCGTGCTTTTCAACTATTAGCAGTCAAGCAGTACCTGGAATAAAAACAAACCAAGTACTAACTTCCGTCTCCCCGGAGCTGATGATCGACGCGATTACATTTGGTGGAAAAGGACAAACTCAATTAAAGAAATTCTGAAGCGAAGCCAGGTATTGCCACTTACATTTATATATCAGGATTCACACGTTATGCTTATTGCCTGATGAAGTTTAATATATCTTGGAACCAAGGCTGCGAACTGACATAAAAAGAAAACCACACATAAAGCAGGGTGCCTGGGTGGCTCAGTCGGTTAAGCATCTGATTGCAACTCAGGTCATGGTCTTGCGGTTCATGAGTTCAAGCCCTGCGTCAGGCTCTATGCTGACAGCTCAGAGTCTGCAGCCTGCTTTGGATTCTGCATCTTCCTCTCTCTATGCCGCCCCCCCACCCCCACCGCTGATGCTGTGTCTCTCTCTCTCTTTTTCAAAAGTGAATAAACATTAAAAAAAATTAAACACACACACACACACGTATAACATTTCCATCACACGTTGCAGTCCTAAATTGCACTGAATCATTTCAAGTGAGCCAGGCCGTGTTTTGTGATCTCTGGATTTTTGGTCCATTGAGGCACTATTAGAATTTCGAAGCAAATACATAAACTTTAGTTCCAAGTATTTGTAAGATGTTGCCACAGATTTTAACAATGAAAAAGTGTATATTCTACACCTCTGTGTACCTAAATGTGTCTAGCACTGTGATCGCCATTGTGGAAAAATTAAAAAGTATACGTTTGACCCACTCTTTCCAAGAATTTTATAATCTGATTAAGAAGCCAAATCCAACACACAAAGCAATGTGAAGGTAACTGTACATCAAATGCGGTACTGGATTCCCGTGTGATAGTATGTCTCAGTCTTCATCCACTCTCTGGGCTGAGACTTTACAGGTCTTTTTTGCTTTGATGTCTAGAGTTTACTTCACCCTAAACAGTATGATCTAAATGCTTACTTAGTTCATTAAACCCTAGGGGTAGTAAGAGTTTTACACTCAGGGGTGATCAACTAGTATCTAACCATGAAGACCACACCAAATGCAACTCCGGCTCTCCCCTGATTAAGATATGAGTGAGTGAATGGCATAAATGGGTTTTCATTTGTGAAATTTGTGGCTTATCACTCAGGACATGAAATGCTAGAAACAGACACTAGCTGTGAGACTTGAGGTTTGCAGGTGGGCTTCCCTGGCCCTGTAGGAACAGCGAGCCTGAATCCAGTGAAGCTTGCACTCCGCGCCCTTGGGCGCGTTGCCTGCAGTTGGAATCCTGGTCCTGTGACCCACACCATTGGATTCCCTAACTTCTGGTGCCTGATGCTGACTATAAGAGAAACCGAATAGTGTGTCTGCAATACTGTCAGGTCTGACTCAAGGATCTTTTCTGCCGGGTGGTGGGGCAATAACCTAAAAGGTTAGACGACTAGCATTTTAAGTTTACAAACCAGATAGATGTATTGCTTTGTGGCTGCTTGCTAGTAAATGTGGCTTAAAAATATATGTGGGGGGGGGAGCACCTGGGTGGCTCAGTTGCTTAAGCTCTGTACTCTTCGATTTCAGCTCAGGTTATAACCTCATGGTTCATGAGTTCAAGCCCTGCATCAGGCTCTGTGCTGACAGTGTGGAGCCTGCTTGGGATTCTCTCTTTCCCTGCTTTCTCTGCCCCTCCTCTGGCTCTCCTCTCTCTTTGTCCTTTCCTTGTTTGTGCTCTCTCCCTCCCTCTCTAAATAAAAAAAAATAATAAACCTTAAAAAAATACATGTGTGGGGAATTTGGTCTGAGACCTGCTGTCATTATATCTTGGCAGGGGCGATATTGGAGAGAGGCTAATTCTCACCCACCTTAAGCTGTCCTGTGGCTGCCCTTACCTCTACTTGATCTAATTTAGTCTGATTTTTAGAGGCTGGGAAGACCTATTTTAAAGTTAAGTGCAATTCTGGCCCCTACTAACAGGTTATGTGACTGAGAATAAATCTTGTAGGTTCAATTTTACTCCCATTAAGTGAAAATAACAACAGTGACCTGACCGGGTTACTTTAAAAACTCCAAACAATTGTGTACCCAGCCAAGTTAGCTGCTTCTTGGTAGTTTCCCTCCTCTCTGTTGCTGTCCCATTGCTATTCTTTTCCTGTCCTGGAGGAAACACACAAATGTTTGCAGAACCGAAATGAATAATCTCTTTCTATTGTCCAATTTTAATGTCTTTGGTCTGAACAAATCTTGGAACTGGTAGTTCGGCACCTCGAATTATTCCATCTTAAATCTGGATGCCTTGAATCAGCAGAGAGGCTAGAGTCCTCAGGCCTCTATTTTCTCTTTTCTGGTGCCGAGCATCCTTCTTTACTCTCCAGGCACCAAATTCTGCTCCTCCATCCTTCTTGGACTCTCCAAGAGTGACTACTGCTTTGGCCTCTGTCAAAGTCACCTCAGTCATCAGCCTTGGATAGACTTAGGAAGAGGGTATGTAGTTAACCTTCATTTCTTACACAAGCCCTTTCTTCCCTAAGCAGGAAAAGGTGAGAAACTATGGCAGCACAGTTATGAGGTGTGGTAGCCAGCCTGCCCACTGGCCCCCCCCAGCGGCCCTTGCCTCCTGGTCCATGTCCCTGCCTAGTCTCTCTTTCCACATTGATCCGGGGGCTGTCTTGTGGGACTAAAGGAATATGGTTCGAATGACGGTACGTGACAACGTCAAGGCCAGGTCAGAAAAGGCCTTACGGCTTCTGTGATGTTCTCTCCTGTTGTTCACTCTTGGGAAGCCAGCTGCTGTGCTGTGAGGACACAAGCAATAAAGGAGTACCTTGAGGAGGACTTGTGCCATCTTGGAAGTGTATCCTCCAGTCCCAGTCACAGCTCAGGGACTAAAGCCACAGCTGACAACTAACTGCCACCTTATGAGACATCCTGGGCCAAAAGGGCCCACTTGGGCCACTCTCTAATTCCTGACCCATTGAAACTGTTGAAGACAATGTTTACTGTTGCTTTAAATAACTACTTTGGGGGACGCCTGGGTAGCTCAGTCGGTTAAGCGGCCGACTTTAGCTCAGGTCATGATCTCACGGTCTGTGAGTTCGAGCCCCATGTCGGGCTCTGTGCTGACAGCTCAGAGCCTGGAGCCTGCTTCAGATTCTGTGTCTCCCTCTCTCTCTGCCCTTCCCTTGCTCACTCTCTGTCTCTATGTCTCTCAAAAAAACAAAACAAAACAAAACAAAACAAAACAAAACAAAAATGCTAAACCAGTACTTTGGGGATAACTTATCAGGCAGCAATAGATAACTAATACATTAAGACTGCATTTCCTGTTCTCAAATGGCCTCAAAATGGACATAATCCAATGCAGGTGAAGTATTTTCAAGAAAGAACCCACTTTGTACTTCGCCCTTTACTCTTTTTGCCACTTCCTCTTCTTCGAAATGTCAATGCTAATTTGGCTAATGGGCTAAATATTTGTGTCTCAAATTCCTATGTTCAAGCCCTAATCCCCACTATCTCTGTCTCCCCCTCTCTCTGCCCCTTGCCTGCATTGTCTTTCTCTTAAAAAAATAAAAATAATAACTAAATACTTTAAAAAAGAAGAAAATAATGAGTGCCCTTGTAAAAGGAAGAGAAGGTGGATCACTCTCTCACTCTGTCTTGTGCAGGAACCAAAGAATGGCCATGTCAGCTCAGAACCCAGAAGGCCACCCTCACCAAGAATCTGACCAGGCTGGGATCCTGATCTTGCATTTCCAGCCTCTAGAACCATGAGAAAGAAATGTTTGTTGCTTAACCCCCCGTCTATGGTAATTTGTTATAGTGGCCCCCACTAAGGAGGAATGTTATGCATATGTGCACATAACACATGGGTGCGTGATTTCCATTTGTGGAGGAAAATGCAGATAGCATATAACCCTCCTTTTGGTCTTTACTGCATACCAGGTTCTCAACTCTGAGTGTTGCTTACTAGGCTCTCCCATCTCTCTCTGTCCTTAGGTACAGATCATCACTGCATTTTCCTTGAGCATCTACTCCTTGCCATATGGCCTCTGGCCCTACCGCTATATCAAAACGGTTGGTACGAAGGTCATCCAGGGTTCAATCCCCAAATCTAACGATGTGTTCTCAGTCCTCAACTTCTGTTATGGACTGAATGTGTTCCCTCTAAACTCATATGTTAAAGTCCTAACCCCCCATTTTGGCTACATTTGGAGCAAGAGCAGCTAAGGAAGTAATTAAGGTTAAATGAGGTCATAAGAGTAGGGTCCTGGTTTGATAGGATTAGTGCCCTTATAAGAAGAGACATCAGAGAGCTCTCTCTGCCTCTCTCCATGCACAAGCATTAAGGCCACATGAAGACAGAGCCACAAGACAGCCATCTGCAAGCCAGGAATAAAATTCTTACCAGAAACTGAATGTCCCTGGGCCCTTGATCTTGGACTTTCTAGCCTCCCAAACTGTGAGAACACAAATTTCTATTTTTAAAGCCACTCAGTCTCTGATATTTTGTCATGGCAGCCCAAGTTGACTCATACAACCTCTGTGAACCCTTTCAGCAACGGCGAGGTGATAGTTAGAGCGACCTTTGGAATTAGACTTCATTTTCAAATCAGGTGCTGGCTTATGGTGAACATAAGGAACTTATTTAACCTCTCAGAGTCTTTGTGATCTTTGTTGTAAAACATAATGAGATCCATTTCCAAGAACTGTATGAGAGATCAGTGACTTTCTGGGGAGGGAGGTGACTGTCCCAGAGGGGACACTTGGAAGTACAAGAAGGACATCTGGACATATGTGCGGGGATTAGTGTTTCAGTGGCTCAGTGACAGGACATTAATGGCATTTAATGCTTACGTGCTAACCAAATTGTAACGCTTGGGCTTGTCCAGTGTAACAGAGAATTTTTTCTCATTCGAAATGCCAGGTGCACCCCACTTGGAACACAGAAAAAATTATAAGGTGAATGCATGGCAGATAATAGATGTGAGTATTCACTTTCTTGGCACTATTGTAGTTTAAGGAATAGTTTCTATCACCTGTAAAAAGTTCCCAAGCCCTTTTATAAATGAAATACAGTCTTAAACTTTAATCATTTACGTCATGATAAATCTCTCTCAGTCAAGTGGTAGGGGGAAGAGAAAGGGTCATAAGCTCTTCAGAACGTGTCACAGTGCCACGGACCAAGAAAATATCGATAAAGCAGCTGTTTGTTGCTAAAGCCTAGAATGACTGGTAAGTTATATGTTAAACAGTGAGAGAGAAGAAAAATTTATGTTCACAGATAATTTAATTTTTTTTCTGATAAACAATTTGAAAACTCTTTTATTTGGAATCCTGTAATTTATCACAAATTAGAGTGGATAATTACGTGTTCTTGGACTTCTGTGTGATAATATGTTGGTAAATACAATCTTTATATAAATAGGTGTTGGTAGGACATCAGGTAAAGATAGTGGATGAAGCAAACTCACTGGGGCACCTGGGGGCTCAGCTGGTTGAGTGGCCGACCTCGGCTTGGGTCATGATCTTGCAGCACATGAGTTCGAGCCCCGCATCGGTCTCCCGGCTATCAGTGCAGGGCCCACTTCGGATCCTCTGTCCCTCTCTCTCTCTGCCCCTTCCCTGCTTGTGTGCTCTCTGTCTCTGTCTCTCTCAAAAATAAACATTAAAAAAAATACTAATCAATTTTGGGCTACCCCTAAATTTTATTAAAATGAAAATAATTATATGTGTGTATGTATTTATAATACATACAATAGAATACATACATACATACAATGGAATCAGGAGAGGGGACAATAACAGGGTTTTGAAAGCTAGAAAGCAGGTGGAGAGTGGCCACTCACTCAGTGGACCTGAGAAAAGCTAGAGCAGAAACTGGAAGGGGAGAGATGAGCACCACTGATTTACACTGCAGGGTCATCAAAAGGCTCAGTGATTGGTGGTGACTGGTGGTAGCAGGTGCCTCAGGCAGAGGGGGAAGCTGAGGCCAGAATGGTGGCAGTGGTAGAACTCTAGGCAGCAGTCGACACCCCCTCCCTTCCACTGTCACCTGAGCCTCAGCACCTCCATCTCGGTAGGAGCCTGGAAGTTTATCCTGCGGTGGGCGCAAAATCCGAAGGTCTCTGAATTGGGGGGTGTACTAGGCAGTGTTGAGGGTGGGACATGACATCAGGATAGGAGGAATCCTGCAGTCTTTTTTGCACCCTCATTTCCCCAACACACACTGGCAGACAGGCTCTTACCCTCCAGGTAAGAGCTTGGAGGAGTTTTCTTGGAGGATATGACCAACCCATGGAGAAAGCCCTGAAGATACTGACACTAGAAGTTCCCCAGCAAAGGGCTCAGCCAGATCATTACAAGTGACCATCAGTGAGTGTTCGCTCCCACTCGCCTTCATGTTCTGGACTTCAGTGTTTAGTTTCCTGCTCTTGCATAAGAGCAGAACATCAGTGATTATCAAATGGCTGGGGAAAACTGGAAACAATCTAGAGGGATCTGGGAACTATGAGACAAAAGAGAATTTTAAAAATTATAATTAAAAAACTCAAGGATATAAGAGAATTCATGGTATTGTGAAGCAAGAAAATGATGCTGTAAAACAAAAAGCATTTAAAAAACAAACCAAAAAAAAAAAAAACCTCTTAGAAATTAAAAACATAACCACATATATAAAAACCCCAATTGAAGGAATCTATGTTGAAAATGGAAGAAATCAGAGCAAAAGAGAGAGAATAGATAACAGGAGAGAAAGGATAAGAAAAGCAGATAAATAATCAAGGAATTCCAGGAGATCTAGAAAGTGAAGCAAAACACCTGCAAGAGAAGAAAACATTAATAAAATAATTCAAGAAAATTCCTCAGAATTCGAGAGTAGATTTTCTAGATTCAAAGGGCCCACCGAGTCCCCAGAGCAATGAAAATAAACCCACACCTGAGGTATATTACTGTGAACTTTCATAACACTAGGATAAAGAATATTGAACCAACATCTGAAGAAGAAAACACAGTTATATATAAAGGACTGAGAATTGAAATGGTGGTATACCTTTCAACAGCCATATTGTGAAGAAGGAGACAACAGAATAATGTCTTCAAAATTTTGAAGGAAAAAAAAAGTTACGAGTGAAAATGATTTCCAACATAGAACTCTCGATGCAATCTGTCATTCAAGTGAGGAAGTAGAATATAGACATTTTGAGACAGGTAAGTCCTTAAATAATCTTTTCCTCCATATGTTTTTCCTTAGAGAGCTATTTGTAGGATGTGGTCCATGAATGTTGAGGGAATCAAACAAGGAAAAGGAAGATATGACATTTAGGAAACGGGAACTCCACCACAGGAGAGAAGTGAAGGGACTCTTTCAGACGGTGATGACAAGAGATCTCGGTGTAACCAGGCAGAGAGCACAACGACTCCAGATGAGCAGGTCAGAAGTCTCTCTTAGAGAACACCTCACATGAAACTGACAGAATCATGGAACATCTTGAGAGAGTATTGAGACAACTGGTAAATACTTTAGTATTGTATGAATAGTTAAATACATAAAAAACACATACTCAAGGGGCACCTGTATGGCTCAGTCAGTTTAGTGTCCCACTTCTGCTCAGGTCATGATCTCTTGGTTCATGAGTTCGAGTCCCGCACTGGGCTCTGTGCTGACAGCTCTGAGCCTGGAGCCTGCTTCTGATTCTGTGTCTCCCTCTCTTTTTGCCCCTCCCCATCTCATATCTGCACTCTCTCTCTCTCTCAAAAATAAACAAACATTAAAAGAAATTTAAAAACCCCACGTGCTCAAGAAACACAAACATACAAAAATAAGCAAACAAATAAAAAGGAAATTATTAACTCTAGGGATAAGTTGTGTAAGAAAAAAAAAGTTTAGTGTCTGCCCCATTTCTGAATAGCATATACAGTTGGCCCTTGAGCAATGCAGTGATTAGGAGCATCGGCTCCCCGTGCAGTTGAAAATCCATGTATAACTTTTGACTCCCCTGAAACTTAACTACTAATAGCTTACTGTTGACCGGAAGTCTTACTGACAACTTAAACAGTTGATTATCCCATATGTTATATATGTTATATGTACTGTATACTGTATTCTTATAATAAAGTAAGCTAGAGAAAGGAAAATGCTATTAAGAAAATCACTGGGAGGGGCGCCTGGGTGGCTCAGTCGGTTAAGTGCCTGACTTCGGCTCAGGTCATGATCTCATAGTTCGTGAGTTCGAGGCCCACATTGGGCTCTGTGCTGACAGCTCAGAGCCTGAAGCCTGCTTCATGTTCTGTGTCTCCCTCGCTCTCTGCCCTTCCCCTGCTCATGCTCTGTCTCTGTCAAAAATAAATGAACCTTAAAAAAATTAATTTAAGAAAATCACCGGGAACATAAAATACATTTATAGTACTGTATTCATCAAAAAAATCCACATACAAGTAGACATGCACAGGTCAAACTCATGTTGTTCAAGGGTCAACTGTATAGTCAAGGTAAACCTTGAATATTTTTCTAATTAAAACCAAGATGTTATACCATGAGGATAGAAACTGTGCACAGTGTGGATAAGAAGAATAAACAGCTAAGATCTCCTCATCCACTGGGGAAACTCCATGTGCAATGCCCCAAACTAAAACAATCAAGAGGTGGCAATACTTGCTTGCCATGAAGGTATGTGATGATACCAGGGAAGAGTTGAAAGTAGTTTCTTTGGGGAAGACGAATGGAGGACCAGGAGAACTGGGACCTGTTCTTTTTCCTGAGAACCCTTGCAGAACTGGGAAGTCCTCTAATTGTACCCTACCACATAGCTGTGATGAAAATTAAAGTAATTTAAAGCACAATAGTACATAGAGAGCTAACATGTGAGAGCTTTTTCAAAAAATAACATCTATGTGACTTTGGTAAATAATATTTTGGGTGTTAATTTTCTTGTTTTTATAAATTGAAAGGCTTGCATTAAAGAATTTATAAGATCCTTGACCTCTAGCTTTTTATTTTGTTATTTTTTTATTTCTTTGAACATGTATCTGTACTTGTGAACCCAAACACATAGAGATCTGAGGACCGACAGTGGAATTCCTCTGATTATTGTCGTCATTAAAAATGTATCATCCACATATCTATAAAGACACAATCTGATCATACTGAGTGGAGAACAAAGTGACACAACCATCTAGCTGACTTACAGAGAAACATCTGAGGCTGCATTTTTGTCTTCCTCTGCCCATGTGAGAAGACACTGGAAGAGACTAAAGTTCCCTGGTTTTTAGACTCTGGCCTGTGACACATGGTGGTGCTGACCTAACAGTTAATATTTATCCATCTTGGTTGGTTAAACTCAGCTTGAGAACTTGGTAGGGGAAAAAGAGAGAAAAGCCCTACAAATTCGGTTAGAGATCTGTACTAATATCAATGTTAATGTTTGTAGCAGAGCCAAGTCACTCACATCCTCTCTAGTACATGCCAAAGAAGATCATTGTTAAACTATAGACAATACCAACATTAACATGGGGAGGGTGGGTAGACAGCTCTGAATTAAAGAGAAAAATGAAGACTTCCCATTCAGACTTTCCATTACTTCCTAGCTTTGGTAGGTTAATCACCCAATCTATCTATGCCTTGGGTTCTTCATCCATAAATTGCAAATAGTAATACTATCGCATATGGTTGTTAGGATAATTTTATGTGTTAACACCTGTAGAGTACTGAAAACAGTGCCTTGATATACCTTCTCTCAAAATAGATGCAAAGAACATAAAAGATTCACAAGGGTCTTGAATTCATGGTATCCCCCCTTTCGTTTTTTTTAAAAGATATGTAATCTGGTCTTTAGAATAAAAGAAGACCTAGGAGGAGAGAATGTCTCATGACAAATTTGGTAAAGTCAATCTCAAAAAGTCATATTGTTCATTGACTATAATAATCCTGTTTGGTAAAATCTCAGATTACTCACTAGCACTAACGTTTCGGATCCGACACTAGAGCTCTCCTTTGGTTGCGAGATGTATTTGGCACTCTGGATTCACTGGACAAATTCTGTGCTAGTGCCAAGTCAAGGAGTGTCCAATGATTGCCTTAGGGACATCCTTTCATTCCTTTTTGTTATCCTGGGTCTTCAATAATATTTCACACACAGAGAAGATGCCCAATAAATGTTTGTTGAATTAAAAATGGAAAAATACATCGGTGTGCCTCTCAGAGTCAAAAACCATACCTCACAGTCACCCACAATTCTTTCATCGAAAAGTGTATCTTTTTTTGTCATTCACGTTTTTGTTCACACTAAAATATACATAGGCTAAACCACTATTTTAATTTAAAATTACCATATCACAGCACAATGTGTATAATGTACATTAAAAAAATAAAGAAGACTGTCATCCTAGGGAGGTGGTACTCTTAAATGGTGAGCAAGTTTTGCCTAAAAACTCCCAAAGAGCTATGGTAAAAATCAGACATAAAAATAATACAAAATAAACATTTCTCCCCTCCCCCTAAAGTGAGATCATAAGATACATAAGAATTTATAGTGTATAAAAAATGCAGAATTTTAAACCATGGATTTTATCTACTTACTTACTATGATAAGAACACAACATGAGACCTACCTTCTTAGCAAATAGCACAGTATTGCTAACTATATAGCAGATCTCCAAAAGTTATTCATCTTGTAAAACTAAAATTTTATACCCATTCAACAACACCTCTTGAGACCCCCCTACCCCCAGTCCTTGGTGGCCACCATTCTACTTTACAATTCTATGAATTTGCCTATTTTAGATGTCTCATGTTAGTGCAATCATGCCATATTTGTCCTTCTGTGACTGGCTTATTTCATTTAGCATAATGTCCTCCAGGCTCATTCATATGGTTGCATTATGGCAGTCTTTTTTTTTTTTTTTTAAGGCAGAATAGGATTCAATCGTACGTACACCTATGTTTTCTTTATCCATTCATTCTTCAGTGAACGTTCAGGTTGTTTCTACATCTTGGTGATTATGAATAATGTTACAAAGACATGGGGGTGCAGATATCTCTTTGAGATCCAGATTTCAGTTCTTTTGGATAAATGCCCAGAAGTGGGATTGCTGGATCATATGGTAGTTCTATTTTTAAGTTTTTGAGGAACCTCCATACTGTTTTCCATAGTGGCTGTGCCAGTTTACAGTTCCACCAAGTACACAAGATTCCAATTTCTATACATCCTAACACTTGTTATATTTTACTTTTTTTTAGAACAGCCAGCCTAATAAGTGTGAAAGAACATCCTATTGTGGTTTTCATTTGCATCTCCCTGATGATTAGTAGTGTTAATCATCTTTCCATATACCTGGTTGGCCATTTGTATGTCTTTTCTGAAGAAATGTCCATTCAAGTTCTTTGCCCATTTTTGTGTTTGTTTTTTTGCTCTTGAGTTATAGGAACTCCTTATGTATTTTGGATATTAACTCCTAATCAGATATATGGTTTGCAAATATTTTTCCATTCTGTCAGTTGATTGTTTCCTTCAGTGTGGAGAATCTTTTTTGTTTGATGCAGTCCCATTTGTCTATTTTTGCTTTTGATGCCTGTGCTTTTGATGTTATAGCCAAGAAATCGTTGCTAAGACAAATGCTTTCTTTTTAGACTATTACAGTTCCAGGTCTTATGTTTATATCTGTATTTCATTTTGAGTTGATTTTTTGTGTATGGTGTAAGATTAGGGTCCAATTTCATTCTTTTCCATGTGGATATCCAGTTTTCCCAACACTATTTGCTGAAGAGACTACTCTTTCAACACTGTGTATTCTCAGCTCCCTCGTCAGAGATAAGTTGACCATATGCTATGGACGGAATGTTTGTGTTTGTGATACCCCATATGCATGAATTTATTTACGGGCTTTCTAATCTGTTCCATTAGTCTATTTTTCTATTTTTTTCTGCCAGCACCGCACTGGCTTTATTACTATAGTTTTGTGATACATTTTGATATCAGTAATACCTCTGGCCTGTTTTCCTTTTTCAAGATTGCTCTGGCTATTTTGGGTCTTTTGTGGTTTCATACAAATTTTAGAAATCCTTTTCTTTTTTCTATAAAAAATCCCACTGGGATTTTGATAGGGACTGCACTGCATCTGTAGATCACTTTAGGTAGTATGAACATTTCAACAATATTAATTATTCTGATCCATGAATATGGGATATTTTTCCATTTATTTGTGTCTTAATTTCTTTCATCAATATTTTGTAGTTTTCAGTGTAGAAGTCTTTCACTTCCTCCGTTAAGCTTATTCAATATTTTATTATTTTGATGCTACTGTAAATGGAATTATTTTCTTAATTTCCATTTTAGATAGCTCGTTGTTAACCTATAGAAACACAGCTGATTTTTATATATTAATTTTGTGTCCTGCAACTTTATTGAATTTATTAGTTCTAACAGGTTTTTGTGTTTGGTTGTTTTGTTTTGTTTTGTTTTTTGGTGGAATCTTTAGGCTTCTCTACATCTATGATTCTGCCAATTTTTATAATTGCTTCATAAGTGGTGCTGGGACAATAGGTTATTAGGAAGAAGTTAGAAATTGAATTACAGTATATGAGAACAAAAAAACTGTCAGAGGAAAATACAAGTGAATATTTATCTAATTTTGGAATAAAGGACCTTTTTAGATACTAAAAGTCTGGAAGAAACATAAAGTAAAAGATTAATAGATTACATAAGAAGCAAACATTATTCACCTTAAAAGACACTGTTAACAAAAATGCAAAGACCAAATGAAACAATATTTGACACAGACAATAAAAGGTTACTATCCTTAACTTTAAAAGGATACTTAGTTCAATAGCATATTTATTAAAGACACCAATACAAAACAAACAAAAAACAAAGTACATGATCAATTAACAAAAGACTAAAATGACAGCCAATGAATATGAAAAATCATTCAACTATAGATATAAAAAATGTAAATAAATGGATAACACTTGTCTAATAAATTGACGTGTTTTTTTCCTAACAACCAGTGTTAAAGAACCTTTAACATGTCAATAACTTTTGCTCCAAAATTGTAATTGTTACAGTCTAACCAAAAAAACATAATCAGAGAATCAGAGAGGTGAACAAAACTGAAAAACGGTGGTCCATTTAGTTTTTATTTTTAATACTATAGGATATTTTAAACAACTTTAATGTTCAAGAATAAAAGTATCTTTAACTAAATAATGATATATTCATAAATTGGAGAAAGAAAAAATAACACTAGGTGAAAATAAAGCAGGTATGTATATAAAATATAATTTCAATTGTTTTTTTTAACAATTAATAAATGTGAATATAAACACATGTAAATAATCAAGGAGAATATACCGAAATGAAAACAAAAGCCACTTCGAGATAGATAGGATGAACTAGTAATTTTGAGCAAAGTGACTCATTTTTTTTTTTTACCATGAAATATCCTTACTGGCAGTCTCTATATAAAGATAGTGTGTATCATATGATGCTCGTTGAGAATATTCTAAAGCACATTTTGGAAAGAATTAATAAGGATAATTTCTAAAATACCTGTCTATTCTACAGATTCAGGGAATATCTTGGAATACTGGGAGAGTTGTACTAAATTCTCCCTCCATGTCTTTTTTTCAATTTCTTCTTTATTACCTTTTTTTTTTGCTTGTATTTGAAACAGAGTTATTTGACATACACAAAACTATAATCTTATTTTGATCAAAAATTAAAAGAATATTTATGTTTCCTTTCTCCTTAAAGGCATTTCTTTTGATGTTAACATGCAGTCCCTAATATCTTTTTGTTGCATTTTTTTTGCCTTATCTTTGCCTCTCCTTTTATTGTTTATTTTCTTTGTCACATTATTCTGGGTGAATAGCAATTGACATTACTCCTTTCTGACCCAACCTAAAAGTCTTTGCCTTTTGTTTATTTTTTGTAAATGTTTATTTATTTTGAGAGAGATAGAGACAGCTCAAGCAGGGGAGGGACAGGGAGAGAGGAAGAGAGAGAATCCCAAGCAGGCTCTACACTGTCAGCACAGAGCCCGATGCAGGGGTTGAGATCAGGAACTGCAAGATCATGACCTGAGCCAAAACCAAGAGTTGGACGCTTAACCGACTGAGCCACCCAGGCACTCCAAGTCTCTGCCTTTTAATAGAGAAGTTTAAACCATTTACATTTATACTATATGCTGAATCTCTCTTTTGTTATCTTATTTTACCATTTTCTTAATGACTTCTGGTTGTTTCTTTTATTTTCAGACTTCAGACTACTTTTTTTTAAAGTTTATTTATTTTCAGAGAGATTCAGTGACAGAGCAGGGGAGGGGCAGAGAGAGAGAGGGAGCGAGAGGATCCCAAGCAGGCTCCGCACTGTCAGCAGGGAGCCTGACATAGGGCTCGAACTCACTAACCATGAGATCATGACCTGAGCTGAAATCAGGAGTTGGATGCTTAACCAGCTGAGCCAACTAGGTACCCCTGGACTTCAGGCTACTTTTAGTTTTTGCTTTGTATTTAATTTTCTCCAGCACATTGTAAAGTATAAGTTGTGTTTTAAAAATTCTCCTCATGAGATAAAACATTCTCTTTTTATCCTCCTCTTTAAAACAAGTTATGTACCTAAAGTGGTCCCCAAATGTAGTTTTAAAGCAAGCTTTCAAGTGCAGCACTAATTGGGTCACTTTTGAGGATAAAGGCAGAACTTACATGCATTATGCAGGGACAAGGGTCAATCAGAAGCATCTTAAGTAGACAAGGACTGTGATTTACTCTATCTCTGGGTGATAAGAATAAAGTGGGTACAAGCTTGGGAGTGAGTAGAAGATTTCACTTTGGTATATTCTGTGTCTAAAGGGACTGACAAACATTCAAAGGTAGGTGTTCGCTGACAGTTGTATACACTGGCCAAAAGCTTAGAAAAGAGCTGTGGGCGTGAGGTAAAGATTTCATAATTATCAACAACATAGCTTATAAATAGGGCCATGAAACGGAATAAGAAAATATAGGCAGTAGGTATACAGAGTTAAAGAAAAAGCTGATTCCTGAAGAATACCACTTGATGCTTTTTTTTTCTTTTTAAAAGAGCCCTCACAACTAAAACAGACAAACAAACAAACAAAAGAATGATAAAGGAAAGTCACAAATTACAGTCAGAAGAGTAGGAAAAAAACAGAGGGTTTGACTCCATTTCTTGCTGCATCTTCTCACAAGACTTTCAGGATCCAGTGATTTCTGGCCAAGAAACAAACAAAAAAAGGATTGTCCCATCCTGTAATGGATTTAGATGAAACCTGGTAAGAGAATCTGGTATAACTCCAAGAGGAGACACTGGAGAAGAACCCAACTGGGTTTTAAGAATTGCATGTGTATTTATGCTGTTATCAAGGTTGCTAGCATCTGTCTTTCCATATCAAGCCGAAAACATCACCACTATCTGGGCAGTTGGATAAGTCTTATTGGGAGAAGGATTTTCTCTCTCTCTCTTTTTTTTTATGCCTCTGTACTAGTAGATGGGTTCAGTAACAAATATGTGAGATCTTTTGTTTGAAAATAATTAAAGAGAAGTAAGTACAGTAATGGAAGCAGGTTAAGTGCTTTAGGGAGTAAGGATTTGTCAGCACTATTAAATGACATTCAGGGTCAAGGAAGAAAAGGACTGCACAGGGATATCTCCAAGATATTGCAGGTTTGGTACCAGAACACCTCAATAAAGTGAATATTGCAATAAAGCGAGTGGAATGAATTTTTTCATTTCTCAGTGCACATAAAAGTTATACTTACCCTATATGATAGCCTATTAAGTGTGCAATAGGCTTATGACTAAAAAATAAGATATATGTAAGATATACATATCTTAACTAAAGAATACCTTATTGCTAAAAAATGCTAACTGTTCCCTGAGCTTTCGGCAAATCATGATCACTGATCACAGATCACCATAACAAATACAGTAATAACAAAAAAGTTTGAAATACTGCGAGAATTACCAAAATATGACATGGAGATGCAAAGTGAGAAAATGCCTCTGGAAAAATGATGCCAATTGGCTTGCTTGACACAAGGTTGCCACAGACCTTAATTTGTAAACAACAACAAAAAAACAACAAAAAAACAAAAAACAAAAAACGACAAACAACAAACACAGTATCTGCAAAGTGTAATAAAGAGAAGTGCAGTAAAGCAAGGTATGCCTGTAAATGTCTCTTAGCACCACGGACGTAATTGGTAACTTGGAGAAGGCAGTTTTCCGGGAATAGTGAACCTGGAACATTGATTGTTACAGGTTAACCAGCAGTAGGACGTGAGGAAGTGGAAACACTAAGCACAACAATCCTTAGAAGACAACTGGCTATGAATGAAAGATGAGAGATAGGAAGAAGGAAGAAGGAAGTAGGATTAAGGGGAGGATTGCTTAAGTTGGGAAAGCTTTCAAGTTATTTGAATATGTTGTAGAGACAGCTGGAAGAAAGGAGCTGAAGATGGAGGAAAGAGCATAATTGATGAAGGTCTATTAGTAGGCAGGAGGGAAGAGGAAAGTATTAATGAGCCTTAGAGAGGAGAAGGGTGAGGGATAAAGTGAACTTTCAGGGGCTCGGTGTCTTCATCTTCTATGTCTTCCAGTTCTGCAGAGTCTAGACAGAAAAAAGAGAAGATTTCCCAGACTCTCTTGCAGTAGCGCTCCCATACAGACTTAGACCCAGACAATCCTGCACAAGATGAGAAAGTGGAAGGAAGTGAGGCAGAGGTTGTACCAAAGCTACTTCTGCTTTTTCTGTTGGCGAGTCCTTAGTGGACACATGGGGTTTTTCTTTGGAACCATTCCAATGTCCAGGTGCTTGGCTGATAGCAAAAGGCAGAACTGTTGGGCAGAATTGGGCATTGTTTTTGTTTTGTTTTGTTTTGCCTAGGTGGATCAGTAGGCATGGTGTGACCCTATGGCCACCACCTGTGACAGCTTACTGACTACTACCAGCTATGGCAGTGCTCCTGGGACCAAGTGTCCATTTCCAATCCCCCCCTTTCCGATTGTGTAAAAGGAAACAGTTTCCTGGAAGAGTTAGTTCTGGGGTGTTGTTTTTAGTGTTATGAAGCTTGCTAGTCCAGTCCTTCCAGGGATATTGTGAGCCTTCGGTTCCCGGTATTAGATTTCATTTTGCTTGAAACAGCTAATGTAATTTCTGTTTTCTGCAAGGGAACTCTGACAGCGAGAGACATCTATTCTTGTTCGAAGAGGGAAGGAAGGAAGAGAAGCTGGGTGTAGATATAGATAAATTTTTTTTTTAAACAAAATCTCCTTGAATGTAATTTTTTTTAAATTTTTTTTAATGTTTATTTATTTTTGACAGACAGAGAGACAGTGCATGAGCAGGGGAAGGGCAGAGAGAGAGGGAGACACAGAATTCGAAGGAGGCTCCAGGCTCTGAGCCGTCAGCACAGAGCCCAACGCGGGGCTTGAACCCACAGATCGTGAGATCGTGACCTGAGCCGAAGTCGGCCGCTCAACCGACTGAGCCACTCAGGCGCCCCTGTCCTTGAATGTAATTTTTAAGCTGGGGTACGTAGAGCCCCAAGGGGTTCATGGATAGAATTCAGGGCATCTGGGAACTTAAATGAGAAGAAAATCCCATCTCCTCTTCACCAACCAGTAACTAAAATTAGGTATTTTCTTCTATTCTAACATAGGCATCGAAACACAGCATCATCAGCAGTTCCTGTGACTTTGTCTCTAATAGAAATCACAGACGTTTTCATATTACTTTAAGAGTCGTAATAAAACATTAAAATAATTTTTAAAGGGGCGCCTGGGTGGCTCAGTCAGTTGAGCATCCGACTTCGGTTTACATCATGATCTCGCAGTTCACAAGTTTGAGCCCTGCATTGGGGCTCTGACAGCTCAGAGGCTGGAGCCTGTTTCAGATTCTGTGTCTCCCTCTCCTCTCTCTGCCCCTCCTCCACTCTCATGCTCTGTCCCTCTTTGTCTGTATCAAAATAAAGACATTAAAAATTAAAAAAAAAAGTTGTAGATTTCAAAATATTGTTTATCCTTGTAACTATGGTAGTTATAGACTTGCTGCTAGATCTTCCTTTTTATGCATTTATAAAGAAGCATATGTTACTATATCATAATTTTAACATTGATAATTACATTTCTGTTATAATCCTGTGTATTTTATTTCATGCATTTAAAAATATTATTCTGGGGGTGTTCGGGTGGCTCAGTAGGTTGAGCATCTATCTGACTCTTGATCTTGGCTCAAGTAGTGATTCCAGGGTCGTGGGGTCAAGCCCTGTGTTAGGGGCTCTGTGCTGACAGCATGGGGCCTGCTTGAGATTCTATCTCTCTCCCCCTCTCTCTGGATAAATAGAGAAACTCTAAAAAAAAAATTATTCTGAGAAGGGGTCCATAGGGTTCAACAGACTAATAAAACAGCCCATAGCATAAAACACGATAAGAAGCCTGTTCTAATGTCTTCTATTTTCCCCATTAAGCAGGGTTTCTAAACTTCAGCACTGTTGACACTTTAGGATGGATAATTCTTCCATATGGGGAAGAGTCTCTGCATTGTAGGATGTTCAGCAACCTTGTATGCTAGTAGCTTCCACCCTGATTACCTGACAGTCAAAAGCATTGTCACTTGGGGGGCAAAAGTGACCCTGGCCAAGAACCGCTAAGATGAAGTAGTGCTAGGAGTGAGAGGTAGAAGGTGACTGGGCCAGAGATCTGATCAGAGAGGAGGTTGAAAATGGATGCAACAGAGGATGGCAGAGACATCTGACAAAAGAAACGCGTAGTTGAGCAATGCTGATGGACCAGGTGAATTCACAACTAGCCTACAGATAAGAGAACGAGGTTCTCAGTCTGCTCTTCTCTGCTTGACATACATGATGAATAGGATTCAAACGATGGAGAGTGTAGCATCAACAGTATTTGTGCAGTAGCGGCTACTTAAAAATGAGAGCTACCTACAATGTCCAAAGAACTGTTTCTCCCACCAATGCCCCCTATCCCAACATGTCAACACAATGCTTGGGATATATACTGTCTCCGGACAAAGTGATAGTGAGGACGTTTAGAGCCTAAAAATAACTGTTATTGCCCCTTGTTCTGCTACTGTATGTAGAAAAGATTATTCTGGATTTGAATGCATGAGGGGCTGCTATTCTGAGAAAATCTGAGCCCAGTAGACACGGATATGAACAATAGGAAGCAACCTTGATTCAGCGATTTGACTCCTAGATATATTTACCCAAGAGAAAGGAAAAATAAATATATATGTGTGTGTATGTATATACACACACACACATACATACACATAAAGACTTGTCCAAGAGTTTTGGTAGCAGCTTTATTCATAATAGCCCCAAACCAGAAAGGATCCCAATGTCCATCAACAGTATAATACCCTAGAATACTATAAATGAAGTATTACTGAGCAATAAAAAAGAATGTGCAGCAGCATGAATGAAACATAGAAACACAAAGGCGGGCTTATGGCTTCTATGATTTGTTTATTTGGAGTTTTGAACAAATTAATCTATAGTGATAAAAAAAAGTCAGAATAGTATCTGACTCGGTGGGGGTGAGGAAGGGGATTGATAAAGGGGGTAGGGAGATTCTCCTGGGGTGATAATAATGTTCTCTATCCTTATGGGGAGTTGGGGTACGCAGTTGCATGAAGCTGCCCCAACTCACCAAATTGCACATTGAGACTTGTCCATTTCACTGTCTATAAATGATAGTAGAGGGACAGGTGGGGAAGAGGGAAAAGTAAAAAGAGAACCATACGTAAAAACTGAACTCACAGTTAATGAAATACATGCTGTAATGTTTGAAACAAACGGATGTCTACAAGGCTCTGAAATAGAGCTTAAACTGTGCAGTTAAAAAATGGACTGATGGATCATGAGGCGGTACAGTACGTGATGCAGAAAAGATGTAAAATGTTAACCGCGGATTCGAGATGGTGAGTGTGGTTCACGTGCAATTCTTCCAGCTTTTCTGCGGCTTGAAAAATTCTCATTCTGAAGGATGTAAACGGGTGTGGGGGAACCTCTTTTTCCCTTCTGAAGTATTTCATTCATCTTTGGGCAAAGAAAGTACTTCGAAGCAAGCAAAACATTTCATTTGGTTCTTGCCCTACGTTAACAAACGGATCCTAGAAAGTCACAGGCATCGGCTCCATCCGGTGACGAGCAGCGTCAATCACTACTACACGGCCACCACTGCTTCTGGGTCTCGGGGGCCGTCCGGGTGCTGCACTAATTACTTTACACATGTTCTCCTCACAGTAGAGATACTAAGGGCTCTCTTGATTGCTTAACAAAAAGCTCTGGGTTGAGTCACGTCCTCAGAAGTTCCAGACAGCCATGGACTAGAACGGGCAGATGTCCGAGAGGAGGATAACATCTGTGACGGCAGGTATTTTTAGGAGAATGCATTATTTAAATATGTTACGAAGCCATGGCACAGGGTGGGTGTGTATGTTTGGGTAGAGTGAGCTCAAGTGGGAGAAGGAAAATATATTTGAGAAAGAAGATACACACTGTAAGTCTTAAAAAGGAACAGTAACTTTAATCCAATTTCTACAGAGAAACAAACTTTCTTCCTTTTCTCTTTTTTGTTTCTTAAGCTCATTTCCAGTGTCATAGGATACCATCACCTGGCAAAGCAGTGTGACAAAGGCTGCCTGACTTGGGCACCCCCAGCTCTTTTGTGGTTTTCCTTTCTCAATAAACCTTTGACAAAGGTCAGGTGTTTGAAAGGCTGGGTTTTTGCTTGTTTGGTCTCAGTGTGTCTTGCTCAGTAGAGTGATTCAGTGTCTCTGAGTGTCACTAAATAAGTGGTTTCAGTGAAGCTTTTTGGAATCTATTTCCCTAAAGGTTGCTTGGTGGCATGCCTGGGATTGGCTTGGTTTTGTGTGAAACTGGTAAATAAACAATGCAATTACCAGGCTGCCTAGTCCCCATGACTCCTGACACCTGCAGAGTCACCCGTGTGAGGAGACGGCATGGCTTTGAACTTTAACTAAGACTGACGAAACGCCAAGGCACTAACGTGGCAGAAGCTGGATTTGAACTAATGAGGTCTGAGGAGCACTGGAGCAGTTGTGATAGCACTGGAAAGAATCTAGGAATTAGGCATGTACTAGGAACAAAATGATAAAACAGACACATTAGTCTCTGATCTCCTTTATTCTCAGCCATGGCTAGAGGCCATATTCAAACCTGATCCATGAAATGGTGCCCATAAGCACTGGCTATGTGTAGGGGAACGTATCAGAATTGGACTAGCTAGAGCGAGCCCAGGTCGAACCACTTCAGGGAGATCTGTTCTATCCATTTCATTTTTATGGACCCTCCAGTGCTGTCCTTATGCAGAGAGTGACGGTTTTTTTGCAAAGCCAGGCCAAACAACCTATTCTTGACTAAAGTGTAAACCAAGCATTTTCTGTGTGTCTCGCTGGAATATACAGGAGACGCATTTCAGAAAACAACTCAATTAGCGAGATCCAGGTTCCCAAAAGCAGCAGATAGACGTTGAGACTTCAGAGGACTGAGGAGGAAAAGAAATTTTGGCTCATTCCCTAACACAAATTGTGTTTAATCAGCAAATAAGCAGGCAGTTTTCCTTGGTGTGCAATTCATTTGGGACTTAATTCCAATAAAGATGATGAGATGACATTGAAAGCGTGGATGAAACTAGATACACAGAAAAACTGAAGGTGACTTTGGCAGAGAAGACAGAATATAAGATAGTATACAAAATAATAAAACACTTCTCGGGTGGCTTTTATGAGCTGCTGAGTCAGTACATCTGTACTGTTTTGACCATCTAGCCTAGTCAGTCTTTTACATGCACAGTGTTCTGTTTTTTAAAAAAAATTTTTTTAATGTTTATTTATTTTTGAGAGAGAGCGAGCACGAGTTGGGTAGGGGCAGAGAGAGAGGGAGACACAGAATCCGAAGTAGGCTCCAGGCTCTGAGCTGTCAGCACAGAGCCTGACTCAGGTCCTGAACCCAAGAACTGCGAGACCATGACCTGAGCTGAAGCTGGACATTTAATCGACTAAGCCACCCAGGCGTCCCTGTTTTTTTGTTTTTTAAAAATAGAAGCATCTATTGGCACCATCTTCTCAGCCGTTCTCCCAGGAGAAGAAAGAGAAACGTTGAATGACTTGCCTTCTGAGTGGAGAAGGAGCATCTTGCAAACTGCCTGCCCCCACCCGGCTGTTCCCCCAGCCCCCAGAGGAGACCTGGCCTCACCGATGCCTGACTAGGGGCTGCAGGCACAGTGCAGCTGAGCAGATGGCTGCTCACCTGCCCTGTGTGCTCTGTGCCTACAAGGTGAAATGCTGGTCTCACCGGGTTAGAAGAAAAATCCAGAAACTCTCTCTTTTCTCCAGTGACATCTCGGTCTTTGGTATCTGGGTATGGGGTTGATCAGAGGAATACTGAATGTTGCATTTTTGCTTATCTTTTGTTGTTTTTTATAGGGTTCCTAATAAGTCTGAGTAACAAAAGTCTTGCCAGTGCGTGTACTGGGAGAGAGCTGATGATGGAAACATTTCCAGATGACTCTTCATGACATAGGAACACCAGACCTTGGATGTGGTGTAGGGGTGGGTGCTCAACGGTAGTACTGGCTCTAGAAGACAACTTTAAGCCTCTGGGGTTGTTGTGGGCCAACTGTTTCCCACGCCCTGCAATTCGTACATTCAAGCTATAACCCTCAGTGCCTCAGAAGGCAACTGTTTTGGGAAAGGAGACCTTTAAAGAGGTAATTAAGGTAAAATGAGATGCTCGGGGTAGGCCTTAATCCAATCAGACTGGTGTCTTTATTAGAAGAGAGTAGGACACACGGACAACAAGCCATCTGAGGGCTGAGCCTGTGCAGAGGCAAGGAGAAGGTGGCAGGCTGCAAGCCCAGGAGAGAGGCGTCAGGAGAAGCACAGCAGCCCGCAACCCGATCTCTGACTTCCAGCCTCCAGAACCCCGAGAAAAGAAATCTGTTGCTTAAGTCACCCAGTCTGTGGTGTTATGTTATGGCAGCCCTAGAAGTCTCATAGGAGTTTCAAAAAAAAAAAAAAATGTGAACAATATTTGGAATTGTTCAAAGTAAGAGCCCACATAGGCCAACTCAGAGTTGTCTGAACTGTGTTCCTAGGAAGTTTAGTAACTGTTACCGAAAAAAGAACAGGGGATTCTGAGCTCAGATGGATGCGGAATGTGCTGGCTTAGTTAGCCGGGTTTCTCTGCTGCAGAACTTCTCCGAGTCTTTCATGGGCTGATTCACGCATTAGCGACCTGCGTGTCATCCTCGGCACCTGTCTTTCCCTCACATTTGATTTCCGATCCATCACCAATTCCCGATGACTAGATCCTGTACAGAAATATTTCTTGAACTGGTTCACTTCTCTCTACTGAACTGCCCCTGGAACTTCCCAGGTCCCTTGCTCAGTCCACTGCAAAGACTTCCTGACTGGTCTGCCCACACTGGAGGGTACTCTCCAAATTTGTGTTCTTCACAAATCCCGCCAGAGTAGTCCGTGCCAACCGCAGGCTGGATCATGCCAGCACCCTGATTTTAAAGACGTCTGATGGGCTTCCCACTGTTCCTAAGATGAGAGAGGACAAAATTCCTACTCATATCTTCAATCTTCTCTTGAACCATCTTCCTTTCTGGATTCCATATTCACAGGTCTTCTTTTAGATCCACGTTATTTTGCTCCTGCCTGCCAAGGGGCCTTTGCTCCTGGCTGTACCTTCTTCCTGGCTGACTCCCCTTATCTTCGTCCAGAAGCTTCTTTCACTTCCCTCCCTTATTGGGTCAAATCCCTCTACTACTGAGCTACGTTGTACTTGTCACTACTGAAAGTTTACATTTATGTGATTACTTGGTTAATACCTGAATCTCCCTCTTCTAGACTACAAACTCTGGATCTGTGAAACATCTTTTGTGAAATATCCAGCAAATTTACTGATTAAGGTTTGGGAAGGACACATCTGAAACTCAGCGGCAAGAACTTTTATCCAGAAAGTGAGCAGGGTCACAGAGACAGGTCTTGGGTCCTCAGAAACATGTAGTTATTTGCGGAAATTTAGCATCCTTTGAAACAAACTACCCATTCGAGAAGTTGAATATGGAGAGGATATGACACTGGGGCTAGGTTCTGGAGAGACACATGAGTGTGCAACTTTTTGAAGCCTTGTAACAGAAGATTTGTATTTAGAACACACACATCTCACCTAATGAACCAAACATTTGTACCCAGAGCTCTTGCATTCATAAGATGAAGAGCTCCATAAAAAATGGGCAAAAATGAACGGACTCTTCCCGATAGATGTAGAAACAACCAGGAACAGAAACCATCCCGGTGGCGTGTGGTGCCAAAGAGGGGCGGAACGCATGACTCGGCCTCCACGCCCTTGGAAGTGAGACAAACAGCCCAACAGGTGGAGCGTGTGATGAGTACTCCTTGCGGAGAAAACAGGCCGGAAGATCTGTCGGTTTACTACCCTTCCAGGACTGCGTTCCTCACAACAAGCACTCAGGTGTAGCCCACAGGGAAGCCTCACTGCCCAGGCTCGAAGCCTGCTGTGGGGAGGTGGGATTCTCAGGGTCTCCTGGGCCTGGCGATCTGGGCAGCATTGCCCACAGAGCCCATTATTTCCAGAGGTCTGCATCTAGGGCTTAGGGAAATCAGAACCAGGTAAAGACTGAGTCACATCACAACCTGGTACAAATATTAATAATATCCAAAGAAAAATATTGTGTAAACGGTGGGGCGGGGTGGGGGAGATCCCTGATGGCTGTGCAAAGTAAGCAGGGAGGGGGGTGTTTTTAAATTCATACAGATGGTCACTGCGTTTGGGCACTGTGTAACGCAGACTGGAAATCCGCTTCAGAAGGATGGGGTTTTCAGGTTCAAGTGATCATTTTCGAGAAGGTTCTGTCAAAATACCGTTCTTGTAAGTACATGATGTGAGAACCTGGATCTCTAAAACCTAAGTTCTAGATTACATTTTCCAACTTGGAAAGGACTCAAGAAGGAATATTGCTCTCAGAGTCACAAGGTTACCTGTTTTCTTTAATTTATGCTTTTGCCTCATTCTTTTCTGAGTTTTTTCTCAGTGTGTATATGTCAATTCTATAATCAGGAGATAAAGAATAAAACTATTTATTAAACAAAGACCAAAGTTGAAGATTCTCACTTTCAAACTGCTGCTACGGGCAAGGAAGATTCTCAAAAAGCTACTGGCGAGTCAAAGCCCACCGACTGGTGGACACATCTCTGACGGGGTAATTAACACCTGTCTACTGACCTGTACTCTAAAAAACATTTAAGCATCCGAGCTTACTGAAATTACTCAGAAGTCTGTCACTTTCTTACATTTTAACAGTGGTGTTGA
Organism: Paguma larvata; assembly: GCA_030068075.1. Classification (NCBI taxonomy): domain Eukaryota; kingdom Metazoa; phylum Chordata; class Mammalia; order Carnivora; family Viverridae; genus Paguma; species Paguma larvata. The sequence goes on from CM057823.1 coordinate 165,709,883, forward strand.
GCTATAATTCACATACCTTACCATTCACCTACTTAATGCGTACAATTCAATTGTTTTTAGTATATTCACGGCCTTGTACAGCCATTGCCACAATCAACTTCAGAACGTTCTGTACCCTTTGGTCACGAACTACCAATCCACCATTTTCCTCAGCCCGAGGCAATCACCAATCCACTTTTGTTTATTCTGGACCTTTCGCATAAATGGAATCGTGTAATAAATGGCCTTTTCTGTCTGGCTTCTTTCACTTTGCTTGATATTTTCAAGGTGCATCCATCTGTGGCGAGCATCAGTTCTTCATTCCTTCCGTCTGCTGTATGGATGTTTCCCATTTTATTTGTCCACTCATCAGTCAATGGACATTTGGGTTGTTTCTACTTTTTGGCTACTGTGAACAATGCTGCTATGCGCATTTGTGTTCAAGTTTTTGTATGGACTTAGGTTTTCATTTTTCTTGGGTGTATGCTTAGGGATGGAATTTCTGCATAATACAGTTAATTCTATGTTCCTTAAAAGAGGAACTGCCAGACTGTTCTCCAAACTGGACGCGTCATTTCACATTCCCACCAGCAGTGTGTGAAGGGCCTCATTTCTCTATATCCTTGCAAACACCTGTTATTGCCCGTCTTCTTGATTATACAGCCATTCTCATGAGCGGCTATTTATAAAGAGGTACACTTTGTTATCGTTAACATGTGCTTTTAAGAATTGTTTTCAAAGACAGATATCGTATGTTTCCACGCAGAGGTGGATTTTGAGAGACTTAGCAGAAAACCATGGGGGAGGGGAAGAGGGGAAAAGAAAAAAAGACACAGAGAGGGAGAGAGGGGTGTGGGAGGGGGAGAGTGGGTGATGGGCACAGAGGAGGGCACTTGTTGGGATGAGCACTGGGTGTTATATGGAAACCAATTTGACAATAAATTATTAAAAAAAAAAAGAATTGTTTTCTGATGACAGAAATCTTACAAGCTAATAAGCACAATTTCTTCACGTGCATGCGCTGATTTGATTCCCAGCTTCTAGGCTAAAAATAATACCATGGACGTGTTGGCACAGTTATGCCTCTCATTTTACTAAGAGATGGGAGGCTCGGGGATGTGAAGAAGCTCTACAGCTGGGACTGGACGCAGGTGTGTCTAAAAGCTGGTACTTTTCACCACAGCGTTAGCCTGTTTTCATGGCTGCTAAGTGCATGCATAAGCAGACGGCGATCAAATGGGATCATGGAGTGAACTTTATGAATTTACAGCATCTAGTAATGAAGAGTCAGATGCTGATGGGACATGGCTTTTGGATTATAGAAACAGGCAACATGTTATCTGTTGAGAGATTAAGGAACAGGGCAGGGATTTCTGTGACCACAGAGAAATTTAAAGAAGACCTTAGATTAAGGAATATCACATTAGTTAGGATAAACTGTGGTCTCTTATCCCATCTGGAGAATGAGGACATGAATCATCCTAGGGTTACGGTGATGAATAGCATCAAAGCATGTGCCAAATGTGTTCCCCTTTGGCCTGTGCACTTGAGAGAGTGAGGCCGGTCTCTCCTGGATTACTGTGTTAGCTGAAAGCAGCAGGATGCCTTATTTTGGTTTTGTGATTGTTTTTCATCTTACACAAAACGGTTCCTTTCTCTTACTCTTTGTAGTTGAGGAAAAATTATTTTGCTATAATTAAAATCATTTTGCGTTTTGGCCACAATCGTGAGCAGTCCTAGAAATTAAAATTCCTCATACTCTAGTTAAACATTACTAGAAGAAAGTTCCCGCTCACTTCAACCCCTTTTCTAGAAACCTATTCTGCGGCACGGCACGTATAATGATTACATCTAGACCCTTTCCTGTTCCCAAATTTGCATATGTGACTGAAACAGAAGATTTTAAGGGAACTGATCTTCTAAAACACTAACACATACACATTGCGTATTTTTATACATAATTTCCTGAGGAGAACTAGACAAAAGTTCCTCCAACTTCAAGAGTCTTAGCAAAAGAAGCAGGCTGGTTTGGGGCGGGGCGGAGTTAATTCAGGAATAAGAACTATAGACTAGAATGTTCTTTATAAAGATGTATATTTTGAGCAAAGGATCCTTGTTGTCTCAATCTTTGGCTTGTACTTGGCAGCCTGTATTTAGAGGGTTTATCTTCCTAGGGAGTGAGGGGGTGGGGCTACGGGTGGGGTGGGCGCAGATAAGATAGCAAGTCCAGTTTTATCACTCTTATGAATTTTGTGTTAGGGTTGAAGTGCTCAGCAGGGGTAAAAAAAATATAAAAAGGAGCATTGTTTCTATGGACTGTATAAAGGAGAGGGAAGGAGGAAATGTGAGAAGGATGATTTCTCAATTTTTATTTCTTAAAAGGTGCTTTTGTGGCTGCATTTCCTCTAACCCCACGTTTGGTGTCCACTTTGAGTGAAACGCACCCTTCTTGGTCAGGCGGTATATGGAAAGATCAAAAAGGATTTTTCCTGAATCAGCTGAAGGTCAAGCAAGAGAGATGGGGGAATGGATTCTGCCGATGGATCTGTAGTAAGTGACAGTATTGATCTTTGAAATCATTAAGCTTTGGTCTTTTGATCTGCCAAAAAAAGTGAATTCTTTTATAAGGAAATGAAAAACTATCTACTGGATGGTTGTACACTAATTGCTGAGTTTCCAGGTGTCATTGGACCTTCATAGTTACATCAATAAAGCCACTGCATAAAAATCAGGGCCATCTCACCTCATGGGGAAGCAACCCGCTCTGAGAGGTGGTGGCTGACACTGAGGAAAAGTCCGCTGGTGAACTTGATGGAGTCACCTTGAACAACTTGCTTAACCTCTCTGAGCCACCCCTTTAAGTTAGCTGATGTAAATCACTTCAAGTGCCTGGCACACAGGAGGCGCTCGGTAAATGGTAGCTATTCCCGCTCACCTGACAAAGAGATTTTAACTACTACATATCAACACCAGATGGGGCCTTGCGCTTCCACTCATCCTCAGACACAGATCATGTCACCTGTATCTTATTTGGGCTCCGCATTCATAGATTGGGTTTTTGAGTGCCTACTGTTGTCAGGTAGTGGGCCCCTGAGAAGTCAAAGATGTCTGACCCACCGTCCTTGCACTTGATGGGAAGGAAAACAAGGTGATGTCATTACCTGAGAGTAACGGGAGGGAGAGCCAATCGGTGGGGTTGGCTGTGAGGCAGTGGTGAATGAAGTCTCCCATGGGTTAAGTTTAAAGGGGTCTGGGGATCTGCAAGCAGACCTGTCCTGCAGGCAGCTGTTATCAGGGAATCTGTAGCTGTGTGGGGAGGGCGGGGCTGGAGACAGGGCATTCGGTGCCAAGTGCACCATCCAGCCATGAGCAGCGCACACACTTCGATGCTGCCAAAGGTTGGTCAGGGAGCTAGCCGACCGTGATGAGGAAGGAGCCCAGGGGGGCACGCCAATGCTTGGGGCAGGAGGTGGCAACAGGGGTGCTGGGGAATTTCTCAGGGCCCCATCTAACATGATGTGGGGCCATCTAGGTTTTTTTATTGATATTTATTAAAATAACACAGCCGAAAATGTAGCTTTCTCTTGAGTTATCTACAAATCTATTCTATTTACGATTCTCTAAATCCTGTCGATTCTTTTAAGAGTGGTTTTTCAACTTGGTAATTAAAGGAAAGGACAGTTTAAATGTCTTACGTACAAATGTAATATACTTGATTTTAAAAAGTATCTCAGTGACCAATAATCAAACCCTTTTGTGGTACTTAGGTCATTTTATAAAACCAATAAACTTGTAAATAACGTCACTCTTCAGTTGCCTTAACCATTTCAATCCAGTAGAAAACAAAGCAAAACTCTCTGAAAAGTTTCAACTTAAAGATCCAAAGTCTAATCAATCAGTAATGACATAGTTTACAGTGGAATCGCAAGACTTAACATGCTAATTAACAAATCATCTCACACGTTGTGAATACTGTAGGTATTTATATATTAAATGCAAATTTTTCCACAAACTTATCTAAAAATTTAAATACTTGGGAGTTTTATTTAGTTTATCACATCTATGCTTGACTCTAAACCTTCCCAGGGTTAAAAGACTATCTCATAAGAAAATAATTTGCTTTAACATGGAATCTATACCTTACAAAGGGCTCAGTCTTCTCCGCTCTGTCCCCAAGATTCAAATTACCAGTTCCCTAACTCTTAAGCCCTCTGATTTCTTCTACCTCCTGCACAATATACCATTGACCTGGATTGATGAATCTTGTCACCATTTGACAGGACTCTGAATTCTTTGTACACCCTTCCCTGCTGACAGAGTCATAGCTCCCAGGTATGCATAGGACCTGTGACTGGATCCTGCATCATCAAATCCAAGGGTCACGCTTGATAGTAGATGGCAGGCAAACAGGACGGTCATGCAAGCACACAAGAAACCAGGAGTGAGAAGTATGATAGTATAAGGAAAGGCAAAGGAAGGAAAGGATTTCAAAAAGGAAGGCGTCGACAATGTCAGTTTAAAATGCCACAGGGATGTTTAGAGGTAAGGGGATGAAATACGATCATTAGTCTTAATGGTCATAGATCTAAGATTTAAACTTTATCAGTGAAGTTTTCATTTCACAATGTGGGTAGAAAACAAGTAACTATAAACTAAGAGTGAACTAGGAAGTAAGCAACTGGGAACTGCATTTAAAGGCAGCAACGAGTCAAGAATTCTTTAAGACTTTTAAATTTCACTTAATATTTTAATAAGAGAAACTAAGGGTCAGGGCAGGGGTGGGGGGTAGGTGGCCCAAAAGGAGAGGAACAAGGCTCAAAGGAAGAGATGTCAGTTGTGTTTTATTTTAATTAAAAAAAAAAGGCACCCGGGTGGCTCAGTCGGTTAAGCGTCCGACTTCAGCTCAGGTATCTCACGGTTTATGAGTTCAAGCCTCATATCGGGCTCTGTGCTGACAGCTCAGAGCTCGGAGCCCGCTTCCGATTCTGTGTTTCCTGCTCCCTGCCCCTCTCCTGCTTGCACTTTGTCTCTCTCTCAAAAATAAAAGTAAATATTAAAAAAAAATAAAAAAAAAAAAAAAAGGTTTGATGGGGGCTCCTGGGTGGCTCAGTTAGTAAAGTGTCCGACTTCAGCTCAGGTCATGATCTCACAATTCATGGATTCGAGCCCTGCATTGGGCTCTCTGCTATCAGCACAGAGCCTGCTTCAGAGTCTGCTTCAGATATCTCTCCCTTTCCCCCCCAAGTAAATAAAAGAAAAACAAAAAACAAAAACAAACCTGTTCACTGAGGAAAGGGTTGATTCCTTTTTTGGGAGGGGGGGGTGCTAAGAGCTTGAAGATTTGGGACAGAGACAGCATTACTGCTTGGGGAAGCAGTGTCTCAGAGGATCCAGGCTAAAAGTGAGGGAGTCCATGTGAAAAGGCTGACCTTGAACAGGAAAGGGAACACCTGAGCCTCTGAGAATGGAGGGAATGAGGAAAGAATTGATAGGGAGGCAGATAGCTGTGCGGCTGGGGCGGGGCAGGAAGCTGGGCACTGGGCTGAACTGCCCGAATCTGGACCCGTGGCCAGTCTGGCAGGGACGCAGGCAGCGCACAGTTTCTGGGAACAGACTGAATCCGGGCTGGGACGGTGACAGCTCCAGAAGTGGCCCAATGGGAGCCATCAGAGCTTCCGGGTTAAGGGAGCAGTTCATATTAATCACAGATCAGAGAAGAAACCCTAGAGGTTTCTGTGGTAAAGAAAATGAGACCAGAGGTTGAGACGTGCTCAAGTGTAGTCACCAGCGTCTCTTAAGCTAGAAACTGGGTTTCTTGGCTCCCAGAATCACGCTCTCCCTGTCTCAGCGCGTTCCTTTCTCTGAGAAACCTTCCCTGACCTCTCTCCCCTCCTGTCTAAATCAGATCCCCACAAAGCCTGCTATCCATCCGTTTCACCCTTCCTTTGCTGTACCACGGGCTGAAATCCTAGTTTTATTTATGTGATTATTTCATGTTCCTCTTTCCCAGTCGATATTACGAGCCACGTGAGGACAGGGACTCGATTGTTCACCTCTGTATCCTGGTCAGCACATAGCTCAATGTCTAGCATGTAGTTAGTGCTCAGGAAATATGATGAATGAAATTATATTCCAAGCGTATGGTGCGGGAGTATGATATTCAAGAACTCCGTTTGCCCGTTAAAGTTATACATTTGTGAAAAATGCACTCTGGGGGGTTCCCAGGCAGGCTTACGCTTTCTCTGTAGGTCTGGCATCTGGGTAATGCTCGATACATACCTGATGAGTGATTAAGAATTTTTGTACTATTGGAATTTTAATTCCCTTAAGAAAACGAGCAAACATAGCTGCCTCCAAGTCACTCAAAAACAATTTAAAGATATTACCTGAACTTTAAAAAACTTATTTAGAATAAACAAATTAAAAATTTCCAAACAATGTTATTCAGAAAACGTATTAGAGTACATCAGTCCTTTGTTACTACCTCATTTCTAATGAAAATACTGATCGCATAACTAAGGCAGCTTCTGGGATAATACGGAACTAGAGCAACCAGTGTTTAATTTCTGAACTTTCACACTTTTGGAGTGTCTCAGAGACATCTTCTTAGATCCCGCCCTGATACTGAATGAACTTACCAAATTTTAGTGCAGAAATTCATGCATTTGCAAACATTTAAAAAGAGAAAGTATCACCAATGAATTGTCTACCACCTTTCTCAAGGAAGGAAATTTGTGAACATACGCGTGCAGGTTAGTACCATACGGTAGGCAAATATTGTTCCATGTCCCACCCAAGGCAAACAAATGAAAATAGAAACTTCAAAGACAATTATGAAATATCTCCAAATTTAAAGACACAGCACCCTTTTCTAGATTAGCAATAGGAGGGGGAAAAAAAACTGACTTGGAAGAGTTTGAAACTAAACTTTATATAAACATGGGTGAGTGTATAGAGTCTAAAAAAAATCAAACAGATGGTAATTTAAAAAATGGCAATGTTTAAGATATGGAAAAAGCTGAGTGGAAATAAATTAATAAAACACTGGGAACAAGCTCGCCACATTTTTCTAATGGGAGCAGAACGGCTTCGGAAAGACAGCAGCTCATTTAGGTGATGAACACCAGATGCCAAGTGTAGTTCATTATAGACAAAAGTATTCCGATAAGCTTCATGGGAGAGAGGAAAAGAATCAGGCACCGAAGGCGGGAAAGCCAAACGCGGCCCTCAACAGACTGCCGCGTGTGGCTCCCCAGTTGCCCCTTTGTCTAAGAACAAAGTAGTTTGCGATCCCCCTTCTGGTCAGTGAATCCTGATCCAGAAGCACCTGGTTCAGTGGGCCCCCACCATGCGCTGTGAACAACCTGCACTCACAGTCAGGCTTGCGTTTCTGTCAGGGAAGAGACAGTCCCTGAAACCCACTCTGTGAAAAGGGTCTCGGAGAGCCTTAGGAAGGGAGAGTTCAGAAGCCAGCTGTGAGAAATCACTGACATTATCACCTAATTAAAGGAGTCCCGGAAGAGGGATTTCTCCTTCGGAAAGTTCGGGATATTGGTGTATTGTCGCAGGGGGGAGGTGTACTCACTGATGTCCCCTAAATCCAAAGTCCATTTCCCCAGCATAACCAATTAGACAATGTAGCCGAGTGCCCCTAACTTGTTCTCACTGTGTGTGTGTGTGTGAGAGAGTGGGGGAGCGGAGATAGGGGGTTTGGGGCTGTCTTTCTCCTCAAGTTTTAGTCTTGCTTCTTTTTTTTTTTTTTAATTTTTTAACGTTTATTTATTTTTGAGAGACATAGAGACAGAGTGTGAGCAGGGGAGGGGCAGAGAAAGGGGGAGACACAGAATCCGAAGCAGGCTCCAGGCTCTGAGACATCAGCACAGAGCCGGACATGGGGCTCGAACTCAGACCCCGAGATCATGACCTGAGCCGAAGTCGGCCACTTAACCGACTGAGCCACCCAGGCGCCCCTAGTCTTGCTTCTTGAAGTCCAAAGTCTATCCATTGCTTCAATGAGTGTTTTACAGAGTGCTGAGCACAGCCCTGGACACTGACTGAGTCTGACCACATCACTCACTGGCAGACAAAGATTTATTTACTTGACAGTCCAATAAAAGTCAAGTTATTCATAGATACAACAAGTGTTAGAGAAGCCTTTGCTTTTTGTAGTAGAAAGAATTCTAGACTAAGAGTTAGCATATCCCTGGATTCCAGTCTTGGCCCTATTAACTTAGGGTCATGTGATTTTGGCCAAGCCATTAATCTGTCTGGGCCTCAGCGGCCTCAGAGGTGAAATGGAGATATTGAATCAAATGACCGCTAAGGCCCTTTTTGGATCTACCACTTTGGCAGGAATGTGGCCTGTGTGTTCGGAAGAGGAGGTAATCATTCTGGGATAGAAGGCTCAGGAGTTTTCATAATAGAAGTAGGGTAGTTCACTTTTTTAAAATTTTTTAACATTTATTTTTGAGAGCGAGACAGACGGAGTGAGAGTGGGAGAGAGACAGAGAGAGAGAAGGAGAAGAATCCAAGGCAGGCTCCAGGCTCCGAACTGTCAGCACAGAGCCTGATGTGGGGCTCGAACCCATGAACCTTGAGATCATGACCTGAGCCGAAGTCAGATGCTTAACCGACTGAGGCACCAGGCGCCCCTAGTTTACTCTTTATCTAAAAGTCTGATTTTCCTGTTGCAGAAAGCCCAGAGTGGAAAAACTGTCAAAATATAGATTGCAGATGTCCTTAGTAATTTTTGCCTCACAGATAAATAATGTTAACTGTTGGGAATTTTTTTCTTCCAGATGTTTTAATTACAAGTGCTGCTTATAATCATTCCTATTGCTAGGTTATCATTATCGTCTGTATTAAAATGGAGCACCGAGTGTATGTTTCCTCAACACATTTTTATGACTTTAAAACGATGTCACCTCTCCAGCATGTCGTCTTGCACAGGTCATTATTTTTATTAGGGCAGGGTGCCGCCTCGGGTCTGTAAGCTGTACTTCATTTGACCAACGCGTATTGACGACATAGGAATTTTTTTTCTTTTTGATTATGAACAACACTGCGACAAAATTCCCTAAAATCCAAGCTTTGACATTTCCTGCCTCACTTCCTGTTTCCATCCATCACCGGGTCCAGGTGCTGTCACCTAGTATCTCAGGAAGCCGTGCCCTCCTTGCCGTCTAATTACCCCCACTTCCTTCAATGCGACAACAGCTCCTTCGCTGGTCTTCTCTCCCCAACTCTGCAGCCAGGGAAGCAAATCTTATTATTCCAAGTTCGAAACCTTTATTTTATATATATATATATATATTTTAAATGAGTATTTATTTATTTTGAGAGACAGTGAGAGAGAGAGAGAGAGAGAGATAGAGTGAGAGGGGTAGGGGCAGAAAAAGAGAATCCCAGGCAGGCTCCGCACTGTCAATGCAGAGCTGGATACGGGGCTCAAACCCACGAACTGTGAGATCATGACCTGAGCTGAAATCGGACGCTTAACTGGCTGAACCACCAAGGCAACCCCCCTGCCAAGTTCAAAACCTCCAATGTCTTCTCATTGTTCTTAAGGCCACCAACTTACAATGCTTGTACTGTCTATAATTTGCCTTAAGAGACACTGGCGTAGGCTCTGGGATACAGGAGTGTGTTTTTATCTGTACTCTAGGACGTACACTAAATTAGTTGTCCCAGTCAGGAATACACACCTCATAGATCTTTAGCAAGAATGTTAGCACGAGGCTGCAATCCAGAGGTGGTTCCTGCAGGTACGTTGGCTTCCTTATCTCCAGTCAGCACAAAGGACTTTATTCATTAGCATATGGATGTTAGCTATTTCCCATTAGGGGAATCACTTCCGTGTGAGATGTACAGACTGGTGAGAAACAGTGTAGAGCTGTTCACTCTCGCACCAGCACGGTAGACGCTAGCCATCCAGTTCCCCGCACCCTGCCAACGGATCCCAGTACCTGTTTCTGAAAAATACCTGAAAGCACAAAGGAGGCTTGCTGCTAAAGTTAAACTCTCCGGTTAGCTCCACCCTGCCTTTAGAAGAGCATCACATTTGCTTCCAATGAACTCCCCAGGAGAGACAGTTGACAACCTAAAGGAAGGGAAGGAGGGACTTCCCTGAGCCTACACCACGGGCTGCGTGACTGTCTTGATTCCTGCTCACTGATCAGTGTTGGAAGGTGGGGCTGAATTGAGCCTGAGATTTGCTTTTGGACCACGTGTGAGGCTGTGAGGAGGAAGACCTTTACCCTCACTCAACTCTAGATACTGGAGGTTTCAACATCCACCAAAAAACCCCCTCAATAAACAGGAAGGATCACGTTGGTAGAGGTCAGATTCTGTATAGCACGTGGCCGATGCACAATCTACCTCCTGCCTGCCTTTCGGCTGCTCCTCGGGCTCAGGACATTTCTGGGGGCACTGCTCCTTCTGGACGTGTGCCCACACTGTGGCCTCTCCCACCCCTGTGGCTCCTGTGCCTCCAGAAATCTCACCTTGTCTCAGCTGGACATCCCTTCCTCAGGGAAGCCCTTCCTGCCTCTCAGTCCAGGTCACAGCACCGTGCCACCGCTGGTGGTGTGGGGGACCCTTCTCCCCGTAGTCCACACAGGAACGTAGAGTGATACGTCTGTATGGTTATCACCCTGACGCCTATGAGACTGTGTCCAGATCAGTTCTGTCCACCTTTGTATCCCCACCAGCCGGCATGGCCTCCACAGATAACTGCTCAACAGAAGGGCATTTAGGTTTTAGTCTACACGGCATTCGTGGGGGTTGGGGGAAACCTTTTATGGCACTAGGTTTACTAACTAGAGTGGGCCCTCCGCAGTGAAAAAGCTGGACAATGAAGTTCTTAAAATAATCCGATCAAACTCACAAGTAAAAGATGAAGAGCATATAAGATACCAAAGGTGAGGCAATGGCTCTTTTAAATACTTATATAAATGCCAACTTTGTTATTATAAAAATCCTTCATGGAAATGAGGATCATGAAAAAGTCATCTTCTTGTCTCATTTCTCCCTATTTTATAGTTTCCTGTAGTCTCAGCACTTACAGAATGATCATTTTAGCATGTAACTAAATTCTGCTTTCTCAATGAACTCTATTTTTTTAATTAAAAAAAAAAACTTTTAAGTTTTTCTAGAAAGAGAGAGAGTGTGTGTGTGAGCAGGGGAAGGGCAGAGAGGGAGAGAGAGAGAGAATCCCAAGCAGGCTTCATATTGCCAGTGCAGAGCCCAACATGGGCTCGAACTCACCAACCATGAGATCATGACCTGAGCTAAAACTCAAGAGTCGGATCCTTAACTGAGCCACCCAGGCACCCCTCCATTTTTTTCTTTTTTTTTTTTTTATTTAAAAAAATTTTTTTTTGTTTTATTATAATAGTTTATTTTCAAACTTTTTTCTTTTTTAATCCAAGTTAGTTAACATATAGTGTAATAATGGTTTCAGGAGTAGAATTTAGTGATTCATCACTTATATATGACACCCAGTGCTCATCCCAACAAGTGTCCTCCTTAATGCCCATTGCCCATTCACCCCATCCCCCCACCCACCTCCAGCAACCCTTAGTTTGCTCTCTATACTTAAGAGTCTCTTTTGGTTTGCCTCCCTCTCTGTTTTTATCTTCTTTTATTTTTCTTTCCTTTCCCCATGTAACTAAATTCTCTGCTTTCTTAAAGAACTCCACTTTTGTCTCCTCAAATGAAGTCCTTGGCACCCTCCCTACTATCCACTAATACAAATCTGGGGTTGTAACTACATTCCCTGCCCCCCAAAGTTCTTTACATGCTTGAGGTACAGACAGCATTTAAAACAGACCCTGGACAGACATTTTAGTAGATGATTTTATAATGAGGAAAATTACATATCTGGTCAGAAATTCAGAGGAAACCCCATGTGTTTAAGTCTGACGTCTGCTGGTGCTTCATGTGGCTCTTACCGGAGGTAAAGATGGAGTGAGCTGTGTGGGGAGAAGTGGGTCACTCGATCGCCTCCCCTAACCCCGTCCTTTCCTTCCATTCCACACCCCACGCTGCTGCTCCTGTCCGAACTTCTCATTCTACATTTGAGAAAACATTCGAAGGCCACAAGCTGAGAATCCGGTTCATTAAACACTCACTACGTGCATGTTGTGCAGACAACATGCTAGAGGAAATACTCAGCTTCCCGGCGTCACAGATAAGGAAGCCGAAACCCAGGGAGATGAAGTGGAATTCCTTGAGGTCCCACGTCAAATGAGGCTCATGACAGTCCAGCCCTCATTCTAGTCTCTCCTGGGAGAGTGGGTCAAATGACTTAGTGATGGAAGAAAATACAAGCCCCGCTCCCAGTTTCTTTTTAAAGGGCTCACATAAACTGAATAGAGGGTGAGCACTTGCAAACAGAAGTGAGCAGAGACATTTAATGGGACCAAACCATGCATATGATGCTGTCATCTGTGTTTGAGAGGATGATTGATGATTTCTGACTTACAGGCATGCGTGTACGTGTGCCTTATTGGGTCACACCTGCCATTAGGGGCCCTGCAAAGTGCTAGGGTGGCAAATTCTTGGGTTTTTGTTCGCTTGTCCTGCTTTTTGTTCGTCTAATTAACTCTTACAGGGCAACTGTCTGTCAAGGGTGCAATGTCAGTAATTCAACTTTCTCTAAAGATGTACTTCAGCTTTTTATTTATTTATTTATTTTTTGGATTACAAAGAAGTCACACTCCTTTTGCTCCATTAAATCTTTGAATTTAGTAAAGCAGGCTATTAAAAAACAAAACCTCTAGGCTTCTCCACACCAGTGGGCTGTGACTTCTCTACATCCTCCTTTGTTTTCAGGCTCACCTCCCCAGAACCACAACTTAGCCAGGTACTTGAGCACCAGGAAGCAATTGCCTTTTGGCTTTGACAAGAAAGCGTCACATCAACAATGGAGACTGAACTAACTTATGAACTAATTTAAAGGTGGGGGGTGGGGTGGGGAGGGGATCAGGCCTCCGGCAGTGATCCTCTGAGGCTGGCCCTTTGCCTCGGTTACCGTGTGTCGCTGAAGCTTTTACTATGTCCACTTCTAGAACTTTTGGCTTCCTTCACCAAAACCAAATCCCAGTGAGGATATAAAACCTGTCCTGTCAAGTTCAAAAGAGAATGCAGATAAATTGTACTCTGTAAACTAAATCTGCACTGTCTAGCCAATAAACTCTGTTTTATGATTCTTTTTAGAAATGACTGCAGCGGTAAATGCATCTTGTCACATGCTAGGTGGTCAGCAAACCAGGATTCAAACCCAGGTCATCTTGACTTGAAAACGTGAGCTCTCCCAACTTTCCCACAATGCCCAGCAGCGGCTGGGAAACACAACAGGGAAAGGAATTGCTTTGAAGTCTTGTAGCCCAAGAGTACAGCGCTTGGGGGCAGAGACAAGGGTTCCCACTCTCATTTTGCCTCGGACCTGTGGAGTATTCTTGAATAAATTGCTTTCTCTCCACGGCCTCGGTTTTCTTATCCATAAAGCCAGGTGTTTGGATCAGTGAAGCTCCTTTCCCAGCTCATGATTCTGTAACCTACACATATTTTCAGAGCCCTAGTTTAGTTGCTTAAGAAATGGGCTTAAAAATTTATTTGGAAAAAATAAAAATCTTTTTATCACTCAAAGAATCAAAGGAAAAGGTTGTAAAATTACATCATTTGAAGTATAAAGGGTGGTTTGTTGCCACTGGAACCAATGTAGGGATTCAATGCGGTAAGAAAACCAGGTAAGGGAGGAAATGTTTTTATGAGCAATTTTTAAGTTTCCATGAAATAATTACTTCAAAAATCACCAGTTTAAACTGTCAAGCATCCTTCTCGGTGTGGCACAGTGTATATGAAAACAGCAGCAGCAGCAGCAACAACAAAAAACCCAAAGCAAAAATCAATTGATTTAATAATTTCCTTCAAAGACCAATTAATTACAAAACCTGCAGAGGGCTTCACTGGTCAGTCAGAAGACTGAGCTTTGGAGTTAGGAGACCTGAATTCAAATTTTGGCTGGCATTGCAACCTCTCACTGTCCTTAACTATGAAAGGAACATAACAACCCTGTCTCTATAGACGTCCCAGGGAAGAGCTAATAAATTGAAAAACTACTTTATCTGAAGAACTGTTTCATTAGAACTAACTCCCTGCCAAAAAAATTCTTTCACAAGATACAGGAAATTGACAAGGGCATTTAGATTTTGAACTCTGTTTGAACTGCTTCTTAGCAAAAGTTGAAACACTGCTACAATTCAAAGGAATGGGAGGGGCGCCTGGGTAGCTCAGTCCATTGAGCATCTGACTCTTGATTTCGGCTATGGGCTATGGTCGTGATCCCAGGGTCGTGGGATTGAGCCCGGAGTCTGCTTAAGATTCACTCGCTCTTTCCCTCTGCCCCTCTCCCCTGCTCTCTCTCTCTCTCCCCTCCCTAAATGAAAAAGAAAATTAAAAATAAAATAAAATTCTCAAAGGAATGGCAGAAGCTGCCTGAAAACAAGCAAACAGAAAACCCAAACTATCATTCATTACCACCGACAAGTATCTTCTTTTTCAGTAGTAAAGAATGCGAAGGTAACATCCCAGCCTAAAGGTTAGGAAACACAATTCAGAACTTGGCTGTCCAGAACCACCTTCACTTCCCTTTTTTTTCTTTCCTCAGAATCCAAGTTGGCATCAAGTCTTGTGGGATGTGCTTTGCTTCTCAGATTTATGAATCATTTGGGGATCTTGTTAAAAATGCAGATTCTGATTCAACAGATCTTGAAGTAGAATCTAGACTGCATTTCTAACCAGCGCCCAGGTGACCGCCATGCTGCTGGTCCACGGACACCACTTTGAGTAGCACAGATATTGGCCTACTGGAAAAAAAAATGGCGGAGGATTGTTTTTGCAGACATGCAGACACGGGTTTGAATGCCATCTTCATCAGGTCTTAGCTGTGTGACCTCGGGTGAGTAACTTCACCTGTATAGTGGGATTAGTACCTATTCTATTTAAGTGATTGGAGGATCCTTTGAGATATTAATAAATAGACACAATTCTTTTCATATTAGTCTTTCCCTTGGCTCCCCTAAGCTCATTATCTTGTCCCCCATGACTCTTCTCTGATGATCCAATCGGGTTATTTCTCTTTACTCTGAATCTTATTGTGCAAATAGCTTGTGTGCACATGTACACACACCATATGTTCTTTGAGGGCACGATCATATCTGATTTTATTTCTTTTAGCACAAAAATCAAGAAAACATATTCTTAAAGTTTTCTTCATACAAAACTCTGAGCTGCACGATAATACCATCCTTCCCTGCGGCATCACGTAGGGGCAGGGAGGCACGGCTGCATTTTGCTGGTTACACAAACGGGCTTTGGGTCAGATCTGAGTACCAGCTGCACTTCCTGCCTGACTCACACTGACATGTCTGGGTTTCGGTGTCTTCACCTGTAAAATAGGATTTCTGCCTTAACCTCAAGCGCTGTTGGGAGAATTAAGTTAAGTTATGCAAAGTGCTTAGCCAATGTGGTCAATTGCAAAAATGGCCCCATTTCCCCACTCCTCCCTGAATCCTTCCCATTCTCGAAGGCGACTCTGCAGCTCCTCCCATTGAAAGGTGCAAAATTTGTACTTTTGGGCCAGTAGTAGTAGTAGTAGGAAGGTGACCAGACTGGGAATTGGGAGGCTCAGATTCTGGTCCCGGCGGCTTTTCCATTCGACAGCCATACGGCCCAAGACACATCACTGAACCTCGCTGAGCCTCGGTGTTCTCATCTGTAAATTAAAGTGCTTAGAACCAATGGTTTTCAAGGTCATTTTCTGGTTCTAAAAACATCTGAGAGTGCATTTTTCCAGAATGTAATACTTATTTCCTTGCTACCAGATAGTTTTGAACCCAATTTTTCCTGTCTTGTAGACTCAGAATGTAATCACAGACAACCTAGACCTTATCAGCTTTGCTGTTTACAGCAGTTGGTTGTGACATTTCACGCTTACCGTGATAGCCTTGTGCTGAATCTGTGAGGTGGGTCTCCTTGCTGTGGACCAGGAACCCACTTGGCCGCGCTCATTAGGAGTCCAAAGAGAAATAATGCCACATACGTTCTGGTGATAATCTCAGTATGTGGTTCTTAGAAACCCTTCAGGGGTGCAGGGGGACTTCTTTTATTCATTTTTAGGTTGCTATAGTCTGGAGAACTGATGCTGTTGGCTGTCTGACCACAGGGGGATAGTGCTCCAAAACTATGAAGTACAGATCCAATCTTTATCACAAGCAAATGACCCAAAGTATGTGGAAGGAAGATTTAACGCCAAAATCAAAAGAAATGTCAAGACTCTTGAGTGTAGAGGCTGACTATGGGCCTAAGATGCACGTGAATCACAAATACACCCAAATACACGTGGTATGACAAAGCCAGCATGGGGCAGTGGCTGAGGAGACCGTCCCACGTACTGCTGGTGCATGCTCAGACACCACACTTCTGCAAATGCAACAGAGGCTTCTTTGTGACACACGGTGGCCAACGTAAAAAAAAAAAAAAAAAGGCCGTTCTACTGTCCACTTCTACAACTGCTATGCAATCAAGTCAGGGTATTTTTTTTTTTTAATATTTCTTTATTTTTGAGAGAGAGTGATTGTGTGTGAACTCTGTGCTGACAACGGGGTCTGGTGCAGACTCGAACTCACAAACTGAAATCATGACCTGAAGTCAGATGCTTAACCGATTGAGCCACCCAGTCGCCTCTCATGTCAGGATATATTTTTCTAATGTTTATTCATTTTAAAGAGAGAGATAGAGTGAGCAAGAGAGGGGGAAGCACACAGAGAGAGGGAGACATAGAATCCGGAGCCAGCTCCAGGCTCTGAGCTGTCAGCACAGAGCCCGATGTGGGGCTCGAACTAACAAACCATGAGATCAAGACCCAAGCCAAAGTTGGATGCTTAACCGACTGAGCCACCCAGGGGCCCCTCAAGTCAGGGTATTTTTATTCCCAGAAGGAGTTAAGCTAAATCAGAGTGCATACACCACCAGGGGAATAGTTTACTGTAGCCCAGCCTTCAGATCTACATATATAAGTTACACGAAGAAGCCTGGCTGTGGCAAGTGTGAAATCTATTTGGCTCATTCTGTATCAAAACCTTTTTGCGTCGGGCTCTGTGCTGACAGCTCAGAGCCTGGCGTCTGCTTCAGATTCTGTGTCTCCTTCTCTCTCTGCCCCTCTCCTACTCCATGCTCTGTCTCTCTCTCTCTCAAAGATAAATAAACATAAAATAAAAAAAAGCCCTACAAGATAAAACCTCTCTCCGTGATGGAAATAAATGACATACAGCTGGAGAGTAATAGTCAGTAGGGAAAACACAGCAATGAACCACGGCTCACAGCTACCTGCCTGGAACAAATGCAGTTTGAAATGACATGGAAATGAACTTTAGAGACTTGAGTCACTCAAAATTTTCTTTGACCTCATAGCCTAAAGACCCTTGTCTTGCTAAGTATCTTTAGAATCCGTTCACCTCTCCCTCTTCTCACGTGGATTTTTATAGCAGCTGCCCTGCTGGAATCTCTCCCATTTCATTCTTCTTATTACAGCCAGAGAGAACTTTGTAAAATACAGATCTGCTTTGCTTAAAATCCTTCAGTGGCTTATCCGAAGACCGTGAGATCCCTGAAGGCTAGGACTGTGTCCCTGGCACTTCACTCAGTGTAGTGTTTACAAACGCGCGGTCTCCAACGTCAAGGAAGGGTTTCATTTTAGAGAGCCACTTGTACACTGAATAGAACGGAATTCACTCCTCGTGGTAAAATTTGAGACATATTCCTTTTCTCTTTTATTTAAAAAATGTTTTGTTTATTAATTTTTGAGAGAGAGAGACAGAGCACAAGCGGGGGAGGGGCAGAGAGAGATGGACCACAGAATCCAAAGCAGGCTCCAGGCTCTGAGATGTCAGCACAGAGCCCTACACGGGGCTTGAACTCATGAGCTGCAAGATCATGACCTGAGCCGAAGTTGGACACTCAAGTGACTGAGGAGCCCAGGCGCTCCTTCCTTTGTCTTTTAATATTCACTGCAGCTCAGGGTCATCCTTTCTAAGGTGCTTGATGACACTGGGTCAGTATTTTGAGTTTTTTCATTTTGTTTTTGAGAGAGAGAGAGAGAGAGAGAGAGTACGTACAAACCAGGGAGGGGGGAGGGAGGGAGAGGAGGGGAAGGAGGGAAGGAGGGAGGAGAGAAAAGGGGAGGGGGATTGGGAAAAAGGGGGAGGGGGAGAAACAGAGAGAGAGAGAAACCCAGGCAGCCTCCACGTTGGGCGTGGATCCCAGCCCAACTCTGGGATCATGATCATGACCTGACTGGAACTCCAATCAAGAGACGCTCAACCAAATGAGCCACCAGGCGCTCCTTGAATTCTATTAAGTATCTGCTTCAGGGACATATACATTTATAGGATGGCTATGTTATATTTGAGAATAGGGTCATTTTGATGATATATGGTCCTTCTGAAGATTCCAATTTCTGTGGGATCAGAATATTGTCAGGTGAAAAGGGTGTGAGTAGGTAACAGATTTCACTTTCACAGTATGCTCTTAAAACAGCATTCAGGTGGTAAACACACTAAGAACGGCTACACCTGGGTGACCCATGTGACCTGAAGATAGGTGAAGGCTGAGGTCAGCCCTCCCCGAGAGGCTACTGACCCTTCTGACTCCTAGATCTAGAAAGTCTGCCTGCAAACCAGACAATGAACAAAAAAAAAAAAAAAAAAAAAAAAAAGAGAGAGAGAGTGAGAGACAGGCAGAAGCTAGGTGCTACTTAACCAAGATCCCAGAAGAGCCCAAGATTTGGAGTCTTTGGAAACATTGTTAAACTAGGGAAGCTTGCAAGTCCAGGTGGAGGAAACCCAGCTACTGGGAGGCTGGTATTCAGTTACTGTATTTGGAAGCGGGAATCCATTCCAAGAAGCACAGTAAATGGGCTCTTGAGGCGCCAAAGGCACCGCAGTTCCAGGAGCAAGGCAGGCAGTACCTGCTCTGTCTGCCCTTGGGCCGGACTCGATTCTGGCCAGAACTGAGCTAGGTTGTGTTTCCAGGCTCAGAGAGACAGTAGGTGGGAAGTGAGGGGAATCATTCCATCTTTAGGCTATTGAACATATTTAGTTGACATGCAAGTTTTTGTTTCATTTTATTTTTAAATGTTTATTTTGAGGGGGAAGGGGCAGAAAGAGAGAGAGAGAATCCCAAGCAAGCTCCACACTCAGCACGGAGCCCGACACAGAGCTCAGTCTCACAACTGTGAGATCATGACCTCAGCTGAAATCAAGAGTCGGACGCTTAACCCACTGAGCCACCCAGGCGCCCCTGTTCTAAATCCAGATATGCAAAAGCCCTTAGAACACAGCTAAGATCAGTCACATTTATCTTTAGGTGTCACTGAGTATCGAAATCTTTCGAACCATTAAGGACGGGCCATAGGGCCAGATGCCAGGAGACACAAATTCATCACATACTTGCTGAACAGAAAGAACAGTACCAGGATAGACACAGACTGAGCAAAGAAGAGATACAAACCCAACCCCGAGTCCTGGATTGATGTCTGCTCCGTTTCTGTTGTGATCAAGGCAGATTCTTATAACTGATTCTTCATGCGTTAGGAAAATACAAATAACCCCAGAATTTCACTGACCCTTTAGAGCTTCAAAACACTGTTTCAATGACCTGCCTCATGACTGCTGAGTGTTCTATAGACACTGGTGTTTCGCCTCAGAACCTGTAACATCTGTCTCCTTAAAATAGTATTGACTGGAGTTTTACATGTGGGAATAAATGGAATTGTGTATGTATGTGAATAAATAGAATTTACTGTGTTTAAAAGCAGCGACCACTTTCCATTTCTCTCTGGTTCAGCTCTCAAATGTTTCTCATCTTTTCTACAGCAGTTACTCCTCACAACAGCTTAGGTACAACCACTCAGGACTTCCATAAACCGGGGTGACAAACGCGGTCAGTAATTCTCTCACAGTGACAGGAAGATACTGAAACACCCTCTTCTTTAACGATTTGAACCACCTCATGGAACACTGACTTCGTCTAAATTCACTCAGCAAAAGTCTATACCACAATGGAAAATAAAATGTACTAAGTTACCAAGGAGAGTTTTTTGTTTTGTTTTTAAGGTTAATTACAGTCCTGGAGGGGTTAAAAAAAAGTCCCACTGATTTTGAAATCTGTCTTCATCACTGGAAAAACTTCCTCAGTGGTGGTTTGTGAAAATCTCACCTCATCAGGGCTGCCAAGGTCAAGTGAGACCTAAGCCATCGCCCTGGGAGATGCCTGCCTAATTATTAAATATTCAGCAAACAGTTTGTAACCATTTAACAGCTTGCACCTGGCACGCTCTTTCAACACGTGCGGCTTCCTAGAGCTGCACCCTCCCCGCTCCACCCCTTCTCACCGCCACCCAGGGCGCCAGCACCCCGACCAGAGCAAACCCTGGGACCCAAGGACGTTTCAAAGAAACAGCGGCGGTCACCATTCCATTTCCGTTTTATTCGAAAACGCCCCGATGCTTAAAAATGGGGGAAGGGGACACTTAGAAATAAGGGAAAATCTCTTACAGTTTTTCCAACCCAAGTTCTCGGGCGCCGCTGAAAGTTCATTAATTAGGGATTTAAAAACAAAAGTGTTTCATACACCGCCGAGATGCCAAACTTTCCAAACTGTCCTGGTCTTTAGTTTGGGGACTTTGTAAAAGTCCCGCCTGCTCCCGCCCCCTCCTCCTCCCCGACCCCCCCGGGGCTGGGCTTTGCCTCCCTTCCTTTGCCTTCGTCGAATTCTGTGACTTTTCCGAAGTAATCAAACTGAGAATTGCCTCACCCCGTTCTCCACCCCCCACCCTTGGCAGAAGAAAGTAAAGAAATAAAAACGACCTGCGAGAGAAGTCGGGGAAATAATGCCCCAAAGCCGAGGTGGGCAGGAGGCAAACCCGCGGCGGGGCCCGACACGCGGGGCGGGGGACGGTCCCTACCTGGGGCGGGGCGGCGGCGGCGGGGTCGGGGTCGGGGCGCCCATGGCTTCGCCGGCCTCGGGCGGCGGCGCCGGGAAACACCAGCGGCTCAGCGCCGCCCGGAGCCCGCCGCGCTCGCGGCGGCCGCCCCGGCGCCGTCATTGGGCCGGCGCGTCACGTGGCGCGGCCGGCGGGCGAGCCTCCCCGGCACGCGTAACCCTTTACCTGCGCGCCCGGAGCCGCGCGGGGCCCCGGCCGCCCGACCCCCGGATCCCCGGCGCCGGGCTGGCCCTCCCGCCCCGCGCGCGCGGAAGCAGCAAATGCTGGCGCTCTCGACGAGCGGGACGCGTGCCCACCGCCTGCCGGTGCTGGGAAACGTCTCGGTGCCTACTTTTCTGTCGCGCTGGAGGGAGAAGGGAGATTCCTATGAATCCGTACATGCACGTAAGTGCCCCCCCTGGCACACAGACCGGGACCCCTCACCCCCGTGTTTTTGTGTGCTTCTGTTTCCTTCTCAGTTCTGGCTCGCCCGCTTAGACCTAGCGTGTGCACTGTCGCCTGCCTGCACCATCAGAGGAGGTGATGGGCTGAGACACACGGCGCAGACACTACCACGCTGGAACTCCCAGAGAAGCTGCACGCACTCGCCTGCACCCTGGAGACCACATTGGGAGTGCAGCGGGGCCAAGCTTCCCCCTTCCCTCTCTTTTCCCCACCTTCCCTCTCTTTTCCCGGGCTCTTGGAACCGGGCTGCAGCACTGCGTCCACACCTAACTGAGCTCCACGCCGGTACTTGTTGCAGTGCGTGCCCCTAAGGTGGGTGGAGAGCTGGTGGCTTTTCCTTAAAATACTACTGAGGTGTTGGACATTCTTTGCACCTGTGCTCCAGCGTCGAGCTAGGTTTGACAGGAAAATGCGTTAAGCAACTGCGCCACCTAGCTCACCCTCCTCTGTCTTGGTCAGATCCTCCAGGGAGAGCCGGGATAAACTAGGATGCTGGAGAAGCCGGGGGACAGAATAAACGATTTAAAGACGGACATGCTGTCCTTAGTCTTTAATGTGTCCGCTTTAGTGATTCCAGCCCCATTTCCACATTTGTCAGGCTTTACGGGAGAAAACTCATTTTTTTTAACGTTGCCAGTTGTATGGTACCTGCATGCTTTCAAATGATAGATTTAGAGAGACGTTATATGCTGTTTTACATTATTTTCTGATAAAAACGTTGTCACAATAGAGGACCCTTGTGTCCAACGTCTAGCGGATGTTTTAATAATGTCTACAGAATATTGGTATATTTATCAGTTAAGTTATTCTGACCAAAAAGGCAGTGGTATTTATCTTCGGGTTTGAAGTGTGATGGGTTCCCAGACTAGCAGAATCAGCTTCATCTGGAGGAATTTAGGAAAAATGCCGATTTGGGGGCTCCACCTCAGACATACTGATTCTGAAATAGGTGGGGATAGGGAGGGTGAAGTAACTCTTTTTTTTTTTTTTTTAAACAAATCTTGTTTTAACACATGATGCACACTCCAGTTTGAGAACCGCTGCACTGAGTTTGTTCCAGCAGCTGGCTCAGTTACCTTCCCCTACCCAAGGCTGGGGCTCTAGAAAGCCGGAAGTGGTGGCGCTCTTGGTACTCTTAATTCAGTCTCACATAATTTGTCGTATCGGTACCCTGAGAGGAAACCCTCCAATATGCCTACACACGAGTCATCTGTCCCTCATGCAGATCACGTGGAATGTCTACTGGACGCCTGAGGGGATCCTTGTGAAAAAACACGGAAGAAAAACCGATGGTTTCTTGATATCTGTGGGAGTGAAAGACCATGATTCAGTTAGTGTTTTAGGTGTGTTCATGTTTTCACTGGCATAGAAATCGTTCCCAACTGATGACTCATGAAAGAGAAAAACCAGGGGCGCCTGGGTGGCTCAGTTGGTTAAGCATACGACTCTGGCTCAGATCATGATCTCCTGGTTCATGGGTTCAAGCCCTGTGTCAGGCTCTCTCAGCACAGAGCCCGAAGCCTGCTTCCGATTCTGTCTCCGTCTCTCTCTGCCCCTCCCCTGCTCATGCACTCTCTCTCAAAAATAAATATTAAAAAAAAAAATTTAAAGAAAAAGAAAGAAAAACCGACTTGAGTGGATTTGTCAATACAGTTCTAAATTTATCTGTATGGTTCTAAAAATAAAAAAGACACAGAGTTTAAAACGTTTGTGGTATTGGCTTACATTATAACCCCAGATGGCACGTATTATGCATTTTAGACTTTTGAGAAAGAGATCACAGTTGGATTCTTTGCCGTTAGCTCCAGTTTCTCCACTGGGTGGATAGCACTTTTCCAGTTGCCAGCATGGATGTCTTTCGAACTCTCTAGGTCCAACTTTATTTGAGTATTTCCTTCATTTTCATCTCCTAGCCTATTCATTTTACCAGTTTCAGTTGGAGCTGGAATTATGTGAGTTCTCCATTGTTCATCACACAGCTCTGTCAGGCCCTGAAATCATGCCTCTTCCCAGCATCCTCGCTGCTCCTGTCCTAAGATCGAGATCTTCTGCTCTCTATCTCAGATTATTGCCATAGTTTCTTTACTGGTCCCTGGCTTCTGGCCTTTTCCATCTCTGAGCTATCTGACCTCATACTGCCTGAGTCATTCTAAAAACCATTTCATCCAGACTTTTCCCCTTCTCAGAACCTTTTCCGTGATTCCCTATGAGCCACAGAATAAAGTTTAATTTCATGGATGTATGTATTTATTTAAATAAGCTCTGTGCCCAACATGGGGCTTGAACTCATGACCCCATGATTAAGAGTTGCATGCCCTACGAATGAGCCAGCCAGGCACCTCCAGAGTAAAGTTTAAAAAACCGACATAGCAGGGTGCCTGGGTGGCTCAGTCGGTTAAGTGTCCATCTTTGGCTTGGGTCATGATCTCGCGGATCTATGAATTCGAGTCTCATATCGGGCTCTGTGTTGACAGCCCAGTGCCTGAAGCCTGCCTCAGATTCTGTGTCTCCCTCTCTCTGCCCCTCCCCTGCTCACACCCTGTCTGTCTGTCTCTCTCTAAAACAAATAGATTTTAAAAAATAATAAAAATAAAAAGCCAACATAGCATCTGAAGTCACCCACAATGTATGTTGACTCTTCCGGTTTCCCTTTTTTCGCTTACTCAAATTCCTTCCCCTGAAATGTCTTTTTGACATTCTGACAGCTAAGTGCTGGTTATCCTTCAAACCTCCGCTGTCACCTCCTCTCGGCCATCCTTTTCGAATCCCGGTTGAGTTCATTTCTCCTCTGCAGTGTATTCTCGACACCTGGCTTTCACTTTATTTATCACAGCCTGTCTTCCATCTCATTTAGCTGGGTCTCCTTTAGACCGTAGGATTCTGGAGGGCAGGGTTTGTGCAGAACTCCTTTTCAAGTCATCCTCGGGCATAATAAGCACAACGCCTTGGACAAAGCGAATGCACGGTATTTGTTGTGTCCTTGACCCTAGGAAAGAAGATGCTTAAGTTTGTTGAGCAGCAAACTCCATGTATATGAAATGTTTTTATGCAAACACTGACGGTCAACTCTTGTGTGTTTTCTCAAAACTGAAAGAGCAGGTCTAACCTTCAACCTAAAGGATTTAGATTAGGATCCAAGAAGGAATTTCCACCATGGGTAGTAGAATTATGGAGAGTTTTCGAGGGGGGTAAATTTTTTTTAATGTTTATTTCTTTATTTTGAGAGAGGGAGAGCACAAGCAGGGAAGAGGCAGAGAGAGAGGGAGAGAGAGAATCCCAAGTGGGCCCCATGCTCAGTGCAGAGCCTGAGGTGGGGCTTGATCTCATGAACCACGAGGTCATCACCTGAGCAGAAATAAAGAGTGGGATGCTAAACCGACTGAGCCACCCAGGTGCCCCTCGAGGCGGGTAAATTCTAAACAGAAATTTCCCAGTTAGATGAAGATGAAACCCAATAGATAATTTCTTCAATTTTTTTTCCTAATGCCTTGATTTTAATTTTCTCTGAGAAAGACTGTTTCATGAAACTAGATACAGAGTTTCATCTGATTATTTCCTAGTTATAATCACTTAAGCTCTTCATCACTAATTTGTTTAAAAACTTTTTTGAGTATGTGTCTGTGTGTGTACAAGAGGGGATTCTCAATTCCAAGAAGCAAGAAATGGAAAAAGTTACATTTGGGAAGGTTCCTCCTTAGTCCTCCCCTCTCATCCGGAGTCAGTTCATGAGTGGGAGAACTCCTTGGCTCTCCTCCTTCCCATCCTTGCACTTGCCCATAGAACTTTTTTGTTCTCCTGTTGAGACTGTGAAATCCTGGAAGGCACAGGCTACTTTTCAAACCTTCTCAAAATGCCATGACCAATAACTATTTGCCGAATGAGCACATCAACAATTGTGGTCTACCCAAAAGTCCTGGGAGTTTTCAGAAACTTCCAGTGATCTTCAGAGCCTAGCCTGGTCTCTGATCTGCCAAGTCATAAAATATGTTATAGGTCATTATCAGTAAGTGCCTACTGGACACTCAATGCTGTAGTGTAAATGCTTTGGAAAAGTGAACACTGATGGTGTATTGACACTCTATTCAGATATTCCGCCTGGACCTCTGTTGCCAGGTTTTTTACATCTGTGAATTTGGAACACTAACTATCCCTACATCATAAGGCCACTGTAGAGATGGCTTAGTATAGACAAAGCCCTAAAAGTAGCATCTGGTGTACAATAACCATGAAAAATTATTACTAGGGGTGCCTGGATGGCTCGGTCGGTTAAGCTTCTGACCTGGGCTCAGGTCATGATCTTGTGGTTCATGTGTTTGAGCCCCGAGTCGGACTCTGTGCTGACAGCTCAGAACCTGGAGTCTGCTTTAGATTCTGTGTCTCCCTCTCTCTCTGCCCCTCCCCCGCTTGTGTGTGTGTGTGTGTGTGTGTGTGTGTGTGTGTGTGTGCGCGCGCGTGCATGTGCGCGTGCTCTCAAAAATAAATAAACATCAAAAAATTAAAAAAGAATATTACTGAAAATCTTTACCCTTCCCAAAGTTGGGGAAGAAAAACACCACACAAATCTAAGTAGTTTATCTTTTATTCATACAAACAATACATACACAAGACTGTACATTGTTCGAAGACCGCAATAATTTTCTAGTGTAACAACTCTGTAATAAAATTTAACTAAATGTAACATTTATGAAAATATAAATCTCTGATTGGGTAATTCTTCCCAACAATACAAAGTTTACATAAAAACATTCAATATGAGCTATCAGTTGCAAACAAGGTAGGAAAAATCATTCAAGTCACTTGTTAAACTCTATTGGCTGTTACATAGAATATTCACACACTACATTTAATCCATCTAGGCATTTAATTTTTAGGAATGTGTGGCACGGAGGTCCAACCAGTAATGACAGGAATAGGAATGTGTTGCCTCAGAAGAGCTAAAAAAAAAAAAAAGAAAGAAAAGAAAAGAAAAGAAAAAAAAAAAGCATTGACTCCTGTAATGAACTTCACGTGATTTCTACGTGGGCTGGGCCTTCTCTGGGCTACCCCCTTTCTGGCTAGTAGCTAGACCACAAGGAACATACTGAGAAAAAGTCTTTCACTACGGAGTGGGGTGTTTATATCTGAATCCTACCTCTGTATGCTTACGTGTCAAACTGCTTTCCAAAGTGAAATGCAGTGAGCTTGGATTCCCTGTGGCTTAGATCACTCTGCTTCTCCCACAGCAAAAACAATCAAGATGCCCCTGCTTTTTTCCCCACATTGGTCCCCAACATCCCTTCTGTAAGGACAGGAGCAGAAGCTATCACTACCTTTATTTGACTGTTTGCACAGACAGTACAGCGGAGAGGCTAAAGGTCTGTCTAGGAATACATGGTGAGTTCATGGCAGAGCCGGGCTGACAGCACATCGTTTCCTTGGCCGTTATTCACAGCAACACAGGTCGCTGCTGCCACTTCCAAGCCAAACCAGACCCCTGCTACTGACAGACGCCCTGCGCGCAATTGTCCGAGGACAAGCCGCGTGGAGGCTGTGAAAGGAAGAAAATCACTTTCCCGCTTTGGGAATGTGATTATTTTCTTTTAAATAAGTGAAGTCGTGTTTAAAAAGTGTTGGATACCATTCCACAGCTTCTGCTCTGAATGGATGAGATTATAAAAGAGCCCCAAAGAGCCCTCGAGCAGAAAAAGGCTGACAGAAGGAGAAGCATACATAGAGTGTGGGGAAGTAAGAAAGTGATTACAAACAGGGACAGTCAGGAACTTCTGGACACCCTTAAGATTTATGGAATATTTTAGCACAAAGACAGGCATATTCAGTGTGTCCCCGAGTATTTGGTCATCCATCTGCGTTTTACACAGGAAAGAGGAGGAGTAAGAATAAGGCAAATGTCATCCGTGTTTCGTAGACGGCGTGTCAAGAAAGCTTTCTGGTAGGATTTACCGCAGGATTTAGGAAATAATGTATGCTTCCGTACAACCGAGTGAGTAGCACAGGCTTTTGTTGGTACGATAATGGAAACGAACAGATGTCTTGACCCAATCTGTAATGCCCTTTCTGTAATTCCTCTTTACACTCGGCCCAAATAGGCATTTCAAAAAGACAGGAGAAGATTGTGGTTCCTTATTCAGTGTGTTCTTCTGCAGCCCAGGAAGCAGTTGAAAAATCATTATGTTCCATGATAGAGAAGCCCTGCGCGCAACTGTCCCAACCGTGTCTTAACGAAGACCGACTCTGTGTGTTCAATAGCGCTAGGACAGTGGTTCACTTAGCACTCCTGCCCAGCACAGTTTGTGGCCTCACATTTCACGGCCTTTCTCTTGGGACACTGGGAGCACACTGGGGGCATTTTTGTTACGTTATTTTGCACCTTTTGACCTTCCATCTGCAGACTGGGTTTACACAGTTGTCAGGCTTGTAAAACGTGAGGAGAGATTAAGGCTCTGTTAACTATGGCCACGCGATCGTTCACGCTCACAGCTCCAGACGATTTCTGCAGAACTAACCCCAGTCCAGGCGGTGTGTTTATAGTTCTAGCCTCTGTCATCCGAACCCGTGGCGTGGGTTCCGCTGCTTCTTCCCACACAGCTGATT
This sequence comes from Paguma larvata, assembly GCA_030068075.1. NCBI lineage: Eukaryota > Metazoa > Chordata > Mammalia > Carnivora > Viverridae > Paguma > Paguma larvata. Next base: position 165,737,964 of record CM057823.1, read on the forward strand.
TCAAAAATATTCCCCTAGCTTCCAGTTGATGTAGCTGTTTAAACGCCATTTTGAGAAATTCTTGGTCAAGACTTCATTCCGGATTAACTTTGACCAAAAAATAAAAGGAAAGAAAACTCCAAAGCAGTCCTACATTTCTATGCTTTTGACGAGCACGTTAACACCGGAACTCCAGCCTCTGTCCTGTTTTTCGAGAAATGAGTAGGTTATCATTTGGGATACAGAAGATACTTTTTTTTTTCTTTTTCCCTTTTGTATGTGTATCGTTCACATCTGCTGATCAGGAAGAGCGTCTTGTCAGTTGTCTGGGGCATAGCTGTGGCCCCTGGATTCCAGGGCGGAGCACCCGCGGTCACAGCAGGGATTGTGTTTCTTGGAGGGCGTCGCCTCATTGGGCTCAGAGGAGTCACTCACTGTGATGGGACTGTCTCTCGCAAAGACCTCAGTAGACTCTCTCCATAGGCAATCCACAGACACTTTGAAACAGTAACTGCTACACTTCGGCCGGGATGCCTGTGTCGCATTGTTGAAAATCTGCCTGCTGTTGGACGTGGCGATCTTGATCTTCAGTGCAGCATCCACACGGTCGACCACCGTGTATATCCCTATACTCCCATCATCGAAACCCACTATGATGTTCAGGTGCCTCTGTGAGAGGGCAAGAAAAGTTGGCGTTTTGTAAAGGGAACAAGCACCGATAATTTTGCCGTCGGCCAGTCTCATTACAATCAAACTGGATGTCACGCCGTTTTCATCCTCTTCCTCCCCGTTTCGGAAACAAATGTAGACCAGGTAGCGACCATCTCGAGACAGCCTTTGCCGCCAGATGACCCCAGAGGCGTGAACCACCCGTAATTTACCGCTGTGTAAGTCCAGTACGTTGATATTGTCATCTCCTCTGGCTATAATGCCTAGCTTTCCGTTGGGAGAAATTTCAAAATCCTCCAGATTTTTCAGGAAGTTGTTGGGAAGCTGCACACGGCGACAGATCACCTCATCAGTCAGACTCCAGATGTTCACGCTCTCGGCCGATGTGATAAACACAACGACGTCAGGACAGTCGGGGATCAGTTTAAAATTTACAATGGTCGTGCCGTCTTCACAGCAAAATTTCTTGGTGATGCTTCCCGTCCAGAGACTGACCGCCAGCACTTTGCTTTTGGTCATTCCCACCACGAAGGTATTCGCCGAAGTTATGAAGGCATTCTGCAAAGTGGTCAAAATGTTGCAGACCCTGTGGCCCGTGGCCAGTCTCCAAACCCTGGAGGCGTTTTCCTCACACAGAGAGACCACAAACTGGTCATTGTGTGTAATTAGCAGCTGAGATATTCTCTGCCCGTTAATTCGGAAGAGGTTTTCGCCACTGCTGGTGTGCCAGACGTACTGGCTGCTTTTGTCGTCCGAGGTCACCATCACGTCTCCAGAGGATGTCAACACGCAGTGTTCGACTATTCCTTCATGCTTAAACACTGCTTCAAGGAACCCACTGCTGAAGTTCCACTTATGGACACAATCAGAGCCATCGAGGGAATAAATGATTTCTCCTCTAGCTGGTAACACCAGACTTTGGATGGGTTTCCCCGTCTTATCTATGTTGGACATAGCTGTGATTATATCTATATCCCAGATAGAAAGAACACCACTGGTTGATAAAGATAGCAGCATGTTATGGTGACTGGATTTCACCAATTTGACGATGGTCCCTGAGATTTCCTGTAAGCTTGCCATACACTGTCCTGTGTCCCGCCTCCAAAAAAACACAGCCGAGGTATTTTCCATGGTCGCGATGATGCAGTCTCCATTTTTGGACAGCACAGCAGATATAAAGCGTTCATTGTGCTTAGCTCTGAACTTTTCAGCCACCTTCCACATGCCAGTATCTAAGAGCTCGATGCTGAGGGCTTTACAGATCAGAATCGCATTTTGGTCCTCTGAAAGTTCAATGCTGACCACCTCGCTGTCTTCTCTTCTGCAGTCAAAGTCATCAGTCAACTGGGGATTGGAAATGTCCTCAGTATTCCAAACAGAAAGGCTTCCCTCACTATCCACCATTACCATTTCTTGAGCCGTGTCCAAGATAAGAAGAAACTTCACAAACCCGCCCGAAAATTCAGATGTCACTGTACATAACTTTTCTCCACTCCCTAAATGAAATATGGTAGTGGTGTTCAGGTACTGTCCACAGAAAGCATACATGCCATCCAGAGAGCACTGGACACAGGTCACTTCGTACCAGCAGTGGAACTGGTAAAGGGGCCACCCATAGAGCAGATCGATGACAGTGACATCTTTGCTGGCCTCAAGCCATGCAAGGGCGTGGTTGACGGACAGCGTAAACCCATTGATGTAGGTGGAGCTGCTCCCGTGCTTGGTCCCTTTGATTTCCACTTCAGACAGAAGACAAGAATTCACATTGTCATAAACCAACAAGGTATTATTTGTCGTGGCCACCACAAGATACTTTTCGTCACTGGTGAGTTTCATGCCCAGGATGACAGACTGGGCTGTGGTGATTTGCCTGAGCAGCTGGCGAGTTTCCACATCCCATGTGCTGATGGAACCATTTTCTAAAGCTGCAAGGACAGTGCTGGGGTTACAGGTGGGCAGAATCTCAGTGACATGCAGGTGACTAGATGACAAGGGAAGACGCTCCGGGCTATATGTCACGTCCATGGATGAATGTAATGGCACAATGGAGCAATACTTGGGCCCGTCTTTGTCGCATTCTAAAAGGAGGTGTCTAAGTTTGGGCAGGGAACTCACAACAGGCAGCAGCCTTTGTTGAAGCTCCGCTGAAAGGGAGCCCGGAAACGCAGTGACCTTGTTTTTGATGCCACGGAGAGTGCTCGCCAGGAACTTCAGCTCCTTCTCTTGAGAGTAGTTGTAAGCCAGCTCGATGTCTGAAAGCACTTTGTCGAACTGGCCGATTTTGATCATGGTGTAAAGCCAGCTGAAGTTCATGATGATTCCGTAAAGCAGGTCATCGGTTTTTCCACACCTCGTCAGGTGGTGCAAGAGCTCCGACATTTTCCGATGGTTGACGAAGAAGATGTCCGGCTCCAGCGGATTACACTGGAAAACCCAGGGCTGGTCTGGAGCCTGCCTATCAAAGGAGGCCTGTTCCATGAAGTGCTTTTCTTCCTCCACCAGGCTTCTGCTCTCCAAGTCAAGGCAGCCATTCAAGTAGGCATCTTGGAGGCAGAAAACTTTCCTCCTGCCCCCTGACCAGACTCCCAGGAAATAATCTGCCAGGGTGGTGTGCATTTCACGCAGGTCACTGTCGTCCTGCAGATACAACTTCTGGGCTATGAGCTGCAGGTGCCTGTTGGCCCAGACCAGGAGTGTGACGTTCTTCACGTGTCTTTCTATTAAGTATCCACTGAGACCCTCCTTGAGCCTCGCGATGTACAGATAAGGTACTCTCAGGGGATTACTGGGCCTAGTATTCTCATTGAGCTCATTCATGACACTGTTGTCTAGGGCCAACACATCCTCCAGTTCCATTTCGCTCAAACCCATTTTGGCCATGGTGATGTAACCAAGAGCCCTGGAGACCAGTTTCTGACCACACTTCTTTTCCAAGGACCAGAATAGCTGCTCTATACTTTCATGAACGGTGACACAGAGGGAGGATTCATCGACGTCTTTATGAGATCTCCAATGTCTCACCTCCCTGAAGGTCAGGTTCACAAACATGGGCAGCGTGCACTTGGAGAACGCGTTGTTCACATAAATCTGCTGGCCTGATGTGACCTTCCTTTTGACCCGCAGCAGCTGGTGTTTGAGGACCTGGCTGCACATCTTCCTGTCCCGGGGAATCAGCTCAATGTAGTTGGCTTCTTCGTGGATAAGGCACCTCAGTTTCTGTAAGATTCCATGTCTGTTGGGCAGTGTGGACAGGACTATTCGAACAAAGCGGGGAAGGTGAGCTGGGAGCCACCAAAGCTTCCTGGCCTCATCGTTCTCTGAGAGCTGCTCCAGGGCATCGAATATTATTACTAGAGGTCTCTGTAATGAAGACTCATTCAAAAGGTTTATAAATAAGTCACGAAGGTCATGGATTTTCTTAGGGTAGCTTTGAACCAGACACCGGTAGTTGACTGCCAATTGTTCACAAACGCTTAGAAGGAGAGTCTTCAGGTCAGTACTCATGTCTGTGGTTCCTAGAAATCTCACAACGACTACTGGGTCAGATTCTGGTCCTGTGTCTTCATGTAGCCAGCCATAAGCCTAAAACATAAAGGCAGTGTTTAGAATGGTAATATATATTCACATATATATACACACACATGTATAACACATGTGCAACATGTCCAGCAGCGTTTCTTCTCTCCAGGGGTCAGACTGCTGGTAACCCTGACCATGAAGAAAGTGGCTTAGAACCAAGAAATGGGGAAACCTTCCGAGAAGATCAAAGAGCCGTCACAAAGCTCATGCACCAAAACCTATAGGTGAGACCCTCAGGATCACTCTACTGAAGGGAATAAAATAGGGATAAAAGTATTATTCAATCACAAGGCAGCACTTAGCTTGTATTCTAAAAGTTACAAAGGATTTCATAAACAGTCAATCTGCATATTCAGCATGGTCAGTTTTTCATCACTGAATCCTATCTCCTGGAATGGTTGTTGGCACACAGTAGGTGCTTAGTATTTGTTCAATGAATAGATTCAGTAGTGATTTACACATTATATTGTGTCAAATATTGAGATCACATATGGCTGATCAAATTCCTAGTTAATTAGAATGCAGTAAACATAATACTAAAGTACTAAATATAATCTTCTATGATTCAGAGATAGGGGTCATCTTTATGATTCTTTATCGTTGTCCTAGAAATCTATATAATGCTGGCTAAAATTTTGTTAAATTTTGTATTTTTATAACAGACCGTTTACCATATGTAAACAGTCAGTTATCAGTCCTGAGATTCTCTCTCCGTAGGGTAGATGGATTACAGTAGCATTTTACAGAAGAGGAAACTGAGGCCCAGACTGAATAAATGACTTGCTCAGAGTTAAATGGTTACCAAGAGACAAAGCTGGAGTTATTTATTTTTTTTTCTCTTCAAATTATAGTTAAGGAGATAACATATATGAGGGAGTTGCTAGGTTTAGTATTTCTCTGTCTGGAAAGGCAAGGACAACAAGGGATATGATCAAAGTGTGAAACACATTCCAAAGCCTATTTTTAGGGAAATAAAGTCACCAAGGGTACTTCTTAGGAAAGGGCATATTTTATAAATGAGGAAGTAAGTTTATGAAACTTGGTTCCTCAAGATATATAGTTCAGGGGGCGCCTGGGTGGCTCAGTTGGTTAAGCCAACTTCAGCTCAGGTCACGATCTCATAGTTTGTGAGTTCGAGCCCCACACCCAGGTCTGTGGGCTGTGCAGTGACAGTGTGGAGCCTTCTTGTGATTCTCTTCCCTCTCCCTCTCCCCTCTCCCCAACTTGCACTCTCTTTCTCTGTCTCAAAATAAATAAATAAACTTAGGGGGGAAAAAGATATAGTTCAGGTTAAGGTATGAGTAAGTTTAGAAAAAAGTATGGATGCCATTTTCCTGGCATGGCTAGGAATGGGCTGTTCAGGAAAAGAAGCAGTTTATTGTTTAGCTCCAATCTTTGAAGTTGATAGGGAGGAAGATAATCCTGCCATCCCACTACAACTGTCCTTCAGTGGCAAATCAGAGACGGAACACAGTATTTTGTCTCTCCATGGATTGCTTATGATGATTATGTGCACTGTCCTCTCCTCCCCGTCATGCTCTCTCCTCCCAGTCATGCATTGTTGAGAATACGGTATCTGTAGAGAGCGACCCTCTGATCATGAGCTCGTGTCTGTGGAAATGTTGGGCACATAGGAGATAACATCGAGATAAACACAAGATGTCTGTCTGCATCCTAACAAAGGACACGAAGTCACAAAGAGGCACAGGTTGTCGTCGGCAGGACAGACATCCCCCAGTAGAGAGGTGAATGGAGTAGAGGCAGGGAACCTAGAAACAGGTGAGGCTTCTTGTGGGACCAGGGTCCTGGTCTGTGAGTAGACACACTGGTGATTGGACAAAATATCCAGAAGAGCGAGAGCTCAGAAAACCATTTCTCAAGGCGCCTGGGTGGCACAGTCAGTTAAGTGTCCGACTTTGGCTCAGGTCATGGCCTCGTGGTTAGTGGGTTCAAGCTTTGCATTGGCCTCTATGCTGACAGCTCAGAGCCTGGAGCCTGCTTCGGATTCTGTGTTTCCCTCTCTTTCCGCCCCTCCCCCACTAGTGCTCTGTGTCTCTCTCTCTCAAAAATAAACAAACATTAAAAACAAAACATTTCTCAAGTTGACTAACTCACCTGTCGCCACACTCTGCCCCCGGGGGGACTGTTTATCTCTACAGGCACATCCGCACATCCCGCATGGTTCTTTACCTCCTGGGCTACCGCACGCACAGTTGCAACCCATACATGTTTAATATAGTCAAGTCCAACAACATTTGCCCCTTTAACCACCTCACCCTTCCCTCTTCCAGAGGAAAAAAGCCCTCAAGCGAATGTGAAATGGTGTACATGGATGTTTTCTCCATGGATTTCAGCTTCTGTGTGCTCCTCGTAGTATTGCTCTCACGCTTACTTGGAACAACTCTAAAGTTTGAAGGTTCACATTCAAATTAGTATTCAAACACACACACACACACACACACACACACACACACACAACTTACTTTGATGCAACATGGCTCTTGAATATAAGTCCACCACTGTTTCTGGTGTTCAATTAGAAAAGAACTATGTCATTTAACGCTAGAAGAAAAACCAGCAGCTGAACTTGGCATATTAAGAAATGGTAAATTAACTTTCCTAAGGGCTTTTAAAAAAATGTTTATTTTGAGAGCGAGAGATTGAGAGACAGGGTGTATACGTGCGCGTGAGCTGGGAGAGGGAGAAAAAGAACCCTTAGCAGGCTCCACACTGTCAGTGGGAGCCTGACTCAGGGCTCTATCTCATCTGAGATCATGTCCCGAGCCCAAATCAAGAGTTGGACACTTAAACCACCGAGCTGCTCAGGCACTCCTCCTAAGGACTTTTTAAGAGTAAGCTTATACACCTGAGTTTTGCCAGTGTGCTTACTCAGGATCCTAATCTCAATATGGGTTGCAACACAAGTGTCCCTGCTTTTGTCCTCAAGATGACCTACCTGAGATTGTGACATGTGACAGGGCATGTGACAGATGACAAGAGTGTGAAGTTAAAGGAAGCTCTGTTTTGGGAAAGTAGCCAGAGGAAGAACGGTAGAGGGACTGTGAGTTAATGCCAGGATAATGTAGACCATCAGACTTGGATAGCAAGTGCAGCAGTAGCTTATCATGGAACTAGTTTCGTCCAGTTTAGACTGACATGCCAAGACAATAGACACCACATTCCAGAGTGAGGTTCCAGACCATCATGCAAGATTTGTAAGGGATGTGTGAAAACCAGTTTTGCTGCCTTTAGTGAATGACTCACCTTCTGCCTAAAGATGCATTTCAAGAGGCCAAGAAAAACACTGGAGATGAGGATGTCGGGGGTCATATCTATGACCGCCCACTCCCAAAAGGGAGGACTGAGAGATGTCCTCCCTTCTCGCCCGGGGAAGGGGCTGTGATGGACCACTTAGAGGTTGTTCCCCAGAGCTGGGGAGACAGATGTCATCAGACACCTGAGAAACTTGGAGGTTGACTGACAAGACTGGCCAGCTGCTTGGACGGAGGCGCGATGGAGACCTGCTGTATCGCCACTGGGGTTTTCACAGGGCGAAAGTACCCGAGTGTTTCCCAGGGTCAGATGTGGGCCGCTGGCAAGACGGAGCTGACAAAGGTTTTTGTTGTTTCTGTTTGCCCCAGGTCCTATCTAAGAGAGCCTGCTGGGCTGTGGACCTTGGCAGAAAGGTACCAGAAGAGTGTGGCCACATGTCCAGGAGCCATGGAAGTGACCAGCGGGAAAGAAAAATGCACCATCTGTGTTTAGGGAACTGTAGGTAAGGTGCTTAGTATGTGGGAGGGGTATGGGAGGCAAAGGACATCCAGGAAACTCGGAAAAGGTCTCAGAAGAAATAGGAGGCAGTTTTATAAATACCTGCCAAGACCAGAGAGGGTGGAACCCAATTTTCAGAACAGTACTGGTCACGTAAGAACACTCTGGCCACCTCATCTTTCCTATATCCCCGAAGCCACAACCCTATAGGAGTCACAGCCTAACAGGGGTCACATGCTTGGGATTAGGGATGGAGGGGAAGAGGTACCGTGTGGCGAAAGCAGAAGATCACATCCCTGCTTCCCACTGCAGGTGCCAGGCTTACAGTGAGCCCCCGCTGCAGGAGAGAAATGAACTCAAGTTTCAATTATCATCTTAGACTGGACACATTTAATTGCTGAACCAAGCATGACTCAGAGTCCAGAGCGATTTGGGGGGCTTGTCTGTGGCGAGAGGGCTGAGAGGAGCTGTGAGATCTGCCCTGGTTTCCATCCAAGTGGGAACGAACCCCACAGCATGAGTTTGACCAAGGAGAGAAAAAAGTAAAGCTGCTCTCTCACTGCGCCCTATGTGCCTTATTCTCTGACTATAACTGTTACATCAGCCTAAGGGAGACCCGGAGGTATCCATTCCCAACAACGAATTATAATTCACAGAAAATGGAAATGACTGTGATCGATCTATCTTTTCCGCAAAGTAAAAGACTGTTACAAACGAGCAGGTGAAAGAACAGACTTTTACCTTCTTTGCTACTTCAGCCAGCAGGAGGGTCTTCCCGGTACACGGTCCGCCGTATATAACGAGAGGGTTGATGTGCCCGGTTTTGCTTGGAAGAACGTACTTATGCACTATGTTGAGAGATTCACATTTGTACTCGTAGAAGGAGGCGTATGTCTTACATAATGACGAATGCTGAAGGATTTCATCGTAGAGCGTGTCAGTTTCGGTGTCAAAATTCTGTTGAACGGTTGCCTGAATTATATCGATCATGTCCTCATAAAATTGCTTACCAAGCCCTTCTATGTAATGATTTTCTATTTCTTGGGAGTATCCCAGTTTCATGTCACAATGAGTAACCGACGTGTACACTCTCAGATTAGATGACGCAACAATAGTAGGAATAAATTCATCCCTGAGTTTTATCAGCTTCTCTTGGGCTTCTGCGTCCCGCATGATCCTTGGTTCTGTTCCCGTTATATCCATGTACTTTCCCATCTCTGGGATTTTCACAAAACGTTCAATGTTAGCAATTTTCCGAATGTAGCAGACACACTTCTTTAGGAATGCTGGAGTTTGCTTTCCTAGGGCAAAGTCAAACTCGTCCTCTATCGCTGAAAGAAAATATGGCATGGGGTTTATTGTCTAGAGCAAAGGAGCGGCGGGCCCACACTCCCAGCGCTTATCTCTCCAGTCACCATGGGAGACTATTTTGCTTGCAGTGTGTAGCAGAGTCGTCTGTAGATTAGTTTCTTAACTCCTCAATTTCCTATCTGTCTTTTCCTAAACAGCTGGGGACCTAGGGGCACCTGGGCGGCTCGGTCGGTTAAGCATCCGACCTCGGCTTAGGCCATAGGCTCACAGTTTGTGAGTTCAAGCCCTGCATCAGGCTCTGCGCTGGCAGTGTGGAGTCTGCTTCAGATCCTCTCTCTCCCTCTCTCTCTGCACCTCCCCCATGCACGTGCACCTGTGTGTGTGCCCCCTCTCTCTCTTTCAAAAATAAATAAATATTTAAAGAAAAAATAGCCAGGAAACCAGGACATTGTGGGTTTTACTTAAATTGTTTCATTTCCTTCCCAGAGAGGTTGAACGTAAGCATGAAAAAGAAAGTGTACCAAGTTTATAGTTGATTCTTTTCAGTTCCTGTTCAGCTTCTGACTTAAAGGGTTCTAATAGCAAAAAGCAGGGACCAGCTGGAGCCAGGCAAGAATGAGGAAGAGGCCAAATGACATATCTAGTTTACTTTTTCCTTGTCAGTCTCTCCTTTACATTACAGCTTCACCATTGTGTTTGGGATGCATTGTACCCCAGACAGGGATGTGTAAATAGTAATATAAGAACATATTCAACATATAATCATGTTCTTGATCAATCTGAATTATCCATGTTACTGTTAAATTCCATTATATCCATTGGAGCAGGTACAGAAAAAGGACTTAGTGTGCAAATATTTCTTTGAAGATAAACCAGGTTAGCTTACAATGTGCTTACACACAAGTAAATACACATTATAAATCATTGAGGCCCCATAGCAACTTTTAAGACTGGAATATTAGTGACAAAAACATCGCTTGTGCATTATTTTAAGGAGGAAAAATAAAAATAAATGAAATAATTAAACCAATGGCACTGAACTTTAAGGCGAGCAATCTTTCAAAACTGGACCCCTCCCTGCCCCCCTCCGCTTTCCTTCATCCAGTTGGTCTTAACTGAGTGTCTACTATATGCCAGGCATGCTGCTAGCTGCTCAGGATATAGTGGTGAGAGAAAACAGACAATGCTGAGAGAAAAAGCCCTTATGGCATTTACAATCTAATAGAGGTTGAATCATTGAGTCCCACAAATAAATATATTATAATTGTTTTAGTCTTGTGAAAGAGAATGACATGGTACAATGAGAGCGGACAATTAGGAGGGCTACCCTACTTAGAGAAGTCATGGAAGGCTTTCTTAAGGAGGTGACTATTAGGCTGTGATCTGATGGAAGAATTGGGGTGTGGGGTGGGCCCTGAATATGCAGGTTGGGGGTGGCCAGAAACTGAAAATATTCTGGGGTGCCGGGGTGGCTCAGTCGGTTAAGCATCTGACTTTGGCTCAGGTCATGATCTCACAGTCATAAGTTTGAAACCTGCATTGAGCTCTGCACTGACAGTGTGGAGCTTGCTTGGGATTCTCTCTCACGTTCTCTCTCTGTCCCTCCCCCATGCATGCTCTTTCTTTATCTCAAAAGGAAAAAAAAAAAGAAAAAGAAAACTGAACACATTTCACGTGCTGGCCACAACTCCAACATCAAGCAAAACTAGAACATATATGTATTCTATGCCGTAACTATTAAGGAAGTTGGAGACTGTATTTTTAAATGGCCTTTTCATGGAACTCTCATGGTAATTTTTTCAGTAATGACAGCAATCAATCAAAAGCGATGACTCAAGTAAAAAAGATATGTTTATAGCCACCAGTGTGGAGTGAGCTGTGCTACGGCCATCAGTACATTTAACAAAGGTTTTGATCAAGCAAGTTGGTTAATGAGGCCAGTTAAAGGAGCTTATACAGTATATAGCTACTCTTCTTTTTAGGAGAGTAAGAACTTGTTGTAATGTAGATGAGGGAAGCTGTAAGAAACCTGCAGAAAGCACCCGTTGGCTCCTCTCTTGTCCAGCTATCTGTGTGACATGCTGGGGGGCACCCTGAATTAACCAGGTGCTACCTTCTGTGTATCATGAGGAGGAAGATGTCAACCTGTAGCATGTGTACCTAACAGATGGTTACCACAGATATGCCCTGTTACCTGTGAGGCCCAGAAAACAAATGAACTATAACCTGACATTGTTATCACTTGTATGGAAAGAATGTGTCAGTCAGGAGTGTTGATTATAAAGGGATTGTAAGAAGACACAGAGACAAACCAAGTTGGTAGAACCCATCTAAGCTTGGCTCAGGGGGAAAAAAAGAGGCTATACATAAGAATGCCTAGTTGATGGTATAGACTTACTAAATATACCTGAATAAATGAGTCATGTGAGACAAGACAACTCTATAGATATATTTCTAGAAACCAAGTGCATTCTCATGATTTGGGGGGACTTTTATTAATACCTTCTGATATTTATTTGCTTGTAAAAATTATAACTATCCCCAGAAAATTCTTACCAGAACATCATATTTGTTTTCTGTCTTTGCATTTTTCTAAATACGCTCAAGTTTAACTGGCCATAGTACCCGATGAAGATAACATTAGGAGAGTTCCAGCCCTGGCAACTGTCATTCAGGAGATATAAATCCCCAAAACCACTGTCCCTGAGACCACTCAGATTTTTGATGTTCATAGTTGGACACTGTGTTGGGGTCTAGTTTATTTCTCTTCCTCTCCTGTTATTTTATTAAGGAGAAAGTGGGCGTGTGAAAAATTACACTCAGATATAAAGAGTTCACCTTCCCAGACCCTACCAAGTATTCATATTCCAACATTTCTGAAAATATTAAAGTAATCTACTATATCCCCTTCAAAGAACTGGCACTTCTCCATTCATTTTTATTTGTGTAGACATGGTTTTAAAATAAGTTTGAAATGTGAAATAAATAAATAGTTATAAGCATGCATACCATTAAGAGATGTACTCCAAGCAGAAAACAGCCCACTTGGAGTAGTGTGCACTACATAGTACGAAGATGAAGTTATTAATCTGTGTTCATGGCTGGCCCTATGGACAGCATTCTTTAGAGCAAATTAGGAGACAGTTTTTGTGGGCGACATACTTGAACTGTAGGATTCTAAATAAGAGGATGCCTTCTCCAACCTGGCATCTCTTCCATCACGAATCAGAAAGCTTTTGCTCTGAGCATTTTCTTCTATTACAGCACAGTTGTAGGACGACGTTTTGTTCTTCATAAACATGAAGAGCTAGAGTTTAAAAGTTGGATGAAAAAGATCCCAGAGGAGCAAGGCTATCTGCCAATCTGTATATTCTAAGGATAGTACTGATTCTGGCCAATTTAAACATTTTCAGGGAGACCTAAAATAAGAGCTAATTTTTGATAGCTTCTAGAGAATGAATTTGTCCAACATGGTTATAATTTCCCTAAGCTTGAAATACACATACACAGAGAGAATGATATTAAGTGTGCTTTAGGTTTTCATAGATGCTTTGTCACGTCATTCACAAAACTAATCCGAAAATGCAACTGCTGTTGCTCTTTCCTCAATAATTATTCATTAAAAATAAATGTTCTACACCTGATTACTTTTACCCAGTTGTGTTTGTGCCCTGAAAACTATGACTGATATATTCCTTCAGATCTGTGGTTTCCCTCACATCTTTTTTTTTTTTTTACAGCAATGCCAATTTATTAAGTATGTGCACCATGTCAGGCATCATGCTTTTCAGACAGTATCCCTAATTGTTACAACCTTTTCTTCTCCTCATCTCCTCCACCTTCCAGTTTTTATCTTTCTTACTCCTCCTTTCTCCTCTTCCCTAGATTTACTGTACTTCTCTTTTGCCTTCAACTTCTTCATGTAGTTATTTATTTTTTTAACTTTTTATTGTCAAATTGGTTTCAATACAACACCCAGTGCTCATCCCAACCTGTGCCCTGCTCAGTGCCCACATCCTTTAAAAATAAAGCCTCCTCTCTATGGCTGAGAAAGGCTGAAAAATGAGTCTCTACTTAGTAGGTTCGTATTTTAAGGGTAAATGAGATCTTTCCACTGCTTTCTTTATTTCTCAACCTCTAATGGCTTCCCAGCTTACCCAGAATACAACATAAGGTTCTTATTCTGCTTCATCCCTGCCTCCCCGGGCCTGGCTAGTTACCTTCTTCCTGCTCTCGGAACTTCCTCAGCACATTCCTCTCTCAGGGATCTTGAATCTGGTCATCCCTCTGCCTGCAATTCTCTTAGAACGCCGCTGGCTCTAAATCCTGTCATTCAGCTCAAAGTCCTTTCCTTACCGCCCACTCTGTCGACATCTGAACCCCCACATCGTTCATCAGCTCCCGCTCCTGTGTCTTGTTTATTCATACTACGTATCCTTTCCGAAATGATCTTGTTCATTTATTTGATAACTTGCCTACCATTTATTTCCCCCACTAAAAAATAAGTTCCAGGAGAGACAGGCCTGCCTTCTTATTCATTGTTGTGTCCTCAGCGCCTGGCACATGGCAGGCACTCAATAAATGTTTGCCGAGTGAGTGAGTGAGTGAATCAATAAACGGAATGAATGAATGAACTAACACTGGCAGAGTGTGCTCTATGATATGCAGCCTCTCTCACTGCTTTTAAAATCACATTTTCTGGAGAAGTCATCGAATTAAGTAAGGCTTATCTGTGGGTTAAAAGAAAAGAACACTTGCCTCTCCAGGAGAAGGAAACATTTCAAAAAACTAAGTTTCATCAGGCAGTAAATGAAATTAAATTTGGAGACCCATAAAAGGAAAGCAGTGACTGCATCTCTTACTTATCTCTTCCTTAGTTTACTGAAGATGTGTGAAAATTACCTGAGAACAGGTACCTCTTAGCTTGGTTATATTTCATTTTCCCCTTTTCATGTAACAGTTTTACAGCAGCCTTAAATATCTTCTTGATCTCATCTGATATCTCTTGCCAGGTCTTCTCGTTGTTGGCTTTGGCAGAAGGCTGCATCTATAGAAATGTAAAAGTGAGATATTAGTCTTAAAATCATCAAAAGAAAAATCAGTATTTAAGTGCAAGAAGAGCACTATTATTTGAAGGCCTGCTATGTACCAATATTATGATAGGTGCTTAATGGGCCATATCTCATTTAATCCCACAATAACCCTGAAAGTTGGAAATTATCCCTATGTTATGTGTGAATTTGCACAAATTACACAGAATTTGTTTGTTGGGCTTTCTTATTATACCATATATTTCCTTTTCTTTATATATATATATATAATATATATATATTTTATTTTAATTACAGTTAGTTAACACAGTGTTATATTAGTTTCACATGTACAATAGGGTGATTCAACTCTTCCATACATCACCCAGTGCTCATTACAAATGTCCTCCTTAATCCCCGTCACCTATTTAACCCATCCCCCCACCCACCTCCCTTCTGGTAACCATCAGTTTGTACTCCATAGTTAAGAGTCTGTTTCTTGGTTTCTCTCTCTCTCTCTCTCTCTCTCTCTCTCTCTCTCTCTGTCTCTCTCCCTCCTTCCCTGTCTTTCCCCCTTCCTCCCACCCTCTCTTTTGCCCTTTGCTCATTTGCTTTGCCTCCTAAATTCCACATATGAGTAAAATCATAAGGTATTTTGTCTTTCTCTGACTTCAATTAGCATTATACTCTCTAGCTCCAGCCATGTTGTTGCTAGAGGCAAGATTTCATTCTTTTTTATGGCTAATATTCTATTGTATGAATGAAATATATATATCTATATATATACACATATATGTGTATATATTATATATTATTATACATATACATATATATTATATGCATATATATTGTATGAATGGAATATATATATGTATATATATACACACATATATATAATATTATATATTATATATTATTATACATATACATATATATATTATATGCACACACACATACCACAGCTTGTTTATCCATTCATCAATCAATGGACACTTGGGCTACTTCCATAGTTTGGCGATTGTAAATAATGCTGCAGTAAATATATGGGTGCATGTATCCCTCTGCATTCATGTTTTTGTATTCTTTGGGTAAATACCCAGTAATGTGATTGCTGGATCATAAGGTAGTTATGTTTTTAACTTTTTGAGGAACCTCCATACTGCTGTTTCTTGTGCTGGTGATTTTAACCATTAACACTAACAGGTGTTGAGATGATATCTCATTGTGGTTTTGATTTGCATTTCCCTGATGATGAGTGATGTTGAGCATTCTTTCATGTGTCTGTTGGCATCTGGATATCTTCTTTGGAAAAATGTCTGTTCAGGTCTTCTGCCCATTTCTTAACTGGATTACTTGTTTTTATGGGGTTGAGTTTTATAAGTTCTTTATATACTTTGGATACCAGCCCTTTATTGGATAAGTCATTTGCAAATATCTTCTCCCATTCACTAGGTCACCTTTTAGTTGTTGACTGTTTCCTTCCCTGTGTAGAAGCCTTTTATTTTGATAGAGTCCCAATAGTTTATTTTTCCTTTTGTTTGTCCAGGGGACCTATCTACAGGCAGTTGCTACAGCCAATGTCAGAAAAATTACTGTCTGTGCTCTATTATAGGATTTTTAAGGTTTCAGATCTCACAGTTAGGTCTTTAATCCATTTTGAATTTATTTTTGTGTATGGTGCAAAAACGTGGCCCACTTTCATTCTTTTGAATGTTGTAATTCCCCCGTTTTCCCAACGTAATTTGTTGAAGAGACTGTCCTTTTCCCACTGGACATTCTTTCCTGCTTTGTTGAAGATTAATTAACCATATAGTTGTGGGTTTATATCTGGGGTTTCTATTCTGTTCAACTGATCCATGGGTCTGTCTTTGTGCCAGTACCATACTGTTTTGATCACTACAGCTTTGTAATATAACTTAAAGTCCAGAATGGTGATGCTTCCAGCTTTGCTTTTCTTTTTCTTTTTCTTTTTCTTAATTTTTTTAACGTTTTTATTTTATTTTTGAGAGATATAGAGCATGAGCAAGGGAAGGGCATGAGCATGCCCTAGACATGCTCTAGACAGAGCATGAGCAAGGGAAGGGCAGAGAGAGAGGGAGATACAGAATCTGAAGCAGGCTCCAGGCTCTGAGCCATCAGCACAGAGCCCGACGCGGGGCTCGAACTCACAGACCGTGAGATCATGACCTGAGCTGAAGTCGGCCACTTAACTGACTGAGCCACCCAGGCGCCCCTGCTTTGCTTTTTCAAGATTGCTTTGGCAATTTTGGATCTTTTGTGATTCCATACAAATTTTAGAATTGGTTGTTCTAATTTTGTGAAAAGTGATGTTGGTATTTTGATAGGGATTGTATTAAATGTGTAGATTGCTTTGGGTAGTGTACACATTTTAACAATATTTCTTCTTCCAATCCATGAGTATGGAATGTCTTTTCATTTCTTTGTGTCATCTTCAATTTTTTTCATCAGTGATTTATAGTTTTCAGAGTACAGGTCTTTCACCTCCTTATTTTTAGGTATCTTGTTATTTTTGGTGCAGTTGTAAATGGGATTGTTTTCTTATTTTCTCTTTCTGTTGTCCCATTATTGGTATACAGAAATGCAACAGATTTTTTCTACATTGATTTTGTATCTATAACTTTATTGAATTTGTGTATTGGTTCTAGCAGAGTTTTGTGGAATCTTTCAAGTTTTCTATATATAGTATCATATCATCTGCAAATAGTGAAGGTTTTACTTCTTCCTTACCGACCTGGATTCCTTTTATTTCTTTCTGTCGGCTGATTGCTATGGCTAGGACTTCCAGTACTATGTTGAATAAAGGTAGCGAGTGTGGATATCCTTGTCTTGTTCCTGATCGTAGGGGAAAGGATCTCAGTTTGTCCCCCAATGAGGATGATATTAGCTGTGGGTTTTTCATATATGGCCTTTATTGTGTTGAGGTATTTTCCCTCTAAACTTACTTTGTTATCATGAATGGATGTTGTACTTTGTCAAATGCTTTTTCTGTGTTTATTGAGATGATCATATGGTTCTTACCCGTTCTCTTGTTGATGTGATGTATCACACTGATCGATTTGTGAATATTGAACCACCCTTGCAACCCAGGAATAAATCCCACCTGAATGTGGTGAATGATTTTTTAAAAATGTATTGTTGAGTTCAATTTGCTAATATTTTATTGAGGATTTTTGCATCTCTGTTCATCAGGGATATTGGCTTGCAGTTCTCTTTTTTAATGGGTCTTTATCCTGGTATCAGGATAATGCTGGCCTCATAGGATGAGTTTGGAAGTTTTCCTTCCATTTCTATTCTTTGGAATGGTTTGAGAAGAATAGGTATTAACTCTTCTTTATTTGTTTATAGAAATCTCCTCTGAAGCCTCTGGCCCTGGACTTTTGTTCGTTGGGAGATTTTTGATTATTGATTGAATTTATTTTCTGGTTATCAGTCTTTTCAATTTTTCTAGTTCTTATTTCAGTTTTCATAGTTTACATTAGTTTCCAGGAATTTATCCATTTCTTTTAGGTTGTCTAACTTGTTGGCATATAGTTTTTCATAATCTTATAATTGTATTTCTGTAGTGCCAGTTGTTATTTCTCTCTCATTTGTGATTTTATTTATTTGAGCCATTTATTTTTTTTCCTTGATAAGTCTGGCTACAGGTTTATCAATTTTATTGATTTTTTTCAAAGAACCTACTCCTTGTTTCATTGATCTGCCCGTGTGTGTGTGTGTGTGTGTGTGTGTGTGTGTGTATTTATTTTGTTTTTTATATCATTTATTTCTGCTCTAAGCTTTATTATTTTCCTCCTTCCGCTGGTTTTAGGTTTTATTTGTTGTTCTTTTCTAGCTCCTTTAGTTGTAAGGTTAGGTTGTTTATTTGAGATTTTTCTTGCTTCTTAGGTATGCCTGGATTGCTTATAAATTTCCCTTTTAGGACTGCCTTTACTACCTCCCAAAGGTTTTGGATCATTATGTTTTCATTTTCATTTGTCTCCCTGTATTTTTTTTATTTCCTCTTTGATTTCTTGACTGAACCATTCATTATTTAGTAGCATGTTATTTAACCTCCATGTGTTTGTGGTCTTTCCAGATTTTTTCTTGTAGTTGACCTCTAGTTTTATAGCATCGTGGTCACAAAAGTTGCATGGTATGACTTTGATCTTGTTGTATTTTTTGAGGTTTGTTTTATGGGCTAATATATGATCTATTCTGGAGACTGTTCCGGGTGCACTTGAAAACGTGTATTCTGCTGTTTTAGAATGGGATATTCTGAATATATGTGTTAAATCTATCTGTTCCGGTGTCTCTTTCAAAGCCATTGTTTCCTTGTTGATTTTCCATTTAGATGATCTGTCCATTGATGTAAATGGGTTATTAAAGTCCCCTACTATTATTGTATTATTATTTATTAGTTCCTTTATGTTTGTTAGTAACTGTTTTGTGTATTTGGGTTCTCCTATGTTGGGTGCATAAGTAGCTACAATTGTTATAACTTCTTGTTGGATTGTCCTCTTTATTATTACATAGCAACCTTCTTTGTCTCCTGTTACAGTCTTTGTTTTAAAGTCTATTTTGTCCAGTATAAATATTGCTACTCTGGCTTTCTTTTGACATTTGTTTGCATGATAAGTAAGCATTTCTCCAGTCTCTCAGTTTCAATCTGCACATGATTTAGGCCTAAAATGAATCTCTTGTAGGCAGCATCCAGATGTGTCTTGTCTTTTTGTCCATTCTGTCACCCTATGTCTTTTGATTAGACTATTTGGTCCGTTTACATTCAAAGTAATTATTGATAGTATGTATTTATTACTATTTTATTATTTGTTTTGTGGTTGTTTCTGAAGATTTTCTCTGATCCTTTCTTGTCTTTCTATTATGCTTTGCTGACTTTCTTTAGTAATATATTTGGATTCCTTTCTCTTTATTCCTTGCATATTTATTAAGTGATTTTTGATTTGTGGTTACCATTAGGTTTGTGGATACCTCTTCTCCATATAGCAGTCTATGTGAAGTTGATGGTCCTTTAAGTTTGAGCCCATTCTTTTCTCCTCTCTTCCCCTTGTTTTAGGTATATGTTATTATATTTTGTATCCTTTTTTTTGTTTATTCCTTGGTCGGTTTTTTACAAAACTATTCACTTTTACTGCTCTTGTGTTTCCTACCTTTATACTGTCACTTTTAGTCTTTCCTTCCCACTCAAAGAGTCCCTTTTTCTTTTTTTTTTAATAATTTATTGTCAAATAACACCCAGTGCTCATCCCAATAAGTGCCCTCCTCTGTGCCCGTCACCCCCTCTCACCCTTCCCACACCCCCCTCACCCCTCAGTTTGTTCTTAGTCTTTGAGAGTCTCTTACGTTTTGTCTCCCTCCCTCTCTGTAGCTTTTTTCCCCCCTCTCTTGCCCTCCCCCATGGTCTTCTGCTAAGTCTCTCAAAATCCACCTATGCATGGAAACATATGGTATCTGTCTTCCTCTGCCTGACTTGTTTCACTTAGCATAATACCCTCCAGTTCCATCCATGTTTCTACACATGGCCAGATTTCATTCTTTCTCATTGCTGCGTAGTATTCCATTGTGTGTGTGTGTGTGTGTGTGTGTGTGTGTGTGTGTGTTTGTGTGTGTGTACCACATCTTCTTTATCCATTCGTCAGTTGATAGACACTTAGTCTCTTTCCATGATTTGGCTATTGTCGAAAGTGCTGCTATAAACATCAGCATACATGTGCCCCTATGCATCAGCACTCCTGTGTCTCTTGGGTAGATTCCTAGCAGTGCTATCATTGGGTCATAGGGTAGTTCTATTTGCATTTTCTTGAGGAACCTCCACACTGTTTTCCAGAGTGGCTGCACTAGTGTAGGGGGTGCCTGCTTCTCCTTTTCTATTTCTCACAGAGCTGGGTTAGTGGTTATGAAGTCCTTAATTTTTATTTGTCTGGGAAACTATCTCTCTTCCCATTCTGAATGACAGCTTTGCTGGATAGAGTATTCTTGGCTGCAGGTTTTTCCCACTCAGCACCTTGACTATATCATGCCACTCCTTTCTGGCTTGCAAAGTTTCTATTGAAAAACTTCCTGCTAGACTTATGGGTTCTCCCTTGTAAGTAACTGACACTTTTAGTCTTGCTGCTTAAAAATTTTTTTTTATCACTAGATTTTTCAGTTTAATCACGATATGTCTTGGTGTGGGTCTGCTTTTGTTGATTTTGATGGGAGTTCTCTGTGCCTCCTGGATCCAGATGTGTTTTCTTCTCCACGTTAGGGGAGTTTTTGCTATTATTTCTGCAAATAAATTTTCTATCCCTTTTCTCTCTCTTCTTCTTCTGGGACTAGTTCCCTAAACCTATTCTTGTTTTGCATAATTCTTTTTTTCTTTCTTTTGTTCAGCTTGATTACTGTCCATTGTGCTGTCTTCTAGGTCACTAATTCATTCCTGTTTCTTCCAGCCTGCTGTTCATTCCATCAGGTGTGTTTCTCATTTTGTTTATTGAGCCCTTTATCTCTGCTATGTTATTCATGATCTTTGTGTTATGGGTTTCACTCCTGGCCTCCACCCTTCTCTCAAGTCCAGTGAGTATCCTTATGATCATTGCTTTAAATTCTCTGTTAGTCATGTTACTTATGTCTGTTTCACTTAGATCTCTGGGTGTGGCCTTGTCCTGTTATTTCACTTGGGATAAATTTCTCTGTCTCCTCATTTTGTCTGCCTCTTTGTCTTCGTGTCTGTTTCTCTGCATTAAGAAAGTCCGCTGTGTCTTCTCTTCTCGAAGGTAGTGACTTTATGAAGAAGAGTCCTGGTGCCCTGCAGTGCAGTGTCCTCTGTTCACCAGCACCTGGCACTTGAGAAGAGCATCCTATGTGTGCTGCTCATGCCCTGTTATTGTGTCTGAGTCACTTTTTCTTTCAGTCCAGTCATCTGTACTGACTCTCGGCCTGTTGTGGGCTGTGCTTGCTCTCTCTCTGTGGTGTTAGTGGGAACCAGATAGGCCAGTTCTGAGGGGGTGCGCCCACTAGGGAACTCGGGATGGGGCATGGGTGTTAGCAAAATTTGTGCTGGGCCACTGGGCTGATGGCAGATCCTTGAAGTGCTAAGGCAGCGAGGGGCTGTGCCGCAGGGTGGCCAGGGATGGGAGGCCAGGTGGGGTGTGTGATGATGGTTAGGCATGGCTGGGTCTGGTGGTAGACAGTGGCTGAGGGCACATGGTTGGGCACGGCCTGGTGGCCGCTGTGGACCAGGCAGAGGCAGGGTGTGCATGGTTTTAACAAAATTTTCCCTGAGCCCAAGGCCAAGGCTGGTGGGCTAGTCCTCAGGAGAGCTCAGAAAGTTAAAAGACAGGTGCTCATATGTTTCCCTTTTACTTTAGTTGTTTCTCCTTCGTTTGTTTTTATGATTCTCCAGGAAATCAAATGGGACGGCTGCCTACCAAACAAGTAACATTTATAGAGTCTTGATGATAATCTTATTCATACATTCATTAATTTGACAATAATTTATGCAGAAATACCAGGTGGGGTTTAGAGAATAACTTAAATTTCCCTAGAGGATCTTAGAATCAAAGGAGCACCTAAAGCCAATTAAATAGGAACACACGGGCAAGTGCTCCCAAACCACTGTACACCCGATTTCCTGGGGTATTGTGTGTTTTGATATCTACATTTACCAGCAACTACATTTCCTCCTGGCATGTATGTTTAACTGAGGAATGGCTTAGGTGTGCCCTACTACTCCTGTCCACAGACACAAGAATCTCGCAGCTAATTACTTTGAATGATGCGTGGAGAGGGAAGAAGAAAAAGTAAGGATCCTGACATTATTTCATATTGCATGGAGAAAGTTCTTTATGCTAAATATCAGAAAGACAAATACATAAGGTTCTTAAATGAAGAACTGTCGCTGAGTCAGGGCTGTCATCCTCTCAGAGACGTCTAAGCACTCAATACACCAAGGATGTTCTCCTTGGAAGAGGGATGGATATCTATGCCTTCTTTAGAGGGCACTTGTAGGGATGAGCACTGGGTGTTGTATGGAAACCAATTTGACAATAAATTATTAAATAAATAAATAAATAATAAAATAAACACCCTAAGAGTCAACAATATAATAAAAACTAATGTTCTGTAAAAAAACAAAAAAACAATGTTTTTTAATTAAGTAGGCCCCACACCTAACGTGGGGCTTGGACTCATGACCCTGAGATCAAGAGTTGCATGCTCTACTGACTGAGCCAGCCAGGCACCACTATGCCTTCTTTTCAATTTTTTTAGGAATCATTAATAAAGAATAGGCCCATCCATTTTCTCTTCCTCCTTTGTTCTGTTTCAGGGGACACATAGTAGATATATTTAGGAGCCAAGCCGGAGAGGAGACGATACTATTTGCATCATGAATCAACCTCATGAATCAACATCACTTGAGGATTCTACACGATATACAATGTATGAAATGTTGAAGGACAAATACTGAATTAATCAATGAGAGACTATAATAGCTAGGCAGACTTTAAAAAGACCCCCTACCCCTGCAAAGAAACTTTCACAAATCAAAAGTATAACTGTCGAACTTGAAAAATATATGCATGAGCAGAGTGGACACAGCTGAAGAAAAAATATTAATGAGAAAAGACCTAAAATAATCTTCTGGAAAGCAGCACGGAGAGCTAAAGGAATTGGTAATGTGAAAGAGAATCAGGAGACACAGAGGTTAGACTGAGATGGTCCAGTGTAAATCCAATTATAGAGCAAAAGGGAAAGAACAGAGAAAATAGAGGAAAAACATCATCTGATAAGATGATAGCTGAGAATTTTCCAGAACAGATAGAATACATAAATTCACAAATAGAGGATGTATGACATTTACCATTCAGCATACCGTAGACCCATTATGGCAAAATGGGAAAAATAAAAAATATTTTCAGATAAACAGAGTTATCGCTAATAGACCTCCATTAATGGAACTTCCAAAAATACACTTGAGGAAGAAAGAAAGAACCCCAGGAGAAAGTCTGAGAGGCCAAAAAAAGAAAGGCAAGTCAAAAATTGGAAGTTTCAGGGCACTGAAATGGGCGGCTCAGTCCATTAAGCATCTGACTCTTGGTTTCAGCTCAGGTTATGATAATCTCAGTTTGTGGGTTCGATTCCTGTGTCAGGCTCTGCACTGACAGTGTGCAGCGTGCTTGGGATTTTCTCTCTCTCTCTCTCAAATTAAAATAAACTTAAAAAAAATTAGAAGTTTGTTAGCTTTGGGTTGTGTCGTTCAAAAGAAATATAGAAAAAATAATTTTCTGTCTGCGGTGCCTTTTCTGTGGAGGGAAGCATCCCCGGAGGATGAACGGTGGAGAGTAATGGACACGTACATACTTTGGAGAGAAAGATAACTCACTGCGTTTTTATTGCTTTGCAGCATTTCCGACTTCGGTCTGAGGTAATAAGCCGCCGGCACCGAGTTCTCATCGCGACAGTACCACTCCTCCAGGAGCTTCGTCTCCAGCTTCGCCTCTACGGCGGCATCCAAGATCATCTCAAACTCCGAGGCTTCGACTTCTCCGGGGATTCGGATGTTCCCATATTTTTCTCCTAATAGTCCCTGTGTATCCACAGAAAAGTTCAGGTTAGTGTATCACCAAGAAAACTCACTTTCTCGTGGTCACATCCTGGAGCTACTCGATAAATAATAAACAGAAACCAGATACGTTGTTCCATCAGTTTTCTCTTTTAATCACGGCAGATGCTTTTTTTTTTTAATCTCATGGATTATTTAATAAGTAAAATTAGATCATTTATATTGTAATTATAATAAATTCATATACCGAGAATTGAGATTGCGTATCCTATCAAATTCAATATACAGAATTTTGTAGCAAATTTATTTTCCCGAAGTTTACGTAATACAACAAAAGTTGTTCTAGTCTGACATTTTTTGTTTGTTCATGACAAAGAAAAATGACATGCTGCACTCCATGAAATATCAAACATGTAAACTCTCAAACAAAAGAATTGCTTTGTGAAGGGTAAACAGTATACGATTCTAGCCTGAAGATTAATTCAGCTACAAATGCAAGTAGGAAATCACTGAATGCAATGCTACTATGGACCCATTGTAACTAAAAACAATTCAAAATGTAAACAGGCTATAATTTTCTCCTTATTAAACTGGCAAAGAAAAACATGATCAGTGTTATGTGAAGGTATGAGAAGAGGGGTGCCTGGGTGGCTCAGTCGGTTATGCGTCCGACTTCAGCTCAGGTCATGATCTCACAGTCCATGAGTTTGAGCCCCACGTCAAACTCTGTGCTGACAGCTCAGAGCCTGGAACCTGCTTCGGATTCTGTGTCTTCCTCTCTGCTCCTCCCTGCTTGCACTCTGTCTCTCTCTCTCTCTCAAAAATAATTAATAAACATTAAAAAAAAAAGGTGCGAGAAGATACCCACATAGCCTTGATGGGGGTGTAAATTGATACAATATTTCATTGAAGGGTATTCTGGCAGAACGCATTAAAAGCCTTAAACATCTATATAACTTTCAACTTGGAAATTTTTCTTCTGGGAAATTGTCTTTAGAGGATAATTAAGGTTGTACATATAAAGACTTACCAGAATATTTATGCTGATACTGTTTCAATAGGAAAGAATTGGCATAACAACCTAAGTGTCCTGCCAATGGGAACATTTAAATAGACCACGGTACCTCTATTCAAAGGATGCAGCAAATCATATTCTAGAACTGTGGTGATGCAGAAAGATTTTTTTTTTTTCTTTGTCAAGTTTTTATTTAAATTCCAGTTAGTTAACATACAGGGTAATATTACTTTCATGTGTAGAATTTAGTGATTCCTCACTTACGTAACAGCCAGTGCTCATCACAAGTGCCGTCCTTAGTGCCCATCGCCCATGTAACCCACCCCCTCACCTGCCTTCCCCTCCAGTAACCCTGTTTGTTCTCTACAGTTGAGTCTGTTTTCTGATTTGCTCCCTTTTCTGCCCTGCTATGTTCATCTGTTTTGTTTCTTCAGTTCCACTTTTGAGTGAAATCATGTGGTATTTGTCTTTCTCTGACTTATTTCACTTAGCATAATACTTTCTAGCTCTATCCACGTCATTGCAAATGGCAAGGTTTCATTCTTTTTTATGGCTGAGTTATATTCCATTGTATATGAGTGTGTGTGTGTATATATATACATACATATATATACCACATGTTCTTTATCCATTCCTCAGTCGATGGACAATTAGACTCTTCAATAATTTGGCTATTTTTGATAATGTTGCCATAAACATTGGGGTGCATGTATCCTTTCGAATCAGTACTTTTGTATCCTTTGGGTAAATACCTAGTGCAATTGCTGAAGTAGAAGATGTTTATAATATACTCTTAAGTGAAAAGGTAAGTTACAAAAAGTATGTATGATTCTAATGTTATATATATTACGTATATATACGTATACGTATATATGAGAGAAGATTGTGTTTTTATGTTTCTACAAACATACATATCCATGTAAGAAAGGTTTTGTAAGAGTGCACAGCAGAATTATCAACGATTCTCTTTGGGTGGCTTTAAATTTACTTAGCTTGTTTTATGAACTTCTTGGTTATTTTTTCAAGTTTATTTATATTTTGTAGTGATCTCTACACCCAACATGGGGCTCGAACTCACAACCTCGAGATCAAGAGTTGTGTGCTCCACTGACTGAGCCAGCCAGGCGCCCCTAAACTTAACTTCTTTTTTATTAAAAATCTGTGTACACATTATTTTGTAGTCAGAAAAACAACAGGTATTAGAAATTTTTAAACCTAGTGATGCTATCTATCCTGCTTTGTGGAATAATACTTTCAAGCTCCTTTAAATGTCTGCTTAAGCTTGTGGTTCTCACAGTGTGGTCCTCAGACCAGTGGCATCAGCAACACCTGGGGACTTATGAGGCCTTCAAATTCTCACGTCCCATCACAGACCTACTAGTCAGAAACTCTGAGGGTAGGGCTGAGCAATCCGTGTTTTAGCAAGCCCTCCAGGGGCATGAACTACTGGCTTAAGCTAATAAAAATATTAGCTTCTATAGCATCTGGTATTCCAGTTACTCTTCAAAGTCTTATATAGTAGAAACAAAGAAAGGAACATAATAGGACTCTAAGACAAATCTATGCTGTCCAAGACAAGTTTGTCTGCTGTATAGTATCCATGGAAAGACCTCTCTTTAATCCATGGGCACCTTCATCCTTTCCTCCTGCTGACTAGTACCTTCACCCTAAACTTCAAGCCTCGTTTACCCATTGGAATGTGAGTTGTGGTTTTGTTTCCTTGGTGCACGTCATACTACCTCTGCTGCTTATCACTGCACTATCCAGAGTGTTTTTTTCATCTCATACAGGCAAGTGAGAAAATTAAAGTCCTGGTAAATCTATGTCCCAACAAAATTCGTGACCTAAACTCTATTACAAGATGGTAAGCTCCATAAGAGTTGAGGCCTGAGCTGTTGCTCCCTAGCACATAGAAAACATATATATATATATATATATTTTTTTTTTAAACTCTATTTATTGAATAAATGAATGAACCAAGATAGAGAAAGAAATCTTTAGATTTTGTTCTCTTCTTAGCCGAAGCTGCTTCTTGTGTTCAGAGGTAATATTTCAGCTCTCAGCAGGTGGAGTAATAATTTGGGAAGGTACTGGTCTTGTCTGCAACCTTCATTTCAGCCTGTAGTTTTTTAATAAGTCCTGTCTAAACACATTCCTGGTTGGGCCATCCCCTGTCTCCTTGGGACATAATCTATCTCATCTAATTGGCTTACTCAAGATGATTGTGGCTAACTGAACTCACCTTTTCAAGCTCAAGTTTCCTCAGTACTAGTCTCAAAGGCCAGGCAGGAGGAAGATACAATCTGCTTGTCCTCTTTGGCTGCATAAAGGTTCTTTGGAAGGGCCTTGAATGGAGGGATGCCACCAATTTGGTCTCCATTATTTCAGCATGGTAAACAAGGGTCTACAGAGGGTTCTTCTGACATAAGGGTGTTCTAACTCCTACTCACTGTATCAGCTTGAAGGCCAAATGGGAACACTTTTATTTTAATCTGCATTCGTTTTGGGCTATTCTTGACAACAGGCTGTATGCAACAAAAAATAATGTTATTTTGAGTTGTTTCTCACTTTCTATTTTGTTAAGGAATAACTGACATACAATGTTGCATTAGTTTCAGTTGTACAGCATAGTGATTCAATATTTGTATACATTACAAAATGGTCACCACAGTAAGTCTGGTTACCATCTGTCACCATACAAAGTTGTTAGAATATTATTGACTATATTCCCTATGTCATATTATATATCCCCATATCTTATTTATTGTATACCTGGTATTGTGTACCCTTCACCCATTTCATCTACCCCCTCACCTCCCTCCTCTCTGGTAACCATCATTTTATTCTCATTTTTAATGTTCCTCTTCTAAAATCTCTTATGTCAAACTTGGATAAATGAGCAGGTATGACTTCTCATTCTGTCACAGATACAGAGGGAGATGACATTTTTAAGGCCAACCAGCCTGGGGATTATCCTGTTCCTGTTGGCTAGTCTGGATAAGGATAGTCAGCATCTTCAGTCAGAGCTGTGCATCATGAGAGTGAGGTTTTAGTGTTGGGATGAACTATCTAGAAAACCCGTATGGGCAAAGCAGGGAATAAGCAGACTCATAAGCGGTAGCCACTGGAGGAATCCAAAAAGGCATTGAGTGGAGTTTGGCCATGGGTGGAGGATCCGGTGGACAGCCAGAAAATTAAATAGGGGCTTTAGTAATTGACACTTCTCCATCTAGCAGCCAGCGAAGTCCAGGAATATCATGGACCCAGCTAGCAAGATCCAGGGCAGGACTGGCTGGATCTGGGGTGTGGAGTAGGAAAGAGGACAAAATAGTGACTTAGCAAAGCAAGACGGTGTCCGAGCACAGGACCGTCATCACAGCACTAGGAATGAACGAACTCCTGGCTCTTTCTCTTTCTGCCCTAAGTAAGGCTGGTTCCAGAGTCTAGGGCAGGGTCAAGTCCATGGGTTGGTTTCTAAAATGTGTGCCATGGATTACCTGCACTCAGGGTGCTTCTTAAAATGTTCGTTTCAAGATCACTTCTCAGACCTGAAGAACACTGTGGTTGGCAGCCCGGGAATATGCATTTTAAAACGAGATTACAAATGAATCTAGAATTTGAGAACCACTTCTACGGGCAGTGCATATGAGTAATGGTTAGCAAGCACTGAAGGGGCAGGATGGGGAACACAGCAGATCATTATAAAAATCGAAGGCTGTTCAAAAATAATTATTCGAGTGGAACAGCTGGCACCAAATACTACAATTATTGGATCGATATAGTAAGGCAAAATGTTTTTTAGAGGCGAGATACTAAAGAAGACAAAATATCCTCCTCCAATTCAAATAGCAAATGTATATCGAGCACCTACTATATATAAAGTGGTAATATAGAACTTCAGAAAAATAAAACGTGCTACAGGCTTAGAGTTTCTTATTGGATTGTTCTCCCCAAGTCTTTTCCTTCTATTGATTCCTCCTTTAGGTGAAATGCTCATAAATCATGAAGCAGTTACTTTTCAGGAGTCCAAGACAGGATTCTGCCTTAGCCTTGTCTCCCTATTTGAGAAACAGCAAAAGGAGAAATAGCAAAAGAGAATTTTGCCACCACATGTTTCAGGAAGATTTTATGGGGTTCTATGTGGCTCTAGTTTCAAGGTAACTCACAAAGCATGCCTATATCTACCAGGGCTGGACACAATTTAGGGAGTCAGTTAACTTGGTTGCGAAGTCCAGTTCATATGGTCAATGGCGCAGAGTGGGGGTAGAGATACAGGACCATACATAGGAGGCTAGCAGTCAGATTCCAGGTGACATGATGGAGTCGATCTTGGTTTCCTAATCTGATGATTCCTTAGCTCTGTAGCCACAGGCAGAATCCATGAATGACTTCAGAAACTATGAGCAAGAGTCCACTGGCAATAGAATATTCACTACCACCACTGAAGGAGAAACAATCTGTCCACATCCTTCTGGCCTCAATGCTCAAAAGCTCATTTTTTGCTTAGTTAAATCAACTTTGCCAGTATGTGGGAGAAATTTAGTGGCAAGTTGATGGGACTGCATTTGGTTTTGCGTCGAGGTCCATTTTTTTAACTACACCATAGATCGATCTACCTATGTGACCTGATGTGTAAGCAATGCATATGTCTGAAATAATTTTTAACCTTTTATTGCATTGCTTAACACACTGTCAATATACATATGAACATAAATCTACGGAATTTCTCCTGTTTGTAGAATCACCATAATCACCTCTCCCACCCCCTAATCAAACGTGAATACACTTAAATTGCCCATTCTTCAACACTCAGATATGTTGGTTAGGCAAGTAGAAACAATCCAGTTGAATTGTCAAATATAATCTGGGAGTTAAGTTCAAATGTCCGAACAGCCTAAGAAAATCTCATACGATTTTCACTGTAGTTTCTGCATATAAAATTCTAGCATTAGGAATACTTTAAGCCAGATGCTTTAGAACTAGATAGAGGTGATGGTTGCACTACACTGTAAATGTACTAAATGCCACTGAATTGTTCACATTAAAATGGTTAATTTTATGTTCTGTGAGTTTCACCTCAACTGAAAAAAAGGAATATTTTCTGAATTTTTCAGTTCTTTGCAACCAGGAACTTGAATGTAAAAGGACTCTACTTTTTGTCTCTCCCTTTCTTTATATGCTGATATAGATGCATCGAATCCATTGCCTTTAAAGGCTTAGAGAGAACATTTTCTTTCCTTTTAATTGATTTTTCTTTTCCATTGGGCAAACACTGATTCCTGCCCCAACCCCCTCTACCCTTCAGGTGCACTTGGTTCTCCCTGGGCTTGCAACTGAGAATCTTTGGGCTCTAAGGCTGATGGGTATGTGGTTTATATTGTGGTGAAAAGAACAGAGGGATGGAAGTATTGTGAAAGGTGTTAGTGAGCTCAGTGTGTCTTTTACTCTGTTGTGGGATGCCAGGAAAGACATGCGAGGGCAGTCTTCTTGGGGTTATGGATGAGGTGTTTTGTAGGCAGGTGGGCAACTGCTCCCTGGGCTGCTATTTATGAGCCCAAACTCCTGGGGGCAACTGGAGGGGAAAGGAGAGATCCTCCCCACGCTGGTGCTAGGACAGGCTGAAGCAGTACTCCATAAATGTCCTGGTCCCCTAACCCAGTCACTAATGTAAGGCAGGTGGGACTATTCCTTCCTTCTGTAAGATTCCCTTTTAGTTATTAAAATAAAGTCCACATTCATGTATACAGTTTCCCCTCAGGATTCTGTGAGGTCAGTAGAATTGCAGAAGAAAACCCCATCTCACAGACCTCAACTCGCTTGCCCAAGACTACCTCTCTAAAACGACTTTCAAGTACCAACACTCGAATATGGGGCTTTTAATTCAGTAATGCCATGCTCCTTCCTAACAGTGCCTGCCAGTGGTTTATTTGCCTGTGATGGCTCTTGTAGCCAGGGCCCCCATCCACGGCCATGCAGTCTGTGTGCAGCACACCCCAGGGGCCATTGTTCACAAGGACTGAAGCATGTTCAATGTTACAGCCCTGGCTGTTGGTATTCTTTTTATCTGATTTATTGTTGGGTGTAGGGACAAACGTGGTTGTGATTTTTTTCCCCTGGAGCTCATGGCCAATCTTCAGAGAGCTCTGTCGTAGAGTGAGGCCAACTGAACAGAGCCAAAGGGTCAGCACCTGCTCCCCACACTTCATATTATTTTCTCAATGTTTTCTGAAGTCAACAAGCACATTTTACAACTGACTTTTACATTTTTTAATATAAACATAATATAAAGTACTTTATTTAGAAATGAACTGCAACTCGAGTTACTCAAACATTACATTTCATATGTTATAAGAGGCAAGAGTAAATGCAGAGAAGAGAATGTGATGGTTAGTTTTATGTGTCAACTTGATGGGACGATGAGGTGCCCAGGTATTTTGACCAAATGTTATTTCAGGGCATGTACTCAAGGGTGTTTCTGGATGGGATTAGCATTTGAATTAGCCAGCTGAATAGAACAAGAAGATGGAGGAGGAGAGAATTTACTCTCTGCGTATCTGAGCTGGGACATTGGTCTTCCGCCCTCTGCCTGGAACTTACATCATTGGTGGTGCTGGGCCTCCAGCTTGTTGAGGGCAGATTGTAAGACTTCTAACTTGTCTATTAGAATTAAATTCTGTCCACACTAAGGACAATCTGGATAAGATCTGCAAAAAAGGTTATATCTTGTGGCACCAAAAGACAGAAAGGTAGTATCTTTAGAAAACTGGGCTTCTCTTAGTCATTAGAGATGCAGTCTTACATACGGGGCTGCCAAGGGTGGATGTTAATAGATGTGTTTAGCACATAAAGCACTCAATTATTCAGACAAGCATGTTGGAATTAACAGTATATTCTGATTAGACATTTCCTGGCATCTGTCTACGGGCAAAAAGATTATCCACCTCACACCATTTGTAGTGTGTACATAGTGAGCCTGTGTTTCACATAC
The DNA here is from genome assembly GCA_030068075.1 of Paguma larvata. NCBI lineage: Eukaryota > Metazoa > Chordata > Mammalia > Carnivora > Viverridae > Paguma > Paguma larvata. The sequence continues at coordinate 165,769,868 of CM057823.1, forward strand.
CACAAAAATGAATTTCTGAAATAAGACAGACAAAAAGATACACTCTTGCACACAAATAACCTACATATCAATAAAGAGTGTTTTGAAATTAGGAAAGGTAAATGTTAAGAACGACCTTATTTCTCTGAGTCTCAGCTTTCACGTCTGTAAATGGAGATAATGCTTTAGGCTTTGTGTATTCGTCTGGCCGTACATCCACTCTGGTTTATTGTGAGAATCAAACAGCTACTACAGGTGAAATGCTTTATATTTCACAGAATGCTTGGCACACTTGGCAATGTATAAGGCATCACTACTTTACTCATAGTTTATAGAGGAACATACATATGCAATATACTCAAACATACATACACGTAATAGAAATAAATCCTGAGATGTATAGCTGGACAGAGGAGGGAATAAAATACCTCTTGATTGAGAAAAGAAAAACAGAAGATAGCAAGGAGGAAGAGAGTGGGTAGCTAGTCACTTACAGGTGTAATATGGTTAGAAAATATATAGCCCTGGGGCCCCTGGGTGGTTCAGTCCATTAAACATCTGACTTCGGCTCAGGTCATGATCTCACTGTGCTCGAGTTGGAGCCCCGGACTGGCTCACTGCTGTCAGAGCAGAACCCGCTTAGATCTTTTGTTTCCCTCTCTCTCTATACCCCTCCCCCTTCTCAAAAATAAATAAACATTAAAAGAATTAAAAGAAAATATGTAGCTGATAAGGACTAACTCTCTGTTCTCGAGCAGGGGAGGAAAAGAGGCTTAAATAAACTCTGTGGGGCTCACCGTATTAGCTAGCCGGAGTAACAGCAACAGATGCACGGACTTAACCTTTATGGAGAATACAAGCAGTGCATTAGGGACAGCTGACAACCCTCATGTAAAGTAAGTCTCCAAAAATAGGGCACTTTGTGTCATCAGTGTGTTCATAACCATGTTTGGAGAAACTGAGTTATTTAGATTCAATTATTCTACTAAAGAAGTCCAGCAGTTGCTTCGGACTGAACTGTGTCCCCCGAAATTCATATGTTGAAGCCCTAACTCCCCCACGTGATTCGGGTAGGGCCTTAAGGAGGTGATTAAGGTTAAATATGGGTGGAGTTTTGTTCCAACAGAACCCCAAGCCCTTATAAGAGAGTAAGAGAGTCAGGCCTTCTCTCTGCCTTATGGGGACACAGCCAGAAGGAAGCTGTCTTTGAGCCAGGAAGCAGTTTCAACAGAATTTGACCATGTTGGTACCCTGGACGTGGACTTCTAAACTCCAGAACTGTGAGAAAAGACCTTTCTGTCTTTTTTTTTAATTTTATTTAAATCCAAGTTAGTTAACGTATAGGGTAATAATGGTTTCAGGGGTAGAATATTACATCCAGCGTTCATCACGGCAAGTGCCCTCCTTAATGCCCATCACCCATCTAGCCCATCCCCCCACCCAACACCCCTCTAGCAACCTGTCAGTTTGTTCCCTGTATTTAAGAGTCTCTTATGGTTTGCCTCCCTCTCTGTTTTTATCTTATTTTTCCTGAAGCCACCCATTCTATGGTAATTTGTTATGCTAGCCTGAGCTGACTAATACAAGCCTAATGAGCAAAACGAAGCAAATTTTGTCAATGTAAGATCTGATATTCCTGGCAATTCATCATTAATGTCCTGAGGGGGTAAAGCCATAGATTAAATGATTTACCAATTACATAAAGTATCCAACAGAATAACTAAGTTAATACTTCGATCTGGTTTGAGAGTCTCAGCTCCTAAGGAAATTATAATTTTATCTTTTTTCTTTTATGGTTTACCTAATGTTATTTACATACTGAAACCCACTGCTGAACTCCTATTAATAATAACATATCAATAATAATTCTGCTACCTTTTACTTATTATAATGTGCTTTTGTGTGTACGAAGTTTCATTACCCGGAAAATACTGAACATAACTCTTACTCTTTAGAAACATCCAAGCAAGGGAAACAAGCATGAAGTGTGAGAGGATTGGGTAACAGAACCACAGGAAATAGAACCATCCTGGAGTTGGTGGTTAATTCAGATCAGTTTCAAAGTACAGATGGTAACCCTTACTGTGGCCAGTTGCCTCACAAAACTGAGAACCAAGAAATGTGTAAGGATTACCAGAATTCTAAAATGCTGAAGAAGTAATTCATCAAAACAGTGGATACAAAAGACTAAGGGCTTTTGGTGGGGCTGCATAAAAAGGAGTGGGGAGAGCCTTCTGGACATAATAGAAGTGAGATGCTATTATTTCAGTGGTGCTGTCCATGAAGCAATCACAAATAAGGATCTGTAAGTCATAAGAGTAATCCGGCTGGGAAAGTAGTCCTGGAAGTCACCACGTGTTCATTCAACAAATATGAGCACCTAATTTGCAGGATGGCCAACTATTTTGGTTTGCTCACTACTGTCCCAGTTTGAGAAGTGAAAGTCCCATGCTGAGACCGTTGGTGACACCTAGGCACTCCTGGTCCTTGCTTGTTTGAGCTTTCTTTTTTTTTTTAATTTTTTAAATGTTTTTATTTATTTTTGAGAGGTGGGGAGAGAGAGAGAGACAGAGCACAAGCAGGGAGGTGGGGGGCAGAGAGAGAGGGAGGCACAGAATCAGAAGCAGGCTTCGAACTGTCAGCACAGAGCTCGACATGGGACTCGAACTCCCAAACTGTGAGATCATGACCTGAGCTGAAGTCGGACGCTCAACCGGCTGAGCCACCCAGGTGTCCCTGAGCTTTCTAAGAGAGCAGTCTGCTATCTGTACGAATTAGGTACTTGAAGGGAAAGAGAGCAGAGCTGAGGACCACCACATTTGAGGCATAGAAGCAGGAGGAGGAAGAGTGGAATGGTGTTGTAGGAGTCCAGAGGGAAGGGAATGATGATGCTGAAAACATTCACACAGAGTTCTCATAAACAATGGGAAAATGCATAAAGGACATGAAGTAGTAATTCATAGAGGCAGAAAAGCAAGGGCCAGTAAGCACAAGAAAGGGCAGTGCTCAGCTCTAGCTTTAGTAATGATCACAGAACTGTAAATGCAAACACCTGTGATTAAGGCTGTTTGCTAAGCCAACTAATACCTAATAGCACAGAGGCAGAAGGAAACGGGCACTCTCAGACACAGAGAACCAATAAAAATGGGTATAACCCAGAATGTAATCTGGCAGTAGGTAGAAGAGTCTACATTTAGAAATCCATCCTACTCTGCGTAAAGATTTGCTTGCTAAGATGTTCAACAACTCTTAGCTTATATCTTGGTTTTATTCTAGAAGAGATATTAAACATACCCGTGTTTATGCAAACAAGAAAACGAAAAAAAAATGCTCATCAAAATCACTAATTCACCTAAGGTATAGGATAGAATTCTGCTTGAGTTTCTATTTTTCTAATTCTGAGAATTAAAAAAAAATAGAGAAACACAAAATGTAAAATAAACAATTATGGTTCCACAGCCCAGGCTGACCACTCAACACTCATATTTTCAAGTGACTTTTTAAATATAGGCTCTTCCTACTCATGAATATTCAGATTCTTCCATTTTTTTTCTTAATATAAATACCATACTAAATATCCTTTCATGAAGTTAGCAGATATTAAGGGCATTATGTCCATAGAAATGACATCCATTTATATTTAACACATAAAAAAATCCAACACTCAGACCAGATTTCCATCTTTATACTTAAAAATAGGGATTCAAGGCATTCCTGGGCCGCTCAGTTGGTTAAGTGTCTGACTCTTGGTCTTGGCTCGGGGTCATGATCTCAGTTTGTGGGATCAAGCTCCATGTCGGGCTCTGTGCTGACAGAGCACAGCCTGCTTGGGATTCTCCATCTCCCTCTCTCTCTGCCCCTCCCCTGCTTGTGCTTGCCCATGCCCTTTCTACATATAGTTAGATAGATGAGTGAATGGAGTCCAGCCGTGTATTAGTGCCTGTGGAGCCTGGGTCCTGCAGCCGTTGTCCAGCCGGCTGGGTCTTTATCCGGCTTGGATACATCCCACAATGCCTCGTCTGCCGCGGGCTCTCCCTTCTCTTCCTGCCGCCCTGCAAGGGTCAGTCCTGGGCAGCGTGTCCAAGGTTCTTTCAGAACTGTCCATCTGTGGGCAGCTCCTGTGAGGCTTTTCAGCACTGCTTTGAAAGCCTTCACAAAAAAGCTGAATTGCTGATGCATGCCGCCGGTCCACAGTTCCAAGCAAAGTTTCTTCTTTCGAACTGGGGATAGAGAAGAGAGGCCGAAGACGAAGCCTGGCATGTGCACCATAGGCCTGAGGGCTGGACACAAGGAAAGCTGGCTTGAGTGTTAACTGTCTAAATGGCAGCATTATTAACGGGTACCCTGTAAAAAATCAGGGCTGGGCTCATGAAGGTCTATGGCGACTCACAAGTGTCCCCCTCAGTATATGCCTAATTTGAAACTGGAGTCTTACATTTTGAAATCCTTCTAACATCATGCATAATAATCTCTCCTCTTAGATGGTAGTAAATTGACCCAGGTTTCTTTTTTTTTTTTTTTTTTTGACCCAGGATTTTCGAATGCATTTAAATGGTTTTCAGTACAAGGGATGTACATTTGAATGTTATCCTCTTTCTCTCCTGATGGAAATTACTGAGTTAAACGTGGAATTATTATTTATGCCATCCATATTTCCCAGGCTGTAGCAGCTGGTGATGAACTAGAATCAAAATTATTGCCACAAAATAGGATTGACCTGGCTTTGCATCTACCCCTCCACGGAGCTCAGAATCCCAAGTTCCTCCGGAAGTTCTGGGAGACTCGGGTTGGGGGGCGGGGGCAGATTTCAGATTTGCCCTGGGGTTTAGTGGTCATGCTGCTCTGCCATTTTACCTTTGCAAAGCCTTCCAACGTCTCCAGAGGCAGTGGGTAAAAGCAGCAGCGGGTTTTGGGGGCCTCATCAGCACTGCTACTGTAGCCAGTACCCACCACGGACCATGATGCTAGAGCTGATGCCTAAAGACCTTTATGCTGAGGGTACTGGTGACTGGTGTCAAAGCAGGTGTTAAACAGCAGGTGTCCCTCTCTCCTCCCATCCCCCACAGCTGCCAGATGCCCGTATTGCCCTCTCTGGTCACTGCAGATGCCTTGGGGTCCTGCCGTTCTGAGTTCTTGGCTGTCCACAGCTTCATTTTCTCTGATCATTCCCCCTTCTTCTTTCCCAATCTTAGCACGTGGGCTGTACTTAGACCCACCCCTCCCTTCCATGATGGTCTGTTTCCTTGGGACCAAACTCCTACTTCTTGTTTTACTCTTCCTGGATGAGAAATATCTGTAGGTTTTTCAGTGTAACCATTTTTGAAGGGACCCTCCACCATCTCTCTCATCTCTGCTAACTTCTTTGAATTCTCGGGTCAGGGTAGTTCATGAGGCTCATCCTAGGATTCATCTTCCAGTAATTTCAGTGACTGTGCCTATTATAAAGTAACTGACTTATCCAGAACCACTAGCTTTTCCACACGAGAGGGGGGAATATGAACTAATCACCTGCCATAACTCCTCTGATACTCGTAACAAAGTTGTGAATTCTTGCTTCCATGTTGAAGCTGAGAAATCGGAAAATCGGAAAGATCAAGTAACTTGCCTGAGATCTCACAGCTGGTTAAAGATGGAGTTCAATTCTAAGCCCTTGTCTTTCCCATGCAAGTCCATAGTCTTTCGACCATATCATGCTTTCTTCAGGGAGACTCCCAAATGGCTAGTTTATCCCTTTAGACATCTTAAAAGCCTTTAAAATTTTGGTAGAGAAAAAATGCCTAAGCTGTACTTTTTATATACTTTTATTTCACCTTGATATAGATCTTAAACAGAAGACAATGGATGCAATTTAACTTATTGATGAGGTGGTACTGAAAGTGGTTAAGAACACAGTCTCCTGCTATGTGACCTCAGGGAAGTTACTTAGCCTCTCTGTGCTTTGGTTTCTTTATCTATAAACTGAACATGATAACAGGGCCGACCTCTGGGTTGCCATGTGAATTAAGAGCATTAATTTAAGGGAATTAGAAGGGTAACTGATCATAAATGCTCAGTCAAGGCTACATTTTAATTGATGAATTAGTCAATAATCTATTACTGCACAGTGTTGATCCAATTCTTTTATACATTCTTATTCTTAAATGTCAAATTGTGAGCTGTAATTCTTCTGTCAAAAATACCCATTTCTAGCAGACAATGAGAAACTATACCAGCCAACTTTTATAGAACTGTATATTAAAGTAAGTCTGAATGACATTTGAAGAAGACAGATTATTGGTGACTTTAGTATAGTTTCATTACAGCTACTTCTGGTGCATAAAGGTAATTTATCTTTATTTCTGAGTGTCAGGTTTTTATTTTTTGAAGTGTTGAGGCCACTGGAAGACTAATCTCCAGATAAGAAAAATGTAATTCTCTATAATGTGAAGGAGTGCAGGGCAGGCAGTGGTCATTTAAAAATCTTATGGGGGGGGGGTGCCTGGGGGGTTAAGCATCCAGCTTCGGCTCAGGTCATGATCTTGCAGTTTGTGAGTTCAAGCCCTGCATTGGGCTGTATGCTGACAGCTCAGAGCCTGTAGCCTCCTTCTGATTCTGTGTCTCCCCCGTCTCTGCCTCTCCCATGCACATGCTTTGTCTCTCAATATGAAATAATAACGTTAAAAAATAAACCTTATGAAAACTTTCAGACCTTCCCAAAGTAGAGAGAGCAACATAATGAGCCCACAGACCTATTTCGAGTTTCAATAATTACTAATACTTTGATAATCTTGTTTTATCCATCCTTGGCAGTCTCGTGATTTTATCAAACAAAAACAAAAAACCCTCAGCAGGTATTTTTAACTTGCAGAAAGTTTTACATGTCCTCACCGTGCTGTTATCATCCTCCAAAGAATGAAGTGTAATTGACTAATCCCACCTCCAGCCCGTATTTAGATTTCCCCAGTTGTTTCAAAACCTTTTTGTAGTTGCCGATTTTTAAAATCGAGATCTGAATAAAACCCGTATATTGCATCGGGTTTGCATGCCTTCTAAATTATGTTACCCTGTAACAGCTGCCCTCTCTTGCAGGTCACTGGTTGGTTGAGTAGCAGGTTATTTGTCCCATTGACCAGTTCTCAAAGTGCAGGCCCTGGACACGGCTTCAGCAACCCTTGGGAATGCGGAAGCAATGCAAATTCTGTTCCCAGGCCCCATCCATCCTGAGACAGAAACTCCGGGAATGCAGCCCAGCCATTGGCTTTAACAAGCCCTCCAGGATCCTGATGTGGGCCAGTCAACAGCAGTGGTTGGTACGCAATCGGAGATTTGGCTGATTGCCACCTCCTGTTGCCAGTTATCTTCAATTAGCCTTCATAGTTCCAATCAGCTGGCAATTAGATTTAGAAGCTTGATTATAGTCAGGTTCAATTTTGGTTTTTTTCTTTTTTACTTCATCGATCACGCTGTGCTTTCATGCTGCATCACTCATGAGACTCCCAAGACCTCTGACCCGGTGCTAGTAGGGCTGAGAGTACCAGAGCCTGCGTGGCGCCTGCCTGATGCCTGCTTCACTGAGTAATTGTATTAACCATTGATAAGTGTCGTCTAGACTTACTATTTCCTTTGGGATGGTGAGATGATTTCTAGTGTCTGTCCTGTGTTAATATTCTCGGCCCTTTGTTGTTGCTGCTTACTTAGGACTGTGACAACCTCCATGGCATGGTAGTTACAGTTTAAAGGCAGCATGAATTAACATAACTCTTCGCAAATTTTTTAATGTTCATTTTTGAGAGAGACAGAGAGCAAGTGGGGGAGGGGCAGAGAGACAGAGAGAGAGAGAGAGAGAGAGAGAGAGAGGGAGACACAGAATCCAAAGCAGGCTCCAGGCTCTGAGCTGTCAGCACAGAGCCCAATGCGGGGCTTGAACTCACGCACCATGAGATCATGACCTGAGCTGGAGTCTGATGCTTAACTGACTGAGCCACCCAGGTGCCTTGTTTGCAAAGTTTTAAAAAATCATAATTTTTCGGATTGTTCTTAATACAATCCACCGCAGACCCCTGGTTTGTATTTGCTCAGAAACCACTCAATTAGTGAAGAAATTACGATCTAACAGTTTTAATATGGGCTGTGGTTTCGAGTCAACTATGGTCGTCCTGTGTACCTGTGCACAGCCAAATGCGCTGCTCAACCAAACTGTGGTAATTAGACCGGTGTTTGAATGCCTCAGTACCCTGTACAGTGTGATGCCAACATCTCCCATTCCTACCTGACAGATAAAAATTTTAAGGTATCCTGAGGTAACGTCAGGGTACTTTGGGTGAAATCATGAACAGGTGTCTCTTAGACCCGACTCATTTAGCCTATGAGACAGAGCAACATTTCTCAAACCTTTTTTGGCAGAGACCTACAGAAAGAAACAGTTTTATATTGTGACCCTGTTCTCTCCTTTCTCACACACATTTCAGAAGGGGAAAAAATCTGTGTCCACCCCAGCCCTATGGAATCGGAAATGAAGAACATATCCAGTAATCTGTTTCATCAAATAATTACACTACATGCAATGCATCCTGATGCTTTCTATTTCATTCTAGTTCTAGTCCATCCCACACCATGAAAAATTGCTGGCGGTAACCCACTCTATTAGAAACTAGAATGCTCTCCTAGTCCACTCTTAGACTATAATCCACATTTTTAAAAATGTGCAATGCTTTAAAAAAAAAAAAAACAAAAACCTCTTCTCCTCCATAGTTCTAAACTCCTCTTCCCTAAGATTGTTTCATTCTTATTTGGTTCTCTATTGAATAGAAGCATCCCTGATCTCGGGCACACACAGCTGACTGTAATGTAAGGGGGTGCTGCTAATAAAAGGAAAGCATAAAATGAGTTCACAGGTGGGTGCCACTTGAACTCGAGTCACGAGGGAAGGCTTTCTGCCGAGGATAAAACTATTCATTGAGGGGTGCCTGGGTGGCTCAGTCGGTTGAGTGTCTGACTTCAGCTCAGGTCATGATCTCACGGTCTGTGAGTTCGAGCCCCACATCGGGCTCTGTGCTGACAGCTCAGAGCCTGGAACCTGCTTCGGATTCTGTGTCTCCCTCTCTCTCTGCCCCTCCCCTACTCATACTCTGTCTCTGTCTCAAAAATAAATAAATCTTAAAAAAAAAAAAAAAAAACCTTTATTCATTGATTGATGAATAGGAAAGCACAATGAGTGAAGGACAAGATCCTTTCCCTGGTTACAGGCCAGATGGGACAGAAAACAAGACATGACACAGGAAGGGACAGAGGGCATGGATGGGTCAGGCAGGACTCACAGACCTCAGAGAAGATTGAACTAATCAAAGGCTGATGGTGGATGAGGAAGGAAGTGGAATGCGAACCAGTCCCTGCTGGACAAAGAAGGCCAAATTGGGGTAAGCGTGGGGAAAAACCTTCTAGATGCTTGCAGCTGTAAATGAGGCAACAATTACAGCAAGGCTTTTATTTTTATCCGTAAGAACAGCAGTTACTATGAAGTTAGGAGTTAGATACTACATTCTCAAGGTTGAGAAGGTCTGATGAACGTGGTCACAGAGCAAGTGTGGGACAGAACAAGGATCTGAGCTTAGGTCTATAGAACTCCCAAGTTCACAGTCCTGTCTTTGTGCTCTGTAGTATGACTGAGACAGAACTCCCACTGAGCGCCAGCACGCAGTGGGACATAATGACATTTAAGGGATGGGTGGTTCCAGTGTGGATTGGCTGTGGAATGTGGACCTGATTCTACAGGTCTCTGATTGCTAGGACTTCATCAGCTATGAGAGGTCAAATACTACTGAAAAGGAATTACTAAAGCTGGTGAAGGAAATATTACTTGGTCTACTAACTGTGACGTTCTTAGTTGCAGTCTGGTATACATTCCCAAATGGGACTAAAGGGCAGCGTATCACAGATTGCCCATGACCCGAAGCCAATCTCTTTTACACCACAGGTCACAACAATACCCGGCTGGGCTCCCAGGAGTGCTGCCTAGATGTACACCCCATCTCGAAGTGTGTGTATTAGAAAAATAAGTGGAGAGTTGCCACTGGAGGGTGTCCAAGATCTATGCATTTTAGCTTTTCCTCAGAGGGGCTGTGAGCTTTGCCTTGGGTCTGAAGTTGCCTCAACTTAAGGGAGGTCTTCTCCACTGGGGAAAGTGGATCTGACTCTTCAGAGTTTCCTCGTGGAACAGACCCACTGAAGCTTCCAACTGGGTAGGTTGCCTGGTGCCCCAGATTCTCCATGTAGACTGATGGAGTCATTCTAGTCTCTGCTTAGATGTCGCTCCCTCAGCTAAAGCTGCTCTATCCACCCGTGCTACATTAGCTTTTCAAGTACCGTTATACCTTGCCATATCATTTCTCATTGTGCCTTACCTTTGGATAACTCCTTTATTTTTTTGTTCACTATGGTTTCTGTTATAAGCTCTAAGAACGCAGCATCCTTATCGGTCTTGCTCATGCGTAGAATAGGGCCTGGCACGTAATACAAGTTCAGGAAATCTTGGTGGGTGATGACAAGGCAGCTCCTGAGAGTGGTGGGCTGTGGATTTGGCAGTCTTCCTAATGCTTTGTTTTCCAGTAGACTTCGTTGTTGGTGATTCCATGGAAAGATTAGGAAGAAGTCAACAGCCTAATCCTTTCTCCCAGGGGGTTAAATGACTTGGGTTGTGATATTTTGCCATCAAGAAATCCTCCTTGGGGCACCTAGGTGGCTCAGTTGGTTGAGTGTCTGACTTTAGCTCAGGTCATGATCTCACAGTTTGTGAGTTCGAGCCCCACATTGGGCTCTATGCTGACAGCTCAGAGCCTGGAGCCTGCTTCAGATTCTGTGTCTCCCTCTTTCTCTGCCCTTCCCCTGCTCATGCTCTGTCTCCCTCTCAAAAATAAACATTAAAAAAAAATCCTCATGGCGTTTAAAGTACATTTGCTTATGCTGTGAAAAATGGCTGATCAAAGTTAACAGCCAGTAGGTTTTGTAGAACAGAAGACAAAAGCGAATGGTAACCTAAGACTTGGTAGAAACCTTAGGGAGAATGTAGTCCCAACTCTTCATTTTACAGATAAGGAAACTGAATCTTTCCAAAAGATGAAGTGACATGCCAGAACCGGGGCAGCTGGGTTAGAAGAGAGAGGCTGGGCTAGAGCTTAGAATTTCCAATCCCGGCCTTATCTTTCTTCCACTTTTACACAGAATTTCCACAGTGTTTTCTTCCAATGAGACTTTAACGGATTACAAAAGATGCATATTCTAGATATGGGCGGAATACATTGCACTTAAGTAATATTGCAGAAGGAGGAAATGTCTGATAAAAATGAGCTAACATTCTTCTCTACAATACTTCCGTAATTATCCCTCTGATTAACAGCACACAATTTAATTCAGTGCTTAAACATCTAATTATGGTAAATCCCCACGTTTCTCAATGGGAAGCTAAAAAAAAAATGCAAAGGACCTTGTTCCTGATCTCGAGCATAGACAACCCCAGTGGAAAGCTGTATTGTAATAAAAGTATAAAATATGTACAGAGGTGGGTTTGTACTAGAAGTACACCAAGGAGAAGAATTTCAACATGCGCGGAGAAGACCCCACAGATGGGGAAAAGGTAAGGGGTCCTGAAGGTGGCAGCAATGCTCAGAGCACTGCAGGTTGCCTTATGAGGCTGGAAAAAGGGGTATGGAAGACTGTCGTTCTGGAAAGGGATACTAAGCACTCCAAGGTGGATTGTGGAGGGCCTGGAGACTTCTTTAGAATTTTTCTTCTTTCTTTTTTGGATACCACTGAGGTTTTGAAGAGGGGACTAACATAATCACAGACACCTTGTAACAATCAAGTAATTACGGTGTAAAATGCTGAGAAGAAAGAAGCCACCACTAGAGGGACTAGTTAAGGGCCCAGGGGAGAGAAGATGAAGGTCTAAACCAGGGCGGTGTCCGAAGTACTGGAATGGGGAGAGACGGAGTACGTGAGCCATGCTGAGATTCCAGTGGACAGGCAGGGACAGAAGATACCAGAGAAAGCTAACTGGCAGAGATGATCTGGGGGCAGCTGAGACTCAGGTGACTCTTTGGAGAGCAGCTTTTCCTGCTGACTCAGTCTGTAAACTGGGCCTAATGGAGGGCAGATATTCTGAGGTGGAGGGAGTAGGGCATTCGGGGGGTTCACGGTGATCTCCCACATCTCTGAGGGAAGAGGGAAATGAGCTCTCTCCCTAAGTTGAAGAGGTAGGTTTTGTAACTGGTAAGTGAAAGAGCTACTACACAAAATAAACATTATGGGCTCTTCCAGGAGACAGGGTCCCTAATAAGTTGTTTACTGCTATTTACTTATACATGTGCATTTTAAATGAGTGTTCTTCTCGATTGTTCTGCTTGGCAATTGTCAGTGTCTTGTATAAAAGGACTACACAGTATCCATTAACAACACCACAGGTCACTGAATCCTTAATGTTCCTCTTTGCTAAATAAATCCTGTTGAAGTTCTCTTTTAAGCATAACTATAGCAACTGTAACAACAAAAAATATATCTATCATTCCTTTAGGGAAAGGCTATCTGGCTTCTCCAAACTTCATTTCAAGAAATGCAAATTGATTGCATTTTGTTTATAATGCATCAGTAGTAACAATAAAAGCAAAGCACTCCAGGCACCTGGGTGACTCAGTCAGTTGAGCCTATTACTCTTAATTTCAGCCCAGGTCATGATCCCATGATTCATGGGATCGAGTCCTGCATCAGGTTCTGTGCTGACAGCATAGAGTCTGCTTGCAATTCTCTCTCTGTCCGACTTGTGCGCATTGTCTCTCTCAAAATAAACATTAAAAAAAAAAGAAAGCACTCCATCATGGCTTCCATAAAATGGCCATCTGTCAGCCACTTCTCAAGAGCAAGTGTATAAGGCAATTAGTCACAAAGTTGAAATGAAGTGTCTGAGAATTTTTTGTCAGCTTTCTAAACCTTGGCAAGAATCAGGACTATTTGTATTTCAAAAATGGCCCTTTTAAGTGAATTGATTGATGATGGCTAGGAATTCTGCCTCATGTGACAGGGAAATGCATGCCATCGCTCCAACTTTCTGATTAAGGCTGGGCAATTGTGCCCCACTTCAGTTTGGTTAACAGCCACAGACAGATGGAAAAATCCATGCTGAATAGCAAGCCTGTTACCCTACAACACAATTCAGGAAGGCAATTTCTGTTTATTTTCCCACTGGAAGAATTGATGGGGGGAATTGAGCTGTTCCCTCTGCCTGTCTTCATTTCTTAAGTTATACAGGACAGACAGGAACACATTTGGAGACTAGATGAGGAATATGAGATCAGATGGAAAGGCAAACTGATAAGGGATTTTAAAAGTAGCAATTTACCCATGGGTATCTGTTCAGATTCAATTTCTGAGGTTGTTGAAGCTCTCAAGTCTCGAGGTGGTTGGGGGTGCAGAGTCTATAGTCTAGCTTAGCTCTAGTTACCTGCTACTTACTGACTTAGGAAATAGGGGACAAAAACGAAGGGCTTAAAAGCTTGAGAGAGGAAAACGGGGTGCCGTGGTGCTCAACTTGGGCCTGTTTCAGAATCATCTGGAGAGTTTGTTCAAACACAGATTGCTGGGCCCGCCCCAGAGTTTCTGATTCTGTAGGTCTGGGGTGGGGCCAGAGAATATTATTTCCAAGCAACTCTCAGGTGATGGGGTTGCAGCTGGTATGAGGTCACACCTGAGGAAGCAGCAGTAGAGTTAGTCCTGAGCATAAGCATAGAGATGGGACTTGACTAAAAGGCTAAAGAAATTTAACTTTCTTTTGGAAAAAGAGGATAAAAAGGAAAACCAGGTTACCAACTGGACAGACCAGATCAGAAATTCAGTTCATGTCAACAGTTCATGTCTAAGGGGCAAGGAGATCTATTAGAAGTTTGGGTACACGGGAAGTATTGGGCCACCGAAGTTAAATGATGGATTCTTCAAACGAGTGATCTATAAGGGAAATCCCTCGTTTTAATCTGGAAGCACTAACTTTAAGACTTGTAGCTCGTGAAACAAGCACATTCAAAAAAGCAAAAAAAAAAAAAAAAAATTTTTTTTAACTGAGACATTTGGAATTTAAAAAAGTAGAAGTTGGCACAAGAAATTCATGTTGGCCAAATCCAACAGTTCCTAGTGTCTTTCTAGAGCCAGATGACAGCCAGAGGGGCCTAAACAGTGAATCCCTTGGCCCGAGCCACTTATTTGCTGAAAATGTGACTGGCTCTACCTGTGAGAGAAATTCTATCTGAATTTTTCTTGAGGGGTTGGGTAGGGAAATTACAAAGGCTTAAACTTTTCATTAACCTTCCCCTGTGGACATCTTCTGCTTTGTCTCAAAATTGCAATTGACGACACAGCTGTTACTCGGGGAAAAAAAAATAGGTTCCTAGGATAAGTTTCTTTCACAATTCAGTATTCTCAGATGTGTAGTACCTTTTCCCATGAACTGCCATGCTTGCTTTATCACATGATGAAAGATGTGAAATTTACTGTTCCTCTTTTGGTCACAGCAGCCAGGAACCTCAGAGCTAAGTTTTCTGTTCAAGTCTGGCAGCTCCCTTGAAATGCTTTTCTCATATTGTTGTCTTTCCCTAGCTCCTTATTTCTTAGCCAGTAATTTCTTTCTCCTTTTCCTTTCCTTTCACTTTAGAAAAGACGAAGTTTTTCTTTTAATATAAATTCTTATGAAAACATTTTTGGTATAGATGTGGTTACACATAATGAACTTAAAAATATATAATCCAACTTAGTGATAAATACTTATAAAATATATAAAAGTCTTTGTTTAAAAAGACCAGGTTAACCCTGCAGCAGGATATTCTTTTGGGGGCCACAGCATTGTAATAAAAAACACAGGCTCTTAAGACAGATCTCTGGGATTTCAAACCTGTCCCTGTCTCATTGGCTGTGTGACCCTAGATATGTTGTTTAACCTATGGGGGCCTCAGGTCTCTCATCTGTAAAATAGCCTCAATTACAGTACCAACCACCATACGTTCTTGCGAGGATGATTTAATGCTTTGAATAAAGTGCTTTGAACACTGCCCGGATCATAGTTAAATATTTAGTAAATGTTAGCTACTTCAATTAGAAACGATGGTGATGAGATTGTGTAACTCACTCAATTGTGGACTTAAATGGTATCATTTCAATCACGGGTTCGCGTTTCTGGGCAACAGGAGCTGTGGTTTTAATTTGGACTTAATTTGAAAGATCCGCTTCCACTCAGGGAGCGCTTATTATGAGAAATGTCTATGGCCATGTTGTGGCCAGCGCCGAACCCACAGGCGGTGGACAGAGAGCCACAGAAAGACACAGCTCAGGACGGGAGGCGGAGAGGCCGTTCCCAGGGAAACAGGTTGCTAGGGGCAAGCGTTTGGCAAAGGGCACTGGAGAAATGCAATTTCTTTGAACAACATCTAATGAAAATGCTCTGTACTTACAGTGAACCTTAAGCAAGTGACCCAGAGAATGTTGGGGAATTAGAAATAAGGGTTCTGAAATCACCCGCATTCTGGCATGGGCAACTTTATGGCAAGAACAAGGTGGGCACACAAGAGAAGACAGTGAGGGTCTGGGTGGCACCAGAGAAAATCTGGAATTGAGCATGATAGATTTAATTCCCTATTTCCGGGAAAACAATTTGGAACCTAATGTCCCAATTAGATGGTTCGCGTATGTGGCTGTACCAAGTTATATGCCAGACAATTACGTATTATTCTCACTTGAGGCTGTCCCCCTTCTAAGATATCTAGATATATCCTTGTGATATCTTCATAAATTTTTGAATTGAATAACTGTTCTAGGTCCTGGTAAACAGATGCTTACAGAACAGAACCCAAGGACTCCTGGAGAGGAGATTAAGATCATGGTGTCCAGAGTGAGCAAAACAAGTCGTCTTTGTAGAACTGCTATAAAATGTTGACTAGGGCTGTATTAATTAGGGTTCTCTAGAGAAACAGACCAACAGGTTATGTGAGTATGTCTATCTCCATTTTTAAGAATTGGCTTATATGATGTAGGGGCTGGCAAGTCCGAGATCTGTAAGGCAGGCTGGAGTCTCAGGGAAAAGTCAATGTTACAGTCTGCAGGCAGAATTCCTCCTTCCTCAGAGAACCTCAGCGTCCTCTTTAGGGCCTTCAATCTGCCCACAATATAGAGGGCAATCTGGTTTACTCAATCTGATGATTCCAAGGTGTCTAAAAATACCCTCACAGTGATCTCTACACTGGTATTTGGCCAAGTATCTGGGTTCTTGAGTCAGTTCGACACAGAAAATTAACTATCACAAGGTCTCTGCCTGAGATCTCAGAATTTGCACTGAAACCCAAAGCAAGAGCAGTAGGCCATTGCAACAATGTAAAGAAGAGTCGTTGGACATACCGCTGGGCTGGCTAAAAAGTGGTCATCTTGTTCCTATGACCCTTGTTCCCATCACCTGCCTCCAGTCTACGTAACAGAAGACAGGAGACTAGAAAGAGATTAGAGGAAACTGGAGTAGAGTCTCTTTTTTATATTCCCAGACTGAACGTTGCTTCCTCTATTCACATCCCCACCAAGCGAGGGAAGTTCTATCTATCGAGACTGGGGAGACCACATTCTCCTCTCTCAGACCTGCTGAGATAAAGCAGCTCATAAAATCCTCTCCAGTGAACACTGGAGAATGCAACACACTTAAAGATTTCTTGAGAGAAACTAAGATATGGCCCCAGATGCTTTGGAAGATTTGCAAGACTGACTCATTCCATCCTAGAGAAGTGATCACAGCCTGATGGGAGCTGCCCATGACAGCAAGGTAAGCATAGGGCAGCCTGCGCCCCCAGAGACTGGCAGGTGAGGGGTAGGGAAGTGTGAATTTCCCATAAACTAAGTGGAATCATAGCAGAGAGCCGGGCTCTAGCCATCTTGATAAAACTTCATCTAAGAGGGCTATGTGCCAAGGTGGGGAACTCACAAGTAAGAGAAAATGAAGTGGACGGCAACAGCAGGAATTGGGCTGCAGGGCTAAGAGGGCAATCAGATACCACTCAGGTCAGTGTGGAGGTCCCGCTGAAGGGCTCCTCACAGTGAGCTCCAGGGAAGAGCCAGCCTGCAGGCACTAGACATGAGGAAGTGCAAGATGGCAGGCAGGGTTGAAGAAGTTTTAGTTTTTGCTCCTTTTTCTCCCTTCCCCCTCCCTTTGACGTAAAGAACCCAGAAGCCATATTCTGAGGGCTAACAGGCTGGTGTGGAATGAAGGATGAGGAAGATTGGTGTAAGAACTGACCCAGCCCCTTCTCTCCTCCCGACCTGAGAAGCTGACCCAAGGAGAAGCAAACACTAATCTAGGAGTGAAGTAGACACTTTTACTTAGACTCACCTGGACTTTTTAGTACTCAAAAGTGAGTCTTGATAGTGTCTGGCTGAGAGAGCTTCCAGGGTGGGGAAGGAATCTTGCAAAGTATGTTTGGAGGCAGGGATGCAAGAAAATTCCCTCATGTGTCCTCAGTTGAGTTCAGCCCTCTCGGAACACTGGTTGTACAAACTTAGAGACTCAGCCCCATCTGGAGTTAGTAGGTGTCACCATTGCCCCGGTTTAGCACACACCTGGGAATGCTTTCTGGCTCTTCACATGTCTGGGCATGATGTCTCTGCCAACTGAGGATCAGGAGGAGGGTGAGGTCTGGGTCAAGAATTAAAGGCTCCCAAGAGAGGAACACGGGCCAATTTGTACACTGTTTCTGCTACATGAACCAATCAAAGTTCCCATGTGTCTTTACTGCAAACGCTAATTTATAAGCTACCTGTTCCTCTAGGGTTGGGGTAGCTTTCCGGTCAACGAGGGAAGAAGGAATTAGACGTGACTGCAAGACACATAGATTAGTAGTGCCATGGCCTATGTGTAGCCCCTCTTTTTTTTTTTTTCTAATGTTTATCTTGAGAGAGACAGAGAACACGAGTGCAGGAGGGGCAGAGAGAGAATCTCAAGCAGGCTCCACACTGTCAGCATAGAGCCTAACATGGGGCTCAAAGCCACGAACCATGAGCTCATGACCTGAGCCGAAGTCCTTCGCTTAACTGACTAAGCCAATCAGCTGCCCTACCTCTCTTTTAATTAAAAAAAAAAATTTTTTTTAATGTTTTATTTTTGAGACAGAGCATGAGTGGGGGAGGGGCAGGAGAGGGAGACACAGAATATGAAGCAGGCTCTAGGCTCTGAGCCGTCAGCAGAGAGCCCGACGCCAGGCTCAAACTCACAGACCGAAGTTGGATGCTCAACCAACCGAGCCACCCAGGCGCCCCCACCTCTTTTAATTAAATGGGAAGGGTCTGCCCCTAAGTTATGAGTACTATCAATAAGTACTCAAATGCCTATTTCTGGGGATCACTCTGTCACTTGCTGTGCTAGACCCTATTCAAAACAATAGGTTGATTTTTTAGCTTATGTGAATCAATAACTTATTTATGTCCAGCTTCTGTTCTTAGCCATCCTGGTGTTAGTAGATTTTACTATCTCCCCTGCAAAGTCTTGGTCTCCTGTTTCTACCCCTTTTGAAGCTTCTTGTTTAATCATGTGAAAATAATAGACACATGTGGAAGGAAAACACTGGCAAAGATCTCAGAATAAAACCAAAGGCTAACCAGGGAACAGTAGGGTGAGAAGATACATTTACTGTAGGGCTTGGGGTGGGTTATGTTAGGGGATGAAAATTACTAGGCAGATTAGAGCAGTAAAGACTTCCATATCCACCTGAAATGTTTCTCTTCACTTTATTTTTCTTAGAAGCTGTCTAAAAAAAAATGAATACTCTTATTTGGAGGCTTTTCTTTGTAATCCGAAGATAACTCATCTTGTAATTCTGTACTGAAGTAAGCAATTATTTATCAAACCTTAGCCTTATACTCCCAGACTGGGGACCAAAGGAATCAGACCTACTCAAGTGGCCCAAGGCATGGCTCTAAGCCTTAAGGAGGAGAAAGTTCTGATAGGAGAAAGGGATATTGGTTAAGAGGAAAACCACAGAAGCGGGAATTGATAAACTCCGTTACATCAGGAGCTGAGAAGAGTGTAGACAGAAGGGAAGTTAGGAACCCAGTAACCCCAAATTCAAACCAGCAGAGTGCTAGCTGATGTGCAGAGTTCAGCTTTCCAATGCATTAAAAACAAAACAGAACCAAAAACTAAAATAGTGGTTTCTACTAAGACACTGTGGTCTATTAACATGTCTAGGGTAGTGTTTGCATCCCTTTGCATTTTTTAAATATGCCTGGACTATCTTCTCTGGACATTTCCAAGTTATACTGGGTTTTTATGAATTTTCTATACTCTTAAAGTTTATTTTGAGAGACAGAGAGAGAGTGTGTGTTTGTGTGTGTGTGTGTGTGTATGGGGGTGCACACTTGCAAGCAGGGGAAGAGGCAGAGAGGGGGAGAGAGAATCCCAAGCAGGCTCCACGTTGTCAGCATGGAGCCCGATGTGGGGCTTGATCCCACGAACCGTGAGATCATGACCTAAGCCAGACACTTAACTGACTGAGCCACTCAGGTGCCCCAATTTACTCTTTATGCTGCTCAGGCCTTTCTTATAACAGAGGCTAGGAAATAATAAAGGGTCTTGATTAAAAATATAAAAACTACTAAAGTTCCTGGAGAACCTCTTCCAAAAATTTGCTTTGAAAAGGGTCAATTGCTTCTCTTATAAATTCAGTAATGTCAATGGTTCTAACAGAAATGATAGGATTAAAAGGCCCAATAAAATGAACATTATTCATGGCATGAAAGACAGTTTTTCCTGAATTTGATTATAATCTTTATCTGACTATAATCAAGGTCAATTCCCCCCACCCCTGGAAGGTTTCCTGCTAGCCTAAAGCGGATCTTTGGCTTCTAAGTGAAAGGCCTAACAGTCACAGTTTGGCCTCGCTGCCCGCTGCTTCTCACTTCCTGTGGCTCAGTGGTTCCCAGAGAGGGCAACGGAAAGCCCACTTGCTCCAGGTCTGCCGCTCACTTGAGCGTGACCAGAAATGATTTTATGACCGACTGAGATTGGGGCCAGAATTCTGAAACACCCACAACACTCACAGACAACTCAGTGAATGAGAGAATTCCTTGGTGCTTGGAAATCCTCTAAGGGGGAGAGTCTAGAAGAGTCAAATGACTCCAACTGGTGGAGACCACGTTAAGGTGAATGAACTGCCAACTGCTGAGTCTGTCTTCACTCCCAGAGGGGGTTATCGAGTACCCCTCGTAGCAAGAGCTCAAGCTGTACAAAGCTGAGCCATCACTGTTCAGGGAGGTACCCTGCTGGCTACTCTCTGCTCGCTTCTAATTGGGAATCCTGATAAAACTGTGCCCCCAGATCCTCTCGTGTCTATACCAATAGTTCTCAGTGAGAGTGGGCAGGGATTCTGCCCCCAGGAGACACTTCTGGTTGTTAGAACCCGGGGGTGGTGGTGGTGGAGGGTTGCTACTGCTATCTAATCGGGAATGGTCAAGAATGCTGCTAAACATCCTACAAGGCACCTGATCAGCCCTTGACCTAAAATGTCAACAGGGCTGAGGTTGAGGTTCAGGGCTGATCTAAATGGTCTGGCCTAAACTGCTCATGATTGTTTTATTATCAATGCTCTGTTTTAGTTTTTATGGGAGACGATTAGGCTCAAGCCTGTGTAATGTGTTCTCAGGCATGTTAAAAATGACAGACCCAAAATGGAGTTGTTTATGCCAAGCCCCACCTCACCAAACTGACACTTACAGTCTCAGTTGTCCCAGAAATGGAATCTTAAACCCGTCAGGACTTGTCTGATCAGCACTAGTGAGGTAATCTGCCTGACAGACCCCCCGCCATCCCCTAAAGGAAAGTCATCTTGTAATAGCCAACCCGATGTTTTGCTTACTAGGCTTTCTTATGCCTGTTTCCTTTTGCCTTAAAAGCCTTTGTTTTGTACAGCTACTTGGAGGTCCAGTCTGCCAGACTCGGTGTTGCCTCACTGAATTTGATTTTTGCTCAAATAAACTCTTGACATTTTTAATGTGCCTCTGTTTATCTTTTCACAGGCATATGATTTAAGAGATTGTTTTTGCCTTTATTCATACTTCATCAAATGAATATTTTTGATGAAGATATGCACAGAACATACAGATTCCTTATATATATATAAAGTTATTTTGAGAGAAAGACCAGGGGAGGAGGAGAGAGAGAATCCCAAGCAGGCTCCATGCTGTCAGCACAGAGCCTGATGCAAGGCTCCATCTCCTGAACTGTGAGATCCTGACCTGAGCCGAAATCAAGAGTCACACCCTTAACTGACTGAGCTACTCAGCTGCCTCAGAACATACAGATTCTTAATCATTGTTCAAATTTGGTGAGGTGAGGCCATAAGGTGTAGCCGAGGGAAGACCCTGGAGCAGGAGGAGGTGGTGCCACATTGTTGACGTCTCCATAGTTCTGCTTCCTCCTGTTGATGATGAGAAGGATGAGCTTTAGCACCACATTCTGTTAGGGCTCAAACATTCTACCGTTAAAAATTCCTGGTGACAATGGGGCACCTAGGTGGCTCAGTCGATTGAGCCTCCGACTCTTGATTTTGGCTCAGGTCATGATCCGAGTCTTGTTAAGATTCTCTCTCTCTATCCACTAGCTGTCAGCACCTTTAACATATAACAAGCATGCTCAGGTTATGTTCTAACACTGTTTTTCATGTTCTTTTAATCCTAAAAATCTGTCTTCTCTTTCCATACATCATAGAACTCTGGAATACCAGCACTACCACATTTAGTCATTGTAACTTATAAGGTGTGGAGTTTCTGATGATTGTCACAAGTGCTTTCCTAGTTATTAGTAAGAGACAAGGCATCACCAACACCTACAGTTCCTGAGAGAAAAGCAACAGAAAGGTGAAGCTATCTTATTGAAATCAGGGCTACAGGTGACAAATGACCTCAAGCTGGATGTTGTGAAACCAAAGCATCAGTGATGTAGATGGTATTGACACACAGACTCTAATTTGAATTAACCCTGTGAATGAAAATCTAACAGGTGAATCCCACAAACTTATTGAAATATAAAAATCAGTTTAAACCTTGGAAAACAAATTACACCCATTCTCCATTTTATTTCCTTCTCCTTTTCTAAAAGTCTGCCCCAAAATGAAACCTTTCCTGAACTTCTGACAGATTCCAGATATCAACGTCCTTCCTGAAGTTTCTCTACTAGTCACAAGTGCGACTTTTGGCAAGCCATTGAAACTCTCTGCACTGCAGTTCTCTCATGGGCAGAACAAATTTTTAATAACTCTAAGACTATAAGTCCCAACCCTGACTGCACAGGGAATCACCTGAATTGCTTTTAAAAAATCCTGATGCCCAGGTGAGACCCCCAGACCAAATAAATCCATCTTTGGAGGTAGAACAAAGCAATAGTATTTATATTTTATTTTGTAAGTTTATCATTGAGAGAGTGTACACGTGTAAGAGGGGGAGGGGCAGAGAGAGAGGGAGACAGAGAATCCTAAGCTTAGCCCAGCTGTCAGCACAGAGCCCCACATGGGGTTTGAACCAATGAACCATGAGATCATGACCTGAGCCGAAACCAAGAGAGAGCCGATCAATCGCCTAGAGCCACCCAGGTGCCCCAAGGCAACGGCAGTTTTTTTTTTTTTTTAATTTTTTAATGTTTATTTTTGAGAGAGCACATGCACACGTGCACGAGAGAGAGAGAGAGAGAGAGAGAGAGAGAGAGAGCTAGAGCGTGTGCATGAGCAGGGGAGGGACAAAGAGAGAGGGAGACACAGAATCTGAAGCAGCCTCTAGGCTCTGAGCTGTCAGCACAGAGCCCGACGCGGGGCTTGAACCCACAGACCATGAGATCATGACCTGAGCTGAAGTCGGACGCTCAACCGACTGAGCCACCCTGGTGCCCCAACAGCAGTTTTAAAACTCGCCAGGTAATTCCAAATGTTCTGCCCAGGTTAAGCCCAATGTTCATCCCTGACTGATGACAAACCAAATCTTAGACTGGCAACTTTCTGAACGTTTTAAAAATGGCCCATTATCAGAAAAAGCATTTCACATTGTACCTAAGTACCCACACAAATACGTATTAAGATTTCAATAAAATTTTGTGGAATGTGTCAAATTTTCTAAATCCATTTTCATGCACTCTGACATTTCCTAGTCTGTAAATTAAAGAATTAAAAATTTCATGACCTACAAACTGAAAAAAAAAAAAAAAAAGCCCTACCCACAGGCTAGGTCCTACAATTTAGCCACTAGATGGAACCCTCACATTTAAAGAAAGGAAATCAAATCCACATTCTGAACTCTGCAAAGTGAAAATAAACATGCCTATGATTGAATATTTCACATCCAGACAAAAATATATTTTGTACTTGAAGGAGGACTGCTGTTGGAAAATGAGTTATGTTAACAGCTGACACTGATGAATAATGAGACCCTGTGTGGAGTGCTTCTCTCTGGCTGTTTTTACCCACAACCACCTGAGGTCAAGATTCTGTCCCTTTCCCAGTTGAGGGCACTGAGAACCAGAAAGGTTAACATGATCAGCACTCGAAAATGGCGGCCCTTGTCGGAATGAGCAGAGGGGAGAGAGGGGTTTGAAATCTAGTCACAAAGTTACAAAAAGAAGCAGAATTTAAGTCCAAATGTGCTGGGCTCTAGCTTCTAACTGTGATAAAAGGTAAGAGTTTTAAGGTTGGTAACATCAATACATAGATTAAATTCGTACAAAATGGGAGCACAATGGATTTTTTTCTTTCCTGGGCATCTAGGCTTCAAAGCACACACATTTCAAGCAAAGCGGAATGAACAGCAAGCACCACAGGGGGCAGCAGAGTGGCCTGAGGCACAGGCTCGGTTCAGGCAGCACTTAATGGTTTTATTCAAAGTGCTTGGTAATCCCACCGCAAGTTTCTGGCAGGGGGAGAAACTGGCGGCATTTCTGCCCGGCTCCCACCTTTGCTTCCTTCCTCTCTCTGGGCACACGCCTTTTCCTCAGGCCTTTCCTGATCACCAAACTATTCCTGTCCTCCATCCTCTCACGAGGGTATCGTGTTCTCCCTAGCATTTAGTGTTAGCAGACATTATGTGAACTATCTTCTTACTGCCTCGCCCCAGGTAGAGGTGGGCTCCATGATGGAAGATGGAAAGTAGATAACTCAGGCGTTGGGGAAATGGGGAGTCGTTGCTTCATGTGTCTAGAGTTTCTAATTGGGGTGATGGGTGCACAGCATAGTAAAATAATTACTGCCAGAGAATCGTACAGTGGTTAAAATGGCAAATTTAATGTTATTTTATCTTACCACACACACACACACACACACACACAAAAGCAAAATTATTAGTAACCCAAAATTCAAACCTGCAGAGTGACTTAAAAAATCTCGCTATCACTTAAGGAGTGCTTTCTGTGTACCAAGCACTTCACATGTGTTAGCTAAGTGGATCCATGCAGCAACCTCATAAGGCAGATACTATTATTGTTCCCATGTTACAGATGAGGAAACTAAGGCACAGACTGGGTTAACAATTTGCCCATGGTCACTCAGCTGGTAGAGGCAGGATTTACACTTGGATAGGTTGCTAATAATAATAATTGTTAACAATTACACTACTGCTGTATTTAACACCTAGAATAGAGCCTGGCATGTAATCATTTAATAAATATTCACTTCAAAAGCAAATATTTCAAAATGCTTACTTTGGTTGCTGGGTGGAGAACAGATGTGGAGGGGTGAGGAACTGGCAGTGGGGGTGGGGGGTGGTGATAGTGGGAAGTCTGTAGGTGAAAGATGTGAAGGCCCTGGAGGGACAGGCAAGTGGAAAGTTTACGTATATTTTGAGATAGTGACAACAGATTATGCTAATGGTTCTAACTGGAGGAATGAAAGATGAAGCTGAGATCAAGACTGCACTGCCCAATATGGGAGCCGTTAGCCCCAATGTACCTACTGAGCACTTGAAATGTGGCTTGTGAGACAAGAGGTGTCATTATGTTTACTGCAATTAAAAAGTAATTAAAAAAAGATGCAGAGGGGTGTCTGGGAGGCTCCATCAGTTAAGCTTCCAACTCCTGACTTCAACTCAGGTCATGATCTCCTAGCTGGTGGGCTTGAGCCCCGCATTGGGCTCTGTGCTGGCAGTGCAGAGCCTGCTTGGAATTCTCTCTCTACCTGTCCCCAACTCATACTCTCTTTCTCTCTCAAAATAAATAAATAAATTTAAAACAAAAAGATGCAGATAATCTAATTTCAGCATCTCTTCTGAGTGTTAATGCTTAATTAATCCTTTGCATGTTCAACGAAGCCATCTATTAATTAAAAACATTTATATTAAAAATAACAAATGAAGCGTACTGATGGGCATAGAATACATTCAGGATTCCAAAGGGTTTACTTTCCTGTGAGATCTTAATTTTTTATTGAGGTAGCAATGACAATATTTTTGATATATTGATTACAATGTATTGTTAATAAATGTATTGTTTTAAAACGGGATTACTAGAAAATACATTGGCTCACTTGTATGTCTCTTGAAGGTGCCGATTTAGGATAATGCCCTGGTCTCTTGCTTGAACAATATAATTAATGGTGATCCACTTAAGTGGAAAAGATGGAGAGAGGGCTAAGGGTGGAAATACATCACGCTCAGGACATGTAAAGTTGGCAATGTTTGCAAGATATCCAGGTGGAGATGGGTGCCTGGGGCTTGAAGTGGAGGTCAGAGCTGGCACTATACGTTTGGATGTCGCCAGCCTGCAGATAACACCAAGAGCCAAGTGAGAGTAGGGGACCCCTCCTGGAAAGCCTGTACCTAAGAGAGAACCCAGTAAGGACCCAGGACCAAACCCTGAGACACTTCAACATTTAGGGGTTGGGTAGAAATAGCTGACCAGAAATGATACTATATTTCTGTGTTCAATTTTCTAGCCTAAGAAAATACCTCCAAATTTGGGGCACCTGGGTGGCTTAATTGGTTAAGCATCTGACTTCAGCTCAGGTCATGATTTCATGGTTTGTGGGTTTGAGCCCCACGTTGGTGTTTGTGATGACAGCTCAGAGCCTAGAGCCTGCTTCAGATTCTGAGTCTCCCTCTCTCTCTCTACCCCGCCCCCCCTGCATTCTTTCTTTCAAAAAATAAACATTAAAAAAATAAAAAACCTACATGAAACCTATGATTTCATGTTAACGTAATGTACTTTTGTCTAGCATTCATGTTTTTTTGTGAACAGTTTATTTCAATACACACACTAGGCGTGCTTTTTATTTTTTAGACTACATTAGTACAGTGTAGCAGCAGAAATCCTTGGAAAGCTTCCTTTATACAGAACTCACAGAACTCAGTATGATGAACAAGTACCATAGAGAAAACTCACAAAATCCCTAAATATCCAACATCAAAGGAAGAAACTCCTTAAACCCTGGAATGACAACTGCTTTATGGTGAGCGCCTTGGTAGGGTGGTTGGTATACTTGCTGAGAGAGGCACACATTTTTGGAGATTTTAAAAACCAGTTAATCCCTGAAGTATTTCTAAGGAGAACTTCGTTTTAGATAATGATTAATGATCATGCAGTTAAGAGCCCCAGCTTTGTGATCAGGTACATCTGAGCTCATGAACACCCTTCGCAGAATTCCTGGCCTGTAGTGAGCACTTCATAAACGTTATCATCCTGGTTCTTGTTCCTAAGACCAGAAATCCCTCTGCATCGCCCCCTGTTAATTTCTATCCTGTTAAGAGGATTGTATGTGTACACATGTCCTATAAAATAAATGTTGTATCACATATATCAAAGCAGTTTTTGGGTTTCCCACTCGTGTTCTGAGTTATAGCACGTGCTTTCTTTGTGGGTGTGTTTTTCCGCTTGGTGTTAAGGTAGAACTTTGTGCTGCTGGTGTTTCCATGTGGAGGGACCCTCATTTCTCGCCCTCCTTCGATCACGCCTCCCCGGGGTGGGGGAATGACTCTCTGGAGACTCTGGGAGATGCAGCTGGGCATCTCTTTGGGAATCCACCTGTTGGCAGAGAACACTCCCGCTCTGCTCCTCTGAGCAGCTAGTAGCATGAGGACAGGACCCCCCGAGGGAGACCCGAGGCTGTCCAGTGGTGCGTGGAAAGTAATGATTGTGAAATTTGACAAACCCGCTTACCTGGAAATCCCAAATGGCTAGATGCACTGAAAAGATGAGTTTTTAAAATGTCACGTGACTCCTGCATCTGTCTCAGTTGGCTCAGGATTTAAGCATGGGTAATGAGAGTGTTCCTTACTTATTTCCCTAAATTCCCGGTGTCTGCTACCTTCGGCTGCTACCTTTCAACTTTGAGAAATCAACCAAGAGTGGAGAGGGTTTTTGTGGAGCCAAGGCACATGGCTTCTGGCCTCTAGGGTAGATGGGGAGGGATCGTGTGTGTTAATGTTGGGACTTGGCAGGTGTCTGTATTGTGACATGCAGCTGTTTTTCACCATTGGTTTTTATTTTATTTACTTTATTTTATTTAGAGATAGTGAGCACAAGTGGGGGAGGGGCAGAGAGAAAGAGAGACAGAATCCCAAGCAGGCTCAACTCATGACCTGAGTTGAGACCACGAGCCACCCCGGCACCCCTCACTGTTGGTTTTTAACTGGTGTGGCTGAACAGAAGGCTTCAGGCTTTGGCAAATGTGGGTCTCATGGGGCTCCTGCTGTGGCTCAGGACGGCTTTATCTGCAAGTGGATGGCTATTTTTGTATGGGTAAGAAAATATTTTTATGTAGGCAGGACTGTAGTTGCCCACCTTGGAAAGCAGTCATAGAGTGGAGATGGGGCAAGTGTGTGTGTAAGTACAGGCCTCTTAGATTTTCATGAGCTAAATGACTTTTTGCTGCTATCTCTCAGCTGTGCCTACTGACCTGAACTTGCAAGAGTAAAGCTAGCTGAGCTCCGTGTGCACTAAGGAACACTGGTAAGTTCTAGCTTTAAATTATTAGTGTCAGGGGTGCCTGGGTGGCTCAGTTTTTTAAGTGTCGACTTCAGCGCAGGTCATGATCTCACTGTTAGTGAGTTCGAGCCCCACGTCGGGCTCTGTGCTGACAGACAGTTCAGAGCCTGGAGCCTGCTTCAGATTCTGTCTCTCTCTCTCTCTGATCTTCCCCCACTCACACTCCATTTCTCTCTCTCAAAAATAAATAAACATCAAAAAAATTTTTTTTAATTATTAGCATCAGTCCCAGGGAGGCAGAATGTTCTCACCACCTCAGAATCCATGAACCACATTTAGGGCCCAAAGAGGGAATCAATATGGCTAACCTCTGTGATTATGCACTTGCCGAAGGCTCTCAAGGGTCACCTGAGAAAGGTAGTATATTCAATATAAATAGAACACGCCATCTTCTTGGGTTGAAGTAGAGAACAACTCATATTACTGCAAATTCACAGTCCCATCAGTAGGAATCAGGGAATGAAGGAGGAAGTCAAGTGCTTTGGAAAATGTGTTGCAGTTTGACAATCCTATCAGGAGCAATGGAAGACTGAAAAAATAAGGCAAGCTGATTAAAAGTTGAAAGACAACAAGATTTTCTTGAGGGAATGTCTGACATCTTAAACAAACTAAATAGGTATGAAATCTTCGAAGGCCTGAAAAGACAGCTCTCTTAGGAGACAGGCCTAAATCTGCCTGCTTCTAAAACAGGAGACAGCTTTAAGCTGATCAGAAAGGGTGACTGGAGCCCAACGGAACCCACCAGAGAACAGAAGGCAAGATCCTAGAGAACAACCTGAAAACAGGGCGCCTGGGTGGCTCAATCGGTTAAGCGTCTGACTCTGGATTTCAGCTCAGGTTATGATCTCATGGTTAGTGAGTTCAAGCCCCATGTTAGGCTCTGGGCTGACAGTGTGGAGCCTGCTTGGGATTCTCTCTCTCCCTCAAAATAAATAAACTAAAACCAACAACCTGAAATTATTCCTCTAGAGGGTGCTGGAATCCAGAACACTTTTGCAAACACCTTAAGAGCATGGCAAACTTAAGTCATTGAGGACCTGCATTCTGGTTATGGGGTCGGTTTAGAAAGTGGTTACATATGTGGACAGACTGGTTATGAAGTCTGGGGAAAGCAGCAAAGAATGCCTGGGTGAATTTTCAGGTGATAGAGCCATTGTGGGAGATATGCGGGTGTTTCCTGTGCTCAAAGAACACAGATTAGAACTCAGAGACAGAGACGAGACCCACTATGTGTGAACAGCTAGGGCAGCAATGGAACAAGTCCACGTCAGACTCCACGCTGATCTGATGGGACAAAATCACCTGGGTGGAATTTTCTGACTCAATGAGGACCAAATAGGTATGATTTGTTTGCAGAAGCCTCTGGTGTATTAAGAACTCATCATTTCATATTTCTCACATGATAAGTCTAAAGAGAGATCTTAGAAAATCAATTGTTTTGGTAAATTAAAGGGGGGGCCTCAAATTCAGTAAACAAGGCTAGTCCTAAGCATGTTAGGACAGGGAGGGAGGCCAAGAATTAGGGTAAACTGTTAGAAATTTCCCTGAGCTTTTCTTTTTTTTAGTTTTTATTTATTTACTTGAAAGAGACAGAGAGAGGGTGTGCACAAGTGGGGGAAGGACAGAGAGAGACAGAGAGAGAGAGAGAGAGAGAGAGAGAGAGAGAGAAAGAGAGAGAGGGAGACACAGAATCCAAAGCAGGCTCCAGGCTCTGAGGTGTCAGCACAGAGCCCGATGCCAGGCTTGAACCCACGAACTGTGAGATCATGACCTGAGTCGAAGTCGGAAGCTTAACCGCCTGAGCCACCTGGGCGCCACGCTGAGCTTTTCTCAAATACTAGATGATGCTACCGCAGGGAAAGATTACACCGAGAAATGCTTCTTAGGCTTCAAGTAGTCAAAACCTGAGGAGAGTACTTGAAGGAGAATATGATGGAGGAAATGGTTCTCAGCAGGTTCCCAAGACCTCCACAACCTCCAGTTCAGGAGTCTTCTTAGGGCAGCTCTCCAGTTGAAACAGATGTGTGGATGCAGAGAAAATCCTCTTTAGGCGCCATGCTTCATAGGTGCAAGTGATCCCATAGTAAGAGATTGTAACAGACATTTGTCAAAAGAGTTTCAGAGAAACTGTAACGTGTGGTTACGTCACTGACTCCATACCCTCCGGCATCACTGGCATGCCAGAAGCACGGAGCTCAAAGGGAAGAAGAGGAGGGAGAGGTGTCCCTCCCCATTCACAGCGCCACTGGGGAAGGCTGGCACCTCTCACCTAGAGCTTGACGTCCGGGGCTTGCCACCATTCCAGATGTCAGTTGGTAAGGGAGGAGCCCCTCAAGGTTACATCCCATGAGGGGAGACAGTACGTGCAAGGAGAAATGTTTTTCTGAATATAGTAAACAGAGTGCCAAAATTAGTCTCTTGATGGGCGTTTTCTCCCAAATGAACGGAAGTCATAGCTACTGGAGTGCACGCACGGACCAGCTGGCATCCTGGCGAGGTGGAAACCAGGACTTTCCTACTGTGTCTCATTCGCTGGCAACCACTGAGTCCCTGCTGCGGTTGCTGACAACATCAGGGTGCCCAGGCTAACAGAGCCTGGGGTCGGCTGGTTTTCTAAATGTCACGGGCGTGGGGAAAGTACTAAAATGGCTAGTTGTGTTTTATTATCTCCTTGGAAACACAGAATAATAGTTCATTTCTGAGATGCTGAAGTAATAACCCCCATCCAGAGGGGGGGTCCCATCCAGAGGACAGCCCAGGCTTGTCCCAGGCATCAAGACTGTCTATGAACGAGACTGAGCAGAAGAGGACGTTAAAGAAGATCAATTCTAAACTTCACATTAAAAAATTTCATCCTACGAAAGCAAGAGCATTCCCAATTATTTTGATATTTGACTTAACTAATTTGCACTTTGTTTGGATGTTCATCTTTTACCTTTAACGTCTCCCTTTATAATTCATAATGGCAGGAGATTTATATCACTAAATAGAAGTGTCTGTTAGCATTTCAGTATTGGAGTGGCTATTTGCCACCTTTTAACGTCATTACAGACCCGAAGGGCTGTGTTGGGACAACGTGACTGCACAGAGTTTGGGAAGGGAAATAGAAAATAGACGGAATTCTGGATTTAGCTACAGAGTAGCCTTGGTATTAATTTAATAATTATATATTTCTGACCTGTTGTGGGACTTTCGAGGGAAGCAAAGAACACTGTCTTGACTACGGTCCAGGGAGAAAACCCAAGGCGGCAGAGTTGATGTAGGTGAGTGTCCTGCCCAGACGGATGTTACTCTCCTCACCTGAGAGGTGTAGTCACACGTCTGGATGACCCACAGCCTTAAAGGTTGAACCCAGAGAAGCTGAGAGAACACAAATCCGGGAATGTTCAGTGTGATTCCTATCCCCCCATTCCGCGTGTTCCTATTTGGAGGAGCTCCATGAGCGTGACCCCGCTGGCCTGTCCCCACCTTCACTCACTCCATCCAGGGGAGGCGGCACTTGCACTTATCTGATTGGTCACGTGGGAGAAAGGATGGGATGTGAATGACTTGGCCTTCTCTTTCTGGGACCTGCCTGCAGAAAGTGCCCCCCAGGCTGCAGTCCTACACGGAGCAGGCTCCATGGGGCGGAGGTGCTAGGCTGGCCAGTAGGTAGGTCATTCTGTAATGATTTAGTAACTGGCATCAAATCTAAGTCATGTTCCTTAACAGCTGTATCCCCTAAAAGATGACATTTTAATTTCCATCTGCCTGATTCCTGCAGCCGCCTCTTAAGTGCTACTGGTTAAGCAGGAAAATAAGGGCATTCTTCCTAACCTGCTACAGCCCTCGCACGTGGGCTCCGTTGAGACAAGCTAAGAAGTCGATCTTAACTGGTTTGTCAGAATCGAAGAATGGCGATGAGGGCTCGGACTCCCCTCTGCCTGGGCTCACATTCTGGCTCCACCACTTACTGGCTAGGAACGTTTGAGAAAAAAAAAATTTACACTCTCAAAATAACATTTGCAAGATGGAATTAATGTAGCACCCACTTCATATACGTTTTGGTGAAAATAAAATGAGATATTTAGGTTACTTATAAAATCTGCTTTTTTTGGTTTCCTGTCTCTGATTCCTTAGCATACAGTTCCTACTAATAATCATGGCTAGCGTTTATTTAACACAGAATATGGGTAACGCCCTGTGCTAAGTAACACAGTGTTTCATCTGATTGTCACAAAAACTGTAGTAGGCGCTAGTATTATTCCAATTTTATAAATGAGGTAACTTGGAGCCTAGAAAGATTGAGAAATTTGTCCAAGGCCACACATTATGTGAATAGTAGAGGAGATATTTGAACTCCGACATTCTGAGTTCAGAGTCTATACTGCTAAATAATGTGCTGTCTCTCTCTAAAATAACACTGGCCATTTATTGGTTGCCTAAAATGTGCATGGCATATATCAGGAGCCGTATCTCATAATGTCCCCAATCCTATGTAGGTTAAGAATACAAACTTTATGGTCAAAAAAATGTAGTTTAAACTCCAAGTCTGCCATTTTCTGCCTTAGTAACCTTGGGGAAGATAGCTAATCTCTTTGAAAGTCAAGTTTTCATCTGTAAGTGGGGGATAACAATACCTACGCCTCATAGATTTGCTGGAAGGCTTAAATGAAAGCATGTTTAGTACTCGGCCTGCTAGAATCCCTCGACGGAAGGCAGTCATTCTTACTCTCTCTCACTCTACTGATGAACAGACTGAAGCTCACAAGTGCTAGTTCAAGTCTTGACTTCTTCAACTGAATCAACTTGCTTTTTCCTATATGTTGTTCCTGTTGCAAGTAATTTCTTGCCTCTCCAGAACTAATTTCTCCTTATACCATTCAGTCCTTCAGGGGAGAACAAAACCAGTCCTTACGTGTTTGAAAGATAACACAGAATAAGACCACGGATTCCCATCTCTCTTCTATAGAGCCCTTCTAGGGGTCTCTGGGGTTGGCACGGAAACAGGTGGAGGTAGGAGAGAACCCTAAGCACCTGGTCATTCTGCTTCAACAGGACAGTTCTGCCTTCACTGGTCTTATATAAAGAGATAGTTTAACTTTTCATTGAATGAAATTGTTCCCTAGGAAAACAAAACCAAAATGAGAGAAGAGTCGAAGGCTTGTGGTCAGGACGCTTGGGATGGAGACAGCTTCACATGTGCTAGTGTGTGGCGTTGATCAGCCCTGCTTCATGGTTCTAGGTCTCAGTTTATTCAAGAGAAGAAGCAGAATAAAAAAACCTTGATATCTCCTGGAGCTATTAAGAGGAGTAAGTTAAAAACATCATTAAATGGGCTTTGTAAAATACAAACGCACACCACGGAAATAGATGGACCCTGGAGCTAGACTGTCAGGTTTTGAATTCGGCTCCCTTTCTTACTGTGTGACCTTGGGCATCTATTCAACTCTGTGCCTTGGTTCTGTGAAGTGAAGGTAACAAAAGTAGCTTCCTCATCTTGCCGTCAGAAGGACTAAGTGATTGAAAATACGGAAACTTGCTCCATAATTGTTATTTCTTTTTTTGGGGGGGGGATTTTTTTTTCAGTATAGTTGACACAGCATGTTCTATTAGTTTCAGGTGTACAATGTAGTGATAGCTGTCCTTATTCTTAGAGGTTGTCTGACTATATAGTTCTGTCCACCACAATTCTTGTGAACACCCTACACCCTGCAAAACAGATCATAAAATGCTGCCCTTTTCTGAACCTTTGTAACAACACATTGGGCGGATTCCTGAACGGTCATGGCTTTCCACTGAAGGATCAGATAACTGCAGTAAAAGAAGCTCTTGGTGGGGCACACAGGGGAATGCCTATTAGCATGCATTTGCCAAGCTTTGGCTTTCCTTTATACAATTAATCTGAAAGTTGAGTTATAAAATGGGAATTGAAATTGTAGCCAGTTTTATAGCCTCAAAGGCTACAAAGGAAATAAAACTCTTCCACTAGCTTTAGAGTTTCTAATTGAAAACCTATAAAAACCAGTGTTCATTCCCTCAGCAGCTTTAAAACAACACACGAGTCCTTGTGAATTTCAGCGAAATGCCCAATTCTTTAAACTTATTTTTTAAAGAAATCTGTTGTTGAGCCCAGCATTACAGAGAAAGCAGTTTTAAAAAAATGATTTACAAAATTACGTTTAGAGAGGACTCATGGTGAGGGTGTATTGAAAGAAGCACTTTTATAACAGTCACCAAATTACAAGTCCCTCTGACTCAAAGGTCACTCAAAAAAAAAAAAAAATCAGGAAAATAAGGCAAAACGTAAGAGCCAGCAGGAGGAAGGCAACTGTATACCAGGCCAAGAAATTGTCCCAAGATCCTGGCAAAACCAGGCTTGAGTCCGGCTAGCATCAGCCATGGTTGCAAGGAAAAACGGATTCCCTCCTAACTTTCCTGAAATCGCGGCTGTCATCCAAGATGAATGACAGCTAGATGATGAACTAAATGACACCCTGTCACACTGCTCACTTCTTAACCAAGAGCCTCATCATCATTATTAGTTTTTGGCTTGTGTTTCGTTTTTCTCTTTGAGAAAGCTTGGATAATAAAATTGAACTTAAACCTGTTTATAAAGATTGTTGTATCTGTTCTTTATTTCAATTTGGACATCGGTATAGAAGCACATAATAATAAAATATTTGAAGTTCTCCAAACCAAAGCTGTTGTTAGTATTTTGTAAGATGATCACTGACAGAGACGTGGAGCAAACGGGCCCTTGAGGCAGGTGGGTTGAGGATGGAGAAAGGGCATAGAGAGTGAGCCACAGCTTATTACGTATCATAACTGAAATTAGGCTTATGAATTTATATTTTTTATTATGGAAAAGATGGCCTAAGCTAAAATATGCTTTAAGTTACTTTATTCTGAAAAGTTATTCACCCCAAACTTTTCTAATGACTTTGGTTCTGACGGTGAAAATAATTTTAAAAATCATGTTGACTTTTGCAGGTCTTTATAAAACCTTAGCAGTGAGATTTTTTGTGTGTGTGCTTTATTATACCAAACGTTGGGAGATTTTTTTGAAAACATTTCACTTTGAATGGAAAGAGGAAGAAGGAGGCGAGGTCAGCATGTCACTGTTTGCAGTGGTCCACGCTCTGACCGCCACGTCTTTGTTCATCAAATTGCACTATGGTGCCCCAGAGTATGGCCCAAATGGCACAGGCCTATCATTGAGTCTGCCCTAAGGAAAGCAGTTAGCAAGTAGTTAAAACAATAAAAGCTGCCTTTGAGAGCTCAAATTTGATTATTTCTATTTTTTAAAAATTCTGCAACAAGAAAATGATAAAATGTTTTAGAGGCAAGCTAGATGAAATCATGACATTTATTCAGAAATTGTCCTTTGGAGACACAGTAATTTCATATTCTGCTCAATACAGTAGATATGTATTTTAGTACATCTCCCACTTCATATCAGGTACTGGAGACACAGGACAAAGATAAAAATTCCTCCTGAAATTCCATAATCTACTGATAAGTACAAATAAAACTATAATACAAGTCTAAACAGAGCTCCACGTAAGTGACATGAAAGTACGGAACAATGTTTAAAATAGTTACCATTTGTCGGCTGCTCTTTGTACACTAAACACTTTGCATGTGTCACTGAATACTGATAATAAATGAAATGAAGTATTATCCCCACGTAAAGGATGAGGAAACTGAGTTCAGTGAGATTAAGGTTTGTGGGATCAGGATTAAGCTATTTCCAGGAATAACGGTATGAATGTCCCATGCCAGCCTTTGCGTGAGAACAATTTAGTCTAGTCTAGTGATGTTCTGTTTCTTAAAAGCTGAAAGCATCTTGCTCCAGAGCCTGACAGAAATGACCATTCTTAACCATGAGCTATGCTGCTTTTTTCGGAGCCAGGAATAAACAGGTAAATTAGAAAACAATAGTCCAGTGGCTAATTAACATATGAAAGCACGCTTCTAAATGTTACTAGTTGCCAAAGATGTGGAATAAAGTAAGATACCCCTCTTTTACACTTATAAACTTTGCAAAAGTTTCAGATACGGTGGTGCTATTCAAAGATGGACATTCTCAGCTTCTCTCCATAGAAGCACAAATTGCACATTGTTCTTGGAAAACAAGCAAAAACTCAGGACAGTTCATAAATATTAATGACTTTTCACCTAGTAATTCTGCATCTTGGGGTTTATCTTCAAAGAAGAAATCTGGTAGTCTGAATTGATATGAAAATGTTAAATGCATTAATATTTATAATAATAGTCAGAAATGACCTATATATTTTAAAATAGGCAATTTAAAAACACATAACAGTTCATTCATATGCTGGAATATTATACATTTGTTAAAATCATAATTTTAAAACCTAGCATTGAAAAAGGCTTATGATAAAATATTGGAAAAAATTTCTCTGAAGAGACAGTATAAGGCAATGGATTAAGGGAGTGAATTCTAGAGTAACATTCCCAGAGGTCATACTGCAACTGTGTTACTGCTTGATTGGCAACCGTGACAAACTATACAACTGTGAGCATCAGTCTCATCATCAGGAAAATGGGGATTACAAAAATAATACCTATGGCAGAAGACTCGTAAGGTTAAATGAAAACATGCAGACGCTTAGAATAGAGCCTGGTACATATTAAAAATATTAGTTAAAATATTATTGGTGAGTATCTCTGGATGGTGAGATTATGGGTGACTTATATTTTCTTTCTTTACAATCATCTGCAAACTCCTGTCAATAAGCATTGAGCTTATAATAGGCATTCCTGGGGCACCTGGGGTGACTCAGTCGGTTAAGTGTCCCGACTTTAGCTCAGGTCATGATTTCATGGTTTGTGGGTTCGAGCCCTTCGTTGGGCTCTGTGCTAACAGTTGAGAACCTGGAGCCTGCTTCGGATTCTGTGACTCCCTCTCTCTCTGCCTCTCCCCAGCTTGTGCTCTGTCTCTCTTTCTCTCAAAAGTAAATAATATTTTTTTATATTAATAGATGATACTCTTAAAATCTAAAAAAAGAATCTTCCTATTGGTAGATTTATAGAATTCATTACTTGTTAGAAATGGGTCTTGAATTTTATTAAATGCTTTATTTGGCATAAATTAACACTT
This sequence comes from Paguma larvata, assembly GCA_030068075.1. NCBI lineage: Eukaryota > Metazoa > Chordata > Mammalia > Carnivora > Viverridae > Paguma > Paguma larvata. Next base: position 165,806,944 of record CM057823.1, read on the forward strand.
TTGCATTGATTTACTTATTGATGGGCTTTCTCATAATCTTAAATTTCTTGGATAAGTATGATAGATACACTTTCCTAAACTTACTTTTGAATTCAGTAATTTATAAAGAATTCTTGGATCTACATTAAAATTAATAAGGGGCATTAATTTCTGTGGTCTTTCAGGTTTGGGGGCAGGGCTGGGCAAGTTGGAAAGAGAACAGGAAGACTTTGCACCTCTGTCTTCACAATGGAGCACTGGGCATGCGAACATGTTCCTTGAAAGCCTGTAAGAACATACAGGTGAAATCACTTCTTTTCTGAGCTTCTGGAAGCAAAAGGAAGCTTATTTTTGGACCTTCTGCTTTGATCAACTTTCAGTTTCTTTTACAACTACCAGTTTGTCCAAGTCTTGAATCTATTTTGGTAATTAACACTTTCCAGAAAAGTGTTCACATCATTCAGCTTTGAAGCTTTCTCAGCATCGAGTTTTACACAGTATTTCAATTTTAAAGGTTTTCTTGTGACATGTTTAAAACCTGTATATATAATTCTTAGACTTATGGCACACAGCACTCTATTAGTATTTATTATTTCTGTTATTTCTATACATATGGCTAAATTACCTTTTTAATTTCTAATTTTGCTTGTATGTATTTGCTCCATTTTATTAGATTAGGTCTGTTTTTACTGCTAGTCAAAATCATTTGTGTGTATTTTTTTCTTCATTTATGTCTCTGATTATGGCTTTCTGACTCTAGTGTTCTCCCTGAAAATACCTGTACTACTTACTTCTAGGGTGGGGAGTCCATTCTCTGCTATTTTTTCTTTTATTTCTTACTGTTCTTTTTCTTCTGTGTATCAAGAAATTATATTGATGTTTTGCATCAATAACTTGATTTTTACTGTGTTAAGTCCATTCTTTGTCTTCCTTGCAAGTCACCCATTTCTACCATTTAGCTGTTTGTTTTGTTTTATTTTACATTACTCTTTTCATATCATGCAATTTTCAGCCTCAAAAGAGTCGTTTGCATGAGATGCCAACACATTTTTTAAAGTCTTTTGTTTCCTGGAGCAAATCATTTACAGATATACTACCCTTCTTCTTAGTCTATTTCCCTTAATCCATAAAATCTTTTTCAAAAGCTTTTTTTTTTCCAAACTTGATGAACACACAGAATGTCTGGCTTGTTCTCTTGTCCTGATCTCTGTCCATCTGGGTGTTGGTCAACTCTTCCTCTCCGTCTGCTGTGGGAGGAGAGATTGATGCCCTTCCTCCTAATTCAGAAACCAGGGTCTCATAGGCTTTTAGTAGATTGAGCTGATCTTCTATCTACCACCGCTGCTTATTCGCTAAGCGTCGTAAGTGATGGGGTATGTAGATATTTACAATTCTCAGAATGCAGTGCTACTAAGGTGTTTCCAAGCAGCAGCTGGTGTATTGGGAACATCTATGCCAAATTACAGTAAGCTACAAAACCTCTATCAACCTCTGTCTTGTTGACAATGATTTGTAGTTCCTGAATTTTTGCTGTTGAACTTTGACAACCTTTCTGGAAAGTCGTATACACATAGCTGTGAATGGATGCTCAATGCATTTCATGTAACTGACCCAGATTTTGAGGCTAAAGCGTAGATAGTGAGGTCAGAATGAATGAAGTATCTCATACCAAGTGGCAGGAGAAATGTTGAGAAATTTAGAAACGTTTAGACTATGAACTTCAGAGTCAGTCTGTCTGGCTTCAAATCCCAACTCTGTGTGCCTATTCCCTTATCTGTAAATGGGGATAAGAGTACCCACCTTATTACCACTGTCGTGAGGTTACGCAAATTACTATATATAACTACATAAAGTCAAGTCCATGTTTGCTGCTATCGTTATCTATTACCCACATTTTGTGCCTCTTAATTTAGCTCTCCATGTCTTAAAACTAGTTGAATTTTCTCCTTGATTCGGTCTTGGGCTTAGCATTGTCAATTTTTGTCTTTGCCTTGGATCCTCAAAGTTCATTGTGAAGCTGGGACAGTCAGGAGGTATTTATGATGTAAGTCTGCATTCCTTCACTCACTTTCTTGCCAAAGATTAGACGGGTGATGGCTTCTATGGGAGATAAGGAATGTGAACTAATCACATTTAGAAATGACCGGCTGTCTGTGCTGCACAGTACACTGGCACATGGATGTGCCTTAAAACAGAATGAAAACCGTGGACCAGAAGTTCAAGAAGGGTGAAGTCAGGAAGGCTTTTCTTTAACCTGGATCTATATGAACTGAAGCATACTGAAAACTGTGCTCCGAGGGGTGATCAAGACCCATTGATAAAGAGGGACTGGGCTCATTGGACTAAAAACACACCTTAATTCAGGGGAAACAAAAGTTGAGCAAAGACAGACTGAGGAGCAAGACTGTGGGGTGGCTGACGTGTAAGCCCTAGACCACCACCTGGGTTTGTGCCCTGCGTTGTTCCTTAACTAGCAGGTGTGCTAGGGGGTCAAGAATCCTCCTCTATTCCCCCCCGGGGTTACCTCATCTGTACGATGGTTATAACAACAGCAACTTCCTCATAAATTGTTGGGAAGAGTAAATGAACTAGCCCACAAATTGTTCTCACAATACAGCCCGAAAAAAGTGTCCCACTAACGTTTTACGTGTTTACGTGGATTCTTAATTCTCTAAATATAATCTGGACATTTTTAAAAAATGAAGAATAGGAGTCAAACAAATGTGTGCTTAGTTTAAATAACAGTATTGTGGTAGAGATAATTAGGTAGTAAGTAAAATAAGATACCAATAGTTATTAAATGTACAATATTAATATAAAACTTATAATTTCACCTAACAATGATTTGAAAGGATTTCCTTGTACCATGTTTTCAATATACTACAGGAGTATAGTACTAATTTCCTTATTAAAAACACAGTATTTCAAGAAATAGAAATGATTTTTTGATCCCCTAAAATTTATTGTGTTTTTTTCTTCACACTTTATGAATGTTATTACCATGAATACAGTTCTGCTTCATTCTAGAAGGACATTGTTAAAATGTTTTCCATTGTAAGAATTCATTTCTTTGCATTAGAAAGACTTCTAAGAAAGGAAAAATTATTCTGCACTACAGGGTGAAAGGAGATGGAATAGGAGTATACTTTCAGCATTTCCTCCAGGGGAACAACAAGGGGGAACATCTATTCAGTGGATTGGTTTGTAATGTCAAAGAAAGAATTAGGTGACACACCTGGTGCCCTCAAGCAAACAAGAACCAGTTTGTGTCAGCCATAATTATTGCTTATATATGATAAAGTGAGAAAAGGGAAGCCTTTCGCCTCCCTTCCTGAGTAACTTCAACATATTTAATTAGAATAAGAGTAGAAATCATGATCACATCACACAGCATTGATAAATATTAACAAGAAAAGCCCTCTGTCCTAAATTTTATTAAAGAAACTGTTTTGGGCATGTATTAAGAGGAAAGTAGAAAACACAGTGATTATGATTAATAAGAAAGTAAAGGAACATATGGTGGTCCGTGTGAGCAGCGAGACCCCCAGCTTACACCGTAGAGGTCCTACAGGCAAACTAAAAACCAAACGCGTTATCGGTAGGTGTGTTCACATCAGGTTAACACAGTTACATCTAATAAAAACTAAGGCTGAGCTGAACATTTTATAATTAAGCTCTAGTCTCATTATGATTCTGGTCTTGAAGAAATAAGATACAGAGATAGATGTAATGACTGCTATAGATTCTTTTTTATACTCCCCTGCTCCATTTTGGAAAAAGTTGAGTCCAGCATTTCATGGAGACTGGTGTAGGCAATTAAAATACAACTGCTTCCTCATTGTTGGTTAGTCAGGGTCAACTCTATATTTTAACTGGTTCAAGCTGAAGACCAATTCATATCCATTTTCAATTCAATTCGAACACTCTTCCAGATGCCTACTCAGCTACCTCTTACAAAGCAGGTAAAAATCCACAAGTCCACACCCATGTTTGGACAAGAAAATAATTTTATAGTTAAAAAACACCATGGTTCATCCACAGCATGAAAAGATACCTTTTAAATTATGTATAATAATGAGAGTGGTATACGAGTATTTGATTCTAGTTCAGAAACCCTAATCTTACAGGGTTGGAAAACTTGGAGCATTCATTTATGCCTTTTTTTTTTAATAGTAGCTATTTAGTTCAGTGTAAATGCTGAACTAAGTAAAAATAAGCAGAGATTTTTTTTTTCTCCAAGTTAAAAAGTTTAAGCCATCACCTCTTCCATAATCAGAGATATTATATGTAAATAAATACAAATGCTAAAATATTTAAGTTGCCTCAAAGCATTAGTTCGGCTCTGCAGGGTGGCTGGGAAGATGTTGTGTCAACTTGTCTAGCAAAGTGGGGAGGAGAGGGGAGCAATGATGATCCTATGACTAGATCTGCATTTTTTTCTAGCGTCTCAGGTACTAAAGAAAGAAAACAGGAAAAAGGGAAGGACGTGCGGGTATTTCAGGTGCCGCTACGGAGAGCTGAGAACGAAGGGCCCACAAGGCTGTCCCGTGTTTGTGAAGATTTCCAAGCTAGGAGAGCACCTGCTTTGGCCTCCCAACTGCAGAGTTTTCCTTTCATTTGACCTATAATAGATGTTTTAAAAAGTGCTCCTTTCTTGATACTTTAAAGAAGAAAAGTAGGGGCGCCTGGTTGGCTCAGTCGGTTAAGCGGCCAACTTCAGCTCAGGTCATGATCTCATGGTCCGTGGGTTTGAGCCCCACATCGGGCTCTGTGCTGACAGCTCAGAGCCTGGAGCCTGCTTCGGATTCTGTGTCTCCCTCTCTCTCTCTCTGCCCCTCTCCTGCTCACGCTCTGTCTCTCAAAAATAAATGTTAAAAAAAAAAAACACCTTTAAAGAAGAAAAGTAAAAACCAGTATGAGAAGTATTGATAGAACTCTGATGGTCCACACTGATTTTGTGACTCCATTTGCTCCTTATTCACTCTTGGTTACTGGTTTTACTGCCCCCTGCCCCCAACACGGCCCAAGATAGAAAAGAATCAGAAAGAAAACAGATTGTAATAAATATTATACATTCTTCCTGGTTTTAGATTTTATATTCAGCAGATAATTAGCTTTTGTAAAGCTGGATTGTAGGTTATTTTATAACCTGTGTTTCTGTGTGTAATTCAGTGTCTAGGATAGTGGAATGGATGGAAGAGCCAATGTCCTGGGTATTAGCATAAGCACATTTGACTCTTCCTCCTTCTTCAGCACCCCCCCCCCCCAGCCAATTCTATTTCTTAAATGTCTCTAATCTACGCCCAACTGTCCATGTCAACTCTCACCACACCAGATGCTCTTTCACCTGGATCATGTCAGCTGCACGAGATTAGCTGGGCTCCATGGTCTCCAGCTTTTCCCAACACTACCTCCAGAGCTACATATCTGCAGAGAATGTCCCCCCTCACTGCTAACCAATGTACGCTGCAACTTATTATTAAGGTTTGGCCTCAGACTACATTTCTTGCCTCATGTTCCCCACTGCCCTGTCACGATGCCTGTATTCTAACTACATTCAGGAACTGTTGCCCTCTGGACAATCAAGAGATCCCTGCACTAGATCTAGAGATGGAAAGCTCTCAGTCCTAGCTTCTGTGTAAACATCACTTCCTCTGCAGGCCTTTTCTGATCCATAGAGTCAGACAAGTCCGTTTCTCCCTTTGGCTCTCATAATACTTGTCTCACACTGTATTGGCGTGTTTGTCTAACTGGGTCATAGGTAACTGCATACACACCTCTGTTTAGGTGAATGCTTAGGACACAGAGAGTATCTCCCTTATTTTTGTATCTCTGAGCACCAACTATTCAACTAACAATGAGAGAACAAAGCATAGAGTCTTCTATATGATAGACACTTCAGTAATTGGTTTTATTGGGCAACACTGTGCATTTCCACATGGGGACTTTAGGCTGGTTTGGTATAGCCGACCTGGACTTGCACTGTGAGTAGACAGATGCTGGGTAAGTGTACAGGGAAAAGAAATCTGAGAAATCGTTATGTTGTTTTGATGATTTGCATGTATGGCATTTCCAAGCACAGACTCTGGCAGCTTCAACGTCCTCTGTCCAGGGATATTCGATTAAAAAGTCAAAGTTTATTACAGAATTTCACGGTTAGCTTAAGCAATTTTAATAAAGCCTTGGGCAAAACAGCTCTGTTCCCCACTGGAGGACAGTACATTGCACACTATGCCGGTGATTGCTGTGTCTAACCCACTCGACTGTGTGTGAAACAATTCCACAAAACTGAAAGAGAGCACTATGGTACAATTTCTGTGCTTTTATAGTGTGAGAAGAAACAGACCGAGAGAAAGGGATGTCGTTTCTAGAGCTCAGTATATCCTCCAAGTAAACCACCTAGGGTCTTGCAGGAAGAGTATGGGTTTTGGAATTGGAGACCTGGCTGGAATCCTGGCTTCATCTCTTACTAGTTGTAAGACTTTAGGCAAATGACAGAACCTGTGTGTGTCTCAGCATCCTCATAGACAGAAGTGGAAAAATAATGGTTGCAATGGCTTAAGAAATAGGTATAAGAAATTGTAGATGAAAAGAGCCCAGAATAGAACCTGGCATATTTTAGGCACTGAGGAAATACTGGATTCCTTCAAATCTTTGGGTCTCAATTTCTACCTGTGTCTAAAACGTGGGATTTTTTTTTTTAAACATTTAGTTACTCGATGATCTCAAGGCTCTTTCCAGCTCTAAAGTCACATCATCCTCTTATCTTTAGAGGTGCGAACAGTACTGAAAATCTTTGAAAGTGGTTTCAAAGCTGATGAAATTCTTTTTTTTTACTTTTTTAAAAATTTTACTTATTTATTTTGAGAGAGTAAGCAGGATAGGGGCAGAGAGAGAGAGAGAGAGAGCGGGGAGAGAGCAAATCCCAAGCAGGCTCTGCACACTCAGCGCAGAGCCTGATGTGGGGCTCGAACTCACAAGCTGTGAGATCATGACCTGAGTTGAAATCAAGAGTCGGCGGCACTTAACCGACTGAGCCACCCAGGTGCCCAAAAGCTGACGCATTCTGCTGAATGAATGTGCTTTCTTTTAATTTCCTTAGGTTTAATTTTCTCTTCTTCCAGTTTCTTTGAGATGGAAAATTAAATCATTAATTGCCAAACTCTCTTCTAATATACAAATTTCTATGCATTTCCTCCTTTGTTCCCGTAAGCACCGCTTTAGCCGAACCCCACACGTTTAGTTATGTTGTGTTTTCATTTCAACTGCTTAAGAATATTTTAAAATTTCCCTTGTGATGTTTCCTCTTTTACCCCTGGTTCACTTAGAACTATGCTGCTTAACTTCCACGTATTTAGAGATTTTGCAGTTCTCTTTCAGTGATTTTATTTCTTAGTTTTTAATTCCACTGAGGTCAGTGCACACACTTAGTGGAATTTCAGTCCTTTGAAATGTGTTGACTTGTGTTATTACCCATCATGTGGGTGAGTCACATTTCACCCTTCAGCAGACATTCTCCGCACAACTGAAAAAAGGTGTGTTCTGTCATTCTGTCGTTGTTGGTTGTTGACAGCTACGATATAAATGTCAATGAGGTCACTGCTGGGCACATTATTCAAATGTATATACTTCCTGATTTTTGTTTTCTACTTCTTAACTCCGGTACTGGAAGAAGTTTATAAAAATTTCAACTCTCTCTTAGTTCTGCCAAGTCTTGCGTACCTCGCTTTATGCAGATAATTGTGTTTTTTACAAATTGAAGGTTTGTGGCAGCAAAACTACTGGTGCCCTTTTTCCAATGGCATTTGCTCATTTTCTGTGTCTCTTCGTCACATTTTCCTAATTCTCGAAATATTTCACTCATTCATTATTACATCTGCCATGGTGATCTGTAATCTTTGGTGTTACTATTGTAATTGCTCTGCCACAAACCCTAACCAATTGATATATGCTGTGTGTTCCAGACTACTCCACCAACAGGCTGTTACCTGTTTCTCCCTTTCCTTGGGCCTCCCTATTTCCTGAGACAGAAAAATATTGAAATTAGGCTGATTAGTAACTTTACAGTGGCTTCTAGATGCTCAAGTTAAAGAAAGAGTCACATATCTCTCACTTTAAATCAAAAGCTAGAAATGATTCAGCTTAGTGAGGAAAGCCTGTCAAAAGTCGAGATAGGCTGAAACCTAGGCCTCTGGCACCTGTTAGCCATATCGTGAATGCAAAGGAAAAGTTCTTGAAGGAAATTAAAGATGCTACTTGAATGAACACACGAATGATAAGACAACCTTACTGCTGACAGGGAGAATGTTTGAAGGGTCTGGATAGAAGATCAAACCAGCTATAACATTCCCCTAATGCAAAGCCTAACCCAGAGCAAGCCCCAAACTCTCTTCAATTCTGTGAGGGCTGAGAGAGGTGAGGAAGCTGCAGATGAAAAGTCTGAAGCTAACAGAGTCTGGTTCAAGAGGTTTAGGGAAGGAAGCCGTCTCTAGACCATGAGAGTGCAAGGGGAAGAAGCAAGTGCTAATGTAGAAGCTGCTAATGTAGAAGTGATTCTTCTGATGCATCTGGGCAGAGCAAACTGAAAGCCTTTTGGAAAGGAATCATGGTCTAGCTGCCATTAAGAACATTTACGATGCATGGGGGAATTAAACGTAAGTGTATAAATAACACTAACAGGAGTTTGGAAGAAATTGATTGCACCCCTCGTGGGAGACTTTGAGGGTTCAAGACTTCAGCGGAGGAAGTCCCTGCAGATGTGGCAATAACTAGAGAACGCGAATTAGAAGTGCAGCCTGAAGATGCGACTGAACCTCTGTAATCTCATGACCAACCTTGAATGAAGAGTTCCTTCTTACCGAGGAGCAAAAAGGATGTTTCCTTGAGATGGAATCTACTCCTGAAGATGCTGTGAAGATTACCGAAATGACGACAAAGGGTTCAGCAGAGGACATAAACTAAGTTGGTGAAACACTTAGCAGAGTTTGAGAGGACTGACTCCAATTTTGAAAAAACTTCTACTGGGGGTAGCATGCTATCATACAGCACCTCCTGCTACAGAGAAGTCATTCTCTGTGTGAAAGGAAGAGTCGGTTGATACAGCCAACTTCAGGGTCGTCTTATGTTAAGAAATTGCCACAGCCACCCTAACCTTCAGCAACTACCACCCTGATGGTCAGCAGCCAGCCACATCGAGGCAAGGCCCTCCATCAGCAAAAAGATTATGACTTTGTGAAAGCTCAGATGATGGTCAGCATTTTTTAACAATGAAGTATTTTTAAATTAACAATTTACATTTGTACAAGTATACATTTTTCCCCAGAGCTAATGCTATTATGAATAGACTACAATACAGTATAAACATAACTTCTTAAAAATTTTTTTTAATGTTTATCTATTTTTGAGAGACACAGAGACAGAGCATGAGCAGGGGAAGGGCAGAGAGAGAGACACACACAGAATCTGAAGCAGGATCCAGGCTCTGAGCCATCAGCACAGAGCCTGACGTGGGGCTCGAACTCACAGACTGAGAGATCATGACCTGAGCTGGGTCAGCCACTTAACCAACGGGGCCACCCAGGTGCCCCTAAACAGAACTTTTATATGTACTGGGAAACCAGAAAATTCATTTGATTCACTTTATTTTGACATTCACTTTGTTGTGGTGGTCTGGAACTGAACCCGCAGTATCTTTGAAGTATGCCTGTATTTTGAAGCCATATTATTAGGTGTTTAGAGGAATATTACATCTTCCCACTGAATTGAACTTTTTATCTTATGAAATGTCCCTTTGTCTTCTTAGCTTAAAGCCCTAGTGTGTGTGGTATTGATAAAACTTTCTTTTTGTTAGTGGACAAGCACATAGTTGTATCTCTATTTTAATTGGAGTCTTTGGGTCTATTTACATTTAATGAAATAGTTAGGGTTAAGACTTTCTTCTATTTATCACATCCATGCTTTATTCTTTTCTAGCCTTCTTTTAGAGGATTTATTATTCTATTTAATCTCTGACACAAAATTTTTATATCATTCATTATAATGAATGAATATTATACCTCTGTGTAGGAGAACCTATATAGGTATATTATAATCTTCATCCTTGACTAATTACAGATCAGCTCTAACTTTTACTTTGTCACTTCCCAAGTAATGCAAGACTAGCTTTAAAAGAGGTTAACTACATTTGTCCCTCCTGCCCTTTGAGCTGTAATGGTCTCGTATCTTCCTTATATGTTACAATCCCGACACAGCATTACTGCTGTTTCTTAACACAGTCAATACTCTTTAACATTATCCTTTTCAGTGCTCGTCTTCCTTTTTATGGATTTGAGCTTCCCTTTGTGGTCATTTTCTCTGAGGCAGAAAACCATCTTGTAGTATTTCTTTGAATGTGGATGACAACGTCTTTCTGTTTTTGTCTGAAAAACCTCTTTATCACGTTCGCAGGATATTTTCACTAGGTATAGCCATCTAGCTTGGCTGTTTTTCTTCCTTTAGCTCTTTAAAGATGTTATTTCATTGTCTTTTCACTCCTAGAATTTTTCTATTAATAAGTCAACTGATAGACTCTCTGTTATTTTTCTGAAGGTAGTAATTTTTTTTTCCCTCTGATGGATTTTAAGGGTTTTTTTTTTTCCCTTTTTATTTTTGCTTTTCACCAGTTTACTACAATGTGATCAGGTGCAATTTTCTTGCTTGGAGTTTACTGAGCTTCTTGAATCCGTGTGGGTTGATGTCTTCCGATAGTTTTGGAAAATTCTCACTTGTTACTTCTTTCACGTCTTTTTTTTTGGTGTCTTTTTCTGGAACTCCAATTACACTGCTGTGAGACGATTTGTATCTCACATGTCTCGTCTACTTTATTCTGTTTCTCTTACTCTTTTAAAGAAAATCTATGCTTCACTTTAAATATATTTTTATTGACTTCTCTTTGAGTTTACTAATCTTGCCTTCTACTGTGTTCCGTCTACTGTTAAGCCCATCAAATAAGTTTCAACTTTTATTAGACACTGTATATTTTAACTCTAAAATACTCATTTTATTCTTTGTATTTTTTATAGACTCCATGTCTTTGTTCAAATTATCCATCTTCTCATTCATTTTACCTTTTCATCTATTTTCATTTAAAAATAGTTATGTAACAGCTTTGACCTGCCAACTCTTATCATCTCGGTCATCTGGGCGTCTGACTTCTATTATCTACTTTTTCTTGCTTATTAATCCTATTTTCTTGATTCTTTGCATGGATTGTAATTTTCATTGTATTATGGGCATTACATTAGTTTTTTTTAATTGAAGCATTATTAACATATAATGTTATAGGAGTTTCGGGCATACAACATATTCAACAATCCTATACTTGGTGCTCCCACAATAAGTGTAGTCACTATTTGTCACCAAATGCTATTAAAACTTTGTTGACTATATTCCCTGTGCTGTACTTTTCATCTGTATGACTTATTTTATAATTGGAATTTTATACTTCTTAATCCCCTTTATTTCACCCACTCCTCTATCTACCTCTCCTCTGGAAACCACCAGTTCTTTTTGAGTCTGATTTTTTTTTTTTTTGGTTTGTTTTTTGGCTGTTTTATTTGTTAAAATTTATTTTAGATTCCACATACATATAGAGAAGATACTTTCAAATAACACATGTGACAAAGGGTTAGTATCCAAAATCTATAAAGAACTTATAAAACTGAACACACAAAAACAAGTATCCAGTTAAAAAATGGGCAGAAGACATGAACAGACACTTCTCCAAAGATGATCCAGATGGCTAACAGACACATGGACATACACTCAACACTACTCATCATCAGGGAAATACAAATCAAAACCATGAGAGATACCACCTCACACTTGTCAGAATGGCTAAAGAAAGGGGAACCCTCTCACACAGTTGGTGGAAATGCAACCTGGTGTAGTCACTCTGGAAAACAGCATGGAGGTTCCTCAAAAAGTTAAAAATAGAACTACCCAGCAATTGCACTGCTAGGTATTTACCTAAAGGATACAAAAATGCCAATTCAAAGGGGAACATGCACCCCGATGTTTATGATAGCATTATCAACAATAGCTAAATTATGGAAAGATCCCAAATGTCCACTGACTGATGAATGGATAAGGAAGATGTGGGATATATATACAACGAAATATCAGCCGTCAAAAAGAATGAAATCTTGCCATTTGCAACAATGTGGACGGAGCTAGAGAGTATTATGCTAAGTGAAATAAGTCCAAGAATGACAAAATGATTTCACTCATAAGTGGAATTTAAGAAATAGGACAGTTGAATGGTGTGTGGGGGGGTAAGAGGCAAACCTTAAAACAGACTTCACTAAAAAGAACACAGTGAGGGGTGCTGGGGTTGGGGGAGGTTCGTGAGGGATGGGTTAAGTGGGTGATGGGTATTAAGGAGGGCACACGTGATGAGCACTGGGTGTTGTATGTAAGTGATGAATCATTAAATTCTACACCTGAAACTAACATTACACTGTATTTTAACTGGAATTTAAATAAAAAACTGAAACCACAAAAAAAAAAATCATGTAGCATTTGTTTTCCCTGAGTTATTTCACTTAGCAGAATACCCTCTAGGTGCATCTACATCATTGCAAATGGCAAAATCTCGTTTTTTATGGCTCATATTCCATTGTAAGATATATATATGTATGTATGTGTATATGTGTATGTATATGTATGTGTATATATACATATATAGATGTATGTCACAGATTCTTTATCCATTTATTTATGGACACTTGTGATGACTCTGTATCTTGGCTGCTGTAAATAATACAGCAATAAAATACAGGGATGCATGTATCTTTTTGAATTAGTGTTTTTGTTTTCTTTGGCTAACTACCCAGTGGGATTACTGGATTATATGGTTCTTCTATTGCTGCATGTCTTCTTTGGAGAAATATCTGTTCATGTCTTCTGCCCATTTTTAATGTTTATTTTTGATAGAGTGCAAGCAGGAGAGGGGCAGAGAGAGGGGAACACGGGATATGAAGCGGGCTCTGTGCTGACAGCTACAAGCCCGACGTGGGGCTCGAACTCATGAACCACGAGGTCATGACCTGAGCTGAAGTCAGTTGCTCAACCAACTGAGCCACGCAGGTGCCCCTCTTCTGCCCATTTTTAAATCATATTGCTTTTCTGGTGTTGTGTAAAATCTTCATATATTTTGGACATTAACCCTTTATCAGATAGATCATATGCATATATCTTCTCCCATTCAGTGGGTTGTCTTTGTTTGTTGATGGTTTCTTTTACTGTGCAAAACCTTTTTATTTCAGTGTAGTCCCAATAGTTTATTTTTGCTTTTGTTTCCCTCACCTGAGGGGACATGTTTAGAAAAATGTTGCTAAGGCTGATATCCAAGAGATTACTGCCTACGGTTTTTGTGGGGTTTTTTTGTTTGTTTTTTATAGTTTTAGGGTGTCAGGTTTCACATTTAAGTCTTTGGTCCATTTTGATTTTTTGTGTATGGTGTAAAGAAAGTGGTCCAGCTTTCCGGGCACCGTTTTTTGAAGAGACCATCTTTTCCCCATGGTATAGTCTTGGCTCCTATGTCATAGATTAATTGACCATGTAAGTGTGGGTTTATTTTTGGGCTCCCTATTCTGTTCCATTTATTTATGTGTCTATTTTTGTCTGGGTATTGTATTTAGAAGAGCTGTTATTTATGGGTTCCTTTTCCTCTTTTAGGCAGGATAAGAGGCCGATCATGTCAGTCTCAGTATTTGAACTGGGTATGACTAGGTTGTAGGTTTAGCTGGAATCAGTTGACTTTGAATTCAAATGTGTCAATGTCAAGACTTGAATATCATGTTAGGTTTTGGTGGACTTTGTCTTCTGAACACTAAGAGATTGTGGAAGAAGACTCCCTGCTTTTGCATCCCAGCTTTCCATTATTCCATGTTGCCCACTGATCAGCACTGTCTCATGGAGAAAACTGCTGATACTTTTGGACCTCCTCCTTATGTAAAGTCACCAAGAAAGGACTTTCCTCTGTGGAAATGAACTTGTCTAATCATCTATGTCTTCAAAGTTCTAACTCTTTAAATGCAAGATATTTATAATTATTTAAGTTGTTAAAATTCCATTCAGAAGCATAAGTCCTTTGGACTACAGTTTTCAATGAACATTTTTTTCTTACCAATTAAGTTCTACAGAGGTTGACTGCTCTCTCATTCTCTATTTTGTCCATAATTCTTCTTAGTGTGAAAACAGTGGCTTAAACTATATATATTAGCAAAAATGAACTAAAGGGATCTCTTGGATTCTACAACCAGCTTCCTTTTCAATAATAATTTTCAATGTTTGCTCATTCTAGCATTCCTTGGGTGGTAATCAGGTAAGTTGTTGGAACCTAACTAGAACCTATTTTAGAGCTAGGATAACTAGTGGATTTCAACTGGACAAGCTTGATTTTATAAAAAAAAGTCTTAAAAAAATTTTTTTTCTAGACAGAGTACATGAACCAGGGAGAAGGGCGAGGTGGGGGGGGGGGAGAGAGAGAGAGAGGGAGGGAGGGAGAATCTCAAGCAGGCTCCATGCTCAGTGCAGAGCCTGAGACAGGGCTCGATCCCGTGATCCTGGGATCATGACCTGTGCCGAAACCAAGAGTCAGATGCTCAACTGACTGAGACACCTGGGTGCACCTATAAAAAAAGACTTTATCTGGAACACCTAAGGTTTCACATTAATCATACATTTTGGTTAGTAAACCTATGCCTATAAATGTGAGAACTAAATCGTACAAAACTCCTGCATGTTTTTTTAAAGTACAAACTGAGACTAAGCACTTCTATTCTGTTTTCATGTTTCTATTTAATTTAGTGTATCTAAAAAGGTAATCAATCATGTACTAGAATGCGGATAAAATGAAATATTTTCCAAAGCTAAACTGTTGTAAGAACACAGTCTTTCAAATTCAGTGAGTTCAGAACTCTCGCTGTACAGCTTTCCTTAACTGAAAATTATTAAAAGACAAAAACGGACCTGAAGCATTATGGCAGCATAATTTAACGCGGAGGGGAGTGGGGGCAGGTGAGAAAGAAGGGATCTGTATGCTGTAGGTTTCATTCAGCAGTGTCCCTCCATGCTGTGCGAATCGGGAAGAGTTTCGTTTTTACCAGTAACAACTATGGACCTTGCTCTGTCTCGCCTCTATTCTTTTGCCTAGCGGCAAAACTTAAAAATTGCTCAATAACGATAGATTTCTCGGTCCAACCCTTTCTGTGTTCGTATTTCTGTTTTGAAATTTAGCCCAGCTGAAATGTCTATTTCCGAGCTGCTTCTTCCCACTTGGTGCACAGTCTCAAGTGCTGCTGCCAGGAGCTGTCCGTGGTAGGCAAGAGCGCTCTCTGCAAGCACCATTGGTGCCGGTGACGGCAGTGTGTGTGTGTCTGTGTGTGCGTGTGTGCGTGCGCGGGGCGGGGGTGGGGGGAGATAGGTGTGGCATCCACTCACGCTCAGGTACGAATGATGGCAGTAGTTCCATTCTTTTGCTCTCAGCTGCTTCTCTCTCCAATGCTGACAGATTAGGTCTGCTTATATCTGGTACCCCAGTGAGGATGCTGTATGGGCTTTTGCTCCCGGAGACTTCTGGGAATTGACAGAGCATGCTGCATTCTCTGTCCTGACTCAGATATGGGGAATGACCCTCTGAATGCGAAGTCATGGAATCACCTCTTACTTGTCTCAGTCGGTGGTAACTGGAGCTCCCTGTACTGGCTGCACAGTTCTGGCTGGACTCCCCTAGGGTAGCCTGCCAATGCCTTTTCCTCAGTAAACCTCCACATCACTGGCTCTGGACTGAGGGAATGTGGTGAGACGCCGTCTGCATCACCCACAGCTCTTACACCCTTGGGGGAAGTTCCTCGAATCCTATAAGGAAGCTTCTCAAACTCCTGGTTCCTCAAGCCAGCAGTTGCTTTTATGAACTTTTGCCAAGAGACAGGCCTTCACCTAAGGTCTGGGGTCAATGCTCAAAAGTCACAAGCAGTTCTTTTGGGGTACTCCAAATTTGGAAGGATGACAAGAAGAAAATGCTTCCTCTCCATAAACACGCATCACGAAGAGGGCAGAGGATATGGGAACTCTACTCAAAGGCATCCTCCTCTCCCCCTTGATGAGTTTTTATGGACTAAGTGAATGGAACAGGTTGGTGGGGAAGATTCTGCTAAACTTTCCACACCTTGTGGGGGCTGAGGCGACTCTCTGCAAATGAGCACTCTGGACTCAAGTGTAAGCTGTCTTCATGTGAACAGTGCAGTTCTGGTCAAAATCCCTTCCTGGGAGCAGATCAAGGTCTAACTAAGTAAATTCCAGAAGATTCCTATCTAGCAAATGAATATATATTCTCTACATTTCACGTTTGTTAAGAATGAACAAAAATACCTGTAATATTTGACTTTGTTATTTGACGGTGTGAATCCAGTCTTAGTGCTTTTCTACATTTAGACTATCATCACCATTTCCAAAGGGAAAAATGTCTAATATTGCATAAATGTCCATTATGGGTAAAAACATTTTATTCTCACTTGAAAATAAATCCCACTTTAATAATAACTAGTGGTTGTGTATCCCTTTATAAAGAACTCCTATCACATTTGGTTCTGGCAACAAACCTTTGATATTTATTCTACATTTGCTTGTAGTTCACTGTTATTTCCCCATTTTTTTAATGTTTATTTTTGAGAGAAAGAGAGAGTGCAAGCAGGGGAGGAACAAAGAGAGAGGGAGACACAGAATCTGAAGCAAGCTCCAGGCTCTGAGCTGTCAGCACAGAGCCCAGCACGGGGCTCAAACCCACAATGGTTAGATCATGACCTGAGCCAAAGTCGGATGCTTCACCGACTGAGCCGCCCAGGTACCCCTATTATTTCCCCATTTTATGGATGTGGTAATTAAAGCAGGGTGATGTTATTTAAGGACTCTGTCAGAACCAGAACCTTCTAACTCAGGTTGTGAAATTAAAAGTATGTACGTGCTTTCCTACAAGAAAAGGATGTATTGTCAGTATGACAGGTCTCCTGAGTGGACCCTCTAGGAACTGGACACATGTGTAGGCACCTTAGGCCATCCCATCCTTGTGATCAAATGTGTACAGACAGGTGTGGAGGATTAGCCTTCTTGACTGTAGGACCTCAGGCCATATCCCAAAGGACAACTTTTAGGAAAGGACGTTGGAAAGAGTCAAGCACACAGAACATCTAAGTCCAAGTTCCCTTTGGGCCTCAGTTTCCTGGGTGCTTAAAATGAAAGCTTTGCTTGGTTGCAGAATTTATCTGCATCTAATGTAAGGCTAATATTTTTGAAGCCTTTGAAAATACAAAAACTTTGTCATTCAGCAAGAGTGAATTTTCCTGCCAAAGACTTTAGCACTAGGGAGAATACTGTGCCATGCTCTGCAAGCCACAGGGGTCATGATGACTTCTAGAAGGAACACAAGGGAGCACTGGGCAAGGAAACTGGAGCTCAAAAGTGATGCATAGATGCCTGCTGTTTCCATGGTTACAACAGGAAAGGCCATAAGAGATGTACTATTTCTTCTAAGCAGGGCGGTAAGTCTTGCCTGGTTTAGGATCGCTGGGGTGAATAATCCTCGCTGTATCCACAGGGTTTCGTCCTGGTTGCCCTGAGTTTCAACATGGAGCAGGAGGAGGGAGAAATCATTTGTTTACACTCGATGAAGTTGTTCCTGATATTCTCATTTAACCTTTTCTCTCAGAACCTGCTGAAGCTGGCAGTCCTTATTCATCCCCCTACCAACAAATTGTGAGGATTCATGGCCATGACTAATTTTGGTAGTTTGGGAGAAAAAAAAAGGGGGAGAATGTCTCTCTCATTCCTCACTTTCTGAGGCTGGCTCAGGACAGCACAAGAACCGAGATTCCCCAGGGCAGACCTCTGCAATCGGGCTTTCCAAGCATCACGGAGCCTGGTCTGACTTGTCTTCCGCTGAGTCTCTTGCACCGCACCCCGGCCAGAGTGGTTCGTATTCTCTCCCTCACTGACAACTTTCTTAATGATGCACTCATTACAATCTGGGCCGGATGATTTCATCTTTAGGCAGTTTTTGGAGGTAACT
Organism: Paguma larvata; assembly: GCA_030068075.1. Classification (NCBI taxonomy): domain Eukaryota; kingdom Metazoa; phylum Chordata; class Mammalia; order Carnivora; family Viverridae; genus Paguma; species Paguma larvata. The sequence goes on from CM057823.1 coordinate 165,825,029, forward strand.
GACACAACACTTACTGCGGATCATCGTATACGAGACAGAGGAAAGTGCTCTGGATGTCATTTCATCCTCGGAATGACCCCAGGAGATAGCTAACTGTTATCATCATCTCCATTTCACAGATAAAGCAACTGAGAATTAGGGTAGTAAAGAAACTCCTCCCCTGTCAGGCAGCTATGAAATGTCAGAGCCCAGGGATCTGTGACCCCCAAAACCAGTGAATGCTATATCTTCCAACTTCTTCACCTGGAGCTTGAAGCCTGTCTTTAAAAAAAAAATTTTTTTTTAATGTTTATTATTGAGAGACAGAGCATGAACATGGGAGGGGCAGAGAGAGAGGGGCAGACACAGAATCTGAAGCAAGCTCCAGGCTCTGAGCTGTCAGCACAGAGCCTGATGTGGGGCCGAAATTCATGAACTGTTGAGATCATGACCTGAGCTGAAGTCGGACCCTTAACCGACTGAGCCTCCCAGGCGCCCCCTGTCTTCTTGTTCCTTCCGGCTTCTGGTCCTAATTTTGTCCCCTGAAGACCCACAGAAAAAGTCTTAATCCTCTTCCACTACTAGATCTTCGGATCTCTAACATGGCTTTCAGGACTTTCTGTGTTGTGTTCAGACCACAGGACACTGTTTTTAGATGTCCGCTCTTCAACCCCCTAAGTCATGTATTTTCATTTGGCTCATTGCATTAGCGCTCTAAGGGGGCTCCATGCTCTGCCCTCTATGCTACACCCGGCAGCCGTAGCATAGGCTTAGGATAGTTCTATCACTTCAGTCTTCTCAAAACACTATGTGGCTTCTCAGGTCATTGGAAGCAAAATCTCTGCAGCCAACTTCAAGATGATCAAGCCCAAGATATGGCCGCCTCTCCCCTCTTGCTCATACTGTTCCCTGAACATGCCAAGCGTGGTCCCAACTCCTCTCCCTGGAACACTCTGGTCTGGAAATCTACCTGGTTCTTTCCCGTCCTTCCTCCTATCTCCCCTCAAGGGGACTCCCTCATCTTATCATAAGGCCTATCTCCAACCACTCTGCCAAAAATAACAAATCTCTCCCCTCACGGGTCTTCCCTCTTCTCCCTCCTTTTTGTATCTTTCTCCATAGCACTTATTATTTTCCTTATTTCCTTCATTTCTGCCTACCCTCTCCCCTTGGGCCCACCTAAGAATATCAAACAAACATTCTAAAGGGCAGGGAGTTTTTGTGTTGTCTTTTTGTTTTTGCAATGTATTCTTTATTTTATTTGAATGTGCCCAATACTTATAAAAACTTTTGGAAGTGGTTAGTTTTATCAATCTGCTGAGATAATGTCATCTTTGTATAAAAAATACTTTTTTTTTTTAATTTACAACCAACTTACTTAGCATATAGTGCAATAATGATTGCAGGAGTAGAATCCAGTGATTCATCCCCTACACAGAACACTCAGTGCTCATCCCAACAAGTTTCTTCCTTAATGTCCCTTGCCCATTTAACCCATCTCTAAACCCACCACCCCTCCAGCAACCCGCAGTTTGTTCTCTGTATTTAAGAGCCTCTCATGTTTTGTCCCCCTCCCTGTTTTTATATTATTTTTGCTTAGGAGCAGGGAATTTTATCTTAGTTCGAATCTAAGGTGCAATCGTAAGTGGCAGACAAAATAACCATTTCTTATGGGTCAAGCTACCATATCCCCAGCACTGAGAGCAAGTCCTGGCACGGCAGCATTCAAAAAGTAGTTGGTAAATAAGTAAATAACTTATAGACTGATACTAAAAATGTTGCAGAGCTTTTATGCACTTTATTATCCTCGGTAAGAACTTCACTATCAAGTGGTCGGATATCGGATATCATCGTCTTTCTAACCCTATGTGGAGGTGAATAGAAATAGAAATGCAAATAAATATTAAAAACTCTTGCTGACACCAACCCTAGGGATTTAACTGTACGATATTTTCTTTGAAGCATGCACTAGTTTAAGACGCATCCATCAGCCTCAGAGCATCCTGTGTTGAGAGTGGCAATTTCCATACCAAGTGCTGGATTCAGGATCCGCTAACTCTTCCTTAAGCTAAATCAAGGCAGTGATCTTACACAATCACCTGCCACAGAGTGACCTACTTACCATACTAACTGCTGTGTTTACATAGAAGAGTGCGTATTCTTTGGAAAATAATGTCCCACTTGAAAAATGTGTGACTCTGTAGCTTTTAATGAACATCCAGCTGAAAGTCACTCTGAAGAATTTTTCCCATCGGGCATCACTTTCTATTGTTGGGTTTGACATCCTAAATTGGTTTACTTTAGCAATGTTTCAGTCACTATGTTAAAAAAAAGTTGCCAACAATTCCGGTGTCAAAAAAAGGGAGACGTTGATGTAATACATTATACCATGTAAGGAAAATTGGGCTACTTACTGTACACGGACATGATAATCCTTACTGCTGATCACAAGGTGTGGGGGAAGCTGCTGTCAAGCCCAAGTCACCCCTTCGATCACCACTGCAAATTATTCACCGTGAATCCACAGTGCTGCTTACGGAAAAGCTGAAGGTTTTGTTCTCACACATTTAGGGCAAGGAGACACTTTAAAGTTTTTCAAGAGGTAGGGAAAAGCCAGGATTTGTTCCTCATTCAAAATAAATACAAGTCCCTTAAGAATCACAAACCAACAACAATTCTCACAGTCCTCTACAATTTAATATAAAGCATTAGTGTTTTTATACCCACAACAAAACATGGACCTGCAGAAGTTTTCAAACACTCCTCCAGCTGTTTCATGCGAGTCTTCTGGAGCTCGGGGCTGTCCCATTCGTCTTCATCAATGCCCCAGTAGAGATCTATGACCTGGGAACCAACAGATGAGGCAACATTAATTCACCTGAAGGAAAACTTAATTTACCTTTATTCTTAGTTATAGTGTTAAGCTAACATGACTTTTAACTTTCCTTTTTGCGGCGTGTTTTCCCTTAAGAGGGGAAATTATGTTTAAGATCCATTCAAACAGACATATTGTTTTATCCCATGATGGGCTGGGCATGCACACTCTAATACCTTTTGTTCTTTATCATACTGTTGACATAGGCCCAGAGAAAAATGAAATGTTAAATGTCAGCAGAGGTTTTGCAGAACAAACTTTATGTTGAAATGGTAACAGGAGTTCAGAAAAATGTCTGGAAGCACCTGGGATATGGCAACCACATTGAGACGATTATATAAAATGGTGTAATGTTACTGTGTATCTTAGTATGAGAAGGGTAAACCATAATGGTCATTAACATATACTGACCTAGAGGGAAACATCTAAATTTCTTAACAGGTTTTTTTAGTTTATTTTTTTTTTAATCATGCTTTATCCCACGGGAATAGACATTGTGTTTATGTCTGTTTTATCTGAAAGCAGTTTGGCTTTCATCAATACATGTCTGAGAAACATGTACTGGAAACAATGAAAGGCGGTATGCCTTAATGAGAAGTGAGGATAATAGGATCTTCTATCTCCTTGCTTCAAAGAGTATGAGGGAAGATTCTGAGAGTCTGTAAAAACTTTTGCAAGTACGCTCTTTGAAAAATCTGCTATGAAGAGCATTACGGGTTTCATTCCCTTTACTCAACCGCTGTTCTGCATAAGGTAAATGTTTCCAATTGTAGCTTTGAAGATTTCCTCTCCCTTGTTTCCCACAAGCAGGAAAAGAACCTCCCCTTCCTACTGGCTGTGTGTATGGCATTCAGTGAGATGGAGGCACAGAGCATGTGTCCTCTGTGCTCCAAGAGGATCTCAGGGACTTGCGTCCCTCCTGTCTCCTGGCCATGGCCCTGCATGGGTGTGTTTGCAGCAGCTCTCTGTCCATGTGCATTTGAGTTTTTAGATAGCTGACAAAGATAACAACTTCTTAAAATATTCTCATGGTCCAGTCTGTAAGTTTTAAAATAAATAAAACTATCATATATTTGGGGGGTTCTTTGCTTTAATCTACCTTACAAAGTGTAATCACAATATTGAGGAAGGGGTCATCTGAGATGGTAACTTCGGTGTCCCATATGAGAGCCTATAGCTTTGGCTATTTAAAATTAAGTATAAATTAAAATTAATTCAGTTCGAATACTCAATAGCCACATGTGGCTACTGACTCTCATGTTGGAAAGCACAGATACAGAATACTTCACCATAACAGAAACTTTAATCTGAGAGAACTGAATTACTGAATTATCAGAACACGATATTTTTGGCCATCTACCAATAAACTGTCAAACACACAGACCTGCACTGTGAATGCTAACTCTTAGTTGTGCCACGCACATACTAACAGTCATTCAGAGGGTCTGTTCTCTGTCCTTTGGGCTGACACTGTTTGGACATATCTGAGGAAAGGTCTGACTTAGAACAAATAAATGGTAAATATAAAGGCTGATATAACAAAAGCTATCAACATATACCTGCTTTCCTCTCATCTTTAAATAACATACAGTTATATAAAATATAACAATGTAATTGGAATTGTAACATATAGAATAGTCCAAAAAGGGAATAGAGTTATAAAGGAGTATGCTAGCTCAATGAAATTAAGTCAGTATAAATCATAAGTAGATTCTGATAAGATGTGCCTTAAAATAACTATGAATCAAATATAGTAAAAAATATTAAAATAATACACCAATAGAGAAAACCAGTGAAACCAAAAGTTGGTTCTTTGAACAAAATGGACAAACTTTAGCTGAATTAAAAAAAAAAAAAACAACTCAAATCACCAAAATCACAAGTGAAAGAGAGGCATTACTACTGACCTTATAGAAATAAAAAAGGATTATTAGAAAATACTATGAACAACTATATGCCAATGAATTAGATTACTTAGATGAAATGGACAAATATCTGGGAAGAGACAAGTCATGCAAAAAGACTCAAGACAAAACAGAAAATGCGAACAGAAATGTGAAAAGAAAGGAATTTAAAAGAAAAGCATAGGTTCAGATGGATGCACCGGTGAACTCTATCAATTCTTCACAGTCTTCCAAAAATTAGAAGAGAGAACACTTCCCAACTTATTCTGTGAGACCAGTGTGATCCTGTACTAAAGGCGGACAAAAATATAAGAAATGACAGTGGTATCTCATGAATATAAAACAAAAGGAAAAGATTCTAGAATACTCCAACATATTAAAGAATACTTGAAAACCTAATCAGGCAGCATGTAAAAAGTATTACATGACACAACTAGGTGGTATTTAACCTAAGAATGGAGTTGGCCTAGCATCAGTAAATTAAAAATGTAACACACTATATATCAACAGAATAAAGGGGAAAAAAATCAAATGATCAATCTTAACAGATATAGAAAAAAAAAATCTGACAGAATCTAACACTCCACTATGATAAAACACAAAAAATCTAGGGATAGAAATTACCTACCTTAACCCGAATAATGGGCATATGCGAAAAAAAACTATAACTAACAGCATACTTAATAATGAAAGTCTTCCCCTTAAGATTAAGAACAAGGGAAGAATATCCATTCTCATCACTTCTAGTCAACACTGTACTGGATGTTCTAGTCAGGCCAATTAGGCAAGAAAAAGAAATAAAATGCATCCAGATAGGAAAGGAAGAAGTAGATCTATCTTTATTCATAGATGACATGATCTCATATATTAAAAATCCTAAGAAAACCACTAAAAAGTGTTGGAACCATTGAGTTGAGCAAGGTTATAGGATACAAGATCAACATACAAAAACCAAATATACTTCTGTACACTAGCAATGAGCAAACAACCCCATTTAAAAGAGCATCAGAAAGAATAAAAATCTTAGGAAATAGATTTAACAAAAGAAATGTAAAATTTACTCTCTCAAAATTATAAAACACTATTGAAAGAAATTAAAGATGATCTGAACCAGAAGACATCCCAAGTCAATGAATTGGGAGACTTAAGATGGCAAAACTCCCCAAATTAATATTTAGATTCACTGCAATCACTATAAACTCGAGGGCTTACTTACAGAAATTGACAAGTTGATCCTAAAACTCATATGGGAATTCATGAGACCCAGAATAGCTAAAACAACTTGTAAAGGAAGAACAAAGTTAGAGAACTCTCACTTCCAGATTCAAACCTACTACAGAGATGCAATAATTAAGACAGTGTGGCACTGGTATAAGGATATTCAATGGAATAAAATAAATCCTCACACTTCTGGTCAACAGATTTCGACATGGGTGCTAAAACAATTCAATGAGGAATGAGTCATATTTCCAACAGAAAGTACTGGGACAACTAGATGTCCACAAAAAAAAAGGATGAAATCTGACACACTACCTCACATCGTACACAAAAATTAACTTGTAATAGATCACAGATACAATTTAAGAATTAAAACTAGTTTTACAGAAAACATAGATTTTTGTGAACTGGGATTTGACCCTGGTTTCTTACATATGATAGCAAAGTACAAGTAACCAAAGAGAAAAAGGCGAGAAGTTGGACTTTCTCAAAATCAAAGTTTTGTGCTTCAAAAGATGCTGTCAAGAAAGTAAGAAGAGGGGCGCTTTGGTCTCTCAGTCAGTGAAGTGTCCAACTCTTGATAAGGGCTCAGGTCATGATCTTGCAGTTGTAGGATTGAGCCCCGTGTGGGGCTCCACTCAGCATGGAGCCTGCTTGGGATTCTCTCTCCCTCTCTCTCTCTCTCTCTCTCTCTCTCTCTGGCCCTCCCCTGCTCGTGTGTGCTTGCTTTCTCTCTCAAAAATAAACATTAAAAGAAAAGGACCCTATTTGATAAAGGAATTACATTTAGAATACATAGGGAACTCCTACCCCTCAGTGATCAGATAAGCTGATTGAAAATGGACAAAAGATCTGAGTAGACATGTCTTCACAGAATATATAGATTTTCAATAAGCACATGAAAAGATGCTCAATATCATTAGTCATCAGGGAAATGCAAATCAAAACCACAATGAGATAACGCTTCACACCCACTAGGATGGTCTGCGATAACAAACACTGATAATAACAAGTGTTAATGAAAATGTGGAACAGTGCCACACGTTGCTACTGGGAATACAAAATGGTGCAGTCACTTTGGAGAACAGCCTGGCAGTTCCTCAAATAGTTAAGCAGAGTTATTACCACATGATCTAGCAGTTCTTCCAGGTAAGTGAAAACATACATCCACACAAAAACTTGCATATGAATGTTCATAGCAACATTACTCATAATAGCTAAAATGTGGAAACAGTCCAAATGTCCAAGTGATCAATGGATAAACATGATGTAATATATCTATAAAGGGAATATTATTTGGCAATAAAAAGTAGTGAAATACTGATACCACAACATGGATGAGACTTGAGAACATTATTCTAAGAAGTCAGTCACAAAGGAATCTGTTGTACGGTTCCATGTATATGAAATGTCTAGAACACACAAATCTACAAACAACAGATTAATGGTTAGCTAGAGCAGGGAGAGGAATAGGCCAATCTGAGAGGGACAGCTAAAGTGCACAAGACTTCTGGTTGAGGCGATGACAATGTTCTAAAATCGCAATGCTTACACAACTGTGTCTATACTAAAAAGTACTGAATCACACACTTTAAGTGGGAGAATTTTGTGGTTGTGAATTGAATTTCATCTTGATGACACTTGTGCATCTCTTTAGTACCGTGATTTTCTACAGGTGTTCCATCCCTACTCACAGTAGAACGGAGCGCAACAACCATAGATGTTTAAATCAAGCGCCTAGGGTTTTAAGAGTAAAAAATAAGATCTAAATAAATATATGTGGAACAAACGACCAGGCTAAGAGTCAAAATAAGGCTTTCGCTTGTACTTTCAAATAGAAGCCTAAGAGACACACGATTTATTTGCCACCAATGGAAGTCTTTCATAACAATTTTTGTACCTGTTACTTCCTTAAAGTTTGGTCACCGTGGGTCTCATCCAGGGCTGTCTAATGGCATGTCTCCTTACTTTGGTCTCTTTGTTTAAATGTTCTCCTGCTTCAGCTTTTCTCTCTTAAGTTATTCTTTCTCAAATGTCTTTATGGGCAGAAAATGATGAAAAAAGATAAAATCAAGCAACCATGAAGGCAGAGGGGAAATAAATAAAGGAAACATTCAACTTATGCAACACAAAACCCCATTTTGGGCAGGCAAATCTGCTCTATATCCGCATGGTCGATAACTGGCAAAAAGTGGTTGGAATCCAAAGTGCCCAAAAGACAAGATTTATTATATACTTACAAAAATTAGTTTAGCTTTTAGCCTAATGTCCAGGCACTGCAGACACTGAATCTAATTTACTATTTACTGGAATACTAACTTGTTGACAGCACATTTTATGTGCCTTTACTTATTTCATCATGAAGTATAAACACTTAGGAAAGTAATTTGATTTTATCTTTTTGTACTTAAAACCATCTAACTTGCTTTAAAATATTCTTAGGGAAGCTAATTTATCATGATTATAATGTGCTGAATTGGTCTGAAAACAAAAAGGCAGCAAATAAAGGCCCTAACAAATTTGGCCACTTGAATCAGACATAACCATCTAAATACCAAGACTGCCAAACAAACAAGAAAGCAGCCCATAAGAAACCAACGATCACCTTAGGATTTACCAGAAAAAAGGTCAAATTGGCATTTACAATGGCTTTGCGCTATCACTTCTTCAGAAACAAGCTTTGAATTTAAGTATTTTCCGAAATAGGTTCCTTCTTGAGTTTCCCATGCTATCATATGACGCTACCTGAATGCAAAACAAAAATGTAACTACAGAGACAATTTTGGTTTTGCATAAACCGGTACTGAAATGAAGGCTGTTTCTCAGAGTTATTATAACGGGAGGCTAACCGTTCATTCCAAACGATTCTGCCACTGCCCAGGGCCTTTCCTCTGTAGGAGTTATCTTATTTCATATTGAAAAAAAAACTCTTGTCACTCTATCGTTAGATTTGTTTTTATTAAAAATGGTATTTTCCCAGCCTTATTGGCCTTTCCATTGTAAGACATGGCTTTGAAAAGACCTTAAGCTCTTTAAAAAAAAAAAAAAAAAAAACAAACCTATTCTTAAAGGGATTAAAATTTGCCACCACTAAAAAATATTCCGAAGACACAGCAGCAGGTCAAAAAGTTTGAACAAGGGCAACATTACTGTGCTGTGGACATAACTTCCAAGGTCAATATAGCACTCACTTGATTTTTAGTTGTGTCCTGTTACTAGAATGTTCATCTTGCAGAAGGTAAACAGGGAGGAGCCTTAAACCTCAGACTAGGTTTGCCAGACGCTGCTGACCTGTGGCGAGGTATGGTTTACAGGTATGGTTAATTCTGGCTCCGGTTAGAACGACTTCCCCAAGATGCACAGGACACAAGAAAAACCACCCTCTTCAGCTCCATATCACCCACGGCCACACTTTTACTAGGCCTATATCAAGTCTTGACTGTTAGGTTACCTTGCAATTATTCTCTTGGTCATGAGATATAGGGGAAAGATATCTGGGGATATGACTAAGATGGGACTTTTCTGGGAAGGTCAGGTGCTAAATCAAGTCCAGAGAGGACTGGCTAGCCCACTGGTCATACACGATCGCCAGAAGCGGCTCCAATACTCTGACGTGGGATGACGCCTCAGCCAAAGCCTCATGAGGACGACTCACTGCTCACACCTGAGGCCTCTGTGTCTTGCAGATTCAGCCTCTGCATGGCACTAACAATTATGATGTGATAGGGAAGAAAACTAAACCATGGAGTAAGGCAGCACCTCTGCCTTTTCAGGCCTAACGAACATGGAGGAAGAGAGAAGGGACCAGGAGTTGTTGGAGGCAGAGAAAGAGCCGCACGCTAGAAGGTAGTGTGCATAAGCCGGAGAAGCCCGCTCCATAAAGGAACAGTAGCCAGGCTGTAACCGGGGACTGGCTTCCTTTGGTGGCAGGAAACTGACCACAAAGCACGTGCCTGAGTGAAAGACCCAAAGTTGGCTCTGTTCTCGTCGCTGGGATCTCAGCAAGCACCACACCTGAGTGCACCTGTGTCCATCTTGCTACTGTGACTCCCCGCATTATCTTCTTGCTTCCATCCTTGCTCCTTCTAATCTATTCACTACACAGTGGGCAGAGGGAGTTTAGATTTTTTTAAATTAATCTTTATTTTTGTGAGAGAGACAGACACAGAGCGTGAGCAGAGGAGGGGCAGAGAGAGAGGGAGACACAGAATCTGAAGCAGGCTCCAGGCTCAGAGCTGTCAGCACAGAGCCTGAAGTGGCCCAGAGGGAGCTTTTTAGAATGCGGATCTGATCACCAGAGCTAAGATTTCCTCCTACTCTACCAGACACTACACAAAGTAACTTATTTACTCCTTAAACTTACGAGATGGACAGGAATATTGTCTCTCGTCTATAAACGAAAAAGCTGAGGCATAGAGAAATAACTTGTGCAAAGTCCCAGAGGTCACAAGTATAGAGGTGGGATTTGAACGTGGGCTGTTAACTTTATGGTACTTCCCATGCTTCCTCTCAGCCTGAAGATAGGATCTAGAATCCCTGACCTGCTTTATGAGGCCCGCCATGATCTAGTCCCTACCTAACTCCCCGCCTTTATTTCCTACCATGTTCTCCATCGCTGTTCATGTGCTAGCTAGGTATATGCCCTTCACACATGCGTTTGTTCAAGTGTATAAATATACATCGAAATGTACATTTAAACACACATATTTACACAGATGCTTATATTTACACACCTGTACCTAGTCATACACAGTTTTGTGAACGTGTGAACGTAAGAGGCTTTTTGGTGCAGTGATTAAGAGCATGGACACTGGGGCCAAACTGCCTTGGGTCAAATCCTGCCTCTGCTGCTTAGCAGCTATGAAATCTCTAGCAGTTATGTACTTCTACATTTCCAAGTGTCCTCAGGCAATAAAATGGAGAAGGTGGAATTTACCGACTAGGCTCACAGCAATGATTAAACAAGTTTACGTACAAATAGCACTTAAAGGTAAGTGCCTGGTAGGCAGTGAGTACAACATCATGTTAAAGATCTTTTCCAAATTTGCCTATGAGAATGTGTTCCTTCTGCCTGAAATTTCCTTCTGTTCAATGTCGGCATCTCCATCTACCCATCCTTCAGGATTCGGCTTCGACATCAGTTCCTCAGCAGCCGTACTGAGACCTCAAGGTTTGATGAAGCCTCCCACCTTGCACGCCCAGAGAGCCCTGTATTTCCTTTGCAGCCAGCATCACTCTGCTCACCCCTGGTCATGACCACGAAGGCAGAGACCAGGTTCGTTTCAATACTGTGGTACCTGCTGCACCCACCACTCTGCCTCGTGCAGAGCAATGGCTCAGTCAATGTCTCTGAACACACGAATCAGGCCCATAGGACCAATGACCTAAATCTGCCCCTGAGGACTTGAGGGTGAGACTAGTGAGGAAATCTGGACTTGAAGGTTAAATGCACAGGAGGCTGTTCTTCGGAGAAGAGGGACTTCTAGATAGAAGCCTCACAAAGACAGAAATATGACAGCCTGTCTATACAGAGAGGATGAGGTGACAGCATCATTAACTGTTCTTTTGGGAGCCAAAAGAAAATGCAGATCAAGTAGAAAAAACACTTTGTTTTGCAGATAAGAAAACTGAGCCGAAGTTACTTTTTCAATGGTTTTTAACTAATTGTTGACAAATTAGATCTCTTAAATAACAGTGTTCCTTCTACTGTGCAGTCTTGTTAAAAGGTCTCCTCTCTCTACTCTAAGAAATAAAATAAGAGGACGGGAAGACATAGGTGCCTTGTGTTAAGAATTTGAGAAAGACTTCATGGTGATTGCACCCAACTGGGACACGTAAATGTCACCTGCAAAGGAGGCTCTCTCATTCGGCTTACTGAGGGACTAATCTTGGGTGATTTTCAGCGTTGGGGTAATCAGCCAGCCACAATTTAGCAGAATTAAAAGTTCAGCAAAGTATAGCTCCTCCAGTAAATTCTGGAGCTCCCCACAGGGCCATTGCTCTATATTTAGGAGAAATATCAGGCAGAAGATTGTCTGTGCACACCAGGAAAAGGAGGGACAATAATGCTGTCTTGGGAAGTCAGGCAGGAGAGTTCCAGAAGAGCCGCTCCATGTCACAGAAATGGCGAGCCCACACTTACAATCACACTGGGACAATGAAGGTCGGTTAGGACATACTGCGTTCCTCTATTCATCTTCCTTCCCTCTTATAACCAACTGGCTCAGGGACGGGAGAAGGATGACGTCACACGCTTATAAGCTTTCCACAGAATATCAAGTTGGTGAGACCTGTCCGGGCACTGATGGGCAGCACTGAAATGTGAAGTGAGCCAGACAAACTGAAGTGCTGGCCCGAGCGAAACAACGTGTGATTCAGTGAGAAGATACGCATTTCACTTGAGAAAGAAGCACGTGTTGGATTAACAGGAAATGGAAAAGGGCGATCAGTTGACAACATGAAGAAAAATCCAAGGGCATCACAACATAGCCTGTCAATTATAAAGTCGATGATGTATTCTGGCAACTCAGGAGGCAAAGACATTTTGAGATTTGTGAGCAGGCAGACAGCTGGAAGGAAAAAAATCAGCATAGAGAAGGAGACTGGGCTCGTCAGAATAGGAGGGCTGTGGTGGAGGCCACTGTGGATGGACCTTCAGGGTGAGACCAAGCGACTGTTCAATTCAGTAGTCATTAGCAAGGTGAAGGCAACGTAAGACTTGGATGTGCACCGAGAACACAGCTTCTTAATTTTGTCAAAGACTACTCTGTGCCTCCTGTCCAAGTCTACACCCTCTGGCTACACTAGAAAGTGAACTTTCAGTTCTATCCAATTTAAACCTTAGTCTTAACTGACGTTTTCCAGGATTCTATTAAGTGCTTATTCTCTCTTGGATCAAAATGCCAAGTCTCTCAAAAGACTTGGCTTCCCCATTCCCCTGCTTCTTTTCCCTAAGATAATATCCAGGTGACCTCATAGCCTGAAGGGGAAACATGATGGGGCATGGCCCCCAGGCGATGTCCCCTGGCTGCTGGCATCATGTCACCCAGGGACTGGCCTTTCCCCCTCGGCTTGGTCAGAGGCTCGTGTTGCTCTGCAGTAAGCCAGCCCAGCTTCCCCTGCTGCGGATGAGCCGCCCCAAGCCTTGGGCCCATGCTCCGTCCAGCTGCTTCATCATGGGCCTTTTGTGTGGCCACCTCTTCTGGTCATGGAGACTGGCACTGGCTCTTAACTCAGAATATGTGACAAACAATAGCTGAGAGCAGCCTGGGAAAGTTAAACCTCGTGGTCAGTTGCTGCCACGGCCATGATGTGGGCATGCCCAGGTCTGTCTACGGGAAGGGGTGGGGGAAGGCTGGATACTGTCTGGCCATCTCTTTCCAGAGTCCCAAGTAGAGAACAGAGGCAAGGTGCCCTTAGTGCTACCGATTTACCCGCTTATTTTCACTTCTCTAACCCAAGGCCCCTTTTCTGAAGCAGAACTCAGAGGAAGGAAAGGAAAAGTGTATCTTCTGACTCTGCCTTTCTCTCTCCTTCTACCGCCTGCCCAGAGACTACCTGAGGGAGGTTCTGGGTTTGCCTTATGGACAAACTGGGCCCTTTTCTCTACACTTTAGATCTCCAGGCTCGGAGTCCTACAGTACTGGTTGATGTGCTAAAGGATTAAAGAATTTAGCAAAATCTTCTGTCAAGCCAACAGCCTGACCTTTAAGGTTTCAGTCTTTTCTTGTATAGGACACAGTATCTCCTAACCATTCTTCCCATTTGCATTCCTTCTACACCAGACACCGAGCACCCCTCAGATGGATAGATGCCTCTGGCCGGAAGCCTTCTGTTGTACTCAGAAAGGCAAAAGAAAATGCACATAAATCATTTCATTACACCACGTTCTTAATCGGGAGAAAAGACTTAAAAAGGTGAGAGGCAGTAACGGATGCACATTGGCAGAGTGCCGTCCACGTGCCCGGGATTCTGAGTCATCTCATGACTTCTCAAAAACAATCTGGGAAGATAAACGCTGCCCCATTCATTTTATAGAAGGGTCAACTGTGTCAAAGAAATCAAGCAATGTGCTCAGACTCACAGAACTTGTACTCTGCGGAACCAGCATTTGAAGCCTCCTTTTTCTAACAGAAAAATTCACTCTGTTTCCCCTACACCCCATCAATGACACAATGTACTGTGTTTTACTGAATTAACACATCATGAGTCGTAGGCTGCTCCAATACTGTATGCCTCCCCCCAAAACAGAAATGCCAGGATGTGTGTTTATTTGTAAGAAGAATTCTGATTTCTGACAAGTAAAAATGTGCAAAAAAAATACATCTTAGAATGAATTAAATCTGATAAATACTATTTAAGGAAGATGAGCTGAGCAGCTGTGGAGAGTCTGGCCCAGAAGACACAATGTCCAGGGCTGGAAGAGAATGGGAAAATGCCACAGTCACTCAGCGACTAAGAAACGGGAGGCTGAATGAAGACAGAACCTTGTGAAACGGCAAGAAAAAGGCGTTTCTAAGAAACACCGTGGCAGGCAGATCAACAGTAGGGGCAGTCTGTAGATTATAAAGGGTGAAGAATGTGCTGGAAGATTTTGAAGTTTTGAAGACTAGAAAGCAATAGCAATTGAGAAACGGAAAAAGGAGAGGGACGGCTTCTATTTCACATATATTATTAACATTCCAAAAATAGAGATTTATCTTCAAGTACTCTGGAGGGGAGAGTGCCAGATATGTGGACATGGGGGGCGCTCACAGGCATCAGCTTAGGGAGAAGACAGCACTCTTACTGGGGGTCAAAGGATTAAAAATACCAGGGTTTACTGGATGTTAAAGGTGAAGAAAAAGGGACAGGTTTATGAACGTTACTGAATAAGATGAAGTGAGATAAATACTAGATGCTGAAGAAACCGGCTATCAGAAAGTTTTGTGTTTTTTGTGTTTTTTTTTTTTTTTGAGAGAGAGCGTGCACACGAGCTGGGGAGGAGCAGGCAGAGAGGGGAACAAAGAATCTGAAGCACGCTCTGTGCTGACAACAGAGAACCCACTGTGGGGCTTGAACTTGCGAACATCGAGATCATGACCCGAGCCAAAGTCGGATGCTTAACTGACTGAGCCACCTAGGTGAGAAGATACACTTAAGGAATGACGCTGAGTTGAATGGCTGGACTCCAATGAAAATGACTTTCAAAATGGAGGTGTCCTAAGTGCTCATGAGTCAAGCACCCCCTTTAGAAGTTCCTGCCCTAACCTGGCTTACTGCCAGCTCAGAGTACCAGTGGGGGCTGGGCGGGGCGAATTTATAAGAGTTCACAGAGTAGAAGTGGGGGATATTTGGAAATTGGAAAAGACTTTTTGAGAAAGGTAGACCTTGAGCTAGATTTCGAAGACAGGGGTGGGGAAGAGAAAGGGTATTTCTGATAAGAGGGAGAACTGAAATAGATACAGCAAATGGGACATTAAAGTCCAGAAAGAGCATTTTGTAGGATGTGCTCTGAGGATAGGCTTGGAGCACACACGTGTGTTGGGGAGCATCGTATATGAACTTGGAGAGACAGCTGAGTCATAGTGAAGAGGGACCCCCGCAGGCTGTGGGGAGTCATTAAAAAAGCTTCTCAGCACAGGAACCGAGGACATGACATTTAGGGAAGATAGCTCTGGTGGTGATGTACAGAAAACCTCAAGCAGGGCAATGCTGGAGGCAGTTCTGCTTAACGCGTTTTTGCTAACCCCCAGTAAATGTTAAACCCTCTTCCAGGCCCTGGGGACTTAAAAATGAGGTAAGTGGGAACTAGTCTCTTCCTCAAAGACTTGCAACCAATTGGCCGTAAGCAGGGAAGAAGCTCAGTTAAGATGCTTTTTGGTCAGCCAGTTTTTGCAGCAACGAGGATCAGACCGGGGTCCTGGCGGTGGGAATGGAGCAGAAAGACGAGAAAACAAGCACGGAGGGCACCTGTGGATAGAACTACAGGCCCTGGGTTTGCACCACCTGCTTTGTGCCCCGTCTGTCTTTATTTTTCCCGGTTTATTCCCCTTGTTCTCCCTTTCTAGCCTCTTCTCTGTAATAGGGAGCATTTACTGAATGCTGGCAAATCAAATAACATGTTTAAACACCTCGTCTTCCTTTGAAGCCGCGTGTGTGTGTCTTCTGCTCTGAGTGGGCTTGACGCTCTTTCCATTCCGTTGTTTCGGTCTCTGGGCAAGAACCGACCTGCGCACATCACATAGAATTAAGTGGAGCTCACACAGACAGTGTATCTTTTTCATTAAATATCTTAGTTTAGGGGCACCTGGGTGGCTCAGTTGGTTAAGCGTCCGGCTCTTGACTGCGACTCAGGTCATGATCTCACAGTTTGTGAGAATGAGCCCCACGTCTGGCTCTGCACTGGGCACGGAGCCTGCTTAAGATTTTCTCTCTCCCTCTCCCTCTGCTGCTCCCCTGCTTGCACACATGTGCATGTTCTAAGAATGAATGAATGAATATCTTAGTTAAAATGAAAAAATTAAGGAAACAGTAGAAAAAAGCCTGCCCAACAGGCATATATATGTATGTATGAGAGAGAGAGAGAGAGGGAGTTAAGGCCTTGTGTGAAATGTAACTGTATATTCTACCAATTCAATAAATATTTAACTCAACAGCCTACTATGTGCCAGACACTTGACTCATCACTGGGATAAGATGAGTAAGACACAGTTTCAATCTGCGAATTTGCAGACTGTAGAGACAGGTGATGAAAATTTTACATCACCAGATGTCTCTCTCCATCGCTCGTTCAGGGGCCATGACCATTTCTTAACTTGCACTGTTCTCCTGCTTCCACCTTTCCCCCCACCTCCATTCCAGTCTCTTCAAAGAGCTTGAGTGACTCTCTTAAACTTTAACATTAATTCATTTTTAAGAAACAGAGAACAAGAAGGGGAGAGGCAGAGAGAGAGGGAGACACAGAATCCGAAGCAGGCTCCTGGCTCTGAGCTGTCAGCACAGAGCCCACGTGGGGCTCGAACCCACAAACAGTGAGATGATGACCTGATCCGAAGTCAGACACTTAACTGACTGAACCACCCAAGTGCCTCTTGAGTGACTCTCTTAAATGTAAGTCCTATAATGTCCTATTTCCCTTCTTACTCAATACAAAGTCCTTAATTGTGGCCCACAAGGTCCCATATGATCTGAATCCGATATCTTCTCCTACGATTATTTCTCTTACTTCTCTCTACCCACACCTGGTTTCTTTAATGTTCCTAGAATATTCTTCTACACGTGCTCCCACCTCAGACCCTTTTCCTGGTTGCCTATACCTGGAATTCTCCTACCAAGACATCTGCATGACTTGCTCCTTCATTTTCTACAGACCTCTGTTCAAATGTCGTCTCATCACAGAATCCTTCTCTGACTACCTGGCATTTCCCTAACCCCCTTACCCTGTCTTACTTTTCTTAAAAGGATTTACTCAAGAAAACACATCTATAACCACTGGGATTTATTGTTTATTGTCCGCCTCCCTCAACAATATTGGAAGCTCCATAAGAAGAGGGTCTGATTGGTTTGTTTTTGTGTTCCCAGCCCTTGGCTGGCATGTTTTCAAATGCCAACAAATACTTCTTGAACAAACTGGATACACTACTGAGAGTAATGCATAGTATTACAGGGGAGCAAAGAGGAGGGTACGCGGCATATCCTAGGAGGGGCCAGAGGATCAGAGAAAGCTTCCTTAAGCAAGTAACGTTTGGACTTAGACTTCACTCATTCATTCATATGCTCAGAAAGGCATTCCCTTGTTCAACACTTTCCTGCAGAGTTTTACTATGGGTCGGGCACTATTCTAAAATTAGGAGTGTAGCGGTCATGAAGCCAGAG
Organism: Paguma larvata; assembly: GCA_030068075.1. Lineage (NCBI taxonomy): Eukaryota > Metazoa > Chordata > Mammalia > Carnivora > Viverridae > Paguma > Paguma larvata. Next base: position 165,842,861 of record CM057823.1, read on the forward strand.
AAGTCCCTGCTCTTGTGAAACTTACGATCTAGTGGGAGAGAGACAATAAGCAAGCCAATATGTGAAGAAAGGAAACTATCCAGTATTGAGACATGCTACGCAAATAACTAAAATAGGGTGATGTAGAAGAAGTCTCCTAGGCGGTTACTTGAGACCGAGTCACTAGGGAAGTATCTCTACAAGTGGCATTTCTGTGGAGACCTGGAGAAGAACAAGGAAACTCCTCTGTGAAGATGAGGCGGGGAACATTCCTACAGAGAAAGCACAGTCAGGGCAAAACCCTGAAATGCGAGTGGGCTTGAAGTATTCAAGGAACCACACAGAGGACACATAGCTCCCGGGCTGTGGTGAGAAGGAGAGGGCCATGGCTTAAGATCTACAGGAACAGTTTTAAGTGAGTAGGACTTAGGGGAGCGTGGGTGGCTCAGTCGGTTAAGTGTCCGACTTCGGCTCAGGTCTGATCGCACTGTTCGTGACCTCAAGCCCCGCATCGGGTTCTGTGCTGACAGCTCAGAGACTGGAGCCTGCTTCAGATTCTGTCTCTCTCTCTCTCTCTCTCTCTCTCTCTGCCCCTCCCCCACTCACACACTGTATCTCCCTCTCTCGAAAATAAACATGAAAAAAAATTTTTTTAAAGGAGTAGGACTTAGCGGGTGAAGCAGGGTTTAAAAGCAGGTTGCAGAGCATTGCAGTTGGAAAGGCAAAGAAGCATAAAAGAGATTGGTGTGTATTTGAATAACTCTAGGAAATTCATTTCTTCTGGGTTCAATGCACAAAGATGAAATCCGGAGTACTATACAGGTAAACTGTGTTTTTTTTTTTTTTTTTTTTTTTTCACGAAGCTTCCAGCATCTTTTTTGTTGCACTTGAGAGACGAAAACCATCTCACTAGAAAACATATCCTTAGGGAGATCTATAAAGTACTTACTAGAAGAGACTGTACTAAAAAATATACTCGTAGAAGATTCGGGTATTATATATTTGAGTTCCTGTTCAGCTCAGAAGGTGGGAAGCAAATGCGACCTAGCAAGTTTTCATTCCAAATACAGCCTCAAACCCAGAAGTGGTCGCCACCTCTGTTTCAGACACTGGACTCAAGGAGTCACAGAGGAAGGCTGGGCTTCAGTTCCCACTCTTCTGTGCCCAGTGTGGTTTCCGCTGCTGCCCAGCATCTCAAAAACTCTTTCAATGTATCTGCCTTGAATGATCTTTGCTGTCAATTCATCTATGGACCTTGCCTTCTACAGTTTTCCTTTGGCTCTATCTCTCTTTTCCTGGGCCAACTTATAATTTAGAAAATATATTTTTCTTCTTTTTTTTCTCTCAGCTAATCTTAATACCATGTTGTATGCAGGCTGGTCTGTAGCTCAGCAACTCCCTCCGTCTACTAAAGAAAAAAAAAATAATAATGCAAATCCAAACAAACTCAAAGATGGGATTAACATGCTTGGCCACATCTCTTTCTCTACAGTACCTGAGTCCCCCAAGGAGCGTCTAAGTCTTTGGGAATCTTGACAGATCAGAAGTTCTTTAACAGTTGAGACCCTGTTATCAGTAGAACCAGATTCCCCAGAGAAGGCAGTGCTGAATTCACAACAAGGAATTAAATTTAGGCTCACAATTTATCTAGCAATTCGTGACTTACGAGTAAAGTTGTTCAATGTGTGTGTCATAATGGCCTGCTGTTGACTGACAGTATGCACGGACAATGAAGTCATTTTGAGACCAATTATTTTCTACATCGTATGAGAAAGCATCATAAAGTGTACCAAGATAGAACATTCAGGAGGAAATAAATGAAGGGTGAAATTTTCTTCCACTAACAAAGATGCCTTTTACACTCTTATACTGCAAACCTCTGGTACGTATTTCCTCACTTAACAATGAGAGTTGAGATAGCACTGGAGAGTTCGGATGTCCTTTGTAAATGAGGTTGATAAATCATCTGTGGCAGGAGCCATTTACTTTTTAAATTTCTGGATATTCAAGATATGCCCGATGTTTTCTGGTACTTTTCTATTAGGTGGCAAAATCGGTGGTGTCTACAAATGCCAGGGTGTTCATGAACTTTAGCAATGACATGCAGAGTTACTGTCTCTTGAAAGGCTGATGTAATTTGTGTGTGTGTGTGTGTGTGTGTGTGTGTGTGTGTGTGTGTGTGTGTGCTCGCGCGCGCACGTAAATGGAAAATCCCTGAAATAGGAAAAAGGACATTCTATAGTGCGAACAAAAAACTAAAAGGCAAGATAGAAGGCAAGGACTGGCCAGGCTGCCCAGGTTTTAGATGTAAAACCTTTCTAGAGACCACAACCTAAGGCAGGTACTCAGCAACCTTCACCTTTTTGAGAATAGTGGAGATTGCCAAGAGGCATATAAACATGGTTAGAAGGAAAAGATGAGCCAATAGCAGGCAGGATCCAAGAAACAGCATAAAAGTGCAAAGCATCAAAAATAACTAAATATTTTATTTCCACTTTCCAGTGTTCTTTTTTTTACCCATGCTTAAAGAAGTAAAATTTTTCAGGGCTTAAAACTTGTTTGTTTGTAACACTGAAGCTGTGACAGTAAGTAAGGACACATGTTATTTAGCTGACATAATTAAAAATGAAATTAATATCAGAGTTACCTGAAATTCTAATCCATAGTTTTCTCTGCAGAATTCTCTCAATTTAGGATACACATTTTCTCTTAGTGCCTGTCTTTCTGCTCCCGTGTCTGTGGTAGAAAAACAAACACATAGAGAGGGAGTTATGTCCACACATATGTATTTCTGGAACAACAAGGTAAGCTTACAAATTAACATTAATATAATCCAATTGGGTGCCAACTGTGAAATGATGGGATATCTGACAAGCTGGGGAGCCCTGCTCCTAACAGAGGAGGAGGAGCAGTGACCCCTCTACTGGACAAACACAAGAAACCTGAGGAATGGATGGGACCCCCAGTGGTCAGTTCCGTGTGTGCTGACAGAGCTGGGAATTCGTATTTGAGCCCTTATGCCCACGCAGACCCTCACATGAATGTCTTAAATAGCTAGACCACACTGTCTTCGGAAGAGACAGAAGAAAAAATCATAGGACTATAGGCTATCAGGTGTTTTAGCCCCATTAAGTGTAAAAGTTACAAAATCACACACACACAATCACAATAATTTAGTTACCGATTTCCCAAAAAATTCAATCTCTATCATCATTTCTATAGTACTTAGAAATAATTAGACTTCTACAAAATTCAATACGGCATCCATGTAATCAGCACAACAGTGAGGAGGGACGAATTGTGGGAGCCAACATCCAAACTAGTAGATTCAATACTTAGTACATTCTGCTGGCCAACAGTTTAGCAGAGTAACGCCTGCCATCTTGGGCACCGGGACTGCCAGGGAGACTGTTTCACGTGTGCCACACCATGTAAAAACCTCAAAGTCATATTTTACAATTTATGTCATTTAAAAAAAACATACAAGAATAAACAGAGAACTTGAAACCGGAAGAACCAGAGAATACGTATGCATTTAATGTTGAATGTTTTGCACAGAAAGGGCTTTCCAAACGCCACCTGTGCTGGGAGATGCTCTGCATCAATGATTACGCCGTAAAATGCTTACAGCAGAGGGAGGCTGTTCCCTGCCCAACTAACGTCAGTGTAAGAGGAGAGCAGAGATTTTAAAAATTAGGTTAATGTCTCATCTCATAAAAATTACCATTTGCCAAATGTACCTCAATCCCAGCCATAACTATGGAACATTTGCATACCGCATTTGTAACTAAGAGCCAGTTTAAAAGACTCGCCTTATTATTCTCAAGTTCATCTGTCCATGCAAATTCAACCATATGCTGTGCTGACCTACTCTACTTTCCTACTGTTCTCAAGACTATTTTGAGATGTAAATAACCAATCTCAAGAGTCTGAAATGCAGCTGGAGGCTGACAAAGTGACAGAAACCAGTGTTTACAGGGAAACCAGAGACTCAATACAAGGCTTCTAAATTACCATATGGTCCAAATGGTCAGGGTCTTTTCTAACCACAGAGCCAGCATGGATGCTAAGTCCAAAGGGAAAGCAGGAGGACGGAGGCGTACATTCGAGCAGCGCCCACGTGCTGGTAAGGCACTAGCAGAGGCAGAAGGCTAAGCTTTTACAGGGTTTATATCATCTCAGGATCAGAGCCCCATCCCCGTCAACCTCATTCTAAGGGCTGAAAACACTAACTTCGCAATAAAAGGCTACAGATGTTTAAAACACAAGCAGCAAGAGTCACGTTAAAGATAAACAGATATTGGGGCTGCGTGGGTGGCTCGGTCAGTTGAGTGTCCAATTCTTCGTTTTAGCTCAGATCATGATCTCATGGTTTGTGGGATCAAGTCCTGTGCTGGGCTCTGCACTGACAGCATGGAGCCTGCTTGGGATTCTCTCTCCTCCTCTCTTTCTACCCTTCACCTACTAATGCATACATGTGCATGCGGTCACGCTCTCTTGCTCAAAATAAACACTTAAAAACTAAAATTAAACAAATATTACCAGGTGTGGAAGTTGGAAATAACATTCATAATATAATGATTATATTACATAATTAAACAAGGATTATTAAGATATACTAACATAGTATCAAAATAACACATGAGAAATTATGAAATAAGGAGCAGAAATTATTTCTTTAATATGTTATTGTAACTCATTACTAAGTACAGCCATCTGAATGTGCCATCCTATGAGGGTAAGACAGAAATATAGTCTCTAATCTCTAATATTTACTGAACGCTTACTATAGTCATGTATTAAGTATTTCTATGTATATTTTCTTAGTCACTTCTGACAACAACTCTCTAAAATAGGTAAAATTATTATTACATTTTTTATAAGAGGAAACTGAAATACAGAGAAATTAAGAGACTTGGCTGAGTCATATGACCACTAAGTTGGAGAAGCTGGATTTGAATCTCGAGAGCAGTGGGCCATAGTTCACTCTAACCATAGGAAACATGCGACAGCGCAAAGAAGCAATCTTTGAAAAAGAAAACTTCATAGAATGGTTAAGGAATGCTGAACTCCCCTCTCATCTGGACTCTACCTCTCTGTTCTCATTCTTGCCCCCTTCAAACCATCCTCCACAGAGAAGCCAGACTCGTCTTTTGCAAACGCACACCAGATCACTGGAAGCCCCCCAGGAGCTCCGCAAGGTGCGTGGAATGAAATCCACTCCTCTTCCCTGGGCTGTTCTCCCCTCCCAAAGGGATCTCTTACCACCGCTGGATTACACACCTACTTAGGCCTTCACGCTAGCTCCTCCGTAACGCTTAGTCCTGTGATCATCTCAAGGCATGTCCTGTCATTCGAGTGTCAGCTTTAGAGCCACCTCCTCAGAGAGGTCTCTTTGAGCCCTCCATCTACGAACCACTCTCTGTCACATCACCTTTCAAGTCCTTTGCACATCACTCATGGCTACTGTTGCTATTCGTTTATTATCTGTCCCCACCACTGTCACGTGAGCTCAGAGTCAGAACCCTTCTGTTGTCTCATTTACTGCTACATCCCCAGTGATCAGACTTGTGCTCAATTAAGAAATGAGTAAATGAAAAAAACCCACACATGCACCAGTGACCAAAATGAGCTGACGGGCAAGGCTTCCTTGTAATTACCTCCAGAAACTGGGCTCTCTACATCACAATTTGTCATTGGACAGATCCAGAATCAGGACTATGGGAAATTCTGGAAAATAAACAATGGGGCTTATCAAGTTGGTTTCATGAGGTAAGTGGATGAGCTGAAATACCGGTTTCTTTTTTGGTTTCTGTGTTTCTGGCAGAATACTAATACATTTTATCAAGTCAGGTTGAACTTTCCTAAAAATATGAAGGAAACATATGCACATATCTGACATTCTGTGTTATTACTTATGTTACAAAAAAGTCTCAGATTTTCCTATATTTGTATTAATAGGTGATGACTGGCTCTGGAAATGGAAAAGTAATTCAGATAGAATGGATTAATTATAATGGGTGACAGATAAGCTGGCTTAATTATATTAAAAAACCTGATTCATACTAACAGCGAATCCGGATGGTTGGCAATTAAAAAACATTAGAATGTCATAAACAGGAAGACTTAAGTTACAGAATGTCACACATGAAAAGAGAACTCTTAAAGTGCAGATCAGACACAAGGTACGTCATCATTCACTCTTTCTACATAGTCACCACATCCATTTGGATCTGCCCAGCTCCTTAGTGCTTTCAAAAGATGCATTAACATTTGAGCAGCACTATTGGGTTTTTAAGAAGTTGTTTTCTGTAATTCCTCAGTGCTCTCAGAGGTAATGACGGTTTCTGTGCTGTGTCTGAGTTACCCACAGGAAAAGCCTTAGATGAGGGAGTATTATTAATCAATACCATTTATCCCACTGCAATAAGGATTTAGATTAATTCCAAATTTCTATTAAAAATAAAAGTGCCAAGGGGCACTTGGGTGGCTCAGTCAGTTGAGCATCCAACTTCGACTCAGGTCATGATCTTGAGATTCATGAGTTCGACTCTGCATCGGGCTTTGCAATGACAGTGAGGAGCCTGCCTCAGATTCTATGTCTCCCTCTCTCTCTGCCCCTTCCCCACTTGTTCTCTCTCTCCCTCTCAAAAATAAACAAACATTAAAAAAATAAATAAAAATGCCAAGATGACCACGTTGCACTGGGACTTCTGACTGCCACTGCTTCACCCAAACTTCAGGTCATGGGCATTCAATTAAGTTACTTCCATCTTGGCAGCTCAGAACATTCATTTAGAACCCAGAATGCACCCTCTACTACACCTAGTGTTCCAGCCCAGCCTCCCAAGTTTCTGTCCATCTGCTCTGGCCTGGGCTGTCCCTCTTCCCTAGACCTGTGAGCCAGTGATTCCTCTGGACCCCCTACCTGGCTTTTGTTGTTTTCTGGTTGATTTCTTGTCTGGTGGCTTCCTCCAGAAGCATAGGAGGCTGTCTCCTCTCTATGCCCTCTAAGCCCTCTATGCCCAACCAGCCATACTTTTACTCTTATGTCAGTGTCACCAAATCCTGTCAATTTTATCAAACATCTTTTGAATTTGGCCACTCTCTAGTTTTGCACTCACCATCTCTCAACCCTAAGGGTCCAAAAGTCTCCTATTTGACCTGTTACCTGTGCCTCCTCATTGCAGTCTAATATTCCACAGAGCTGCTGGAGAGAAAATCGAGGGCAAAACAAAAGGCATAACTAATCTGATCAATACAGGTCTTGGCTGGCATCTTGGGGCCAGAAAATAAAAGCTATAATGTTCAGTAGATGTAAGTGTAAGTGTGTTTTCTAGCTAAGTACCATCTTCCACTGCTCTCCACCATGTACCCTCCCTAGGTACTTTTTCAGATATTACTTGAACCCAAACCTTGTCTGTTGGGAGCCATTTTGGGCTCACAGGTTGAGACACCTCCCTGTGTGGAAAGGCAGTCGAAGTAAAGCTCCTGCTGGCGAAAAAGTGCCCCAATACCACCTCCTTCAAATAACCTCTCAGGCCTGGATTTCTTGAGCAGCCCTCGTTGACCTCAAGGGAGGTAATGCTCTCAAATAAAAAAGAGAACTTGGAATGTGATGCATTGATGGATAACATCTGAAGGAGACTACGTAAATGTATTCATTGGGAATTCTACCCTTGCCAGATAGGTTGCACCTCCCCCATTGTAGTTGGAAGAAAAGGCCTCAAGGAAACACCCTTTTCTTCCCCCCACACCCTAAATTTATACATTAATTAACCTGAAACTAACATAAAGGATTGAGGAAGCTGCCGCCTTGCTGGTAAAAACACATTATTGTTAAAGATATCAGACTATGCAATGTCATTCATTGATGTAATGTCACTACTACCTTTAAAAATAAAGACACTGAGACCAGCAGGGCAGAGATGCCAGGGCTGCCTGCTTGGTGATCAGACTACATCTCTCTCGTGGCTCTCTCATTCCTTTCGCCTGACCGTCCATCTTTTGGGGACCCCTGGACTTGCCGGAGCTGGACCCTGGCACTTGTCCTTTACACATACTGCTTTCCATGCTCAGAATTCTTTATCATTGCATCCCCTTTGCTTGGCAGACTCTGGCCTTTCTGAGCCCCAATCAAAGGTAGTATACTTCGTGAATTCTTACTACTCAGAGACAGGCATGCTTCTCTCTAGCTCATCCCACAGCACTGTGCTCACTCCTATATATCATTATATGCTATACTTTATTATAATTTTTAATTTGTCTCCATTATACTTGTGAATTCATGAAATGCTGGGACTTTCTCATTCATCTTTCTGCATCATGGAAATTAAAGCAGACCCCTCCACATAGTTAGTCAATAAGTGAATGGGCAAATAAATGCTATCTATAATGAAAACATTAATTAAACCCAGTTAAAGAATTAATTTGTATCCATAAAGCTAACACAAATCAAGATGCAATGTCGTTTCCAAGTAATAACTGACTATGTCTATAGCATTAATAGCCATGTGTGAAAGTGGGGTGATGTTATAAAATATATGACAGACTTTGGTATAGTGGGAAAGTTATTAGATCCTCAATAAAATTCACCAAAATCATCAAAATAAGCATTTTAATTCTCTGTAAATCCACCAAAGAATAAAGCAAATTGGGAAGTGACTGTCATGAAAAATCACTGAAATTTGGGTGAGAACAGTGAGAATCTCCCATTCCCCTTTAACCTCCACACCCCTTCCCATGTCAGAGAAGGCCAAGCTGTGGATATCAACAACTTCATTGCCAGAGAGCACTTGCTTGATCTGGAGCTGAGCACGGAACACTCCATGGCCATCCATGTTGTTGACAGCAGTAATGGTCTCAGAGGTAGACAAACGTAGGGAAGTCTAGTGGCTCAGCCAACCTATAGTTTCACCCAAATGTAAAAAGGAGATCAAGGAGATAAACAGTCATGGAGGGCCTTGCTAAGTTCTCTGCAAATTCCTAGCTGATAGGAAGGCTACCCACAAACACAAGAGAGACTGAAAGCTATCCTCGTATTTGTGGCTCACGTTGAGCCTGTGTACGTAAGCAGTGGAAACATAAGATCGGGTGGACAGTAAAAGTTAGGACTTAAATGCTGGCTAAGCTTTGTATGTGTTCCCCAACCCACACAGACAACTGGCAGAGAACGGAAGCCCTACTGGCTTGAGGCATTTGAGAAGAAACTCCTGAAGTCACTGACAGACACAAAACCATGGAGAAAAGGGGGTGACCCCTGGGAAGCCAGGCATGTCATCATCATCGCCATTGAATAAGTGTGCAGGACAGCAGCAGCCTGCACTGTGAGGAACCGATGCCACGGGTTTAGTCCAGGCAAGTTACTAAACAAACCAAAAAAAAAAAAAAAAAAAATTGAAAAATAGCACTCAGAAGTAAAATCAGAATCTGGATTTATTACAATATATTACCTAAAAGGTCCACTTTTTAACAAAAAATATTGAGCTATATAAAGAAACAAAAAGTGTGACACCTCTTCAGAATAAATAAGTAGTCAATCTCCTATGAGATTTAGAGGACAAAGACTTCAAAACAGCTATTAAAAATGTATTCAGAAAACTTCGGGTAACCATGTTTAAAGAATAAAGAAAAATGAACAAGTTCCCAGAAACCTGTGGGGCAGCATCGGCTGGAGTGGTACATAGGTAAAGAGAGTTCCAGAAGGACAGAATAAGAGAATGGAGGAAAATAATTTTCAAGAAATAATTGTTTAAATGTTCCAAATTTAACAGAACACATTAATCTATACATCCAGGAACTTCAAAGAACCCAAACAGGTTAATGACTAAGAAACCCACAGTTAGACACCTAGTCAAACAGTTAAAACCAAAGATAAAGAGCAAATCTTGAAAATAGCAAGAAAAAAATGACTCATTACATTAAGGGCAACAATACAAATAAGGGCTGACTTCTCATGAGAAGGCATGGAAACCAGAAGGCAATGGGACAACATACTCAAATAATAAGGAAAAAAGGTCAACCAAGAATTCTATATCTGATAAAACTATGTTAAAAAAAAAAAAAGACGTGGAGGACATGATGTTAATGAAATAAGTCAGACACAGAAAATTACTGCCTGATTTCACTTACAGGTAGAATCTAAAATAGTCCAACTCAAAGCAGCAGAGAATATTGCTGAGTGCCAGGGGCTGAAGGGAGAAATGGGAAGGTGTTGGTCAAAGGGTATAAAGTTGCATTTAGGCAAGATGAACAAGCTGATCTTACATAGAGAAATGTGACTATAGCCAATACTGTATTGTAAGCTTTAAATTTGCCAAGAGAGTAGATCTTAAGTATAATAACCAAAAAGAAAAAGAAAAAGAAAAGAAAAACAAGGCAATGTGAAGTGATGAATGTATTAATTGGCTTGATCGTGATTATTTCACAATATATATCAAAATATCAAGTTGTACACCTTAAATATATACAACTCATTTTTGTCAATAATACCGCAATAAACTTGAGAGAAGAAGAAGGTGAAATAAGAACATTAACAAATTTAAAAAGATTGAGAAACGCTGTGGCTAGCAGATCTGCATTAAGAATTTACAAAAGAGGGCTGCCTGGGTGGCTCAGTCGGTTAAGTGTCCAAATTCAGCTCAGGTCATGATCATGTGGTTTGAGTTTGAGCCCCATTTCAGGCTCTGGGTTGACAGCTCAGAGCCTGGAGCCTACTTCACATTCTATGTCTTTCTCGACCCCTCCCCTACTTACACTCTCTCTCTCTCTCTCAAAAATAAGCAAACATTAAAAATTTACTAAAGAAAGTCCTCCAAACTGAAAAGAAATGACATCAGACATTAACAAATCTATACAATGAAAAGCGCTATAAAAAGATAAATATGTATGTAAAAAGATTACATAATTATGTATCTTTTTTCTGTATTTTTTCATATATATTTATAAATTTTTAATCATTTTATCTTCTTTAATCATGGTAAGTGTACTCTTTAATCCCTATCCCGTATTTCCCCCAACCTCCCATCCATCTCCCTCTGGTAATCATCAGTTTTTTCTTCACAGTTAAAAGTCTGTTTCTTGGTTTGTCACTCATTCTTTCCTTTGCTTTTTGTTTCTTAAATACTACATATGAGTGAGATCATATGGTGTATGTCTTTCTCTGACTGACTTATTTTGCTTAGTGTTATATTCTCTAGCCCCATCCATATTGTTCCAAATGGCAAGATTTTATTCTTTTTTTGTGGCTGAATAATATTCCATTGTATACATACCCCACAGCTTCTTTATCCATTCATCAATCAGTGAACACCTGGGCTGCTTTCATAGCTTGGCTGTTGTAAAACATGCAGCAATAAACATAGGAGTGCATGTATCCCTCTCAATTAGTGTTTTTGTATATTTTGGGTAAATACTCAGTAATGTGATTACTGGATTGGAAAGCAGTTCTACTGTTTATTTTTTAAGGAACTTCCATACTGTTTCCCAGAGTGGCTGCATTATCCGCAAACAGTGCAAGAGGGTTCCTTTTTCTCCACATTGTTGCCAACACTTGTTGTTTCTTGTGTTTTTGATTTTAGCCATTCTGACAGGTGTGAGGTAGTATCTTATTGTGGTTTTGATTTGCATCTCCCTGATGATGAGTGATGTTGAGCATCTTTTCATGTGTCTGTTGGCCATCTGGATGTCTTCTTTGGAGAAGTATCTGTTTATGTCTTCTGACCATTTTTAATTATTTGTTTTTTTGGGTACTGAGTTGTAACAGCTCTTTATATATTTTGGAAGCAAACTCTTTATCTAATATGTCATTTGCAAATAACTTCTATTTAGTCGATTACTTCTTTTATATGCATCTTGAAAAAAGAGACTATATTATAACGCTTTGTTGTTTGGTTTTAACAAACATACCTATATATAACACATGCCAATAGTAACACAAAAGAGGGAGGAGAAAATGGAGCTATAGTGGCACAAAGTATGTTTTACCAGAATTTAGTGTTCATCTAAAGTGTAATAAATTAAGATAGATTTTCTAATCCCTAAAGCATTAAAAATGTAAATAAAAACAATATAACAAAGGAATTAAAATGATAGACTAAAAGGGTGCCTGGGTGGCTCAGTTGGTTAAACATCCAACTGTTGATTTTGGCTCAGGTCATGACTCACGGTTTGTGAGATAGAGCCCTGTGTTGGGCTCTGCGCTGACAGCATGCAGCCTGCTTGGGATTCTCTCTTCCTTTCTCTCTACCTCTCCCCCATGTGCTCTCTCTCGAAATAAGTAAACTAAAAATAAATAAAAAGATACACTTAAATATTTTACAAAGAAGAGTGTAAAGTGGGAACAGATAAAGAAAAATGACAAGGGATATGTAGAAAACAAATAGCAAAAGAAGAAATAAACCCAAACAGATCAATGATTACTTTAAAAAAGGATAAACGCAGGAATGGAAAAAAGACTGTCAGTCTCCTGGATATGGATATTATCCATGGATAATGAAACCATATCCAATTTTATGCTATCTACAAGTGACACACTGGTTTAAAAACACCAATAAGTTGAGGGACACCTGGGTAGCTCAGTTGGTTAAATGCCCAACTCTTGATTTCAGCTCGGGTCATGACCTCACAGTTCATGGGATCAAGCCCCATGTCAGGCTCCATGCCCTCCATCTGCCCCTCTCCCCTGTTCACTTCCTCTCTCTCTTTCAAAATAATGATTTTTAAAAAGAAAAAAAAAAACAAAACCCAATAGGTTGAAAGTAGGATAGAAAAAAATAACATGCAAACCGTAACCAAAAGAAGACTGAATATATAAAATCATACAAGATACGATTTTAAGAAATAATACTAGAGAAAAAAAGAGCCATGATATAACAATTATAAACAGAGCCCAAAAATATATAAAGCAAAAATTGACAGAAGTAAAAAGAGAAATGGCCGTTTCAACGATAGTTGATTTCTATGGTCTATTCTTAATAACCAAGAAAACTACAAAACAGAAATCAACAAGGATGCAGAAGATTTCAACAACACTATCAAACAACTTGACCTAATTGACCTTTGTAGAAGTTATCCACCCTAAGACAGAAAAACACATTTTTTTCTTTGCTCCCATGATAGGTCATATACTAAATCACAAACAAGTCTTGTAAATTTAACAGTACAAAAATTGTAACAAGTATATTTACAACTATAATGGAATTAAATCAAAAATCAATAGCATATAGATTTTTGGGAAACTCTCAAGGATTTTTTTTTTAAGTTTATTTATTTTCTCTGAGAGAGGTAGGGATTTAGGGTAGAGAGAGAGGAGAGAGAGAGAATCCCAAGCAGGCTCTGTGCTGTCAGCACTGAGCCTGATGTGGGGTTTGATGTGGAGCTGATCTTAGAGATCATGGCCTGAGCCAAAATTGAGTCAGATGCTTAATGGAGTGAGCCACCCAGGCACCCCTAGAAACCTCCAGTTTTTTGGAAATTGAACAACACACTTCTAAAAAACTCATGTATCAAAGAACAATGCAAAAAGAGAAATAAATGTTTTGAAGTGAATATAAACACATGTTAAAAGCTATGAAATGTAGTGGGTAGAAAGAAATTTCCGACTTTAAATACCTGTAACAAAAATAAAAGGTATCGAATCAGTAACTCAGGATTCCACCTTACCAGAAAAAGAAGAGTAAACTCAACCCAAAGCAAAGACAAGGAAAAAAAATTAAGCTGGAAAATCAATGAAATAGAAATCAGGAAAACAAAATACCCCTCCCCCCACTCCCCACGGAGAATCAATATAGTCAAAAGTTGGTTCTTTAAAAGATCAGTAACATTTATGAACTTTCAGCTAGGTTGACTAAGACAAAAAAGACAAATGATCAAACAAGAATGAAGGAGAAATCATATAGCATACTGATCCTACTAAACTTTAAAAAGTTATAAGCGAATACTATGAACATTAACTTTGCTTCCAATGAATTCAGAAAGTTGAATGAAATGAACAAATTCTAGAAACACACAAATCACAGAGACTCAAGAAGGAAAATCTAAAGAAATTTATAATAAGTAAAAAAACTAAATTAGTTAAACATTAAAAATCTTCTCATGAAGAAAATCACAATTCTAGAGTGTTTAATTGGTAAATTACATCAATATTTAAAGAAGAAATAATCCTTCACAAACACTTTCAGAAAACAGAGGAAGGAAAATACTTTTCAAATCCTTCTTTAAGTCTGTTATTATCCTAAACCCAAAGTCAAAGATATCAAAAGAAAAAAAAAACACAAAACAAAAACTACAGACTAATATACCCCTTGTGAACATAAATGCAAAAATCCTTTTCAAAATACTAGCAAATTTGGTCTAGCAACCTATACATCATGACCAATGAGGGTTTGTTACAAGGAGAGGTTAGTTTTAATATTTGAAAATCATTAATGTAATATGCCACATAAAGAGAGGACATGACCATATGATCACTCCAAAGATGCAGGAAAAAAAAAATCATTTGACAAAATCGAATACCTGCTCAGGACAAAAACTGGGCCACAGGAACAGAGAGGAATCTTCCTCATTCTGGTAAAGGGCATTAGCACAAAACCCTACAGTCAGCACCATGCTTCATGGTGTACCTGTGATCAGAAAAAGTCAATCTAGATCAAAAAAAGTTTTCTAGATTGGAAAGAAACAAATATAACCACTTTTATTCTCAGACGACAAGATCTTCTATGTGGGAAATCCTGATGAATCCAGAGAAAAAATTCAGTAACTGATAAACAAGTTCAGCAAAGTTGCTGGGTATTCTGCACAAAATCAATGATATTTCTGTATACTCCCCACAATCCAAAAATGAAATAGAAAAACTACACTTACAATAGCATTAATAAAACACTGGAAAATAAACATAACAAAAGAAACGCCAGACATACATTGTAAACTATAAAACCTTGCTGAGAGAAAGATCTAAATGGAGACACGTTTCATCTCCATGGACTGGAAGACTCAATATTGTCAGAATGACAATCCTTACCAATTACTGGCCTGAGAGTCTCTAACATCATCTACAGATCCTACACAATCCCTATCAAAATCCTAGCACATTTTGCAACTATTCTTTGAGTACCATTATTTACATGAAATAAAAGGTACACCTTAGTCATTCTTGCCCATTACCTGCTCTGTAAGGTACACTAACTGGTATCAAACAGAGAGGACAATGAAGAGACTGATTATGGTTCTGGAACCAAACTTCCTACATCTGAATTTCAGCTCCTTCATGCACCAGCTGTGTGATCTCTACCAAATTACTACATCTTTCTGGGTTTCCACTTATTTCTCACTTGTCACATGCAATCAACACTACTAATATCAGCCTTATGAGATGGTGGAGTACTTAAACACACATGATGTATGATAAATGTTCAATAAATGTTTGCAATTACTTTATCACACAATTTGGGGATCAAATATTTATTAAAGCACTTTTTTAAACTTATTATAATTTTCAGTACTGAAAGAGTAATGGAAAAGTAGCCACAACAATCATGATATCCTGTCCCACACCATATTACTTAAAATGATTGAATTTTCTAGGTGCCAGGGTGGCTTAGTCAGTTAAGCATCTGACTCTTAATTTTGGTTCAGGTCATGATCCCTGGGTTGCTCATTTGGTGGAGTATCCATCTCTCGATTTTGGCTCAGATCATGATCTTACAATTGTGAGATCGAGCCCCATGTTGGCCTCCACGCTGAGCATGGAGCCTGCTTGAGATTCTCTCTCTCCCCCTTCCTATGCCCCTCCCTTGCTTATGCGCTCTCTCTCAAAAACAAAAATAAATAAAAATAAATAAATTATCTAGATATTTTTCAAAGCTTTAGAGAAAACCATTAAAACAATTTTTTAAACATAAAAATTTTTAATACAAATTTATTTTTTTAAATATATAAACTTATTTTTTAAATTATCGGTTTATGAAAAGACTCTTAAAAATTTCCAGTAGGAATTCATTATTATTTCTATACTTGAATACATCTTAGGGAAAAAGAAATCATAAAAGATAATAATGCCCGACTTGTTTCTGATAATGTTGAAGAAACCTGTACAAATATCACACTAAACACAACTAAATAGAGCATAAAATATTTAGAAATATTTTTATATGTGTCACACAGTTGGAAAAATAAGCAATGCACAGAGGTCCGAGGCATAGTGAATCTCAGAAATTAAAGGATTCCTGAGGCCAACTTTTAGTTTTATTCTGTTAAATCACAGTCATCTCTACTGTTGACTTTGTCTCCTGTGGGTATTTGGTAACAAAGCACAGAGCCCCAAAGTGATGGGTCTAACAGGATAACCATACAAAAGGCTATGACCCCACAGACCTGTATCTTCAGTGTGAGGGTGAATCAAAAATAAATCTTCATCAGTAAGAAAAACTGTGCCCATCATATCTGCATAAGGTAGACGAAAAAGCTCCCTGATGCATGTAATCATAAGCTGGGCCTCTACAGGCTGGTTGCACAAATTCATCTTATTTAAGGTCTAATAAGTCTATAATTTATTTTTAAATAGCCCCATTCTGATATTGACCCCTGGTCCCTGAGAAGCATACTTTTTAACAATGTCTTAATGAAATCCAGAAAAATTAAATCTTCTAAGGAATATTCAGCACCACCCATTTCCTATCAACACATATGCAAACAAAAATCAACAAAAACACAAAGAAATAGGTATCCTGAATTGAAACAAACAACCCAGCTGAATCAGATCCAACAGGACTGCAGAACTATATGGAACACAAAATAAGTACTTAATGTATTTAAAGAAATAAAAGTAGGCATTGAATAAAATAAGAATACGAAACAAAAAAACCAGTAATATTGAAGAAAGAATCTCGAAAAATGAAAAATATTTGGGGTGCCTAGGTGGCTCCCAACTCTTGACTTTGGCTCAGGTCATGATCTCATGGTTTGAGAGTCTGAGCCTCTTATCGGGCTCTACACTGACAGTGCAGGGTCTGCTTGGAATTCTCTCTCCCTCTCTCTTTCTCAAAAAATTAATTAAAAAAATTTTTTTTAATATTTAAATTGAAAACTTAATGGAATAGTTAAACAACTGAAGAAAGGTAAGTGAGCAGAAAAGTATGAATAAGTCACCTAGAATGCAGTACAGAGAGATAAGGAAAAGAAAAATATGGGAGATTAGCAGATAAGGATGAAATGCTGAAATCTCACAGGCATCTCTCAAGTCCCAGAAGGACAGACAAGGGAGATCAAGAAGAGGCAGTCCTTGCAGAGATAAGGGTTAGGTATTTCCCAGATTTGTTGAAAGATACCAGTCCTCAGGAAGGTCGACAAATCCTAGGCATGATAAGTATAAAGAATTCCATGTCATAGTGAAAATGAACACCAAAAACAAGAGAAGATCCAAAAAACAGCCAGAGGAAAACAGACAGACTACCTACAACATAATGACAATTATATTTGCAGCTGACACGACACCAGCAACAGTACTGAAGCCAAAAGACTGTGGAATATTTTCTTCACTCTGCAGAGAGAAAAATCAACTGCCTGGAATGAAGTAACCAACAAAACTATCTTTCAAGAAAAAGGGCAACAGGGAAATGTTTTTAGAATAATGAAAAGGGAGTTCCTAACCATCTTCCTTTAGAAGGAAATTGTAAAGAATATATTTCAAAGAGAAAAAAAAAAAACTGTCCCAAATGTTCAGTTTAAGATGTAAAAAAATGTTGACGTACAAAGAAACTGGTAAATGTGTAACTAAGCCTAAAAACATTAGTTGCATAAAATAATAATGTTTAATTTATGGAGTTAAACATAATTATGATCTTAAACTAGCATGTAAATCAGAGATGGTGAAAATTAAAACCTCTTCATTCCGTACCCATGTTTTCTGAGTGTGTCTATATTTTGCTTAGTCTGTTTGTTAAAATTTCCAGGAGAGCCATTAAACTGAATATTAAAATTACAACCATGCATGCTGTTGAAGAAACTTAAATACCTCCTTGTGGTTTATTATAACAAGACTTTTTTCCTTTTCAAAAATAGTTCATATTTATTACAAAATGATTCCATAGTAATTCTGTAGTAAACAGAGTTACTGCAAAATTGGTGACTTCAGAATTGTCAGTTTCTTTATAATTAAAAAAAAATTCTTTAAATTGGCATAAATCATCTCTAATTATTTCTCTTCTTTCATGCCAAAGTCTATTTAAAGAACATTCAGTAAGAACTATATGTGGCATCTCAGACCTACTCAAATAATATATAATTTGAATTTCATACTCCACTAGAATGACTTCACCTCAAATGTAGTTCTCAACAAAGGCTTGCCAAACTGAAATTTATTGCTATGTTGTTTCTTTCAAAATAAAAGAGGGAAGGCACAGCCTTGCTTTCAGCACTCACATATTGGATGCAGATAGTCCATTCAGAACGGGATTCCTAATAATGTACAGGAAGTTCTAGACTAGACATATAAGCAAAATGCTGAAGGGCAGAAGAATTAATTATTTTCAGATTATTGGAGACACTTTGCCAGAGCAGATGACCATTATGATATTAGGCCTTGAAATACAGACAAGATTTTCCCAGGCAGAAAGGAGAAATATCTTCTAGAAGAGGTAGCAGTATGAGCAAATGAGGAAAGCTTAAAAAGCACGTGTCTGAGGAAAATCAGGGAGTACAGTTTGCTGTAGTTCAACACACAGATGTTATAATTAGTCTACTAGTTACAAATCTTTCGAGGTTCTTCTATGTGCTGGAAAATTGGGAATGTAATGGCAATTCTTTCTCATAATCGAATGGGAAACAAAGTGATATACACAGAGGAACATAAAGAAAAGAAGCAATTTATACACATTTCAGTCAACTATGAGAAAAACGTCTTTCACACCATGTCCAAAATGCACCTGTTCCTTCTCTGAAAGGGGTCCACCTACACCTGGCTGACATGTTTGCTGAGAACAATTTATCAACCAGCAGTCCTCCATCTGCCCAGACTCCATCATGTACCGAGCACTCTACCTGGTGTCAAGGAATCAACAGAAACACCACATGGTCCCCAGTGCAAAGGAACTTGAATTTTAGACAGAGTCAAAACTAAGGTACCTGCAGAAAACCAAAAAATGACTCTACATTAAACTAAAGAGAATATATTCTAGACCCAAGACTGACACTGAAACCCAAATTAGTGAAGCCTTTGGGTAGCTATGACTTGAAACCCCATTTCTTTCACACACGAGTTAATGATCACTGTTTCATTGTCTTTTTCTGCACATCCATCACGATTGTAAAGCCTCTGATCCTAATAAATATGGAGCAAGAACCCTTACTCAGAGCTCTTGTCTCCTCCCGGACATTAGCCTCTCTCGTATTCAATTCTGTGTCTATTCTCTTGCTGGACAAGAAGGAACTCCAGACTCAAAATCTGTGACACCCACCCCATAGACCCATCTATTTACCTACTTCAGTAGGGACACTTAACATTAATCACAAAGAGGAAAAAACAGTAATAAAAGAAAAAAAAACTATCCCTGAAACTGTTATCAAATGAGAGTTCACCTAGTTCTCACATCTAGATGATGCTGTTTGGTGAATGTAAATAATTTCATCTAACACCAGTATTAGACACGGTTACTCTGTGACTGTGATGGAATAAAACAGAAATAAAACCACTCTACAATCATGGATGGACACAGGAAAAGAAAAAGAATACTATGAAAATTACCCAAAATGGCCAATACCCACCCCCCGCCACTGACATGAGTGAATGCTGCTTATCAAATACAGGTTTAGCTTTGCTCTATTTCTCTTGCCTCCTAGATACAAATTACTAACCAAGAATGAAATTACCTGTTTCTTTTCTTAGTTTTTAAATATTTTAATTAAGTTTTAGTTAACATGCAGTGCAATATTGGTTTTAGGAGTAGAATTCATGATTTGTCACTTACATACAACACCCAGTGCTCATCACAACCAGTGCATTCCTTAATCCCCATCTAGCCCATCCTCCTACTCACTTCGTTCCATCAACCTTCAGTTTGTTCTCTACAGTAAAGAGTCGCTTGGTCCTATCACACCACATGAAGCACATTAATAAGTTTTACATGAAAGAAAACAGCAAAACAATGTTTTTGTAAAGTTATCCCCTCACCAATGCATTTATGAATAATATATCATTATTAGTGTGAACTTCTAACTACTCCTCACAGCTAGAGGCTGTGAAGGTTTCCTTGTAATCCATTAAAAGATGTTTTCACTTTACTTTTCTCCAGAGTATCAATATTGAATGTTACAAAAATATTTTTGCCATTTACTTTCAAATAAAATATTCAACGCTCAATGCTTTCATAGAGCATTTTCCCTTAAAAATCCATTATACTAAAAGTAAATATCTTCGTGGGGCCCACTAGGCTGATGTAATTAAAATTAAATTCACAAAAAGGTAATGGAGATTTTATCAGGAATAGCACACAATTCAATGCAGCAGCTCAGTCATTGTGGAGTTTTTCCTAGATGATCTTACCTTATGAGCAAAACGTCGCATTTAAGGTGTTTTTTAAAAGCCTCACGACAATCCTTACATTGGACTATTATTTTTGTTATGGGAACTTAATTTTGCTATAAGGTATTGAATAATGCAAGAAAATCAGAGTGATCTAAAGGTAAGAATTTGACCACGTTATTTTCAAACTGCTGAACTAACTCCCCAAGGAAGACCTGCTAACAAATGTAGATGATCGCTGCCCCATACCCTTGGCAGATTCTGGGCCTCTGAAGGAGAAGCCTGAACTCAGGGCTTTGGTCTAAGGATTCTTGCTGTCCCTTTGTTCTCAGGGTTCTAGACAACACACGGCAGCTTATTTTAAGAAGTCTGATTAAAGCAAAATCTTGTCATATCATTCCTTAGTTCCAGAACTCTTTAGTTCTCCCTCCTAGCATTGCTTCTTTCTCAGACAACTATACAACCAATTCTAGATGATGCTCAGAAGCTAAGCTAATCCAACAAATCAGTAATTGATCTGGGGTGTGAACAGTGAAAATGATGACGGCACTGACACCTTCTCGTGATGAATGTTGTAAGAATCTACTGGATTTGCCACATCTCCTTCTCCAGCCTTCACTTTCTGTCCCTTTCCTCCTTGCTCTACACTCTACTTCTACTTTTCCAACACGCCATGCTGTTTCCACATGCCTGTAATCAAATCCTGCACAGCTCTTGCCCCTAGTTTATTTGTGCTTGTCCTTTAAAGATCAGAGTAAAGGCGATTTCCTCCAGAAAGCCTTTTCTGACTGCCTGGATCCTCCCAGAGGGGCTAGGAGGCTAGATCTGCCTGCCGTAAGCTTCCGCAACACACTGCACTTCTGATTTGTGACACTCGGTACGCTTGCAACCACTAAGGATTGCCTTGGACTCCAGGCTAAAGCTCTGGAGAGCAGGAACCATGTTTATCTTGTCCAGGACAGTATCTACATTGCCTGACACACAGGAGAGATTCAGTAAGTATCTTCTGAACATAGTAAATGAATAATAGTTTCCCTGTACTGTGAGTTCTTCATGTTTTATTCATCTTGGTATCTGCTGTGTCTAGCCTGTACCTGGTACAAAGCAAGCCCTTAGTATACACTGGTTGAATTTATGTTTGAAATGGTCTCTTGAGAGGGGCGCCTCAGTCCAGTTAAGCAACCAACTTTGGCTCAGGTCATGATCTCACAGTTCAAGGGTTCAAGCCCTGCATCAGGCTCTGTGCTGACAGCTCAGAGCCCAGAGCCTGGTTCAGATTCTATGTGCTCCTCCCCCACTAGCACTCTCCCTCAAAAATAAACATTTAAAAATTAGTAAATAAAAGGTGAAATGGTGTCTTGAACTTCCTAAGGACACTCTCCTCTTCCCTTAGCTTACCCGTGAACTATGAGGAAGGAATCGAAGAGAGTTGGATTATTAGGGAGAAGGGCAAGTGAGCCATCAAGAGAGTGGAAATAAGAGCCTCAAAAATTAGACTGATGTGAAAATGGAAAATGGGATTGTTCATTCAACCATCAGGCAGGGTACCTGTGCATGCTGCCAAATGCTGTTTTTTTGTTTTTTTTTTAATGAGGGATAAAGCATTTGTTAATAACTGGTTGCTTGAAGTTAATCTACAGTGAAATAAATCAGAATAGGGGTGGCCTCTGGGGGTGAGTATTGGGATTAACTGGGAAGGTTACTTCCAGGGGTTGGTCATGTTCTATACTTAGCCTGAGATTTCTCCCATACTGATGCAGCCATTTGTCAAAACTCATCAAACGGTGCACTTAGGATTTATACATTTCACTGAAGGTTAATTTTACCTCAAAAAAAAAAAAAACCAAAATAAACATAAAGTCAATAAATATCGAACTCTATTTAATGGTACACTAGACACAATACACTAAGGGTGGAGTGCACAGATGTTGGCAATTTCCTTTGAATTTGAAATGTGTCTAACAGGAAAGATGGACAGAGAAACATGTGAGGAGGCAAATATGTAAAAAGTTGTAGAAACAGAGTGGTAGGCATTTTGGATTTTTAGTATACAATTCTCTCAACATCGCTGTATGTTTGAAAGTTTTCATTAGAAAATGCTGGGGAAGATGGTGGTTTGGCCTCATTTAGACGCAGGTACATTAGCACCCAAAAGACTGAGTTGTCTTCAGCGAGTCCTTCAGCTATGGAGTCAGAAATTAAGGTCATGGATGAAAGGGGAAGACGGATTAATGAAGAACTTCTAAAAAATCTAAGGAAAATAGGAAAAGTTCTCATTATTGGTGACTGATGGACTCATTCACTCATTCAATAAATATTTATGGAACTCCCAGTATGCACCAGAAACTGTTTTAGATACACTGAAGAAAAGAGACAAAAACGTGGATCTTCTCGGGAGTTTCCATTTTCACCATGATTTCCAGGGGATCTTTCCAAAGATGGTGAGACAGGTAGGGGAGGGGCAGGGGCTTAGCTTCAGACAAGACGGCAGTTCTATTCCTGTCTCAGGCCTGACTATCCTTTGTAGGGAATAATACACATAAAGACATTAAACGGATCCAGGTATTGTGATCTGGAATGCACCGGCAATCCACTGAGGGTAGGAACACTCTCAGGTGAGTCCACCTGTTTGCTCATAGTGGTAAATTAGCATGCTTTCCAAAGTAGAAAGAATCAGTGTCTTTGATTTTCTTAATGCCTGTTACAGTCGGTCCTGGCAGAATGTACCATGTACAATATATAGAAAGCTATGTGTTGCAACCTTTCAAATCTAGACAAAACTACTTAATATACAAACTCACGTTCTGCTCCCTCAAGGGAAGGAGGCAGAGAATACTGGTCAGAATTTTAGCCGCATTGATGACTTATTTCTTAAAAAAAAAAATATCTGAAGCTTATGTGGCAAGAAATTTATTAAATCTGGGTGGCACATTTCCTTCATGTCTCAGAATTAAAAATGGCATAATTAAAGAAAAAACATTGATAAACTAGGATGGGAGTACCAATGATACCAACTAACCACACTATATGGGGTTTTCTGGAATGTACTTTAGGGGGAAGGGAGGGGGGAAATGAAAGGAAAATGCAGCTGTCAAAATAATATCGTAAAGTAAGATTTGTTTTTTTTAAAGGTTCATTCACAAAAGCATTCCTTCATACAGAGCAATATATTGGGGGGGGGAATGCATGAAGTGACTTCATTTAGTTAGGAAATTATAATCACAAGTATTGTACTTCCTGCCATTACTAAATGAACCAAATCAAAAAATTAATTTGTCAGTAAATTGCTTATTTTTGAAAAATAGGGCTTCTGTGCAGATATGGGGTATAAGCGCATTACAAATGAGACTGTGGGGGACTCATGAAAAAATACCGAAGTCATTTGGAAATTTCCAGTTTATATCATCCCAAGCTAGATTATTCTCTGGGGTAGTAAAACTGAAACACTGAAACCATGTTGGAGGTATCTATCCAAAACTCCAACAACATTTAGGCACCAGCTTGTATTCTCGGTTAAGAGATTTATCATGAAAAATAATGGGAAACTTCAGGGATGAAGAAAGAAAAGAAGGTGAGGCTAAAATCCTGATGTAAACCACAGATGGAATTAACATAAACAGAATATAAAACATCATTACTAATAATTCAGCATAAATTTATAACTTTTTTTTCCCCCCGAAAGCTGTTTTATTTAAATAACAAATGATTCACCCAGTATCATCAGGCCCATTCCTTTATGTTCCTACAACAAACAGTTAGGTTCCATTAATCCCATAAAAACCAACCACTAATTTACTTCTATTGTTAAGCCTTGTGTAACAAATGGGCAGCTCCCAGCAATTTCTACTTTTCTACACATTCCACGGCTGTGCCTACCGACTCTGCCAGAGGAGGCAGGAGAGACTGCAAAGCCTGAACTCTATTCCAGAATATAACCACCAAATCTCCATGGGAAGAACAGGTTGCTGATTAAATTTCTGCACATGTGATCTTGAAAAACTGTTACATAAATCAGGGTGACAATTAGAAATACTATAAATAACAGGTTTAATTTGATAGCTCAGCTATTGTAACAAATTGAACAACTGTGTCTCCCTCTTGGTATATTCATTTTCACCTTGGGGTTAAGTGATACTGGCTAAAATGATCCCGGAACATGAGGCATTTGCAGAAGGCTAGTGTGTGAAATTAATTTTCCTTGCAGTGGCTTTATTCCTGTTGACATAAAGGATCCGCATAACACACTGCACACTGGAAAATATCCCATCTTCTTTGTACTGATTTTTTTTCTTTCAGCGTCATGTAAGTTAAGCTGTGTGAGAATAGGAGCAGTAATGATTCAACCAATACTTATTAAGACCTCCTTGGTGACTGCTCCAGGTACTAGGACATGAACCTCACAGTAATCATATGAAAGAGGCATCATGATCTGTATTTCACAAGGAGGAAACTCAAAGTTGCTAATCAATCTGCCCAAGCGCATACTAGTTGTGTTGGTCAGTTCATGGTTTTAATCCGGGGTCTCAACTCCGGAGTCCACGTTCTTCCTACTTCCCACAAACGGTTTCGAATTCTTTACCCTTTCTACCCCGTGTAATTGTCTTTGCATCTGCATCCTGCAGTGTGAAATGGGCTTCTATCTGACTAATCTCTATGTTAGAAGCTTATGTAGGTTAATTTCACCTTCTAGGGAGCAAGGGCCCATTCACAATAAGGAAGAGTTAAGGTGCTTCTCCGTCTCAGACAGTGGGGGAAGCCTGACCCAATAAGCACAGTCTAATTTGGATGATATTTCAACACTAGACTATCTTGGGGATTTCATCATCACAGCTGTTATTGTTAACAAAAGTGCTAAGTGAAGAAGAGACTCAAAACCGGATGTTAGATAAGACAAACACTACATAAAAATGATTAACTTGCCCAATCATATTAGGAAGTTAATTTTTTTCACAGATGGCAATGAAAGTTTTATTTGAAAATAACCATTATGCCTTAAATGATACTCTGTGATGCAATATCCTATTTGTTCAGCCACTAAATACAGAAAATTGTTCTCTGTAGATTTCTGTTGGCAATACCTTGAAATGACTTGCTTCCACACATATGGCCTAAGGCCAGCTGGTGACATGATTCTAACACCAAGCTGCTCCAAAATCCTCACATGCATCTGATAAGCTTCCAAAAAACTGGAGTGAAATTCCCTTCCATATCAATTTGATACTAAAAAGTAATTAAAAAAATTCCTATCACTCAAAGAATATACATGGTGACACCACTGAACAGAATAATACCCTGTATTCTGAGCGTTAAAGAGAATTTTCTGCACATAAAATTGTGGATGAGAAAAATCAGCTTACTGTAAACTTCTGCATACAACTTCCAACAGAATAATGTAAAGATAAAAACATTATCTTATTCATTATCTTATACATTTATTGTATATTATACAATTATCTTATACATTATTCTAATTTGAAAAGAATTAGAATACAAATTAGAATCCCAAATAAAGTGATAATATATTGTTAACAAAAGATAATTTAGAAAACATTGTCCATTTTAAATGAAACCAACATATACATGCTTTCTCAAAGAAAACTTTTAGGAAATAGCATCCTTCACATGTAAAGCAATTAGTTAATAAAAATGAATGTGTGAAAGCAATGCCTATTTTTTCACTCAATTCTTGGGTATTTATATAAATAAGTCAAAATGTCCTATTCTTTTATATTACTATAAAGATATTATTATATTGCACGTTACCAAAAAGTCCTAGAGATCAGTCAATGAAACTGTATTTCAAAAT
This sequence comes from Paguma larvata, assembly GCA_030068075.1. Taxonomy (NCBI): domain Eukaryota; kingdom Metazoa; phylum Chordata; class Mammalia; order Carnivora; family Viverridae; genus Paguma; species Paguma larvata. Next base: position 165,869,161 of record CM057823.1, read on the forward strand.
ACAGGAGAAACTCTTAGGATAATCATTTATAAATTTGGTTTAGCAAGCCCAGTGGTTTGCTTTTTGTCTAACATTCCAGAGCTTTAGAGAAATAACCAAAGGTTTTGAATTACAGGGAACACATAACTGATCAGGATCATTAAAAAGACAACACAAAATAAAAAGTCTACCTTAAAAGTTACATAGAGTGCTACAAAGCTGGCCAGAAAGGGAGACACATGGACTAAATTCAAGTTCTGCCAATAATTACTGTAGCTTGGCCAGGCTTCTGTTCCTCACTGGTAAAGGAGAGAACAGTGTGTGTGTGTTTGTGGGGGGAGGAATGGAGTGGGGGAGGCGGTTGGAGGCGGTGTATGGAAGAAGGAATGTTAAATTAATATGGTATACAAGGTCATATGCAGTTTCAAGATTTTTTAAGTCAGTCCTATCCATCTTTAGATACTGAGATAAATGTCTTCACTGTGGAACTGAGAGAGAGGTACTTCATTGGTGAGACAACTACTGAGAACATCATTCCTGAAGGCAAACAGGCTACCAGCATTTCTGTCCACAACCCTCTCTGATATCCCAACCACCAGTCTCCAGCCACTGAAAGGACATGAGGAGAGCACGCAGTTGCAAAGACACATATACGCAGCCTTGGTTCTAAAGTAAAGTCAACACAAGGGCTATCACCGCATCCTGAGGACCCGATACTCACTGGGGCTGGGCAGAGAGGTAGATGTACCACATCTACATTCTGTAATTCCAGTTGAATGATGTCTTCCTTTATTCCCTAATTTTACATGATTCGTGCTAAGATAAAGTTTCCTGAAAATGGGCTGTAGAGATAGGGCCCTCATATGCCCAGGGTTACTGGGGCTAAAGGAGAATCGGGAGGTCTGGGGCCCTGTAAGGGAGTCCAATGGGAACCGGTGGAGGGAAGGAGCAGAGAGCTCCCCAAAATGGACTGTGAGCCCTTGAGGCTGGTGGAACATTCTAGGCTCTGGAATACAGGTGCCATACTGATTCACAGTAACACAATGCTAATGATCTTCCAGAGGATAATGCCAAAATGTTTCTTGAAGGAGTTTAAATAAAACATTTGCATTGTTCCTTCAATTTCATACTGTATGTACAGTAAACTAAAAGAGTCAGACACTTAGTTTATGTGAAAAAACTAGAGACCCAAGAGCTATGGGGGAATTCCCCACCATCTTGATCTCCTGAGCACATACCAATAAAGTATATAGAAGGGTGCTAAACATGCTTTCCAGAGATGACAGTTTTCTTCATCACTTTATACCTTTCAGACACTATTGAGATATCAAGAGAAATCTTAGTCAAATGTTCTGACTTGCCCCATTACATATAAATTTCCATATGATTCACATCAATGAATTTAAATTCCAATCTTTATAAGTATTACCCAAATTGTAAGACCTTTGCATTGCTGAGTCTTATTCTGTTAAGGGTCAAATCACTCTGCTAACCTACAAGGCTCCTTAGAAAGATGGAATACCCCTAAGCTCAGGGAGCTTAGGATTTCAATAAACTTGATAATGATACAACTCTACGTTTGTAATTGATTAAAACACTGATGGCCACAATTACCAGAAGACAGAACTAAAATCTTCCAGTGTCATTAAGAGCTCTTAGATGATGCATACAATCACACTGAATGAGGAAAAAATCAAGCGAACACATTAAAGAGAACATAAGTGCTATCTTTTAGAAATTTTGTCAAAAAAGTGGATTGGTCCTCACAGAGAATTTTTTCCTAAATCCATTATGAAACGAGCCAAATATTCCTCCAGGATGGTATAAAACAGATTGCTGCCTATTCAAATATTACCACATTCTGAAAACACATTTTAGGTAAGGGAAGCCTTCTCACTGATTGCAGGAGGCTGGATTTGAGGCAAGATCAGAGTTCAACAAGTAGTCTGAAGCTTCAGAGTCAGGCAGCGAATGTGTGAGTCCTACTTTCACCACACCCTAGCGATGTGACTTTGGGCAAGTTACTGAACCTCTCTGAGCTTTAGTCTAATCAGTAAAACAAGGTTGACAGCAGTGTCTTTCTAACACTCTGTAAATAATCGTGTAATGTCCTGGGATTTAATTAAATAGTACCCATTGTAATAACATTATTGACATTTGCCAATTAATTTCTTACAATCCTAAAAGAGAAACTATAATACAATGTTTACAGTTATGACAAAGGGAATGTTGAGAGATTAAGTAATTTCTCCAAGGATGCTCATGGCGTAACTTTACCCACAATATTTAGTAAGTGCTAAATAAGCAGACCCAGGGAAAGAAAAGCTCACGCCTCAAAACTAAAAATAGAGCTACATTATGGGAACATGCCTAGCATGAAAGCTGGGGCCAAGTACAAGTCCAGCAAGTGATGACTACACAGATGGAACTGAACTTGAATATTTTTACAACTCAGATTGGACAAGGGTTCAGTCTGACTGGAAGGTCAGTGGGTCTGACTTACTGAATTACTGTTGCTTAACAGGGAGAGGGCTTACTATTTTTATAGCCCCAAACTGCATTCACCGTGCAGGAAATAGTATCCGAGTAGACTGAAGTCTTAATGTGCTTTCCTAAGCACCTAAATTACTTCAAGGCCAGGAAATAAAGCAAGTTCAGGGGGAAAAAACTATTGTTATTCTACAATTTTCTTCCTACCTTAGAAATAAAATATGGCTACACTGTGTAGTTTATTTTGTTTTCAAAATAACCAGTAATTTTGTTTTCAGTCTAGACAATAGATTGCATACCCTATACTTGAGGTCTTGGGAATGTTTGGGGTTATTGTTTTGCTTTTCATTTTTAACTGTCATCCACTGAAAGAACCGTGATTTCTACAAGAGACATGCTAATGATTTTAAATTGAAAGACTATATTGCCTTATGTTATTGACCACTAAAGGTCTCTACATAGCTGCTCTAAAATACTGCCTGAGAAAAGCAATATCATACCCACTGTAATGCAGAGAAATCCTGAAGACAGTTGAAGTATGAAGACAGAGCTTTCTATTTCTCCCTAGGGAATTATAAACGTTGTGGAGACTATAGGAAGCTACATTTAGTCAACTACTTTGATTTAGCTACTGGAACGCTACTGTGTGTGTGTAAAGGAGGTAATTTCAGTTATCATTTTTACATCTATAAATGCATTTAAAATAAAAATATCTTCAGGTGTGCCTGGGTAGCTCGATCAGTTAAACATCTGACTTTATTTTGGCTCAGGTCATGACCTCGCAGTTCATGGGTTCGAGCCCCTCATATTGGGCTCTGTGCTGACAGTGCAGAGCCCGCTGGGGATTATTTCTCACTCACTCTCTGCACTTCCCATGCTCTCTCTCTCTTAAAATAAACAAACTTTAAAAAAAAAGAATAAAAATATCTTCGTATGAACTGTGAGAAGGGAGGTGATTTTCAGAAATACAAAATAAGAAAAAGTTGTGCTGTCCAGCTGACAGTAGTCTACAGTCAACTGGAATATGTACAAACCTCCACCCTTACCCCCCCAACACACACACAATGGAGTCCCAAACCTTTAGACACTTCACTTCCTGGTTCTTCCCCTCTGTTTCTCGGGCTTATTTTCATGGGTTTGCAATGAGCATGCGCCATAGAATAAAGGGAAGAGGGACTGAAAATCTTGGGGTCACCTCAGGGAATATATGTTTACTCCAATTAGATTGCTTTTTGCCTTAGGCACCATCGATGTCCAGAAAAGGCTGTAACCTCTGTAGTACCCAGTCAATAAGGACCCAGGAGAGAAGGCCTGCGTGCTGGGAGATCAATTTCCTGCTGTAACTGCCCCGAGTGTACCTGTCCATCAGACCCCCACTCTTGCAAGAACATTGATTAAAGCCTCACTTCACTGTGCTCCAAGGGTCCACATCCCTCCTTTGATTGGGTCAGTGGGCTTATTTCTCATGTGACTAGTGATGATTAAAATAGGAGACAACAGAATAGACAAACTGTATCAGAAGTTGACAGTTTTTATATCAATCTTAGTATTTTATTACTAGTATTTCTATCATTAAGCAGTGATGAATCTCATTTTATCATCACATATGATGGATAAAAGGTACCCAATACAAAGTATTCACAGAGATTTAGGGGAAGATGAGTTAATCATTACTCCATGCTTTTAACCTCTTTATAACCTAGGTGTTTTGACAAGATTAAACAAACAGTAATTATTTGGCAATGGAACTTCTTGTTGGGTTACAAAGAAGAAAAGTGGTTAACACAATACTGGAGCATAATACAACAGATCTTTGACCAACCTGGAGGTTAGGGATGCTGCCCCCCTTCCCTGCACTGTCAAAAATCTGCATTTAACTTTTGACCTCCCCAAAACGTAACTACTATTAGCCTATTGTTGACTGGAAGCCTGACTGAAAACACAAACAAGTTGATTAACACAGATTTTGTACATGTATCACCTATACTGTATTCTAAAAGTAAGGTAGTGAAAAGAAAATATCAAGAAAATCAGAAGGAAAACGAAATATATTTACCGTACTAGTCCTGTATATACCGATAAAATTCCACATGTAAGTAGACCTGCACTGTTCAAACCCGTGTTACTCAAGAACTGTGGGTTCCTCCCTACATCATGAGAGCTATCATCAAGGACACTCCTACCACCCTTCCTCTTTTCCTCTGTGACCTGTCAGCCTTGAGGAGTGGGCGGGAGGGCAGTGTCAAGGTCAGAATGCAGGGAGGGGCTAGGGAGACATCACCCAGCTCAAATCGCACCTTCCTCACTTGCTTACCATGTGACCTCCCGCGCGTTACTTAACTTCGGGGATGACAAGAGAATGAATCCTATAGGCGCAGGCAAAGAAATCGTGATTTATTACACATAGTGCTTTAATAAATAGAGTTTAAAAAGAGAAATGGGTCTCTGTCCTCCCTCCCACCAACCCCCGCATGCCTGCTCTGGTCTCCCCTGATGGAGTCATCCAGACATGGCTTACAGATGCCTTTCTTTCTTCTCCTCCCATCGGGGCTTTGAGGGCTGCAGTTGAGCGTTTCTTTTGCCAACTTTATATTACTAACTTTTAACAAAATGTCTGGAACAAGGTAGTTTAAAAAAAAAAAAAGGTAAAATTCTAACAAACTCTTCAACTGGTCCCAGGAATACTTGGTGTGGTTCAAAAGAGAGGAGGCCAACACCGCCCCATGGGAACATCCCCTAGGTAGTCTACCTGAGACAGGAAGGAAATCCATTGTAAAAACGTTTAATCAGAGTCCTCCGATAGACATTTCTGCTTTTCTCTTTGGTGTTCGTATTTAATTGCACTGTGGTTGTTTTCACCCACATCTTTTCACTGGACTGGAAGCTCCACAGGAGCAGTGTTCTGAAATAGCACGTGGGTCGGCTTTCCTCCACTGTCCTCCAATGTCCCCCCTCATCCTTCTCCAAGCCAGGAGCTTGATCTGTAGACACTGTCAATAGGCCCCTTGGTCCCTCCAGATTCCTGTGATATGTGGACATTAGGAGCCACAGCATGAGGCCAGAGAGAGAAAGGAGAAAGAGAAGTCATGTCTTTATTCTGCAGGGTCCTGCCCTGTAGAGTCCCTCAGGAGGGGGCCTTCCCTTTGCATGGTCCTGTAAACATGCTTCTCTGGGAGCCTTTGGATGTGGGGTGGTAACAGCTCTATTATTATTGGCCACAGGGTGCTGCACCACCCGTTGTAATTTCTCTCCACTCCTTCCAAAGTTTTGTTAAAAGTGCCTTTTTTAAGCCCTCTAGAAAGGATCTGGTGTGTGCTGCCTGTTTTCTGCTGGAACCCTGACTGATAGAGTTCTCTAGGTATACAAAGAGAGGGCCACAGAACCACCATCTTGTTTCCTCCAACCACGCAGCTAGATAGCAACAACGTTTCCTCTTTTAATTCCTATTTAGGATCCAAGTATTTCCCCCTTTGTTTACCACCTATTCCTACAAATACCTCCATGAATTCTAAAATGATCAAGGCTTCTCCGTTCTTTTCTTTTTTTTTTTTCCTTTAGGAAATTCTTTTGAGAGAAACCATCTTTGCTACAACTTTGGAATAATTTTCCATATCTTAGTTTTAGTTGTGTTATGTAGTTTTTAGAGGCATCATTTCACTTGATTATACTCTGCTGTCCATGTTTAAATTTAGCTACAGGTGATAATATAATCTGAATGTAAAGCAGTAAGTTTTTCAAGATAAATTTTGCTCTTAATAGCTGAATTTTTTCAGTGAATCATAAGAGTTTTAAATAAATTTACAAACACGTCATTAACAAGAAATGTGATATAAACTATTTTTGAGATAATTCAAATACAACAGAGATGCTTATACTTTTATTTTTTTTTTCAATCTAGTCCAGATGTTGTAGCAACTTTAAAACACATTTGGGAATAATCAACAGATATTTATTTACGATAAACTTCTGTCTCTACATATCATTTTGGGAAATTCCACTACTGATCTGTGAAATGAACAGCTAATTACTATGTTAACTTTCTTTTCTTCCGCAGGTGTAGTCTAAATATTACATACCTCTTTTTTTGTTGTTGGTAAATCAACCCTCACATTTGGTGAGGAACATTTTCCAGCAAAGGCTTTGTCCTATTTCTATTTGCTTTGGCTTCCAAAGGGATGGATATTCAAAAGCAAATCAGAGAAATATGGAGCTGGAAATCTGTAAAATAAATCATAATGAAGTTCCTTGCACAAATAGATGTAAAACCCAGAAAAGACTAGCAGTGAATTCTACATCTTCTCTATTTAAACGTATAGTCTGATATTAGCCATGTGTATTTCTTCATATTATTTTCATCTTTCTTTGCATTCTGTCTTGTTTGTGACTATTATTCTTGATATCATATAAAAGAGCCAAATGCAATGGAGGTAAATGCCTATACTAAATTAGTCTGGTTTGTCCTAAGGTTTGGACAGAATTGACAATAACCGAAGATTCGGGAAGCTGAAATCTTAATAATAATAAGTTGTACTTAACAAAACTTACCAAGAACATGCCCTTCTATTTTGGGTGAGAGGGCTATAAAGCCAGTTGTACATAATGGGATGGGTGAGGATGTTAGTTAAATCAGAAAATGGGCTGTTTATCTTGTAGGTGTATGTGTTTTGGAAAATAGTCCGCTTCTCTTGTGTCATGGCTGGGTCAATTTCACTACACTTATTTATAAAAGGTCAAGGAAGTGAGTGGTGGTTTCCACAAAGATTCAGACGATGTCAGAATGATCAAAACCCTCACCAAGGCAGCAGTGCATATGAGGATTCACTTAAGTGCACTTTTCCCAACTCATATAGCCATGTTTCATCAATGTTAAGTTGCATATTTGACGAAAAACGTCACTTAACATTATTAGTGTCTCACAGTTGCTGTTGACCAGCAAGGTTGACATGGAGGTTCTGCCCGGACAGGGCAGTCCATGGGGATGACATTTTATCTGCTGCAGCTAAAGGGGATAGCTTATTTTGGAATGCTGAGTGATACCCATTCACAGTGGTATGTTTGATGGAAATGATAATCTTAACAACAGGCAAGTGGGAAGGGCCGATGGTCAGGGAAAGTCATGGCTAGAGAAGCATAAATACGGTTATAGCTACATGTGCATACAGGGAATACCAGAATAGGACCCAAGCTATTCACATCCTCCTAACCAAACCTAAGGTTAAGCAAATGTACATAAAAAACCTCAAAGGGCCTAGAAAAAGTAAAGGTCAGAGCAGAATTTGAAATAGACTGAGCTCTGAATGCATTACACAGATTCCATAAAGAGATACAGTGACCATGGACAGAGGACTTACTGGCAAGGTGGTTGAACATAACTTCTCACCACCAAGCTACAATGATATATGGGACAATCCTCAGAAAAGCAGACCTAAAAATTAAAACAAGAAAATACCTATGGTCTATGTATACATACAAACTGAGCAGAGGTACCAGTGAAAGCATATGACAGAGGAGACAAATTTCAAAAAATTAGCTCCAGTAAATTACTAAACAATGAAATAAAACCCAGTGGTATTAACAATTTTCAGATTATCATTATCAGTGGAAATATCAAAATACAGAGTTGCTATTATCTAAAATATCCATACTTCAACAAAAATACTGTGAGACATGAAAAGAAACTGGAAAGTGTGACTCATACTCAAAAAAAAAAGTAGTCATTAGAAATGTTTGAACATCTCCTGATGCTAGAGCAGACAAAAGATTCAAAGAAGTTATTATAAAGAACTCCCAAGAAGTAAAGGAAACCGTAGTGAATGAATTACAGAAAAACATGATGGACGGGGATCCAAAATGGTGACACAGGAACACACCATGCACTTACCTCTTCCACTGGCCGACTAAATCTACATGTACATATAAAGCAAGAAGAGAGAGCTGATTGAACAGCTTCTCCACAACAAAGGAGACAGTGACCACACAGCGAGTAACGGGAGAGATGACACAAGGGAATGATGGGTAAACTCACGCCTAGCACTGTGACCTGCAGTAGGAGGGATAGGACTTAGGGACCGTCTAAAGATTCACCTGTCCCGGCCCATAGAAAAGTGAACTAACCTTAAAGAGTCTGCCAAACAGCAGGGGAGCTGCTGGAACACTTTCCAGGGGCCAGAGGTGCTGGTGAACACCATTGTTTACATTCCCCCTGTGCCTTGATAATAGTTGGAAGCAGAGTCCAGGTGCCCTAATCTGCCTGCTGTCCCGGTCAGCCCTGGACCCATAGCTCACACCAGCCGCAGCTGCTTCTCAAGGCAGCCCCCAACCTATGCCACCCAGTTCCAGCTCTCTCACCAAGGTGGCCCATAAGTCAGAGAATGACAAATACCGTATGATTCCACTCGTGTGGAATTTAAGAAACAAAACAAAGAAGATGCCAGCAAAAAGCCATACTCAAATACAGAGAACTGGTGATTGCCAGAGGGGAGGTGGGGGATGGGTAAAATAGGAGATGAACACTGAGTACTGTATAAAATTGTTGAATCACTTATTGTACACCTGGAACTAATGTAACACTGCACATTAATTATGCTGAAATTTTAAAAATAAAAAAATTTAAAAATAAAAAACATTAAATGAGTCTAGAAAGTGACTAGAATCCACTGAGTAAAATGGAAAGCACTAGAAATGGTAAATATGTGTGTTAATATAAAATATAGGTATATTTTTTCATTTTGTATCTACCTACTTTAAAAGATATGTTATATAAAGCAAGAACCATAAAACTTTCATTGAGCTTATTATTGACAAAAATATAACTACATATGGTAATATTAACGCAAAGGGGGAGGGAACAGAATTATTTTCAAGTAGGTTTTCAACATTTTACTGGAATTAAGTTAGTAATTGAAAGAGACTGTTATAATCCCTAGAACAAATACAAAGTAAACAATTCTTAAAATACAGTTTAAAAATCAACAGAGGAATTAAAATTGCATACTACAATATTTACTTAAGACAAAAGAAGGTAGTCACGGAGGAACACAGGAATAAAAAGACAGGAGGCACATAGAAAAACAAGTAGCAAAATGGGAATCTGAACTATGTTAAATCAACTATATTAATTATTATATGTCAATGGTCTAAAAACTCTAAAAGGTAGTTGTCAGACTCGATTTAAAAATAAGACTCAACTACATGTTGTCTACAAGAGACACACTCTAGATTCAAGGATACAACTATATTGAATGTGGAAGCATGAAAACAGATATGAATGTTAGTGGTGACCATGACAGAGCTGGAATAGCTATAGTAACATCAGGCAAAATCAACTGTAGAACTTTTACTAGATACAAAGAGATACTTTGAATAAAAGGGTCAATACATCCAGAGGACTTAACAATGGTAAACATATTTGTACCTAAAACAGGGCAAAAATGAACAGAATTGAAAACCAGTAGATGTCAATAATCGATAAGACAACTGGGAAGAACAGCATCAAGAATATAAAACAATCAATCATCAACTCGACAGACATTCACAGAACACTTTACCCAATGCATACAAAATATACATTCTTTTTGAGCTTACATGGAACATTCTCCAGAATAGACCATACATTATGCCATAAATGCTTGGATTAGAAAAGTGGTTTAAAATCAATAACTTTAGTTTTACTGTATATAAAGGGTAAACTAAATCCTAATAGAGTATAGAAAATAAGAGCAGAAAGGAACAAAATAGAAAGCAAAGAGAGAAAATTAACACAGCTAAAAAATGAACATCTAAAAAGGTTAATAAGATTAATAAATAACATTAAAATGATTATATTAGCAAAACTGATTAAGGATAAAAAGAAGAGAAACTCAAATTATCAGTATAAAAATAAAAGTCATACCACTAGGCTCCTACAGAGATCAAAATTTTGTGTTAATAACTTCAACAACTTCAGTAAAACAAATTCCATGCAAACCTCAGTCTATTGGGACTGACAAAAGATAAAGCAGAAAGCCTAAACTGTCCTGTATCTCTTCAAGAGCTGAATTATAAAATATATTCACAAAGAAAACATTGGCTCATATGACTTTAGTAATATACTCTGTCACACCCAATTAATGAAGACATAGTATCACTCTTACATAACTATATTTAATATATAGAGGTGACAGGATTAATTCTCAATTCTTTTTAAGGCCAACAGTATTGATACTCAAATCAGGCAAATATATTATAGGAAAAGAAAACTACAGATCACTGTCCTTCATGAGCACAGACTAAAGGTCCTTATAATATCAGCAAATCAATTTCAGCCATATATTAAAAGTTAATATACGATGACCAAGTTAGATTTATCCCAGGAAGGAAAGATTGATCTAACATTTGAAAATAAACATGTAATTAACCACGACAACAGAATTAAGGATATAGAACCCATCAGACTTTAAAATGATGCAGAAAAGACTTTAATAAAATGTATAGCCATTCATAATAAAAACCCTTAGAAAATTAAGAATTGATTGGAAAATTTTCAGTCTGATAAAGGTCAATGCCAAAAACCTACATCTAACATCATACTTTACAGTGAAACACTGAACACTTTCTCCTACAATTGGGAGCAAGGAAAAAATACCATTTCTGTTCAAGAAGTTACTCTGAAGTATAATATGCTAGCATGATAAAGATATAGAAATAAAATGTGTAAAGACCTGAAAGGCAGAAGTGTAACTTTTTATTTCCAAGTGACATGATTATGTATCTAGAGAATGCTAAGGAATTTACAAAGAATTATTTGAACTCATAAGTGAACTTGGCATAATCATAGGGCATATAAGATTAGCATAAAAATCAACTGTATTTTTATATACTAGCAGCAATTAGAAAATTGTATAAAATAGTTCCACTTAAAATGGCATACTAAATTTTTAAGTACGTAGGAAAGAATTTTTTTAAACGTGTAAGACCTAGGGGCACCTGAGTGACTTGGTTGGTTAAGTCTCTGGCTCTTGATTTTGGCTCAGGTCATGATCTCATGCTTTATGAGATCAAGCCCCAAGTCAGGTTCTGTGTTGACAGCATGAATCCTGTTTAGGATTCTTTTTCTCCCCTTCTCTTTGTGCTTCCCCCAATCACACTCTTTCTTAAAATAAATAAACATTTTAAAAAAAGAAATAAAAATGTGTAAGACCTCTTCACTGATATCTATAATATACTGTTGAAATATCCATGTTCATAGATTGGTAGACTTAATATTGTTAGGATGCCAATTATCTTTAAATTCACCTGTAGATTCAATGGAAACCCAATCAAAATCTCAGTGGGCTGTCTCATAAAAATGGACTGATTTTAATATTTACATGGAAATTAGAAAGATCTGAAATGGCCAAAAGAATCCCAAAAGAAAAAAACATGTTGGAAAACTTACGGTACCTTATTTCAAGACATAGGTATCAGGTAAGTGTGATACTTGGAGTAAGGACAAAGTGACCAACAGACCAGAACATAGTCTAGAAACATATTCACACATACAAGGCCAACTGATTTTCGACAAAGCCGTTAAAGCATTTCAGTGGGGGTAAAGACCGTGTTTTAGACAAATGGCACAGGGTCACTGGATAATGTATAGAAAATGAATCCTAACCCCTCTCCCTTACCCTATATAATAATCAATTGAACCTGCATCAGAGACTGAAACCAAAAAGCAAAAATTACAGTTTCCAGAAAAAAACCCTAAGAGAATAACTGCTATCCTGGTATAGGAAAAGGTTTATTTGGACAAAAAAAAAAGCACTAAATATAAAATTGGTATTTTTTCACCAAAATTAAGAACTTCTGCTCACCAAAAGATATCATTTAGAAAATGAAGGGTACACGCTACAGACTGTGAATAAATATTTGCAGTATATATATCTGACAAAGGACTTGTATCCAGAATCTATAAACAATTTTACCAATCAATAAAAAGACAAAAACCCAAAGACTTGGGATACACCTCACAGAAAGATGTAGGAGTGGTCAATATGTGCAGGAAAATATGTTGAAAATTAGTACTCCTCAGAGAGAGAAAGATTAAAGCTTCAATGATATACCATATCACACTCACTACACTGATATAAAGCACCTAAATCGCAACCACTTTTATAAACTGACAATCTTTGAACCAGCAATTCCAGTCTTGGGTATTTAATCAACAAATGAAAATACATACAATGAGAGACTCTTAAAAAATGCTCCTAATATCTCAATTAAAAAATGCTCCTAATATCTCAATTCATAAGAGAAAACAAAACAAAAACCCTCTGGAAACCTAAATGTCATCAAAAGAATAACGTGTTTATAAAACAGTATTCAGTTATTGAGTGAACTATTCCCCACAATGATGAATCTCTAAAACCTTATGCTGAGTGACAGAACCCAGATTAAAGAGTACCTATTGTACGATTCCACTTGAATGAAGCTCAAAAATAACCAAAACTAATCACTGGCAAAGGGAGTAAGAAGAAGAGTGCTCACGAAGGGTGGAAGTTGATGGGTAAGGAGTCCACGGAGAGTTTCTGGGGGTGAGGGATATGTACAGCTCATTACATATCATCCATTGGGTGTGGATACCCAAGCAAATACATTGTTAAAACTCATTAAGTTGTACCCTTAAGATCCACATATCTTAATGTATATGAATTTCTTAAAGGATTACTGGATTGTTCGTAGACAAGATTGTAGATTAAACTTCCACTTTTTACTTCAGCACTCTAGACCTCAGTCTTGTGTAGCTCAGATTCTCCTTAATTAAAAAGTACGATCGACCATTAAGAGCTGCACAAGAGGAGACAAGCATCTGGATGTCCTGGATCAAACCAAATTGTGACTGGCATCATCAATTTCAAGATGCTCCATTTTTTTATAAAACTTATTTGTGACTTATGTGTTATTTATTCTAACCACAGATACAGGCTATTATATTTATTTCCTATTAAATCATCCATGCACATATCTATGTAATACTAATAAAAATAAATCATAATGGCAAAGGAATTCTTCAAACACTGTGCTTAAAAATCACTGCTGTGGTAAATCAGGAATGCACTCTAACTGATCTTACTTAGCTAAAAACAGACTTTTTTTGGACAATTTTTTTTTGAATAAAGCATAAATCCTTGGGATTTATTTCCAATGATATTTAAATAATTATGGATGCAATGGGTTATGCTGGGTTTTTGAGAGAATCTTGGTCCAGATACTAACTTGCTGCTGCTTTTTTTTTTTTTAATTTTTTTAAGTTTATTTATTCACTCAGAAAGAGCACACAGACAAGCAGGGGAAAGGCAGACAGAGAGGGAGGGAGGGAGAATCCCAAGCAGGCTCTGCACAGTCAGCACAAAGCCTGATGTGGGGTTTGAACTCCCGAACCGTGAGATCATGACCTGAGCAGAAGTCAGAAACTCAACCACTGAGCCACCTAGGCATCCCCTAACTTGCCTCTTATGCTTGATATATTGCATACTACACCTGTCTTATGGCTCCTCTATTTGCCTCTAGTCTCCCTCACCTCATCAACTCACCATGCATATCACTACCAGAATAATTTTCTTAAAAATGGACTTCTTCATACCAACAGTCTGCTTTCTCTTTTAAATATTACCAAATAGCCTTTTACAAGCTCTTATCAATTACAGGACACATCATTAACATTGATGAGAGATCTTATGCATAAGAGTATGTCAATCTACACTTGTAATTGTTTTATCAACATTCAAGCTACATATTGTAATACTGCATATTCACTGGGTGCCAGGGTACTGTCCAAGGTGCTAAGAATCAACAGATGCATGGAACAGTCCCAATTCTTTATAAGTTAACAATGAATTTGGGAAACAAGGCACGGATATGAGATAAAGTGAAACAATAATGTGAAAGGCCTATGATTTAAAAAGCAGTATGTAAGCAATAGTTTTCCTAGGAGTACATTCAGAATGGTTTCCTGCAAGTAGACCTTAAAACTGAAACACAAATGCTTCATTTGGAGGAATATGTGAGGGTAGAGTATAGAAAGAAATCAGCTAGCTGGTAAGATGATGCAAATTATGAAAGCCTAGTAAATCGGACTCTTAAGTTCAGACTTTATTCCAGAGGTGGTGAGGGATAATTTAGAGGTTTCTGAGTTGAGAAGGAGCAAGCGTATGGAAAAGTTTCTTCAATACAAAGCTATTGTCTTTGTACAGAGGATTGCTACAGGAAGTAAGGTCATAAGAACAGGTAAGGGTAAAAGCAGATAAAGAAGAGTAGACGGCCTATGATACTGGAGTTAAGTGGCTTTCACAGTTCTTATTACATGCATTATTTTCTATTTCTTTCTCTCCCTCATTAGACACAAAGTCTTTGGAAACAGAATCAATTTATTATTACTTGTTAGAATGGTTTCAATTATTGTTACAATATTAATTCCTGGCATATGGTAGGGACTCGACTCTTGTTTTAAAGGACACATTGGGGTGCCTGGCTGGCTCAGTTGGTTAAGGGCCTATTCTTGACTTCAGCTAAGGTTATGACCTCATGGCTTGTGAGTTTGAGCCCCATGTGGGCTCTGCACTGACAATGCGGAGCCTGCTTGTTATTCTCTCTCTCTCCCTCTCTCTCTGTCCCTCCCCCCGTTTGCTTGCTCGCTCTCTCTCAAAATAAATAAACTTTAAAAAAAAAATGATAAAGAACACATTAGGACCAAGAGGTATGGCTGCAGGACTTTGGTCCCAGGATCTTTATTACTCCAAACTCAGTCTTTCAGCTTTGCAGGTCTATAGATTGTGGTTAGATGCATCCCTAGGTGAGGTGCTCAGTTCAAAGGCATGGGCTTGTCATCTACATTTCCTAGAGAAGAGGCATATCAAAAAAATGGACAGGGCCCCTTGATGTCTGCATTAGAGGGTAAGACACTTCTTTTGTCCTGATTAATAGGTTTATAAGAATTCTTAAAAGCTGTGGACTCTGATGGAGTTGATACTGTCAAGGGCTGCAATGCTTTTCTCCTTTTCCTCGGCATTTTTCCTACAGCTCCTTACCTCCCTCGGTGAAATGACAGTAGGTTCCTTATTATGAGTGACAGCTCCTACTATGCATACATAATCATAGTAAACCCCCAGTAAGTAATTAAATGGATGAATGCTTGTATGAATCATAGCAAGTTATGGAAAAACTCCTATTCTGCAATGACAATTTCTAATTAATGTGAACATGAAATATTTATGATTTATAGCAACACAGTCATAAGAAGGGGTCTCAGAATCAGGAGACAGTCTCTACCTAAAATTTAGTTTTCTGTTTCTCTGTATTTCCTTTATAGTAACATGCATTCTGGAACGATTCAAACTCTTTGCTGTAAGTCTTTCTTTTGCTACCCTGAATTCTACTCATCTTCCAGGTTCCAGCTCAAGCTATGACATTTTCAAGTCATTAAGCTCCCTGGTATACTTAATTTCTCTGAATTTTTAGCACTTATTTTAATTAGCCTGGAGCTGCCTCAAGATATCTCTTCTTCTACTGTGATATTTTCAACCCCATTTACAACATCTACTGTACATTTACTATCAGTGTTGCACAGTACCAGGTGCCAGGTGTGAGGGGCGGGGTGAAAATGAGACAGACATATGCACTTCCCTAAGGATTCAGTGTGTTGGTATAATGATCCAAAGTAATATATGATCATGTCATGAAATAAAGAATATGAAATAAAGGTAGTGTAATTAACAGCAATATAAAATACATAACGTGGGGTTTGAGAAGAAGTAACACCAGATTGGAGGCTACAGCAAGTATTTTTTTTTCCTAACACCTTTTCCCTTCCTTTCACAAGAATCTTTTCCCCATTTCCATTCTCCAACTTCAATATGTGATTATCTGGACACAGTGATTGGTCTAAAGGCTGAACATGCGACCAAAGCCAAGTCAGTTGGAGTCCTTCTCACCAAAGTGTTTTCAAACTCTAGCTGAAGGAGACTGCCTCTTTTTCTTTCTGGTTAAAAGTTTCTGGTTAAAACTGTGAGCCCAATGTAGCCTGTGGCCATGTCTACTCCCACTGAAGTTAGAAGACTGGTCTGAGAGAATTTGGTAGGCATGTAGAAAGGAGCAAAAAGCAGCAGCGGACAGTCCAAATTATGTCCAAGCTCCTATTATGGACTGAATATTTGTGTCTCCCCAAAACCCATGTTAAAATCTTAATCCCTACATTGCTGGAGGTAGGGTCTCTGGGAGATAATTAGGCTGAGATAAGGTTAAGAAGGTGGAACCCATATTGGGATTAGTGCTCTCCTAAGAAGGGAGAGAGAGACCACAGCCCTCTCTCTCAGCCCTGTGAGTACAGAACAAGAAGGAATCCTTCTTCAAGCCAAGATGAGGGCTCTCACTAAAAACTGAATGTACTGGCACATTGATCTTGGACTTCCCAGTCTCCAGAACTTTGAGAAATGAACGTTTGTTGGTTTAAACTACCCACGCCTATGGTATTCTGTTGCAGCTACCCAAACTAAGACACTGATTCTACTTATTTCTGAGGTCAGATTCACCCCTGACTTGCCTCTAAACAATTCAATTACTTCCGTTAATAACGTCTCCAGCTCTTGCTTAAATTAGTTTAAGACAGGCTTCTGTCCCCTGCAAACAGAGCATGTTGGCTAATTTGGGGAAATCACAAGTACTGAAGGGAGAACACCGCCTTCAAGACTGCTCTTGAAGGATGGGTAGGACTCCAAAAGGTTAACAAGAGACAGGAGGATTCACAAAGGCAGAGAGAAAGAAGAAAAAGGGCAGGGCTGTAGCCAGAAACACTGTACTTAAGGTGTCTGGTGGGAAATGAAGCTGAAGGCAAAGACTGTTGTTACAGCATCTTCAAATTGTGGCTGCAGAGGTGGTTTTTGGTGGCTGAAAACTGTGATAGGCTAAGTAAGGCCCCTCCCCAAAACGTCCAGATTTTAATCTAGAAATTTAGATTAGATTTAGTATCTACAGATACTAGAACCTGTAAACATTACCTTACATGAGAAAGGGGACTTAGATTAGATTTAGTATCTACAGATACTAGAATCTGTAAACATTACCTTACATGAGAAAGGGGACTTTGCAGATGTGAATAAACTCGAAAAGGTGAAATGGAGAGATTATTCTGGATTAACTGAGAGGAACCAATAATCACAAGCGTCCTTATAAGAGGGGGATGGAAAGGTCTGGTGAGAGAAGGAAGTGTGACTATAAATACAGAGTCAGAGAGGTGTGACACTGGGAACAGAGGTCAGAAACAGAAACCCGAAGGTGCTACATTCCGAGCTCTGAAGTTGGAGGGGGCCATGAGGCAGGCTCCAGAAGCTGGAAAAGGCAAGGAAACAGACTCTCCCCTACAACTTCTAGAAAGAATACAAACCTCGTGAACACCTTGACTTTAGCCCAGAAAATCTAAGCTCAGATTTCTGAGCTCCAGAACTTTAAGATAATACATTTTTACTGTTATAAACCACTAAATCTGTAGTAACTTGTTATGAAAGCAACAGAAAACTAATTCCAATGTTTTATGTTTGTTAGATGCTTTCTAACTTCCGATGTCATTGTAACTACACTGTGAGATCTTGGCTATGAATCCCTGTCACATAATTCTGTGTGTCTTTACACAGAGATTGTTCAAAGTTGAGTCAATTAATTCTCACCGGTTTGTAGAATTCACAGAAGCTTACCCTGTTAGAACAATAGCATTTGATACCTGGATCTTGACGACTTTCTCTTTTTTTTTAATATTTATTTTGAGACAGAGAAGGTGTGTATGTGTGCCAGAGGGGGGCAGAGCTAGAGAGAGAGAGAGAATCCCAAGCAGGCTCCCTGTGCTCTTAGCACAGAACCTGATGTGTGGCTCAATCTCACAAACCAGGAGATCATGACCTGAGCTGAAATCAAGAGTCGGATGCCTAACTGACTGAGCCACCCAAGCACCGCTGTACTCTCCTTTTGAAAAAGAATTATTCAATCCTCGATTATTGCAAAGCATTCCTTTTTTTCCCTTCCACAGTTCTACTTTTTTGGGAGGGTAGAAACGCTTACAATCAAGTCATGGAATAGGCTGGACTGGGTTTGAGAGGCAATAGCTTGTCTGGATTGGATTTTAATATTCTTGAAATTTGTCTCATTTTAAGTATTTAACGGCAGGGAGACCTATTTTGAGATTCATTCTACCCTACTCATTACTGAGATATGCAGTAAACATTCCTGCATATTTTGATAGTATCATTCTTATGGCAGAAAAACTGTGCCCAAAAGAAATGCTCTGTATTTTTTTTATCTTGACGATTAAAAGATGGTGTTAGACGACCACAGTATTTTAAAATATACTATACACATCTAGGGGTGCCTGGGTAGCTCAGGTGGTTAAGTGTCCAAATCCTAATTTTGGTTCAGGTCATGATCTCACGGTTCATGGAACCAAGCCCTGTGCTGGGCTTTGTGCTGCTGACAGCATGGAACCTGCTTGGGGTCCTCTTACTCCCCCTCTCTCGGTGCCCCTTCTCGCACTTTCTCTCTGAAGACAAAGAAATAAACATTAAAAAAAACATACGCTATACACATCTAAATGTGATCAGTCTTTGGAACTTAAATGGGAATTAAAATATTTACACGTGTGCATAGAATATAATTGCATTAATGATAAAGGGCCAGATCCTGTGTTTTTTGTTTCTGGTTTTTTCTTACTTAATAAAGTCTCATTTTTACATCTTTTGAACCTTTGAAAATGTCTGGTTATGTGTTAAGGGTATTTGTTTTCATTTTATGTTGTTAGAGCAGGGAATTTTAAAATGCTACCACCCCACCAGCTTTCAAATGTAGATTGAAATATCTGTTTGACATATGGACACATCCAGATACAAATCTATTCAACCTCCTTGGGCAAAAATCTCCAGACACTGAGTTTTCTGACTGTACAACAAAATGACCTATTTAGGAAAAAGGTCAGCTGGTTATAAAAACTCAAAATGATAAACAACACAACTCCAGGGTGGGGGAGGAGAGAAAAACATCAACCTAAGGGAGAGAAATGATACAAACCACACATCCATCCAAAGCAAAGCAAACTCTTCTGAAATGCTAGGGACATATGAGGTTTCAGCCAGCTATTTCGCCTTCAGTGAACCACTCAAATTCTCCATGTCTTCCTATATTATAGGAAGGGACTGATAAAAAATAATCACCTATCACATCTGAATTCAGCCAGGCACTAAATTAAAACTGACAGTTATCTGTTAGCATTGGGAATGGATAGACAGATTGAAGGAGTCTGGGTCTAAAATCTCCTTTGGTCTGGTGGTGTTATTTCAATCAGAAGAGAACGGGATGGCTATTAACTGCTCTGTTGCCATTTTCTGGAATCTCCATCATAATAACAACCAGATACACCCCTAGCACTCTCTTTAATTGCTGTCTTGTTTCCGGGATGCTCAGAAAGTGTTCTTCATCTCACTGTGTACAGGAGTTTAGTCAACAGTCAGCAATAAAGGCAATCTTTAATCACGTCCAATGATCACCCAAAGCTCTACTGCTGAAATCATTTCGACTTTATTTTATTTTATTTTTTATTTTAAATTCCAGCCTAACATTCAAGGATCTTGAATGTTTTGTCTTCACACACCTTGGCACACCTCTGATTTTTTTCCCCCTGCTATTTTTCCTGAATATTCTCCCCTCTTCCTTTTCTCTCTCTGTGCTTTTTTCCCTCTTATCCATTCTTCCTTCCCACCTCTGAGCCCCCATACACACGCATAAACACACACACATACACGCTCATTCTGCTTCCATTCTGAATTATCAAAACAACAACCAGCACTAGTGTGTCTATCATGCCAGGCACAGTGCTAAGTGCTTTCCATACATTATTTCGTTAATCCTCACAGGATCCTTAAGTCAAACACTATTTGTAGCCTGGCTCAGTGATGCGGAAACCAATGCTCAGAGAGGTTGAGGAGGAAGACACACTGCTACAAAGTAGTGCACCCCGGATGCCATACCTAGTGCTTTCTGGTTCCAGAGCTTCAAGCCACGCAATTCTTTGTCATGGTTAACATCCGGAAAGCTTTCATAACCCATACTCCCTCAGCCTCCAAACCCGACTGGGGAAGGGAAAGTGGCAGACAGTTCCAGGCATGAAGTATTTCCTTCATGAATGAATCCGTGAAGGAGACTCTTGGTCACCTTGGGGATCTGCTATGAAACATGCGGCTTATGTGTTCTCCTTGGGGGCTGTTCAGTTTTCCTGCTGCAGTGACAGGTCTAGTAGACACGAAATGCCTTGGGATCCCAGTAGCTGTGAAAGCTGTGCCCTGCAGCCCCTGCTTGTCCCTGAAGGGGGGCACGTCACAGCTGCTGCTGCAGGGCTGCCAGATGCCCTAGGCGACACTCGCTCAGGCCTCTCATGTTGACTGCCATCAATCTCACGGCTGCCACTGCTGCCCTCGCCGAGCCTGAGGAGGTGGTGCTGACAGTCCTCACCCCATCAACTTTATCACGGGCTCCTGACCTGCTGCCTTGGTTTCTCCTCTCAAAGGCTTCCTCAGGGCTTCGGTTCAAACACACAGCAGGGGGACCCACCTGGAGACATGCCGAGAAGCAAAGCAGCCTGTGCCACTTCCCAGCACCCAGAGTCTAAGACTGACCCCACCCTCTGCCACCTCAGAGAGGATTTCTGATCCATGCAGGTCACATAGGAGCAGGCGGCTTCTTCTTCTATGAGTCTTATTCCCAAGGTTTGAGGCACTTTGCCACCGGCTACCTTGAAAGATCCCAGTAACTGTGTCTCTCATCCCCTTCTTTATTAGTTCCTAAAAGCCAAGGTAGGCAGGGGATGAAAGTTAGCTTCCACATCTACTTACCCTAATAGGATGCTGAAGGAACTGCTGAATTAAAAACAAATACAGATCAGATTTGTTTTAACAAATCTGCCTTGAAATTTTCTTACAGTCACTTTTAAAAATAACCCGAGTCAATGAATAAATGTACTCCCCCTAAATCAATAGTAATCCTTATCTTTTATGGATAAAGTTGGTGTCTGGAGCTAAGCCTAGAAATTATGCTGAGAGAACACGGTGGCCTCACATGATCTGGCCTCCCTGCGTTCCCTGATCTTTCCTACAGAGACTGATGCTCAGCACAGACACGATAAGCACAGCTTACTGGTTGCGTTTAGATGGCATCTGTTCTGGTTGGTACCTGCTGATATGGGGGTGTACACTTTTGTGAAAACTGCCCTGCCCCCATCTGTTCCCCACAACACTGATCTTGCTGCTCCTTGGACCTCTAAAGGCATGCCTTGCCACAGGGCATTTGCTCTTACTACTTCCTCATTTCACTTGCTTCTTGGCAGAAAAGCTTGACTTCCTTTCTCCATTCATGTCTCTGTTCAAACATGATCTCCTCAGACAGACCTTCTCTGACCACTCATTCCTGGGAGACAGTACCTGTCCCAAATGCTTTCTCCTTACCTCAGTCTACTTTCCCTCATAATACATACCATCGCCTCCATAAACTTTACAAACATATGTATTTGCCTTTTTACTTCATGGTCCCTCCATCTGAATGTGACAGCCACAAGGGGTAGGGGTAATGAGTGGTTATTCAGCATTGCTAAATTCTATCCTCAAGGCTTAGAAGAGTGGTTTGGATGCAGAAAGCCCTCAATAAGTACTTGTTAAATGACCATTGTGACTTTCTTATTAAAAATAGGGTCTGATGGGGGCACCTGGGTTAAGCATCCTACTTCAGCTCAGCTCATGATCTCGCAGTTTTTGAGTTCAAGCCCCATGCTGTGCTCTGTGCTGACAGCTCAGAGCCTGGAGACTGCTTCGAATTCTGTGTCTCCCCTTCTCTCTGCCGCTCCCCTGCTCCTGCTCTGTCTCTCTGTGTCTCTCAATAATAAATTAAAAAAAAAACAACAAAAAAAAACAGGGTCTGATGGTAAAAGGAAGAAGGCATGCCGATTCTTGTGGCTCTAAATTTCCTTCTGGTGATAATGCTACAAAAGCACTTTTTTAAATGTTTATAATAACTATGGCCTTGTAAGATGTCAACCATGATAGGCAGTTGGGAATAAACATTCTGGCTTAATATAAATAAACAGAATATAAATGCTTCCTAAGTGTGTCATCATGTCACACATCTTCGTTCTCCTATTGAGTGGGCAACAAAGATTCCACTGGCAGATGAGTTGTTTTTTTTTTTTTTTTAATGACTGCCAGCTAGTTGAGCCAGGCTTGATGTCACTTCTTTACCGGCTGAGCTGCCAGCAACTCCCAGGTAGAGAGATAACGGAGCTAATAATGGTAATAATCCTAGTTAACATTTAATGAGAGCTTATTAGGTACCAGGCATGTGATAAGCATTTCCCAAGCTTTACTTCATTCGAGCCTCATAAAAATCCCAGGACAGTTTCAGTTTTAGAGATAAGCAAATCTAGGATTAGAGGAACTGACTGATTTAAGGTCGCAGGAGTCAGCAAATGGCACACTGCAAGTTCTCCAACCCAAGTGTTTCCGACTCCAGATTCTGACCCTTTAGCCTCTATTCCTCACTAGGTCCCCTAAGCGGGGTGTGTTGTACATGCACATGCAATGCAATCCCCCACAAAATTCAGGGTTGGGAGTCAAACCCTTCCATCCAGGAGTTCATATACAACCGTCTTACCCCAAAGCCCAATGATTTTATCATCCTAAAGTCTCATCTGTTGGCCTAAGGAAGAGGCCCTTTCTACATATTTCATCCTGCGTACGCTCTCCAGCTCAACACTGAAACTTTGGTTAGAATTCCTAAACCCTCCCGACGTTGCCCACTGACCTGTGCCCTTTGTTTTACCTTCCACGTTCCAATCAATAGTGCCTATTCACGCAGTAGGTTCAGAAGGGGGACAGGTGCTATCGTTACTCTTCTTCAGGAGATGGAACGGACGTGTTCACAGAGTCAGGAAAAAGGGATAGACCCCACACTCCCTCTCCTTGAACAGAAATAAAACACAACGGAACTGCCGGGGAGTTTCAAAGAAGTGGAATAATGTAATACTGGAGCTGGAAGAGGTCCCAGAAGTCCTGTTTTTCAGCCACTTCATTCTACAGATGAGGAAGTGTCCCGGAGAGGACGCCCAAGGTCACAGAGCTACGCCATCCAGGCCAGACACTTCAGTCCACGCCTGCCCCTCGTCCCTTACCCACCTCACAGTGTCTCCAGGACAAGAACATTCTCCCATATGCACACACGAGGCCGTGAGAAAGTGAGGAGAAGGTCTCTGGTGAAAACACGTCTCTCCGACTTCTAAATGGCTGTTACGCAAGCCTGATGGGGCATGATTTAAATGGAACGTAAAATGAAATTTGCCATAAAAATGATGTTTCAGAAAGCGGCGAGGTGCCAAACTAGTCCCCAAAGACATAATGTAGCTAGACCATACCACCAGCAGTATCTGATTTCTCCCTGTTCTTGTGCAAAATGCAACGGGGACGTAAAACTGCACGGCCCCAGTCCGGGTTCACGACAGACCTCTCTTCACCCCATGCCCGGGCCCTGATTTTCTGGTGGGAAGGCATCCTTCTCCCCTCACTTCCCTCCTCAGCAGCTACAGCAGGAGACAGGGAGCTATATGCATGGAATGTGGTTTATTGGGAACTCGGGCCTCAGGGCTTGGGGACCGTAGGGCTGGGCCTCCATCACCATCCCCGTGAGCACCTCGCTGGCCTGTGGCTGAGGCCCTGCCAGCCCTGGGATGAAGGAGTAGGGGAGCCATTCAGGCGTGAGGAGTTTGGGTATAGTGACAGAGAGTTACTGCACTGGGGAGAGACTGGGACAGAACCACCACAGCAGGTATGGGATTTGGGAACTAGAGTTGGTGGTGGCAACAGCCGGACCTGCAGAAGCACCCAGGAGGGTCGGGACACGAGGAAGACTGCCCCTACCTCATTACTCCTCTCCACGTCCGTTTCTCTCCAGGGGTCTTTAAATTCAACAAGCATTTCTTGCGCACGTACTGTGCGTGAGCGCTACCGTAACACCATCACTTAAGAGTCAGTTTCCAACTCGTGTATCTGAGTTTTAAGAAAAGAAGAATTCTTTCTTTCTGCATAGGGCTCACTGTTTATATACTACAACGGAATTTAATTCTCAGAACTCCATAGAATAGACATAGAGGAGTTTTGGTTTTGTAGAAAGGAAGGCAGACTCATGGTTCTAGAAACTGCCTCAGGTCACACCGCTGGGAAACACCGGGCAGTGCTGAACTGAGAATTCTGGTGTTATGGTTCCTGGATGCCCTGGTGTCACCTACCAGTTTGCATGGCTGTCCGGGCAGACAGGAACTCTGCACACACGTCTGAGGTCAGTACACACACCTGCCTGCTTACATACCCCCTGGGGCTGCCCCCAGAGGCCAAGTTGGCTTTGATACTGCTCATGGGATCAGCAAAAGTGAAACCTGTTTTTTTCCTCCCTGAAAAGGTTGACAGAGACAATTTCTGAAAGGATAAAAAGAAGGAAAAACAAATCATACAGCAAGTACTGCATCCAAAAAAAAAAAAAATGAGTTGCAAATAGTTTTTTAAAATATCGGCGAAAAAATGAAAGCATTTGGCTAAGCCCTAAATTTCATCTTCTTCACATAATCCTATGGGGCACATGAAGAGTGGCAGGTTCCCAGGCTTTCTCCACCCAGCATGCTGGCTCCCTGTCCCAAGAGGGACCAGATTAAATATCTAGCTCTTTTCTTGTATAACCAAACTCCAAACTTGAGGAAAAAAAACTGTTTTGGTTTCAAGAACTTCTAGATTCTGGAGCTTTCTCCCTCATTTCATTCTAGTCTGAGACCTGCAGAGCAGACTCAACAACAAATGATTAGTGCTCTCCAGATTCAAGTTAGCATCCACCTGTCGCTGGACCTTGTACTGACTCAGTCAAGAGACCATCTCCTCCCTCCCCTTGCCATCTCCTCTCTCCCCTCCTCCACCCCAGACACCAACACACAGGAATACCTATATCATTTGCTTAGTGTAACATGGTCTTACAAGGACCATTCCATGCACTCAGTAACAATTACCGACTGATGGGGGCGCCTGGGTGGCTCAATGGTTTAAGTGTCCGACTTCAGCTCAGGTCATGATCTCATGGTTTGTGGGTTAGAGCACTGTGTAGGGCTCTGTGCTGACAGCTCCGAGCCTGGAGCCTGCTTGAGATTCTGTGTCTCCCTCTCTGTCTGCCCTCCCCCACTCACACTCTCACTCTCTCTCTCAAAAATAAAAAAAATAAACGTTAAATTTTTTTTAAAGAATTATCAACTGATGTAACAACGGGTCATTCTACCAAAATGGCCACATAGAAAGAAGTAGTTTCCAAACATATGCAGGGTCTGTATTGAAATCCTCCCTAAAGGGGGCTGTTCCTTTTTGTGAAGAGTGGTCCTTCTCACATGAATGTGGGCACCAAACGTGCTTTGAAACATTGTAGCAAACTGTGCATCAAGGTCTAAAAGATTAACAGGGGTTGGAAAAAAGATAAGACTTTATGTAGATTTAAAGCAACATTAAAGGGATTCTTTACGTGTGAAAGAAATTACGGTTTTTAGTTTAAGATTATAGCACACCTTACGTTAAAAGGTGGAAGTGCTATCTTTTTATTCTTTCTGAATGTCGTTTTATTGAAATCTGCTTGTTATCCCTGGCTTTAAAAGAGAGTTGGGGGCTAATTTTTAAAAGCAGGTTTTAAGTAGATCTGGTCTATTATTTAGAGATGGAACTTAGTAATTTAATACCTTATAATTTGGGCTGAATTCATATTTACGTGCTAAGCCATCATTTAAAAATGGTGCTTTTATGTAGTTGCCTCTAGCTAAAAGCATACGTGATTACATGGGTGGCATAAGCTGGGAATAACGACCATTTCATGCTACAATTTATAAAAAAGTTACTCAAGCAATTGTCATTCCTTTGAAACCTTTACACCTCGTTCTTTTCTTTAATCTCCTAGGGCTTTTAGCAAATTCAGATCTAGAACTTTTGAGTCCTTGCTATCTTTTCAGGCATTGTTTTAGGTGCTTGCGATTTCACTTCTTTCCCAAAATAACCTTGTCAGGTAATTACTGTGCCCAACTTTCAGAAGGGACAATGAAGTCTGAGGAGACTAAATACTTCGCACAGATTTACAACAAATCTTGGGATTCAAAACCAACTGTAACCTCCAAGTTCTTTCATCTTAGCTACTACATACTTTAATACATTTATTTTACTAACTTCTCTATTGCTGCATAACATCAAAATCATTGGCTTAAAGCAACATTAACCTTCCCCTTGAATCTGCAATCTCGGCAGGGAAGGCTGCTGTTTGCTCCACAGCTTCCGGTGAGCCGGGAGGGCCTCAATGCCCATGGGCAGAGATGCACTTTCAAGGGGGTGCATTTTCCTTGCCGGCAAGGTGACGCTGGTCCTTTGTTTTTCTCACAGGGGTCTCTCTGTGGCATGCTTGGGTTCTAAAGAACGAGTGTTTCCAAAGACAGAGGTGCAAGTGGCCAATTTCCAAAAGCCTGGGCCCAGAAACCGGTGCAGTGCCATTTCTTCCATATTCTATTGGCCAAAAACAGTTGAGAGCCCAGATTCAAAAAGAAAAGTCATAGATTCCACCTCTCGGTGGATGCATGCCCAAAAAACAATTGGGGGCCATGTAACAAAACCCCCACACCGGCGCCTGGGTGGCTCAGTTGGTTGGGCGGCCAACTTAGGCTCAGGTCATGATCTCGGGGTTTGGGAGTTCGAGCCCCGTATCAGGCTGTGTGCTGAGAGCTCGGAGCCTGGAGCCTGCTTCGGATTCTGTGTTTCCCTCTCTCTCTGCTCCTTCCCTACTTGCGCTCTGTCTCTGTCTCTCAAAAATAAATAAATGTTAAAATTAAAAAAAAAAAAAACACCCCACACATTATAAGACCTCAGGTTCAGCACCGATTTTATTAAACTGTGAAACTCCTCTCTTTTAGGAATGCCTTCATTCCCCCATGACTTTGAAGATGACTGCCCCCAAAGGCGACTCCTCTGAGGGGGGAAGGTCTGGGTCTTTTCCCATTATTTTTCCTACATATTCTCTTTACCGTGCAATTGTTTCAACATGGAGATTATTCAGGCTTCCGAGTAAAGGGAACTTTAACTTTCAAGTCTTCTTTTTAATGTTCTCAGACTTTCTTTTTTCCTTTAACATGTGATATCTTTGATTAACTCTGTTGCTTTTTAATCAGTGACCTCAGTAGTTTCTGAATTCTATTTTAGAGAATTTTCTAGAACACTGTCAACTGAGCACAATCTTCCACTCGAAGCTACACCCTTTGCTTAGCGACTAATGAGCATGCAGGTCATGCAAGTAGGTTTTCAGTCTCTCTTACAGCTACCACATCTTTCCTCCTTTAGAAAGTGGCGATTCTACCATTCTGTCACTTGGACAAGAAAACTTCTCACCTGTTATTTCTTGGGTAATTTTTTTCCTATTTCACTCTGGCTTGTTATCCTTGCTTTGGCCGAATGAACCAAAACTAGAGCCTTCTGTTGGCTGCTTACCCTTTCCCCACTCGGGGTACACAGTTGCAAATTCACTGTACAAACAAGGATACACTCCATTCCTTACCCACAGGAGACATGACTAATCAAATCCTATTATCTTTCCCACTGAGCAGGGATGTGGCCCTGAGGCATTTGTGGCTGCAAAACATTTCAGTCAACCACTAATGATTAAGCAATGAGAATAGCTTGCCTTCTAGGGTATATACTATTCTGTCTCTCTGGCATACCTTGTCGTCTTCAAGGAGGCCAATCAGTCTTTCAAACCTTAATCTCTCAAATAGTGCTCTGAAATCCCTGTCTGTATCGAGTAAGGTTTCCTGCTGCCCAGCCCCAGCATGTATTCTCGGAGACATCCAAACCACACTTCCTGCCACCTGCAGTGCTGGCTATTCGCAGCCAGGAAGCGTTTCCTCTTACTTTCCTATTTCCTTTTTTCTCAACTGTCTCGAGACTCAGGGTCAGATCACTCAGACAGCAGCTGTGGCCCTGGCCTTGGGTTCCAGTCCTGACAACAGCCTGCACCTTGTCCAGGACCTGGTTCCCACCTAAAGAGGAGCAGCTGGGATCCTGCCTTGATTTTGCCCAATGCTTCTTACTACCTCCCCCGCCTCATCTTCCCCACAGTCCGTTTTGTGCCCAAACCCCTCCAATTATTATCTGAGTAAACTCTAAAGTTATTCTGACACTCAAGGAAATGGAACGAATTTCAGCATATATGGGCTCACTTTGCCCCTTTGGTCACAAATGCTTTCTCTTCAAAAACGGTGCCTCTCTCTTGGATCTAGACTTGTTCTCATCACATACGACTTGCCCAGTTCCCCGCTGGCCACTCCTCTACAGAGGAGAGGTCCATTTCTTAGATTTGACGCATCCTGGTCTTTCCTTTCTGACTAAATTTGACCAGCTCATGCCTGACTGGGGTATCAGACACCACGGGTTGATTCCGGTTTTTCCAAGTGGACTTTGCACGAAACACCTCTCTCACAAGCACTGTGTGTGTGTGTGTGTGTGTGTGTGTATGCATTTCGAGAGAGAGAATGCCAAGTAGGCTCCATGCCATCAGCACAGAGCTCGACATGGGGCTCGAACCCACAAAGCACGAGATCATGACCTGAGCTGAAACCAAGAGTCGGACATTTAACCATCCAGGTGCCCTAAGCAGTGCATACTTTGGTAGTTGTGCCTGTACTCCCTCCTAGCTGCGGGAGTCTCAAGAATCAAGATAGTAGGTATCTCTTACTTCCTCTGTAACTCTCCACACCAACCAGTTAGGAGTCTGGCTGTACACAATGTGTATCTAGCAAATACTGCAGGTGATGCTTAGAATAAACTCTGAAGGAAATCTGTTCAGTGGCAAGAAATCTCTCTGACACCACCCACAATGGATCAGATTAAGCATTATGAAAGATAGCCTTTTAATTTTGTGGTTTCATTTCTGAGTTAGATTCTGTAATCACTCTTGGAATAAGACACCTGACATCTGGGCTTTGCTCTTTGTTTTTGAGCGTACCCATGTCAAAGTCTAGCAAATATTTTGAATTGAAAATGAGATTTCAAGGAAGCATTTCATTAGAAGTGGGTATTATTCCCTTTGAATGGCATCCAAAGCCGTAGTTTCTATCCCATTATTAACTTTCTAACACATAGCCTTTTTCTAAATATATATTAGCCTACTTTAATTTGCAGAATGAATCCTGTTTGATTTCAATAAAAAAATATGATGAAAGATAAAGCTTTGAAGAGGCAAAAGGAAGTTATCGGTCTTTAAGTACCAGACACTATTCTAGATTGACTGTCCGTAACTCAGCATATATGCATACTTTTGAACCACCTGCTAGCAGTTTGACATTGATTTAAGTCACATGACCATTAAGGGCAAAACTTGTAAGAATTTTTTTGAGTTTGAAGAACTCTAAGCCTACTTTATCAAACCCGATTACCCTACAGATCAGAGTTCCTGTCACACTGGAGGAACTGTATCATTTCTCATTCTGTGAGTTTGTATTTTATTTTTTTCAGTTGTCTATTACTGCCTATCGAGCCACCCCAAAATGTAGTGGTTTCTAGAGAGATGAAGTGACTTACGCCAAGGCCACATGAAGCACTCATCTTATGAAAGTATCTGATACTGACAGCTGATACAGTTCCCGCTATGACATACCAAGTGTGTCACACCTTGTAGCTTACCGTCTTGTGTTAGATATTGGCTGGGATATACTTTGGGCTATTTCCAGCTAAATTTCCAATATAAGTGATGCTGTGTACAAACGTTAAAACTGAAAGAGGGAAGTATTCGGGTTACGGGGAGAAGCTCTTCTTCCACTAACTGGAGGTTTCTTCTGGAAACCTGGAGCATGGGACTCCTGGGCTCCTTTTACCTCCTCCCTTACTTCCTGGAATTGGGTGGGAAGGCTTAAGGAGTGACTTAGTTGACTGAAAATGTGGGAAAAATAAACCAGGCATGCTCAGCCCACCTGCTCACTCCTTCCCCCAGGAAGTGACCTGTCCACGCAGAGGTCATGCTGTCTTTTTCAGGCTCAATGGTTTGCGCGGCAGACCCTCTGGTGGCCAATCACTGCCAGTGAGTGGGTAGAAGAATGTCTAATTCTGGTGTTTAGGATCAGGAAGCACAAAAGCATTCTCCATTATTACCTTTTCAGTATAAATGGTGGTATTTCCATCTATTTGCAGACTCTGGTTCTTCTCAGTTTAGAATTTGGAAGGTTCTACAAGGGTACTGTGCATGGAGTCACCATCAATGCTCAACAACTCACTGTTGAGTATCATCACAACTGTTAACACCTGTTCGGCACGTGCTATGCGCCAGGCCACCGGTTAACTCACTTCTCAAGTTTTTGGGTTTTGTTTTTGTTTTTTTGAGAGACATAGAGACAGAGCGTGAGCAAGGGAAGGGCAGAGAGAGAGGGAGACACAGTATTTGAAGCAGGCCCCAGGCTCTGAGCCGGCAACATAGAGCCCGACACGGGGCTCGAACTCCCAGACTGCAAGATCATGACCTGAGCCGAAGTCAGCCGCTTAACCGACTGAGCCACCCAGGCGCCCCTCACTTTTCAAGTTTTTATGCATTTAACCTAACTATGACAACAACAGGCCAAAGAAACTACACAACTGGGGTTTTGGCAGCTTTCCAAGTTGGCCACCATGAACTCCTACCCTGCCCCTCCCCCACGCGCATCTGCCTCTGCTCGAGAGAGGGTCTACTCCCCTCCCTCTGAATTTAGGCTAGCCTAAGGACTTTCATGGACAGAACACAGTGGAAATGACATCCTGGGACTTCCAGGACCTTAAGAGGCCCGGTAGCTGCCATTTCCCTTCTTTGGGTAGCCAATCCCCTAACGTGAATCCTGGCATTCACGAGTGAGGAGAAAAGCTGGAGAGCAAGGCCTCCTGGAGGAGCACTGAGCAACCAGACATAGGAGTGAGGCCTTCCTGCACCTTCCACAGCCCAGTTCCACCGAGGCGTAGCTGAGTGCAGTCAAGCGAGTGACTCCGGCCAACACTCCGTGGAACGGAGCCACCTGACTGCTGCAGGGGCAAGCCCTGCCTGAATCCCCAGGCAGGCACGGAATTGTGAGAAACCATAAATCATTGTTTTTAAGTCACTAAGTTCCGGGGTGAGCCTCATGATACACGGCAGTAGACAACTGAAAAAAATAAAATGCAAATGTACACACACCCTTTAAAACAGCAAATTGTCATTGCTACGGAGTGACCAGAATTTTAAGAGAGTTGCAAGTGATTTACTAACCTATAAAGTCATGATCTCTTTGTAGCCTGTACTATATACTCCAAGTTGCAATCTCTTTTAAATGTCTTCCTAAATGGGCCACCTTTAAGGGACAAATCACAGTTATCATCTCAAGACATCAGCTCCATTCTCTTGTTCAAAGGGGTAAAAGCTCTTCATTGAATAATAATGATAATCTATTTCCTCCAGAGACCTCATCATCGCTTTGCCTCCTATTTGATTACCATGTAGGATAGTGTTTACGCCCTGGCTCCGCTGGTTCCTCTGGGGAGCCCTCCCAACCCTCATTCTGAGCTCCACACTGGCTTACTCCTCCTCAGTGTCTCTTTAATGCTCTGCTCGTATCTTTAGCACGGTGCTCATCACATATATTATTTATGTAAACTGCATGAGAACAGAGACCTGCCTGTTTGGTTACTGCTGGATTCTAAGCACCAGAACAGCCCTCCAAAGGGAGTAAGTGTTCCATGAATATCTCCTGGTTGAGTAAGTCAATGCACCTGCTTCCCCCTGGACTAGATACTGCATCTTGGTGGTGAGGGTCCATCACCGCTTCCTTTCATTCTCTCCCTTGTGGTATAAAGGCTAGAAGCCTGGAAGTTCCTAGACTTGCTGCAAGAGTCCAAGTGCAATTCTGACTCTGCCAGGGGGTTGCAACTGCATGAGAAAGGGACGACAAGGGAAGAGGACACGTTCTTCTGCCTTGAGCTGTGGTGGCTGACACGCGGCTTCGGCAGACAGGCGTGTTTGTACAGACTGGCCAGGTATACACGCACGCAGCTAGGATAACTGGCCATGGCTTCTACACTTTCCTGCCCTCGAGGTGACAGCTCTTGGCAACTGCCTAGCAGTATCCCTTTCACTCCTCAGAACAATGATTTTTGGAAACAGCTGAGTTCCCTGAAGTATCTGGAGTGCTTTCTGTTTTCCTATGGAGTTCTAACCAATATGCTTCTATGGACTGCATTTCCTGAGGGTTTATCCCTCCATATCCCATATCTGCACAGAGTCTGGATCACAGCGTATCTAACAGTAATAAAGAGAACAAGGATGATAATGGCAAACATTTATTTCATGTTTACTGTGGGCCCAGACCTGTTCTAAGTTCTTCACATTCGCTTATTTATTCAGTAACCCTGCAGGGCGGGCACTATTACTGTCCTCTTTTTACGAATTAGGAAACTGAGAACAAAGTAGTAGTTAAGCAGCGTGCTCAAGAATCGCAGCATTCAAAGGTGGACTGCGGAGGCAAGCCCAGGCAGTCTGGCGCCCAGTCTTGTACCCCTCTCTCTGCCCCTCCCCCACTCGTACACCCACTTGCATGCTGTCTCTCTCTCTCAAAAATAAAAAGAAAACACAAAGAAAAACCAGGAAGCCTTAGAAATAACTAACAATCTGCATCTAACATTCTCCCCTGCCTGAATGATCTTTGCTCAAGGACATGAAGGTACAACCACTAAAGTTTTAGAACGCAGTATAAATGCTCTATGTGCATTTATCATAAAGCAGCAGCTCAGCGTATTCTCCTTTAAGACTCTTAACTTTCTGGTTCAAATAGCTGTGTGTATACATACACACACACATATAGATATATTTTTTGCTGTATTAACTGTATTTTTCCTGATTACTCAAAAAACAATGAAAAAACAGGGAGTCTTAGATGGGGCACCTAGGTGGTTCAGTGAGTTAAGCATCTGACTTCAGCTCAGGTCATGATATTGAAGTTCACAAGTTCAAGCCCCTCATCGGGCCCTGTGCTGACAGCTCAGAGCCTGGAGCCTGCTTCAGATTCTATGTCTCCCTCTCTCTCTGCCCCTCCCCCACTCGTACACCCACTTGCATGCTGTCTCTCTCTCTCAAAAATAAAAAGAAAACACAAAGAAAAACCAGGAAGCCTTAGAAATAATTAATATTGTAGGGAAGGTAAGAAGAACTGTAGTGAAGAATATTTGTAGCTTTCATATGAATTTCTTGATGCATGTCTTTCTGCCTCTTGCCTGGAAGCACAAGCTAAAGTTAAAGTAAAATAAACATAGGTTGCAACAACTGTATGGAAAATACTTCTCTCTTTACGGTGGCTTCTGCCAAAATGGAGAACAAACTTTTCTACTAAGACCTCAAAGACATGAAAGAGAGTCCGGTAAGATGCAAAGACCTACAACGTCCACATGGAAACGGACAAAGCAGCTGATCACGAATACTGTGGAAAAATGTACAGGACTCTCAAGGTGGACCGGTGCATAAATCGGAATGGGTGGGAAAATGGTATTTAGCTTTGTCTCCAATCCTGATGTCTTCCAACACACACGGGGGGACTCGCTAGCAGAGCAGCCCTGGACAAGACCATTACTACTATTCTGGGCAGAAGTGTCTTAATCGGAAGGATGCACTTGGAAGGAAAATCTGCACACAAATAGTCCAGCCCTTCCTTCGCTCTTGTAAGTAAACCTGTCATTCTTCTCTGCTCTTCCATGTCTTAAATTTTCAAAGGGTCAACTCTGTTCACCAGCTGGGGAAAGGTGCAGGTTTATGCCCTGGTCCGCTGCAGACAGTGCCTGGGAGGGTAAGTTTACGCAATTCTGAGGTTCAGCACTGGAAAACCCTACTTGCCTCAAGGTAAAAGCCACATTTCCCCCAAAAGGTCCACAGTCCTTACCTGCACTTGCAAAATCCACAAAGTGATGAAAACAAAAAAATTTCCCCAAATGCATCTGGCAGCAAAACCTTACGTGACCTGAGTCACCAGTGGCAAAACTTGACCTTAACAGACATGAAACTACTTAAATCCTTATTTTTCCTCTTAGAGCAGTTGCACTGTAGCAGTACCCCCACGTGTCTATTTAAGATTAATGTTGGGAGCTGTTTTGGGCTCACGGGTTGAGAAGTAACCTTAAAGTTGCATCCTGGGGATGGGTTGCACCTCTCCCATTGTAGTTGGAAGTATAGTCCTCAAAGCAATGCCCTGTTTTCTCCTGTTTACAGATAATTAACATTAAGGCCTTAAAGGAAACACCCTGTTCTCTCCCCCCACCCTAAATTTATATGTTAATTATCCTGAAACCAACATACAGGATTAAGGAAGTTGCCACCTTGCTGGTAAAAACGGATTATTGTTAAAGAGATCACACTATGGAATTTACTCATTACTCATTGCTGTAATGTAACTCACTACCTTTTAAATAATGACACTGAGACCAGCAGGGCGGAGACGCCGGAATTGCCAGGGCTGCCGGCTTGGTCATCAGACTCCATCATCTCTCTCTCATGGCTCTCTCACTTCCTTTCGCCTAACCGTCCGTCCTTCGTAGACCCCTAGATTCACCGGAACAAGGACCCTGACAGATTAAACTAGTTTTAACACTAAAAATTCTGATTATTGGTCCTACCAGCCGCATTTCAAAAGCTCAATAATAGCCATATTTAACTAGTACTACCAAACAGAACAAGGAGGATAGAAACCTTCCGGCGCTGAAGAAAACACAACAAGTCACGTTTCCTCGTCTACATATTCATATTTGCTTACGGGGTATGACCCAGACCCTACATAGTAGTATATGTACCATTTTCTTCCCGAATCTAAAAAATATGAAACTCCAAAATCATACCTGGTCCAAAAGATGATAAAGGAGCTGGACCCGTATCAGTTTTTACCAGTAATAAAAGCAATATTTTGGTCTTCTTTCTGCTACAGACATTACCAGTTATGGACTAAATGCTGGTGTTCCCCCAAATTCAAATGTTGAAGCCCCAACCCCGAATGTGATGGTATTGTGGGGTGAGACCTTTGGGAGGTAACTGAGTATAGATGAGGTCGTGAGGATCCAAGATGGGAGCCCTGTCCTATTTATAAGAGGAGGAAGAGATGCAATAGTGTTCTCTCTACCACGTGAGGACATGACCTTCTTCCTGGTGACCATGGAGGCAGAGACTGGAGTGACAAAGCTGCAAGCCAAGGTCCACACGGCAAGGACTGCCAGGAGCCACCTGAAGCTAGGAAGAGACAAGAAAGGACTCTGTCCTAGAGCCTTCGGTGGGAGCACAGTCCTGACACCTTGATTTGGGACTTCCGGCCCCTGGGATCACGAGACTATAAATTCCCGTTCGTTACAACCCAGTTTGTGGTAAATGTGATGGCAGCTCTAGGAAACGAAGCAGGTGCTGCTGTAACAAACACCTAAAACAGGGAAACAGCTTTGGAACTGGGTAATGGGTAGAGACTGGAAGAGTTTGGAGGCATCTGCTAGAAAAACCCAAGACTGCCACAAAGAGATGGATCACTGTCAATTTTGGGGAGGGCTCAGAAAGGAAAGAGGAGACCTGTGGAGAAAGATTCCAGAGACTCCAGAAATCGTGAACAGAATATGGGCATTCTGGTGTATTGGCCATCCCGGCAACACCCTAAGACTGAAATCGGGGACATGGTATTGCCGAGCAGAGCAGAGGCAAGTGTTATAAAGTGGTTAACAATGTAGCTGAACTGTGTTCTAGTGTTTTCTGGAAAGTGGTGCTGGTAGCAGAGGGGCGATTTAGTTCCTCCTGAGTGCTTATAGTAAATTTTGGTGGGGAGGAAAAAGAGGAACCAAGGAAGGAATTGTTCAACAAAAAGGAACCAGGACTTTAGGATCTGGAAAATTCTCAGCTTATCCTCATCACACAAAAGGACAGAGCTTGCTCTGAAAACCAAGAGTGTGGTCGAGCAACCATTTGAGAAGGAAAGGAGTATGGGTGTAAACCATGGACCACCCCCCCAGAGACCAGGTTCAGCTGGAACTGAGGAAGACAGGCTGAAAGAAGACTGGGAGACTGAGGGCCTGCAGGACCGATAAGGTGATTCGGCTGTGATACTGCGATTCTTCAACACAAAGGGAGAATGACCCCAAAGGAGATCTGGAGCTCCTCAGGGCTGCATCCTTGGTTTAAAGGTAGGGGAAGGCATCACCTGGACTTCAACAGGGCAGAAGGCCTCCATCCAAAGCCTTGAAGACAGCGCCTCCTGGAGTCTTGGAGGGGAACTCCCTCCCACAGAGTTACAGATGTAGAACTGCCCCCTCCCACCCCTGCCAGGGGGTATGGAAAGCAGAGCATCGAACCAAAGAGGATTATTCTAGAGCCTCAAGACCAAATGGTATTTGCCTTGCTAGATTTTGAACTTACTTGAGACCCTTCATCCCCTTTTTTCATTCCAATTTCTTCCTTTTGGAATGAGAAAGTCAATCCTATGCCTGTCCCACCATTCCATTTTGCAAGCACATAACTTTTCTGGTTTCACAGGCTCACAGCAGGAAAGGAATTCTGCCTCGGGATAAATCATATCTGGAGTTTCACCCACATCTGATTTAGACTGTATTCAGAGGACACTTTGGGCTGTCGACTTTAGAACTGATGCTGGAGCAGGTGGAGACTTCTGGACTTGTTGGTATGGAATCAATATCATATGGATGCAACACCGACCTGAATTTGGGATGGGTGCAGGGACGAATGTTATGCTCTTACTGTTTATACCCTTCCCCCATTCATATGTTGAAGCCCTAACAGTTAATGTGATGGTATTTTATTTGAGAGACAGACACTGCACAGGTGATGGGCAGAGAGAGAGAGGAGAGAGAGAGAATCCCAAGCAGGTTCGGAGCTGTCAGCGCAAAGCCTGATATAGAGGCTCAATCTCTAGAACTGAGATCATGACCTGAGCGGATATCAAGAGTTCTGTTAAGGATGCTTAATTGACTGAGGCACTCAGACACCCTTAATGTGAGGGTATTTAGGGTATTTAGAGGGTATTTACCTTTGAGAGGTAATCGATTTAGATCAGATCATTAGAGTGGGGCCTCCATTATGGGATCAGCATCCTTATTATAGAAAAAGAAGAAAGACCAGAGCTTATGCTCTCGGTCATGTAAGGACACACCGAGAATGGTCATCAGAAAATCACAAAGAGGTCCCTCACCAGGAGCCACACCTGCCAGCACCCTGAGCTTGGACTTTCCAGCCCCCAGAACTGTGAGAAATAAAAGATCTGTTGTGGAAGCCACTCAGGCTCTGGTATTTTGTGGCAGCAGCCACAGTATTCTAAACTGATTAAGAGTTAAGGTAGGGGCAGACCCTTAAGAATTAGGGCGCCTAGGTGGCTCAGTTGGTTAAGTATCCGACTCTTGCTTTCAGCTCAGGTCACAGTCTCTCGACTCATGAGATGGAGCCCTGCATCAGGCTCTGCACTGACAGAATGGAGCCTGCTTGGGATTCTCTCTCCTCTCTCTCAGCCTCTCCCCTCCCTCTCTCTGTCTCTCTCCCAAAATAAATAAGCTTAAAAAAAAAAGAATTGAGGCAAAGAGGATTATTTAGCAGGTCTTCGTGAATTTCAATACAGGGAGAGAATTATGCTGGCTCTTATCCCCCACATATTAGTGGGACGATTCAGGCTCATCACAGTGGAAGATTTTATACATGTTTTCGAATCACTGTTCCAAGGAGGTGTAAGTGCCATTCTGGCAGAGAAACAGTGGCTAAATAACTAGAAAACTTCCAAGGATTAATACAGAAGCCACAGATGGAATTTCTGTGTTGGGTGGAAGGTGGGACTAGATCAAGTCCAAGGCCTATTCGTGTAAGGGAATCTGGGACAACGCTATGGTCTCCCCCACACTGGTTCTTCTCAGTATCCTTAATGTGGTGTGGACTGGTCATATGCAGATATACCTTTGTACAGAACTAGGTCTATTAGAGTCCAGAACATTCTGAAATTTCCTTGAATGCCCTTAAGGCTACCTTTTGGTATAAGTGAAGTGGGTCAGGGCAGCCATGTTCCCTTCCTGCTACTCAGCTTCTGGCTGGCCATCAGGATTCAAGACTAAGGAGGAACTTATCCACTCTATATCCAGCTGACTGTCTTGTCCATGTGGGTGTGAGAGATTTCACAGAAATCTGGCATGAACGTAGGCTGGGCCAAAGAGTGTCGAGAGGTGTTTTGAGTCCCCCGAAGGCTCCACATTATTTCGTTCTGCTATACGGGTTCAGGCAAGTAGCTTAACCTGGCACAGCCTTCGTTTCCTTATCTGTGAAGGGTAAGGAAACTAGCCCAGCATCCTGACAGGATTTGGGGATGGCAATCAAAATGAAAATACTGAATGAGCTAACACATAGGAAAGCAATTTTTATGTATTACCCTTATTACTGATGGGTAAAGTCCATACAAGTCTTTTAAAGCAATACCTATTAACACAATAACCTAAGGGAGACCCTTGCTGAATTCTTAAACATACTGCTAGGAGTTCAACACAAAGCAGCTTTTATTTAGAGCATGAATTGATTTCCACTTGTAGAGAAAAGAATGAGATAATGTTCTTTGTCTTAATTGGACAGGGGAGAGGCTCTTGACTATTGGCCAAGAATCTAATATTGGATGGAACCGAAACACAACCATTTGCTTCCTGAATTGCATCCATAAAAATTTCATGGTGAAGTGCTGCCTGACAGAGCAATTATCAAGAGTGCAAGGTTTCACGCACGGGTCCAAAAAAAATACCCATCTCGGTCTCTTCTATTCAATATGCCCTCGACTCTCCCAATTTGATCAAATCTGGGTGCTGCCCCTATTACAACTTCTCACGTATTAGTCACATTTCTGGTCCTTCAAGATCCATGTCCAAGCTGAGCAGCGCAAACCGTGAGCAGGAGACGTGAACGTCTCCCTTCTGATTGCTTTCCTAAGAGTAACATATGGCAAAGCTTTTAAGGAACTAAAAATTTGAAGAATCACATGGACAAGCTTACGGGGGGAAAATGACATTAATCTTAAATAATCTTAAATATTAATTCAGTATTAACCTGACTTCACATACATTCGTGATCATTGGTTTTTATTCTAGAAATTACAAATTTAAAACTACCTACTGAAGATACTAACATTT
The DNA here is from genome assembly GCA_030068075.1 of Paguma larvata. Lineage (NCBI taxonomy): Eukaryota > Metazoa > Chordata > Mammalia > Carnivora > Viverridae > Paguma > Paguma larvata. The sequence goes on from CM057823.1 coordinate 165,908,877, forward strand.
TCACTGTATTTTTGAAGCAACATGTTTAAAGAAAAACAGTAATTTTGCTGATTCTACATCAGTGGACTTAGACATTTCTCATGAAATTTCTTTCAAGCTTAGAAAATTGAAAATTTTAAGACTCAACATTTTCTAACACAATTCTCCCAACCACTTAAAAAATGTTTTAGCATTTAAAAAAAAATAACCTTGAATACTTAAATCGCAGACTACCAGAAGTCTTTAAACGGGCTGCCTATCTCCATGTTTTCTTTATTCAGACTAAGTAAAAATCCTGGCAGACAGATCTGAGATTTTTAAAAGGATTTTTAGAAGAGTGCACAGTAGTTTCCTACATGCCTCAGTTATTAAATTTTGTGAAAATGAGCTGCAAACTTTATTAGCACAGTTGTGCCTCCATCTCAGAAAGTATACATTCCTTCTATTACTGTGAGTCACCTATTTGATTCTTTCCCCCCCAATCCCTGTCATAATGTAAAGTATCCCTGAGACTTTTATTTTTTAACTTCTTTAGAAATTTATTTTTGTTGGTTCTCTCGAAATAACTTTTCAAAAGCAACTAGACTCTTGGGTTTTCAAAAGATTACAGCCGATGATTGTTAACCTTTACTCTTTTGTCAGACTCGAGGCTTGCTAGAGCGCATAAAAAAGTCTCCTACCAACTTAGCTTATGATCACACATTTACTTTTTCTAAAAAGGAGTAATTCCTGCAGTTTTATCCAGCTTAAGTCAAATGTTTCCTACTTCTTCACTTACTAGTAAGGAAAGCTAATATTCAGGTCCTAGAACTCAAAGGCAGTGCTGAGCAAAAAAAAAAAAAAAAGAAAGAAAGAAAGAAAGAAAAAAAGAAAAAAAAAAAGAAAAGGAACCACCCAGCGCTCAGCCGCTGTGATTTGTGAATGCAAGAAATCAACAAGTTTGCGTTTGGCGCCTACCAGGTGCCCAGCCTTGAGCAGAAACAGGGCTGAGTAGGTCAGGTTCTAAATCGAGAAATCAAGCTGGGGTCCAACTGTGGAGATGAACTCATCCTGAGCGCTCGCCACGAAACCAGCCCTGGGCTGAGCGCCCATCTATCCCAGGGCCCCACGGCGTGTTTCCTCTGCAACCGTCGCGCGCCTTCGATTCACAGAGGATTCTTCTGCCCTCCAAAGCGAAGGGCACCATCGCACTCGCAAGAGGCTAGTCTCAGGGAACCCCACAGGCTCATTCCGCCTCGGCGCGAACAAGTAGCAAAGGAGGAAGTCCTCCTTCAGGAACCTGCAGCTGAGCCGGGAGAGGAACTACTATTTGCGTTCGCGATAAACCGGGAGAAGAAAACCGCTTTAAAAAAAAGAAAAAGGGAAAAAAAGGTGGTAGTAGTGGCAGGTTGGAGCTTCCAGAAGCGTCTAATTAATGCCTCGGACGTTTCTTAGCTCGATCTAAAGAAGTAACTCGGGCGAGGGGCGCGAGAATGGGTGTCCCAGGGGAAGTCGGCGGGCAGAGGGGATGAGCGAAGGTAAAATAAAAGTGAGTCAAATGCAATTCCCATGCGCTCAGGCCGTCCACGCTTTCAGCTGGAGGAAGGGTGAACGGGGCACGCACGGCGCACCGGGCTGTGCTGCGGGCACTCTCTGGCTCCCGGCGCGCGGACGGACAGAAGGACTGACGGGCAAATCCGAGCGAAGGACTTACCTTCAGGGTTGGCGCTGATGAAGACCCGCACGCTTCGGCCGGCGGGCACGAGGTGAGAAGGCAAGGCGGTGAGGTTCCCGGAGAAAGCCGCCCGCCGGAGTGCAGAGTCCCGGGGACAGGGCAGCCTGGTGCCCGCACCGGCCGGCCACATCGCCCCCTGGGAGGAATAGCCGCCGCCGCCGCCTCCTGGTCCTTGGTTCCTGCCCGCGGCTCCGCGGAATAGCTAGGTCGATCCCCGCAGGCGGCGCGGCTCAGAGCCGCCCCGAGCCCGAGGCGCCGCCGGCGAGCTCCGTGGCGCACACCACCGGCCGGCGCGGAGCGGCCATAAGGACCCTCGGGCCGCTGACGCCGCCGCCTCCCGGGCCTTTGGGCGTCCGCCTTCGCCCGCCGCCGGGGGCTCAGCACAGCAGCCAAAGGGAGGTCAGCGTGGCGGCGGCGGCTACGCGCGCGGCGCCTCTTTGCGCCGGGAAGCGCCCGCGCGGGCCGCACAGCCCGCGGCCATCTCCCCGTCCGCGCCTGCCGCGGGAAGAGGGGTCGCCGAGGCGGTGTGGACCGAGCAGAGGAGAAGCTGCCCGAACTTTATCTGCTAAAGGCGTCCGACTTTATGGGAACCTCCTACAGCTGGGCGCAGGACTCACCCGCGGCTTAAAGGGCGGCAGGGGCGGGGGCGCGGGGGCCGAGGGCTGCTCATGGGCCTCTCGGGCTTGTCTGAGGACGATCCCGAGCGCTCGTGGCTGTCTCCTTGGTGGAGAGCATGAAAGAAACTAGCCCGAGATCCTTCCGACTCCTCCAACTCTCCTAAAGGTCAAACAAGCCCTCAGCATTTTTGGGAACGCACGCCTACCGGCGCCCTTTGCCTACGTGCCGGCGATTACGGCCTCAAAGTTAGAGCCACGCACTGAGCCCGGCCCCGGAGGGTCCAAAGCATCAAAACTAGGTACCCTCTTAAGTGTCCTGGAGGGACTGTCACCGTTGCCCGGCCTCAGGTGGCGCAGGTGACTGAGTCCTGCCGCTCGCCAGCCTCACGCTCGGCAGAGCGGGGGTTTTTATAGCGGAGCCGCGCCGCTCACGTGCTCCTCGCCGCGTGGTCGCTGAACCTTTCCAAGAGAGGATCTCCGCGGGAAGACTTCCCGGGGTCTCAAAAGCTCCAGAGGGGTCCTTCCTGTCCCCGCCCTGGCGCGTTTCCAGGTCACTCCACCAGCCGGGCGGCTCCAGGAGTCCCGTGCCGCCCGATGCGCGCCTGGGCCCAGCAGTCCTTTGGGGGCTCCGGAGAGCGCCGTTTGGAGCAAGGTCCCGCAAAGTGCAGGTGGCCACGGATGGGTGCGAGAGACGAGTTGGCTTTCGGCCGCTTTTCCAAGTCCTTGCAAGCGTGAGTGGGCGCCACCTGACGCTGATCCGACGGGGCCAGAGCGGTCGCAGGACTGCTACCCGGAGTTGGGGGCCGTAGCTCTAGGGGTCTGGTCTGTGGCTGGGGTGACGTAAGATGTGGAGGGACCCAAACGTAAAATCACCATCTCCGTCCACGCTAACTGCCCCCTGCCAAAATACTGCAAATTCTAGGACAGGAAAAAAAAACCTCACAGAATTAAGTGTGATTGTACTGTGGGGTGGGGGAAGGGAGGAGGGTGTGTTTGGAGCCCTAATTGGAGTTTGGTCTCCATACCTTTCACTGTGAGCTTCGGGGCAGGAACTCCTGGCTCTTAAGAGAGGAAGAACGGCTTTTCCAAACCTTTAAGATTGGAAAGGGGGTGCTCGGGCACAGTGTGACTGCAGCTCAGCTGCAAATTTTATCCTCTCACCTGGGGCTTCTGCTGTGGGCAGCTTCTGGCCTCCTCCTGGCCTGCTGGTGGCAGTGAAGTCCTACTCACTGCTGTGTATTTTCTGACCCCACCCCATTCCCAAAACATGCTTTCTGGGGTAACCTTGTGGAAGAATTGGGTCTCTGGGTTTTTAAGGCTGCCTCTCCACTACTGAGAACCAGGGGGCAGTCAACAGTTCTTACACTGTAATAATTTGATGCAACCAATAAAGAAACCTTGAACATACCCAGGCATTTGTTCAACTGATTCCATTTAGCAAATTATCTCCTTCTCTCTCCAGCCTTATTACTCCCAGGTGGGAACATTCTCCAGCAGGAAGGTCTCTGAAAGATTTCCTGATGTCCCAGGAGGTATGGACTGAGAGTTCTGGAACGGGTTATGAATATACAGTGCCTATTACAGTATCAGCCTTTATGAATATACAGTGTCTATTACCGGAGAAAAGAACCAGGATCACTTTATGCCTAATCTCAGTGCCGTTTATAAGAACTGGTAAGAAGTTGCTTGATTGTCAGGGACCTGCCTTCCTTTCTTTTCTCCCTCCTTACTTGGTAGTGGTTTCTCTCTTAAAAATCAGACTAATGTTTGTGTCTTCTGACCTTTGCTTCACATCTCAAAGTGTTGCACTTTCTTAAGATGACTTTGGGATTTTTGGCAGCCTCTATAACCTAATTAACTGTTCTAGACAGGCCGAAGTTTAGCATCTGCCAGTGTCACTGCAGACCAAGGATGCAGAGGAGAGAGAATTTCACATTTTCTGTGGGGCGGTGTTTTAAAGGGCTCCCTGCACAGCCAGGTCCATAGGTAGAGCCAGCCCTGTCTTTGGGTTACCAGGGAGCTAGCTAACTAAGGACACCCGATCAACCACCTCCCTCCTCCATACACACACACAAACATCTCTCTCCTATCTTCTTCGAAGCTTCCTGTCTCTTGCTAACAGCTGATGTCCCCAAACCAGAGATTCATTCATTAGCATGGAAATGGCATAAGGGAAATGTCACCTTTGGCGCTACCACTTTGTTAGGAATTAACTAGATTTATTTCCCACCCCGAGGCACTTGTGACTATACCCTTGGAGAGAGAAAGGAAAGAAAAAAGAACTGAAAAGGGAAGGAAGGAGCTGGCTTCAATGTGAAAGGCAGACCCTGGCTTCTAGCTTGGAGCCTGTTTTGTTTTTATATCCATTTAAAACACTTTACAAACATTTTCTCCTCTTCATCAAATATTGAACATGTTATTACTGCTTCCATTTTACACGTGAGAAAACCAAAAGAGAAAAAAGAAAAAGGGCTTGTCCAAGGTCATGTAACCATGGGATCCAGGTGTTGTGGCCTTGGTCTTAGCACTCTTTGCAACAAACCTCTTCTGTTTTCTAATTTTTCCTTGGTCTGGTCCTGGCTGACATCTTTAGTAACCTGGAAAATAGATGTTCAGGCCTGTGTTCACAGGTGTAGAAGGCTGGTTATCACTTCTGCTTCTGTGTGGCAGAGAAGGTCTATGTCTACAAGATCACACAAGACTAGACTCTTCCAACGTAATTACAGGATGCCTTGGTTTTTTTGGGAGGGTCCTGTTGTTTCCTCATAAGACCACAGGTAAATCCATACCATCCTTGCAGTTGGCTGGAAAGTTTAAAGTATCTAGAAATTGGAAGATAAAAGTACATGAAAAATGGCCTGGGAACCTAGCCTGTGACCAAAGACAGGCATTTCCTCTCTCCATCCTCCCACACACCCCAGTTAGCAGGACGGAGGACCACAGAGAGGCATGGTCTTTAGGAAACAGTGGTCACAGCCCTCGATAAAAACTGGACTGTTTAAAGGTTCAATTGCTGCTAGGTTCTTCCTACTCACAGAGCTAGCAGGAACACTGTGGTCATGGACTCCAACTCCCCTTGATATATGACAATGCCCCTCTCACAAAGTAGTTTTATAAAACAGGGGGAAGGAAACCTAATCTAATATATTGATATACTGAGCACTTGTAAGCTAGACACTGCGTTAGATTCTGCAGATCCCACTGTATCTGGGGCCAGAGCCCAACACCTCTAATATCCCCACCTGATGTCCCTTTTTGGACGCTGCTGTCCCTTGAATACCTTTTATGATGTGCATACATCATGTTTGGTGATGTATGTGCAAGTTCCCCTGTCCAAAGTCCATGTTATGGAAATACACCTCACCTACTTCCCTGAGATGGCAGTGAGTCTTCACCCATCTCCAGGGCTGTGTCACTTGCCAGTTCATCCTGCTTAGATGACAGGGCTGGTGATCAGACAGCACACAACCAGACCCCTGCCACTGACTCTGACCCAGCAGAAGGAAGATCCACCACTCAACATGTATTTGCCTACGTGTACAATCACTTTTCTGTATGCAAATATCCTGGATTCTTCTGGACCAGTGTTGTATATTTGTCATGTGGCTAGAAGTGGAAATAGAGCCCCTAGTGTTATAAGAATGACCAAATTCTCACACCCTATTATTTTAACTATCTCAGGAAATCTAACCAATGAAGCCAATGATGTGTTTTTGTGTTTCCCAGACTTGAACAAGGATATCAAATTTAATACTAATGTTCATGGTGGCTCTTGGATGTGGGTAACAAGGGTTCGAATCTGCTTTGCTAATGTGAGGAGCAGATTATACAGGTCCACTCAAATGAGGACTTTGCTTTCCAAGGTTTCAGCTCAGGAGAAAAGCTGGGCCATCAGGAACCCACTTGTTTACAAAATGGAAATTTTCGGTGTATGTGAGAATTTGTCAGCATAACAATTTGCCAACAGAGATGGTTGATTCAGAGGTGTCTGTGGCATAATAGAATTCACAGCAGCTCAGTTTTAAATAAAGTTACACCTTTCCGAAATTGCTATCTGATGTTTTCATGACTCAGAAATTCTAACTTTATATCCACCCCCTTCCAAATCTGTTTAATGTATTTTTTGATCAGTCTGCCTCTTACAACCTTCTAAATACTCACATTGTTTTGTAAGCACTGTGCATACCACACCAAGTAGAAGAAAGTAAGGTGAGTTGTGTAAAAATGTGTAGCTTATTTCATATTTCTAAGTTAAATATTTTATTTTCATTATATGATTGCCAAATATTTTCCCCCTCATGACATTAATCTTAAACACAGTACTCTCTCCTCTCTTATTCCAGCATTTGATACTTGTGTGGAGAATTGCTTTTTACAAAGCTCTTTCACACACGTGAACTCATTTTGATTCTAACACTGAGAGGAAATTTCTGTATTAACTATACTCCTCCTGCCCGCTTCTTCCTTTTTAGAGTATTAAACAGCAGATCAGGAGATTTAAGTGGCATGTCCAAGTTCATTCAGTTGGTGGATGGCAGAATCAGTATTAAAACTAAATCTCTGGGGGCGCCTGGGTTGCTCAGTTGGTTGGGCGGCTGACTTCGGCTCAGGTCATGATCTCACGGTCTATGAGTTCGAGCCCCGCGTTGGGCTCTGTGCTGACAGCTCAGAGCCTGGAGCCTGCTTCAGATTCTGTATCTCCCTCTCTCTGTGCCCTTCCCCTGCTCATACTCTGTCTCTATGTCTCTCAAAAATAAAATAAACGTTAAAAAAATTAAAAAAAAAAAACAAAACTAAATCTCTGACCACCAGACCATGGATTTAAATACAGTGTAGCACATGGCTACCAATGTATAACAAGTTCCATCTGGCCAAGTTGATGGACATCATTTGTACCTCTCTATGAAATTTATACTGGTTGTTAGGCAAGCCAAATAATACAGGGTGTAAACACTCCACCTGGATTACAGGGTTAGCTACATGGCTTGTTTACATTGGTTTCTATATTTTTTTATTGAGCAAAAACTAAGTTCTATATCTTTTAATTCTGTTTACAGCTCAGTTTTAAGTGGCTCAGAGAGTTTAAATAATTTGTCCAAATTCAGATAGCTAGTAAATGGGAAAGCTATTATGTGAACCAGATTTATCTCCCTGTTATTTTATTTTATTTTTTTTTTCGACGTTGCTAGTAAAGGATGCCGATATCTCCCTGTTATTTTAAATGAGATCTTTCTACCACAGAACACTAAATCCACATGAATAAGATAAGAAAAATACTCTCTTTATAGTACTCCACTGACACGGTCCAAATATCTGAAATATACTGCCCAGGTCAATCATCTCATTGTTTAAAGGCTTGTACTTGACTAGAAGAGTATTAAACTTGAATGGATGCTAATTTTACTTTTGGTCCCCCAAAGTTTTAATGGGGCAAAGTGTTTTTTTTTCCTGGATATTTTTCCTGTAAAAATTGAACATAGATGATAACTCTATCACGGTCTCTCTAAACATAATTCCACGGATTCTGTTTTCTAAAAAAACACTGTGGTTTGCCGTTTCCGCTTTTTTCTCCACTCTTGCTGTTCTGCTTTATATTTGTTATTTGATTGAATTTACTTCTTCACAAAATAATGGTCCCCATCACAGGCCTTTAGCTTGAATTAGTGACAGAGTTACACCATGCAGCTGCTTGGTCATATAATGTAAATGATCCTATTGTCTAAATTTAGAAAACAATAGGCAGAAATTGTCAGGTTATTTACATTTAGCTCAGGGTAAAGAGTAGGCAGTTACTTATGATTGCTTTGAGGTTTTGAGAAACATTTACAAATCAAATGATTCAAGAACAGGTTTAAATTCTGTGTTCCTTTCACTTCTTGGAAAGTATGGGAAGATCATTCTGCCGTCATTTGGAGTATTTGAAGCAAGTTTAAAATTTAGGGGACTTATTTTCTTCCTCTCAAAATAAATACAGTGTAGAAATTTTTCAGATTCCATATACCTATTATATATATATATATATTATAACTATAGTATATATTTTTATTATAAAAATGTAAGTGTGACATTTTTAAAAGACACTAAATATAGATCTAATTCTGCATTAGACAAATTTTTTAATGGTAAATAACTGAAACTAAGAAGAAATTTCTTTTAAGAATATAGGAGGGTTTTTTTTTAATTTCTTTTTTGTTTGTTTGTTTTTAAGAATATAGGATCTTATACAGACTGCAAGGTTAGAAATGGAAATGAATCTCAAGAAAAACTGGAACCTAGAATTGGAAATGTCCTTAGGAAAAAAAGACACTATTTTTCCACATTTTATCTCTGGCTCTCGGAAAAAAAGACATTGTTTTTCCACATTTTATCTCTGGTTCTCGCTTAGCATCATGGAATGTTCTCTCTCTCTCTCCCTCTCTCTCTTCCCCTCACACACTTCTTTCCCTCCTCCCTCCCACATTTTTTTGGTATCTAATAATGCTGGGGCATGGTCAAGTCACATCTCAGGCCTTAGGTCATGGAGAGTGACCAACTCTTTTTTGAAGTCTTTTTAGTACAAGTGATTGTACTCATTCTGAGTTGATATTTAACTGTAAATCTTCCCACTCTTTTAAGAAATTACCATACCTCAACACAAATACTAATGTCAAATTGTGGTCAATTGTCTTAGAAGCAGCAGAAAATTGTCTCGATTCCTTGTTTTTCCATTATCAAAAAATAATTCTTAGGTACATCGTACTAGTGAGGACATCACGGGTATTCCTCTAAACCGACCTTTCCTTGAAGAGACTTCTATAATTCTTTCTTTTCATTAAAAAAGTGATTTTTGAAAACATTTAATGAAGCATGATTGACATGTAAAAAGTTGTGTGTATTTAATGGGTACAACTCATTTGGGGGAAGGTATTTGGCATGAAGCTATCACCTTCATCAAGGGCATAGATGTAGCCATTACCTCCCAAGATTTCTCCTTGTCCCCTTTATGATGATGATTATTATTTTGTCATAAGAACACAGAAGGTCTATACTCTTAGCAAATTTTAAGCATACAATACAGTATTGTTAACTGTGAGCACTCTGCTGTATAGTAGATCTCCAAAACTTATTTCTCTTGCATAACTGAAATTTTGTGCCCTTTCATCATTCTCTCCCTGTTTCCCTCTTCTCCTAGCCCCTGGAAACCCACCATCCTAGTCTCTGTTTCTATGAGTTTGACTATTTCAGATTCCATATTTAAGTGAGATCATGCTTTACTCGTCTTTCTGCATCTGGCTTATGTAACTCAGCATGATGTCTTCCAGGTCCATCCATGTTGTTGCAAGTGGTAGGATTACTTTCTATTTCTTTGAAGACCGAATATTATATTCCAGTATGTGTAGGTACCACATTTTCTTCATTCATTCATTAATAGACATTTAAGTTGTTTCCATATCTCGGCTATTGTGAACAGTGCTGTAATAAACATGGGAGTAGAACCATTTCTTTGAGGTCCTGATGTCAATTCCTTTGGATATATACCCAGAAGTAAAATTGCTGGATCATACGGTAGTTCTATTTTTAATTTTTTGAGAAACTTCCATATTGTTTTTCATAAAAGTTATACCAATATACATCCCTAACAGTGTACAAAGATTCTCTTTCCATCCTTGCCGACACTTGTTATCTTTTGTTTTTTAGAGAACAACTTTCCTAATAGGTGTGAGGTGATATCTCATTGTAGTTTTGATTTGTGTTGCCCTGATAATTAGTGATGTTGAGCATTTTTTCATATACCTATTGGCCATTTGTGTCTTCTTTGGAGAAATATCTATTCAATTCCTTTACATGTGTTTTAATCAGATTATTTGTGTATTTTTTGTTTTTGTTTTGTTTTTGCTTTTAAGTTATATGAGTTCCTTATATGTTTTGATTTTTTAAAAATTTTTTATATTCATTTTTGAGAGGGAGAGAGACAGAGTGCTAGCAGGGGAGGGGCAGAGAGAGAGGGAGACACTGAATCAGAAGCAGGCTCCAGGCTCCAAGCTGTCAGCATAGAGCCCAACGCAGGGCTCGAACTCATGAACCACGAGATCATGACCTGAACCAAAGTTGGATGCCTAACCAACTTGGATACCCGGGTGCCCCTATTTCAATATTAGCCCCTTATCAGATACATGTTTTACAAATATTTTCTCCCATTCTGTAGGTTTGTTGGTGTTTTCCTTTGCTTTACAGATGCTCTTTAGTTTGATGTAATCTCACTCAGTTATTTTTGCTTTTATTGCCTGTGCTTTTGGGGTGGTATCCAAAATATCATTGCTAAGACTGATAGGAAAAAGAATCCTAAAATTCATATAGAACCACAAGGGACTCCAAATGCCAGAGTAGTCTTGAACAAGAAGAACAAAGAAGGAAGTGTCACACTTCTGATTTCAAATTATGTTGCAAAGCTACAGTAATCAAATAGTATGGTACTGGCATAAAAACAGACCAGAATAGAGAGCTCAGAAATAGACCCATGCATATACAGTCAACTAATCTTTAACAAATGTGCCAAGGAGACAAACAGGGGAAAGGATAGTGTCTTCAATAAATGCTGTTAGAAAATCTAGATATCATGCAAAAAAAAAGAAAGAAAGAAATTTGTAACTTATTTTGTGTTATACACAAAAACCAACTCAAAATGGATTAAAGACTTAAATGTAAGATGTGAAACCATAAAACTCGTAGAAGAAAATATAGGAGGAAAAGTGATTTTTAGTTTTAATTTTATTTTGAGAGAGAGAGCGAGCATGTGTGTGTGGGCTCAGGGGAGGGGCAGAGGGAGGGGGAGAGAGAGAATCTTAAGCAGACTCCATGCTCAGTTTGGAGCTGGACACAGGGCTTGATCCCATGTTCCTGGGATCATGACCTCAGCCAATATCAAGAGTCTGATGCCTAACAGTCTGAGCCACCCAGGAGCCCTGGAAAAAGTGATATTTTCTAAAAATGATCAAAATTCTACTTGCTAGGTTCTTAGGTACTCAGAAGAGTAAAACTAAACAAGAAGTGGCAAGTCAAAACAGAATTTTGACACTTTCTCTGAGTGTGTTAATAAGAATGTAACAGTTAAATTTACGGACCATAATAGAATACACAGCTAAACCATGTTTTGAAATCAAGTGTTTGCTTTATGTATGATTTAGATAGAAATGTAAGGAATTACCCATATGTCCTACGCAGGGTTCTTGGCTGAAAAAAATACCAGAACTAGTGCCAGTTGGTTTAAGCATACAAGCAATTTACTGGAAAATTGTCGCATTATTGTGGGAGGGCTGGAGAACCAGGCTTGTAAAACGGGAGCAGATTGGCAGGGGTCAGCTTATTGGGTCCACACCTAACGTGCTACAGGAACAGACATCCGGGAGAGCATTTACACCATTGCCACTGAGGGTACCATGTACTGGAACCCACCACGGCTCCATTGCCACCGGGCACTAAACATTGCCATTGCTACTGTTCTGTACAGTTCTTTACTCTGGGTTCTGGGGCCTGGAACCCAGGAAGATATCCTGTCTGCCCTGCATCTAGCCTTAGGCTGTGTAGAATTCTCTAAACACAAGAAAGAGGTTTAGAGGTTAGACTGTCAAACCTTACACAGCTCAAACCAGCAAAATGCTCTCTGCTCTTCAGAGGCCCAGAAATTTGGGTGCTATGGGTAAGAGGTGAACTGAATGCTTTTTGCATTCCTCATAATAACATTAGAATAATAATTCTCCACCTCTCTACGACTCAGATGCCTTGCAAAGCTCACCTCTCTTGGACCACAACCAAAAATAAGAAAACAAGCTAAAAAGAAATCTCTAAGCAACTAGACCACATGTTCCAATGTTAACACACACTGACCCTCACTTACTTGACTTGTGGGAAATCCCCAGAGGCTCTCTGTCAGGGTCTCTTCACACTTACTATGTACAAAATTCAAACAAGGTGGGTTTCCTGGTTGGCAAAACCACAGCAGATTAGAGACAATGAATTAGACAAGAAACAGCTGCTATCTGGAAGTAAGAAAAGACTGCTCACAGCGAGAAGAGTCAGAAAACATATGACAACAGAGATGACAGGTATTCAAACACACAGACACACACACACACACACACACACACACTACTCTGTGATCCAGGGGCCAGTTAATTCTGGAAGAGTATAACTCTATATATCCCAAAAGGAACAGACAAAAAAGAAAAAGAAAAAAAGAATAAATCCTGATGTTGAGACAGACTAACTTTTAGGATATTCCAAGTACTTAGGGGCAATTTTCAGCAGCAAACAACCCACAATAATTAACACTCATGATATCCAGTAGTAAACATAAAGGAGGTAGAGATAAACAGCAAATGAAGTAGGAAGAGATTCAGTTAGAATTGTACCTCCAAGAAGAGCATCGTAGGCGTCTTTTACTTAAGTGCCTAAAGTAGTGGTATTATTTTTATTATTATCAAAACGATAATAATATGGTTTCTATGGGAATTACAGATATTACTTAATTCTAAGTTGGCGTCTCTGTGAAGGAGGAGCTATTATTATTCCCATTTTCCAAATAAAGAGACAGAGGCAAACTAATGTGAAGCTACTTGCCCGTATCACACCGGTGGGGTGGGGTGGGTGTAGACTTTAATGCAGGTATCCTGACTCCAGAGTCTGAGTTTCCAACATTGATATACTCCGTCTGTAGATGCTAGGTTGCATACGAGGCAAAAGAAACCAGCTTAAGACAAGGAAACTCAGGTTGCAACATTTGTCTTAAAGGAAAGAGAAGAGAAAGGAAGGGAGATAATGCTCACTGAATGTTTACTCTGTGTTGTAGTCGTTACCTTGATTATCTCATATGGCCTTCCATATGCCGTATGATTATTACTCATTTTACAAATGAACAATCTTAGGCTAAGAAAGGTTAAGTAATGCATCCATCTCTACAGAGCTTGTAAGCGATGAAGCTGGGATTCAGTTTCCATGCCGGACTCTGTGCTCTTTCTGCTAAAGGGTGACGTTGCCTCTAACCAGTGTAAATGCCAGTTACAAGAATGATCTATTAAACTTGTCTTTTCATAAATACATCCATTTCATTTATTTTTTCATTTATTCATCATTTGTTAAGCACTTCTTTGCTCTGAGGATAACCTTGTTCTCAGGAAATTGAATCTCAAATGGAACTCTAAAAATGATGGTGCCTGTGTGGGGCAAGACTCTAATGAAATAACCATCAATCAGTTTAGAGGTTTCGCAAATACAAATAAACCCATTTAGACAAGAACATACCTGAAAAAACATTGGTTAACACTCTAGAAAAAAGGATCACAGGGAAAAGGAGTGTCACAATGAGAAGTGTCACAACAATGCAAGAAAAGGAATCTAAAAGGGGTTTGATGAATTCTTCTCAACAAGGCAGTAGGCTATGATATTGGCATGTGAGTTTTGGAGACAAATTGATAAGTGTGGGTTCTGGTACTGGCTCCGACACTTACTAACTGTGGTGTAAGTAGTAAATCTTTCTCAAAGCCTCAGTGTCATCTGTGAAAAGGCTGTAAGATGCCTACTTTGAAGTGGCGAATGGTAAGCATGTGAAAGACCCAGCACACTATCTGGTACTCAGTGGGGGTAATTACCATTAGAAGAGAAGCCCACCTTGACTCACAGTTATTGATTGAAAAGAAGATCATGGGGTGCATGGGTGGCTCAGTTGGTGGAGAGTCCGACTTCTGCTCAGGTCCTGATCTTCCTGCTTCTGAGTTCGAGCCCTGCGATGAGCTCTGGGATGACAGTGTGGACCTGCTTGGGATTCTCTCTCTGTTGCTCCTCCACTTGTGCTCTCTCTGTCAAAATGAATTAATTAATTAAAAAAATTTTTTTTAATTCAAAAGAAGATTGCGACAGCAAAACTCTGACAGATTTCTAAGACTTATAATTTGTTATTTCTTTTTTATATCCATAGGGTGGAGTAAAAACAAACAAAATCATACAAACCAATCATTAACAAAACTTCATTTGAAGAATTTTGGCCCTTTGTATCTTGTTGCTACAGGGCTACCAGTAGCAACTGAGGATATCAGGTTTTATTCCACAGGTGGTCTAGCTGAGATGAGAAAATCTAGGTGAGGAATGAGCTAAAGCAATGTGAAAAACTCAGGTGAAGCACACTGATTCCTAGGCCTCTGGTAAAGCAGAAAGATAGCAGAAGGTCAAAGGCAGTCTTGCAATTTGAAAGTGGAAAAACCCATGCTGTTCCCAATATGCGGTTCCAAAATAAAAGAGACAGGGACAATGCTCACCGTTAGACTCATACTCAGTAGCTAGTAAATATCCTCTAGTTTGGAGCTGGCGTGGCTCTGGAAGCCTGAGGAGATGGCATCTAGCTGCTGTTGGAGCTCTAAGTGTGAGCCCTGGAGAGATCCGGGAACAGGCAGCACTAACTAGCTGCGACACTTGCTATTTCCTCTCTAGGCTTTTGCAAGAACCTCCCAATTGATCTTTCTGTCTTCATTCTCAGTTCTCCAGTACAGCTTTTCACAAAGGTTCTGTTCCCAACTTGTATTTCCCATCTTCTCTCTACTCTTCCTGTACAGATTTACTCTTAGTAAATAAAGGCAGAGAACTCAATATTGTATTTTTTCACATTGACTGGCTTCACTTCAATCCTTCAAGGCTTAGCCTCTCCAAGTCATTCTTACAAAAGTCTTTTCTTTTGTAAGAATGGAATCTATCTCTATCTTGTTCCTTCTAATCTGTGCATTAAAGGCAAAGTTATATTGTAATAACAACCAATGTCAAAATCCCAGGGATTCTTTTCTTCAGTATCATACTGGAGACTCTAGATAGGGCAATTAGACCAAAAAAAAAAAAAAAAAAGGAAGGAAGGAAGGAAGGAAGAAAGAAAGAAAGAAAGAAAGAAAAAGAAAGAAAGAAAGAAAGAAAGAAAGAAAGAAAGAAAGAAAGAAAGAAAGAAAAGACATGAAATTGGAAAGGGAGAAGTAAAACTATCTTTATTTGCAAACAATATGACCTTCTCTGTAGATAATCCCAAGGAATCTACTACAAAAATACAGAACTAATGAATGAATGCATCAAATTTGCAGGACACAAGCTCGGAATTCAAAAATCCACAGCATTTCTATATAATAGAAATGAACAATCCAAAAAGGAAATTAAGGAAACAATTTCATTTATGATAGTATTCAAATATTAAAACTTATTAAAAATAAACTTGGCAAAAAAGTGTAAGACTTGTACATCAAAAACTACAAAACACTGTTGAAAAAATTTAAAGACTTAAATAAAAGAAAAGGCACCCTATGTTCATGGATCAGAAGACTCAATATCATTAAAATGCCAAAACTTCCGAAATTGATCTACAGATGTAATGCAATCCCCACTGAAATTCCAACTGGGCTTTTTTTTCCCCTTATTTTTCAGAAATTGACAAGTTTATTCTAAAACTCACGGAAATCCAAAAATCTATACTACCTAAAGAAATTTTGAAATAAGAATGATGAGGTTGAAGGACTTATACTACCAGATTTTAAAACCAATTACAGGGGCACCTGGGTGGCTCAGTTGGTTAAGTGGCCGACTTCAGCTCAGGTCATGATCTCAAGGTCTGTGAGTTCAAGCCCTGCGTTGGGCTCTGTGCTGACATCTCAGAGCCTGGAGCCTGCTTCAGATTCTGTATCTCCCTGTCTCTGTGCCCTTCCTCTGCTCACACTCTGTCTCTATGTCTCTCAAAAATAAATAAATGTTAAAAAAAATAAAAATAAAACCGATTACAAAGCTACAGTAACTAATACAGTGTGGTACTGGCATAGAATAGACACATGTAGAATAGAATTGGAAGAATAGAATTAAGAGACGAGAAATCCACCCTAATGTTTATGGTCAGTTGCTTCTTAACAGAGGTGCCAAGATAATTCAGCAGAAGAAATAAGAATCCTTTCAACAAATGGTTCTGAGACAATTGGATATAAACACACAAAAGAATGAATTTGGACCATTACCTAACACCATGCATAAAAATGTACATGAGGGGCGTCTGGGTGGCTCAGTCAATTAAGCGTCCTACTCTTGATTTTGGTTCAGGTCATGATCTAATGGTCATGAGATTGAGCCCCGTCAGGCTCCATGTTGGGTGTGGAGACTGCGTAAGATTCTGTCCCTCCCTCTCTCTTTGGTATTCCCCTACTCATTCTTTCTGTCTTTCAAAAAAAAAAAAAAAAAAAGCCTTAAAAAATGTACTTGAAATGGATCATAGCTCTAAAGGTAGGAGCTAATACTATCAAATTCTTACAAGAAGTCATAGGAGAAAGTCTCTGGAAACTTGGCTTAGGCAATGCTTTCATAGATATAACACAAAATCCGTGAGTGATAAAAGAAAAAATTGGACCTTATCAAAATTAAAAAAGGTTTGTCTTGCAAACCTATTGTCAGGAAAGTAAAAAGACAACCCACAGAATGGGGAAAATATCTGCAAACTATATATCTAATAAGGGATTTGTATATGGATTATATAATGAAATCTTTAAACTCAATAATAAGACATATATATCTCTTATAAAGTGATCAAAGGATTTAGTAGATATTTCTCCAAAAAAAGATTTACAAATGGTGAGTAGTTACATGGAAAGAAATACTACATCATTCTCAGTAGAGAAATGCAAATCAAAACCACATAAGGTACCATTGCCCACCCACTTGAATTGACTCTAGTAGTAGTGTCCGATGGTAACAATTGTTGGTAGGAGGTGAAGAGATAAAAACTTTTATACATTGCTGACGTGAATGTAAAATGGTATATTCACTTTGGAAAATAGTTCTGCAGTTCCTTAAACTGGTGAACACAATTATCACATGATCCAGCAATTCCACTCCTAGAGAAATGTTTGTAATAGCATTATTCATAAATTCCAAAAAGTCTATTCATAAATATCCAAATGTCTACCACATGATGAATGGACAAATGAAATGTGGTGACTACATAGAATGTATTCAACAATGAAGGGGAACACGTCGCTGAGATACTAAAACCTGGATGAACCTCCAAAACTGTATGTGTAGTGAAAGTAAACGGTCATAAGCAACGGCATTTTGTACAAGTCAATTTACTTAAAATGTCCAGAATAGGTACATTTATAGAGCAGATTAGTGATTGCTTGGGGCTGGGAAGATGGAGAGAGAAATGGCAAGTGATTGCCGATGAGTTCAGGATTTCTTGTTGATGAAATCTTCTAAATGATGTTGTTTTGATGAAAGCATCCTAAAATTAGGTTATGGCGGTGGTTGTGCAGTTTTATAAATGTACTAAAAAACATCAAACTGCACACTTTAAATGGGAGAATTTTGTGGTATGTAAATTATATCTTAATAAAGCTGTTAGGAAATAAGAGTAATTGAATACAACAAAAATGTATTCCCTCATTCATGCTACACTTTCACCGAGGGCTGGGAGAGGGGCTCTGCTCAGCGTGGACACTCCTAAGGCGCTGGGCTGATGGAGACTCTGCATTATCATGTCTTCCGTGATCACTAGGGTAGGACAAAAGGAACATGGTGAGTTGCCTATTGGCGCTTAAATTTCACCTGGAAGTTAGACACTTCAGTTTTTTTTTTTTTTTAATGTTTATTTTTAAGAGCAAGAGAGAGAGAGAGAGACAGAGCGGCGTGAGTTGGGAGGGACAGAGAGAGGGAGACACAGAATCCGAAGCAGGCTCCAGGCTCTGAGCTGTCAACACAGAGCCCGATGTGTGGCTCGAACTCACAAGCCGTGAGATCCTCACCTGAGCTGAAGTTGGACACTTAACCTACTGAGCCACCCAGGTACCCCTAGATACATCAGTTCAACTCATGTGTCATTGGCCCAAGGAAGTCTCACGGTCCCATTCAACTTAAGAGAAGGGGAGTCATTTCTACTCAACTATGAATCTAGGAGAAGAGAAGAGCTAGGATATTTATGGAGAGTCCTAATGAACAATGTGTAAGTCCTAACTTCTTTTTCTAGGTTCGAATTCCTGAGAACAGTGACTCTGTATTTCCTCACTGCAGTGGAAAACCAAGTCTCCTTCAATTCTTTTTTTCTTTTTGAATACCATGGAGGTATTTGCCTGAGGAAGGTTAAAAAGAAAACACAGATACGTGCACATCAAGAATAGTGCTTTCTTTACTGCAAATGTTTCGTCATTGTGTGCCGGACGAATCAATGAACATGAAATGATAAGCCCAGTGCAGAGTCGTGAATAAGAGCCCGATGTGCGTATTAAGGAGGAGTATAGCAGGAGTTCAGAAGAGAGGAGATCAAGGTGAGCTGAGGTGGCAGCGACATGGCCATCGGTGTTCCCAACGCCGTGTCTCTTGTATCAGTACAGATGGATCACTGGGGGCTGCCGCAGTGACCCAGATGGACGGTGTTATCTGTGTCACTGTTTTCTTCTCAGATACGGCTCGAGCAGAGCCCTACGAGCTTAATGAGGGCAGCAAAGAACAGGATCTGGCATCGCTTCACCTTTCTGAATCTCCATTTGCAAAGCAAGATTGTAAACTGTAGCCACATAACACTTTAAAGTCCTGGGATAAAAGATGCTGTGAGTATTGTGTGCAAAATCTGTCGGACAGCAACTGGGACTTCGCAGATATGGAATGTTGACTGTGTCAGAGCCTGACTGGTCAGTGTGGAGGCCGACTCTCTATGCTGCTGAATTCAGAGTTTTCACAGCAATGCTTTAATGAAGACTCCCTTCTTTCCAGAAATTCATTAAGGCACTACAGTTATACATACAGGAGTCATTTTTACATTATGAAGAGACTGTGAAATGGAGAGGAATCCTGAGTGTGGCTTCGAGGCATTGCTAATTCTGTCATTATTATATGAACTTTTAAGCAAAAGTTTAGCACTGTGTTACCTGGCAGAAATCAAAGTCTCTACTTCCTTCGCATTTCTATTAGACATGTATCTTCATTAATTTCGGTTCTTCAGGAAAGAAACTTTTCCCTTACGAAGGCTTTTAATGTGTCCATTGTCAGTATTGGGTGTTAAAGAGACCAAATAACCTGATAGTGGCCATGTCGACTTCCTGGTGTGCAGATAACTGAATAGAGAGAACGCTTACTCTAGTCTTACAAATAATCTTTGTTGGTTTTTGTTTTGTTTTGTTTTGATTTCAGTTAAAAATATTTTTTTCTTCTACCAAGAGAGGGGAACAGTAAGACTTTCAGTTAAAAAGCCAGGAAAGAAAAAAAAAAGGCACTAGCACTTGCACATGTAAATCTTTGTTTAAACTGTTTTAAAATGAGAGAAAATAAGTAAGAATATGAGAGCAGATCTCAGTTTTTGAAAACTACTCGTATGATTATAGGAAAGAATAAGGGATTATGAATCATTTAGCAACAGAAAAAGTGAATAAACCATTTCCTTACCATCACCAATTATTTTAGCTTTTTATTTATTGGAATTACACAGCACTTAGCACAGAGGAGGTGCTTAATAAAGGCTTCTAGAATGAGTTGCCCACACCCTGGCAAATGATCTTGGAATATATTCAAAGTAGCAGACAGTCGGTTGCATCTAGCAAAGGCACAAATACCTGCAGTAACACCAAGAAAGCCATATGTGGAGCAGAATATTTTTAGTCCCTCCCTAAGGGAACCACACCTACTGCTAATTCTGAAAAAAGGAAAAAAAAAAAAAAACCTTCACAGCCTAAAGTTGCAAAGACAATAAAGAATTATACTCCAGAAATATCCATAAAGGACTTCTGATGCGTATTGATGAATGCTTAAACATCCATCTCCTCCCTACTTGCTGGGTCCGTCAGAGGGGAGACGGCAAAGTCAGTCATGTGACCGTGCTCATGTTGGATAAACCCAGTTTATTTCAGCAAGAACTTATGGAGCACCTATTACCTTCTTTGTACTGTGAAGTGTGTATATGTCACCACAGGATATACAGTATTGAAGTAGAACCTTGAGGAAAGACAGAGAGAGGAAGAAAATGACATTAAGATTTTAGTCTTTAAAAAAAAAAGAAGGAACAACCATTGATATTCGTTGTTTCTATTGTTATTTTCCAATTCCCTTACTCCCATCTGGCTCCATGACATGAGAATTATAGTAAGTAAAGAAAGCTCTCCATCTGTTAAAAATGTAGCATAAAGCGCTTAATCTTGTGGGCAACCATAGAGAACACCAAGAAATTTCTCACAATTGAAATGATTAGAGCAGAATCCCGTTTCCAGTTAAGGATAGCTGATGCAGATTTCTCAAAGGTCTCTACTTTATGGATAGACAGGTTTGCAAATGTTTCTAAGGGCTGAGTGCTCTTCTTTGTTTTCAAGTGAGATGAAATACACCTGGCAACTGGTGTAATACTCATAAATTAGGAAGACAATTTGCCATGCATTGTAAGTAAACTGTACAGTAGATATCCATTGTATGATTATATGTGGTGTTCGTTTTTTGTCTCTTGCTCTCCCACTCCATGACTTCCTGTCACATGGTTACAGGACTCTGCCATGTTCATGCGACATTGACTTAGCACCTCTCCTACTGATACTCCAAGGGTAGACCTGTCAAAACTTGAGTGGCTTTCCCTGGGGATTTCAGTGGCTGGATCTGTAACAGGTAATTCCAAGAGGCGTGTTTCTTTTCCACGTGCACCAGAAAAGCAGAAGAAGCTGGTCTAATCCGAGATTTAGAGTAGGGTAAGGAACTGTATTAAGCACCAGAAGGAGAGAAAGACCTGGAAAGAGAGAAGAGTGAGAGGGACTGAGAGGCAGCAGACACAGAGACAAGAGGCAGAAAATGGGTCCAGATAGGGCTTCGTGGGAAACACTTCCTTTACAATAAAGTCTCCCTTATCTAAGTACCTCAAATGGTTTCTACTTGCAACTTGTCGATGTTATTTAGTAAAACCTTGGATTGCAAGAAACTTGTTCTGCGAGTGTTCTGCAAGACACAAATATTTCTAATAAATTTTAACTTGATAGACAAGCGATGTCTTGCAAGAAGAGTAGTGCGTCATGCCAAATGTCACATGATCACAACTGAGGCAATGGTTCTTTTCTCTCTCTCTCTTTTTCTCTCTCTCTCACTGCTGTGGAATTGTGGGTGATTGTCTCCAATGCTCAGATGCTCAGTCTCAGGCTGTGGTGTTTGGCAAAAATCAACAATTTTTCATAATGTTGGAAGGTGCCCACAAAGGGCACTAGTGTATTTTTTGTCACTTCAAAGCACCTATGGGGACTCTTTGCTTTTCCATACAAGAGTAAGCTTAGGAATGCTTTGCTTCATTTTAAGTCAAGCTGCCTGCAGATATAGACCCTTTCCTCTACCAACTTATTGCTGGTTACATTAAATACAGTGCATGGCAAGAGGTTATTAATACTGTACTGTAGCCAACCATTAGTGCGCACATATACAATAGCTCCCATGCAGAAGAAGATCGAAAAGAAAGGTGGTAAGAAGAAGGAGATGATTATGGTGCAAGTTAAGAAAGAAATCATCGAGAGGTACAAACAAGGTATGCGAGTGGCCAAAATGGCAAGATTTTATAAGAAGTCTATGTCTGTATCTTGTCTGCAGAGAAGAAAAAGGCAGAAGAACCCCTCACTTCAAATGAGATTTGGGAGATGTGTAAAATGTGGGAAACAGTGCAAAATTCTGTAGAATATCACCACCCGAATAAGGCTATAGCAGGGCAAGCAATGAATCTGTTTAAAGACAATGCAATGTCGCATTTCCATGAAATCCTCAAAAGGAGGCAAAAGCAAGTGTCAGTGGGTAGGTTTCTTGTTAAAGTTGCACGAAAAGAAAAGATTCCATTGAAGCAATAGGTAGCAGTGATTCCATTAGTGATAGTGAAAATCATCCTACATGATAACCTCCCTCTCTCTTGTCTCCCTCACACCAGCCACGAAGGTTTTCAAACATAAGTGTAGTTTAATTTTTTTATTTTTCTATATATTTTGTATTATATTACAGTATCATAATCATTTTTATATGCATATTTTTGGGTTGTGGAACAAATCATCTGAGTTTTCATTATTTCTTATGGGGAAATTCACTTTGATATACAAGTGCTTTGGATTACAAGCATGTTCCTGGAATGAATTATGCTCAGAAACCAAGGTTTTATTGTATCTCCAAGCAATAATGTAGTCATTTCTGGACATTTATTTGCCCTCCAGCCTCTCACCTGAGCCAGAAGAGACTTTCTCTCTCCACCACTTCACACCGAAGTAGAAACAATGATTCAAACAATCTTCTATCTAAGTGACTGTTGAGAAGCTGCCCGATGGTCCATTCCTCCACTCCCACTTGAAGAGATTAGATGTCATTGTCCATGGGGAAGGGAGAAAGGGGGCGGAAACCCATCTAACAATCAGTGGAAGAGGAAGAATGGTTTAGAGGAAGGAAGTGAAAACCTTCAGTCAGGAGGACCAAGAGCAGGATGGAAGAACCATGAGGCTGAACACTTTCCTGCCTGCTCACTCATCACATATCATCCAATAGTCCTGGGCCCTGGTAAGTCTTCTGATAAAAGAGGAGGAGATTTGGACCTTTGTTGGAGTTTGAGTTGCCTTGTGTTATCACAACTGTGAAAATTTTCACAACTGTGAAAGTTTGTACCTTGTACAAACTGCAGTTCACAATGGTCATGGCTCTTTGTCGGTTGGTGTGAATGATTATCTCGATATTTCAGATACTTAGAAGGAAAGTAGTTATGACTGAAAACTATTAATCAACTCATCACAACATTCAGGTCAAGGTCTATGATGGAGAGATTCTTGGTGGATGCCTGTTTTCCGTTTGAGGACATGCTTGTTTGCAGGTATACCTGGAGTCAGTTTAGCTCAATGTTAAGAGGAAACATAATTAATGTAAGACTTTATTTGAAGGGGAAAAGTGCCATCCTTCCTTTGAACCTGTAGCCAAGAAAGCACAGATAACTCACACATCACTGGGGGAATTCAAGCCCAAATGTACTCCTCCTCCATTTGGAATACTCTGGGTCTTGGGACTCTGCATTAACAAGAGGCATTAACAAGCATATGGATGTTCGAGCTAATCCTGTTGTCTTTGTGTCTCTAAGAAACAGATCTCTGATGAGACACATAGTTTGTGTGTGTTGTCTGCTTCTCTCTACTGTGCTCATCCAGGAAGAAATGACGCCTGAGGCTAGGCCCTGGCCAGACAGCAAGTCAACTGACGTTGGTTATCAACCCCGTATCCATAGCCACCTTTGTTGCACATTTGCCCCCTTAACTTCCGGCCTGCGTGACATCACCAATCTTTCTTCCTCACCCTCCCACTCAATTTCTTCCAAACTCCACAGCCCTGCACACTCTGATCACGTGCTCAACTCCCAGGCTACCGATACCCTGCCTACACTAGCCACGGAGGGTGCCATCTGTTTCGAGGGAAGTGGGAGGTCCCATCTGCTCAAAGACATGACAGGGAACTCAGTTAGGGTGCGAGGAAGTGGGGCAAAGGGAAGCCTGGAATTAAGCAGAGCGTGGAAAGAATTAAGCCAGGAGCTCAGGAATTTGACACTTGTTAAATGTCTAGGCATGGTTCTAGGCACTAGAGATCAAGATGAACATGAACCTCATATTTTAGTAGAGCAAATAGAAAATAGTTTAAGAAACAGATCGATAAGATAATCTAGGTATTGATAAGAATTGATTTTTATTTTTTATGTATTTTATTTTTAAGTTTAAATTTATGTTTTTAAAGAAATATGTTTTTTAAGTTTTTTAATGTGTATTTATTTCTGAGAGCTAGAGAGAAAGCATGAGTGGGGAAGGGGCAGAGAGAGGGAGACACAGAATCTGAAGCAGGCTCCAGGCTCTAAGCACAGAGCCAGACATGGGGACTCGAACCCAGGAACCATGAGATCATGACCTGAGCCAAAGTCAGATGCTCTACAACTGAGCCACCCAGGCACCCCAAGAAATGAGTTTTAAAAGAGGACATGATAGAAAGGGTTTGGGAGGGGTGTCCAGTTTAGATAGGTGGTCAGGGAAGGTCTCTGAGAAAATGATATTTGAGCTATGACCTGAATGATCAAAAGGATCTTTCTATGCACTGACTTGGGGGAAGAATATTACAGGTAGGGAAAATCATCAGTGCGAGAGCCCTGAGTCAAAACAAGCATGCTTGTGTTAGAGGATAGTGGGATTGAGGAACAATTAATGAGGGAAGGATGGTTCTAGATGCCTTGAAGGGAATCTAGGCAGCAATCAATTCTTTCAGGGTCTTGCAGGCTCTGGAAGCCATTTGAGGATCTAAAGCCTGGAAATAACATCATCACATGTAGGTTGTGAAAATCTCAATTAGTTATAGAAATAAGCTATTGGGTAGCAAGAGTGGAACCAGAGGGATTCCACTCGGATGGCTGTCTTGGACTAAAAATGTTGAATAATTTACTTAAAGACACTCATCTGATAAGTCAAGACCAAGTGAGAAGGAGTTAACCAGAATAGAGGAGTTGAAAGGAAACACACCACTTCCTGCTGTCATGTTCTTCCCACTCATGTTCTCCCTGACCCGGAATGTTGGCTGACACTCCAGATCTGCCGAGAAACCAGGACTGTGGACATTTGTCATTCCCCACAGCAGTCTGGCACTTTGAACATATCTACGTTAGGGGTGTCCACTACTGTAAGCATCAGCACGTCACTATGGAAGGTATTAGAAACTAATTTTTCCAGACTTTCTGTAGAATGTTATCTAGGGGCTCCTAACCAGAGATCTATGTGTAGGTCATAGATTTGCAAGGGAGTGATGGAGGGAAGCAGACCCTGGGGAAAATCTGGTGTGGTGAAGGCAGCCCCAGAGATGCACGGCTTCCAGGACCAATGGGAACAGAAGCCTCTGAAGTGTATGCAGCACCTCCTACTTCTGATGCCAGATACAGTGCTGTATCTCTGTTGGGACCATGATATCGTGTAAAGTTGACATTATATTTGACCCCAAAGCCTCCAAGCCTCGTTCTCTATCCTCCCAGAGATGCCAAAAGCTACCTATTGTCCTCAATTCATATCTTTTCTGCTTAAATCGATTGGTTCTTTCTTTTGACTACTTACGAACCATGACCGATCCCTCCAATTTTATGATAGAATGCAATTTCATGGTGGAAAAGTCCAAAGAAAGAGATTCTCATCAAGGTTAAAGGCTATAGTTTCAAAAGACTCTCTCCTGACCCAGCTTGCCTGCAGCTTCCAGAACATTTCCCCTTTGCCGCTAGAAAATAAAACCTGAGAGCTGCTTAACATGCTTAATGCACTAAGACAAGGCAAAATGAAGTTTGTCAGTGGGCTACGAACTGTGCAGATAAGCCCTACCTGTTATTAAAAGCAATTTCTCATGAAATGGATAGGGCAAATGAAAACCAGTAGCCTTAGTTTGGGACTTTTTCACAGATATCATTTTGCCAAAGGTAGTATTCATTTAATACTTGGCTTCTCATCTATGTTACCAGAGAATGTGCAGTTTCTGAATCATCAGCAATATTTGTAGGTGATTTTCCCACTACAATTGGAAATCACACACACACACACACACACACACACACCACACAGACACTTACACGAACACACCACACACATGAAAAAAATCCTAGCAATGACCCCTTGTGTAGAATTCTAGTGAATAATAAGCTTAAAATATGCCATGAGCGCCCAGCTTCCAGGGCCCGGGATGGTTGTTCATTACAAATTACAAGGAAATACGAGAGAAAAAATCGAGAAAGACTTTTAACAAGATTTAAGAATATGCTTGTTAATATTAATTTTAATTATTCATGACTTCTAAATAGATTTCTCCCAGAAAATTGAAAAGGTATAATAAATCTGAATCTCAAATGCAGGTTATATCGTTTTAGTGGGTTGCTTTCTCCTCCGGAGGTCTGACTTCACTGTGATGATTAGCCAAGGCCTCGGGACTGGATTTCCCTCAGGCCACAAAGGGACAAAGGAAACACCTCCACCTTGCTGACCAGATCACCGCTGATCAAAGTCTTCCTCTTGGAGCCATTTTTAAGAAGTAGTACACAACGGAGTCAAGTTGCCTTCTGTGTAAAGTCTTTCAGGAACTCATATCCATTTATCCATGAGAAATACTTATTTTACACACTTGGCTTTATAACTAGATTGTGAGCAGAATTGAAGTCTTATGATTTTGTCTTCATTTTCCTTACTCCTCTACCTCAATTCCCAGCAGTGTGGTGGATGCCAGCCTTACTGATAACTGCCGCGGAGCAAACCTGTGATACAATGTGCTTGGGAGGATCAGGGCGGGGAGAGAGAAGGTGCTTTAAATGCTTGTGAACAGCTTAGTGCGGGATCCTCTGTGAACATGCATCCAAAGTGTACTTTCCTTTCATATATCATGTTCATGAATTAGTTCATTATTAATTAATTGATCATAGAGGTTGCTATAGACAGCATGTATACTCTACAATTCAGATGTTGAAGCCTTACCCTTAATGTGACAGTTTTAAGAATGGCGGGCGCCTGGGTGGCTCAGTTGGTTAAGCGGCCGACTTCAACTCAGGTCATGATCTCACAGTCTGTGAGTTCGAGCCCCGCGTTGGGCTCTGCGCTGCTGGCTCAGAGCCTGGAGCCTGCTTCAGATTCTGTATCTCCCTCTCTCTGTGCCCTTCCCCTGCTCATACTCTGTCTCTATGTCTCTCAAGAAAATAAATAAATGTAAAAAAAATTAAAAAAAAATAAAAAAAGAATGGGGCCTTTGGGGTGTGATTAGGTCATGAGGGTGGTGCCTTCATGAATAAGTTTGTGTCCTTGTGACAGAGGCTCCAGAGAATTCCCTTGCCCCTCTGTCTTGTGATGACATAGGAAGAACGTGGCCATCTATGAACCAGGAAGTAGGATGTTGCCAGACACTTAATCTGCTGGTGCCCTGATCTTCAATTTCTCAGCCTCTGAAACTGTGATAAATAAATTTTTGTTGCTGATAAGCCCCAGTCTATGGTATTTTTTGTTGTAGCCACTTGAATGGACTATGACAGAGGTATAACTGAATGCTTTGAAAGTTGGCTTCATGGATTAGCCAAAGCTTTATAAAGGCAGTGACTTCGAGCTAAATGTTGAATGATGAAAAAAGTTTCAAAGGAAGGGGAAGATGCTTCTTTGATGAGCAAAGGTAAAGAAGTGGAAAGATTAGCAGACTGTTGTGGACTTGTATAGATGTATGGAGTCTGTAGGCCAAGATGTGGGAAAGGCGTAGAGAACTGATCTCCGAAGCTTAGTGTTTGCTGTAGTCTCCCTCCTACTTGGCTGAGAATAAATATTCCATAACTACTTGAATGAATCATGCTTTGTGTAGGGGTTTGAAATTTACTGCGAGGGTAAAGAGGGAGTCACTGAAAGTTATGAAAAACATTTTGGAAGCTCTATTTTACATGAATAATATTCAAAGTGTTGTTTCCTTTTCCATTTCACAAACTTCGTCTTCACCACCTCCCTTAACCTGCCTTTTCAAATACTGCTCTTACTTCCAAATTTGTAATCTGCATTTCAGTGATGTTTGACATTGCACCTGTTATTCCCTTAGGACTGTGTGCTATATCCTTTACTTTCGTTGACATCCTGCTATTCCAGAATACTCCTTATCAACAATCGTAAGCTCATTGAAGATGGATTCAGGAGAAACTCTTGAGGATACCTCTGCCCAGTAAAGGCACTCTACTGTTTTTGACAAACGTCTGGGCTCACTTTTGGTGGGAACCCTAGGCAGACACTTTTAGCTCAGAAAGATAGGACAGCAGGAAGTAGAACATAATTTCTCTTTCTGCTCTGGTCAATCAGATAAGACACACAAAGATAAGAATACCCCATGTGGCTGGGAGTGCTGATGAGATGGTATAACCCCAAGTGCTATAAATTTTAGTTGAAGCTTTGATGGTTTGGATGGCAGATAAACTTTATAAATACGATTTACTCTTGGGCCCATTTTGCCCTCCAATCTTCACTTTGATTCTGCTAGCAGGTCTTCCTTCCATCTCAACGGCAGCTCTGGATCAAACTAATCAGCAGAGATGTGAATTGAGTTACATGCTACAGTGATTGATTTTATTAACATTTGGTTCAGGTATCAAATGCTGAAATCATTTCTCAAGTTACTTTGGCTAGAATTTCCTGTCTCAAATCATATTGTTGCAGAAACTTGGAAATATAAATCTTATGGTTCAATCTGTAGCAATAGTCACTGATTTTACCTTGTCAGGTGAAACAAGATTGGAACCTAATTAAAATGTGAGGAGGTTAAAAATAATATTTATATGGAAATGAACTTACTAAGCACAGTCACATATAGCCTTTTTAGATCTTGCCATAACTCTGGTTGCTGATATGAATTTCATAGTTGAAGAGAGAGGCTCAGAGAGGTTAAGTGATTTATCCAAGGTAATCCAGTTTATTCTTACTTGTGGCAGAATCAGCACTCACACCCAGGGCCACGTATCCTATATTTGTGAATCTATGGTTCATCTCATCCATGGGAAATTCTGCTTTTAGGCACCACGATAGGCTAATTTATAGGACAAATAGGTTTTGGTGTCTCTGCTTTGTGGAAGATAATACTGAGTACGAGAAAAGAAAAGTCATACAGGATAAAATATGAAGAATGGATGATGGAAAGACAAAAGGAAAAAAACAAGCTATGAAACAGATGGTGTCTTTTAAACAGCTAGTGATCAGCTCGTCTTTCCCACTTGACTTTGCTATATGACACAGTGGATGGGTGGGGCGACCTCCCTCAAGCCATTCCCGCTATGCATATATCAACTGAACTGATTAGCTGACGTTTTTCCTCCAGAGGCCAACGTGTCAAAAACCATAAGTGTTATTGCTTTTACTGGGTTATTTTGTAGAGATGAGAGATGGTGATGGATGAAACTCAAAGTTAATTGCAATGGTTCTAGAACCATCCTTCCGAGCATCGAGCCCAAGAATGACTCTCAAGGACCTCCAGGGAGACTGTTGCCATGATGTCTGTGAGAGTATTCTAAGTGGTGTGTTTGGACTCATGCCTCTCCAGTGCCCTCACAGCCCTTGTTTTATACCTGTATGAAGGCAAACATAGTCATTTTTACAGATACACCAAATAAAAAGAAAGATACTTTTTTTTTCTGGGTAAAAGAAGAAAAATGTAGTTAAATACCAGGGACTTGATCACAAGAATACTTGTATTCTAGCATCGCATTTGGATGTTAGATATTAGGCAACCTGGTTGCTAATCCCTATTCTGCCTGGCTCTAACTAACTAGTCCTTCTGTAACTAATTAGCTCAACTTGACTTTTTTAACTCTGCTTTCTCTGAAAAATGGAGCAATCTTTTTAAAATTAAACTCAAAGTATGATAGCGCAGCCTTTGAAGGGTGGTCAGGGAGTTCTGGATCTCTCCCCTGCTTGCCTCAGGACACCTCACAGTAAGCTAGAATGGGAACATGGATGAACCGATACAAAGGGTCAAGGAAAATCCACACTGGGAGCATGGGTCAGGGAGGACCTCCAGCCTCTTGACTAAGAATTTTCTAAGCCTCCATATCTTCACTTATAAAGAGAGGAGATGGGATGAAACGGCTCTTAACAGCAATTGTAGTTCTAACGAATGTTAGACTTTTTGACATTATCATAACTTTGGATTTATGTAGAATAGCGATCTTCTAGAAACCCTTGAAAGCTGTGACCCAGCATGAGAGGTTTTGCAAACACATGTAAGGTGATGAAAATATTTCTTCATGCATAAACGCACACACGGATGGGACTTTTTCATGTATATGAATGATAAAAAAGTCAAACGTCAGTCTTCATGCGCTGACATTTATTGCTTAGAAACGTCGGTGTTCCATAACTCGGAAATGATTAGTATAACTGAGAGTTTATGCGTGCATAGTTATTTTTTAAAGCACTTACTTTAATTTAGTATCTATTTACATCTTCAGTATTGTATGCCTATGATATATAGGTATACAGCATGATTATTATATGCTACTTCTCAAAACAATTGAAGAAGGAATTGCTGGTGACAAGATAACATGTTCATTACAGTTTCCCCCTATTTATCAGAGAGAGAGAGAGAAGGCATTCTATTTTTGGTTGTGAGCATCCCTCCCTTCCCCCCTGCCCGAGTACAATGACAAGAAAATGATTAATGAATGCACTCCATATTACTGTCAGCAGGAATCCAGTCCAGGCACGGAGGAAGCCTGAATAATTGAAGGGAAGAGGTAACGGGGGTAACATTAGTTATAACAGGTCAGAGAAGCTTTATTCCTGGGCTTTCTGCCCAGCTTAAAGGATCGTTTATACATTGCAGAGTGTGGTTTGCTTTGCTAATTGGTAAGCAACCCTTACGGCTCAGAATCATAGCACAAGGCTCCTGGTAAAGTTAGAAAGGAAGGCTGGGAGGAATTGCACGGTCCTCCTCATTACTGACACTTTGCGTGATAACACTTCCAACAGACGTTTTACCTAATGGGTGATAAATGACCACATTTCAGATGGGTACCTTATCTCATTTGTCACCCGCTCTGGAGTGGAGTGCCACTAGAAGCGGAATCAAAACGATTGACAAGGGCTATACTTTGCATTTACTTGAGATTTCTTCTCATCTCTTTTTTTTTTCCTCTCTTTATAACAGAAGAGACTGTCTTGCATGGCTCAGGGAATCGGGCCGTGTGAAGGGATATGAGAGAAAAAGCACTTCACTGACTGAAGCGCTTGTACGGAACCTATTTATGCAATTGTATGAAGCCAAAACCAAATTGAACCTCAGCCTCAAAGCAGTGGGGGCAGACTAATCCATGTGGCGGCAGTATGAGAGGAAGAGGCGTCTTTGTAATGACCAACATCAGTGGGAGGTGGACATCGGGCAGCCTGCAAAGTGGGACTTGTTTGACAAGGGCCCGCGTGCACGCCTGCCTCCACGTTTTGGATCTTGTTAGCTACTTGGGCGTGTGGCTAATGACCCTGTCTTCAACAGTAACTTGAAATATGAAAGAGATGCCTTATAGCCATTCATACACAGGAACATACAGGAACATTAAGAAGAGAAGGAGCTGTCGAGGGGATATAGAAGTTGTTGATGCTGGGTTAAAATGAGATGAAACCAATGATGACATTTAAAGCAAAACAAAAACAGCCCTGGACCAAACAGTAAGCTACTGGCTGAGCATAAAGGGAATGTGATACCGTAAAGGTCAGCAAAATTATAGATGCTTCTTTTGAAACAGATCTTTAAGTAGTAGCCCTGAGCCTGACATTACCTTTCAAGGAGCAATTATTAAGGGAATTTTGTTATTTTTAGTAATCTAAAAATTTACATTCATTGCTTAATAACCTAGGAAAATTATCCTATATATAGTAATTAAAAATAGAAACTGTATAAGACTTGAAAAAATAGAAACTATACAAGAGGTCAAGAATTCTTCATAAAAATAAAAATGTTTCATAAGCATCAAATTCTAATGTAAACTTGAATTGCACTGAATATTAAAAAAAAATTCAGTGAGAGAACAGATTTTAAAAAGTCGTTTTAAAGCTGAGAATTAGGGGCGCCTAGGTGGCTCAGTCGGCTAAGCATCTGGCTTCAGCTCAGGTCATGATCTCATGGTCCGTGAGTTCGAGCCCCGTGTCAGGCTCTGTGTCGACAGCTCAGACCCAGAAGCCTGCTTCAGATTCTGTGTCTCCCTCTGTCTCTGACTCTCCCTTGCTCGTGCTCTGTCTCTTGCTCTCACTCTCTCAAATAAAATAAAATGAAATAAAAATAAAGCTGAGGATTAGAAAAAGTCTGGCAATTTCCTTTCAAGACCCAGAACTCAATTTATGTGTTCGAGAAGTGAATAAATCCTACATTTACTTCTAATTCTTTATGTTACAATATTTAAAAAATCAAACCAACACAAAAGGAGCATCTTATAAAATGCTGCACACACTGCATGGCTTGGAAAGAGTTTGCTTTTATTTTTATTCCAGTGTCAAGTGACGGTAAAGTCCTGATTCAGCTTAAAAACAGAGAGGTTGATATTTATAAATACAAGGTATAAATGAGAGGCAATTAATTTAACCTATAACCTTCCCATTTTTGTTTGTTATTAATATGCTTCAAGTTCAAACATTTTTAGATGTTCTTACCTCACTTGCTTGTTGCAGACCTAGCTAAAAACCATACCTAATATATCTGAAAAGATGTGGCTTATCGCTATGACCACATCAACCAGTATAACCCCAAATAGAGGGAAACTCTCTACCGAGCCATAAATCAGAAATGTCCTTCTGGGGGAGCCTGGGTGGCTAACTTGGTTAAGTGTCTGACTTCAGCTCAGGTCATGATCCCGCAGTCAGTGAGTTTGAGCCCTGAGTCAGACTCTGTGCTGACATCTTGGAGCCTGGAGCCTACTTCGGATTCTGTGTCTCCCTCTCTCTCTGCTCTTCCCCCTCTCATGCTCTGTCTCTCTCTGTCTCTCAAAAATAAATAAGTGTTAAAAAAAGATTAGAAATATCCTTCTGGAGCAGGACTTAGGAAACACGTTTTATCTTTCCTTTCTGAGGACTACGTAACTTCAGCCTGCCCAGAAAATACCACAGCACGCAAAGCCCCTTTTATCCAAGTCAAATAATCTTTAAGGTGGAAGCTGGTAATTAATGTTCAAGGAGTATAATTTGCTCTGCAAAACTGGATTCATTCCACTCTAACTGGATTTTGGGCTCAACGTCTTTTCCCTCAAATCCAGAATGGTCATTCTTTCTGTGATATGCGTCAGACAGAAATCTCCATTTTAGTGGGTCATTCTTTCTGTGACTGAAGTCTCCATATTAATCAAAATCGCTCTGTCTTTTGTCACCGAAACTTGACTTGGAATTCTAGTATACTCTGCATTCAACTCAACACCTCCTCAGCAAGTCTCTTTTCCTTAGGCCTTCATATGTGCCTCTGTGGTTAATGCAGTTGCAAACAGAGAAGATTCTGGAGGTAATATGTCTGTATCCAAATCTGTCTCTGTCACTTATGATATGAAACTGTGGGAAAATTTCCCCATAGTGGAGATTCCTCATTTCTAGTGGAAATGTGAACTAGTGCAACCACTTTGAAAAAGCAATTTGGTGTTATCATGTAAAGTTGAATATTTGCATTCTCTACAACCCAGTGATAGCTTACTGATGTATACTAAGGGGCATGCCAAAGAATGTTCATATATGTCACTCAGGTCCCACAAAAATGCCGTGAGATTTAAGATGGATGCATAGCACCTTTTTTAGCACCTCCTCCCCATCCTTCAGTGTTTATGGCAGACATCTCTAATCCATCCCAGATCCCTTTCCTGCTAAGTCCAGTCTTAACCTCACAGTTCTTTTTTTTTTTTTAATGTTTATTTATTTTTGAGAGAGCGCGTATGCACGCGCATTAGCAGGGGAGGAGTAGAGAGAGAGGGGAACTGGGATTCGAGGTGGGCTCCACACTGATGGCTGGAACTCATGAACCGTGAGATTATGAGCTGAGCCTAAGTTCAAGCCTCAACCGATGGAGCCACCCAGGTGCCCCCTCACAGGTGACACTGCCACTCAGCTGGAATCTTAAGAAGAGTCTTCTGCATTCCCGGCTTTAGGAGAACTAGAGGCATTGGGACTGAGTCTACAGCACTTGCACTTTATTCCAAATTGTTTGGTTTGGAAAGGAGGTAACGATAAAACAAGTTTCCAAATGCTTATTTCCTCCTTCTTTGTATATCATCTCATCCTGAAAGACAGGCTCATGTCATTAACACTTGCTTGTCGTGTTTTCCCTTACGTTTTTAAGAACTGAATTGGTTCTTAAAACCACTGTAATGGTTTTACAGTGCAAAATTAAGTTCTCGTCTCTTAAATACTTTTTTTACCAGACTCTTTTTAAAAAAATTTATTTATTTTGAGAGAGAGAGAGAGAGAGAGAGAGAGAGAACAAGCTGGGGAGGGGCAGAAAGTTAGGGAGAGAGAGAATCCCAAACAAAGCCTGATGCAGGGCTTGATCCCATGAACCATGGGATCATGACCTGAGCTGAAACCAAGAGTTGGAGGCTTAACCAACTGAGTCACCCAGGTGCCCTAACTTCTTGTCCAAATGTCAGACTTATTTTGCTTTTAGAATCCATATTGATCCGTTACATAATGCAGCTAATTTTCAGCTGTCATTCAAGTGTTTATGACATTTTGTCTTTGGGTTATTGACACTGACTTTCTACAAGTTACTTAGGCCTCTTTTGTATGTAGCAATCAGTGGAAAACAAAAATCTAAAAAGATACAGGAATAGGTTATATTAACATTCCTTAGATCTACACACAGATTCCCAAAATAAGCACAGAAATTGCCAATTCTGTACTTTCATTCTTCCCAAATGTTGATATATTATCCTTAGCCACAGTATATATTGTAGTTCTTTCCGGCAAATAGGTGTAGAAGGAGAAACACTGAGTCACTGTGCAATAATTTTAAATTATGAGGGCAAAGGAACAAGAAAAAAATATAAGGTTTTACATATAATATAATTTTCAGTGTTTCCTGTGGCTCATGGTCTAGGCTTTTTATTTTCTGAAATTGAGACCCTGGTTAATAAGGGATTACTATAGAAACAGTGTAGGTGGTTCAGTGTCAATTTAGTTAAAAGATACCTTTCTGAAAAGGAAAGAAAATCCTCACAGCTTTAGATTAACTTTGTCACCGAGGCGAAGTTCCTCAACGAACTTCTCTTTCCATTAAAAGAACAAGTTTTATGCTTGAGAGACGACTTGGATTAAATTGATGCCCTTGGAGCCAAAGGTCATATAGAATTTCATCCCCAGAATAATTCATGAGCAGTGTTTGTTTCCAGTAAGGTCCAGATCCAAGCCTTAAACTGGTCAAGAACTAAGGTGGCAGGCAAGGAAGCCAATTAGAAACACTTTCTCTTTGAGATGCTGGTCTCGCTTTTAGGAACCTGTACTCCCCAAAGATGCTTCTTTTTCAAGTTGGATCGAGTACTTGACAATGAGGTTCACAAGCTCTAAGAAGTTCTTCACTAGGTCTAAAAGCTGGGGGAAGAAGGAAAGCACACTTCAGACCTGAGTGACATCGCATAAGACTCCAAGAAACGCAGAGGTCAAGGGCACTGGAAATTAAGCTTCCTTTACCCATTTTGAGATAGAACAATATTGGAAACGTTTGTAAAGATGATGAGTTTTTCTCATCCCTTGATAGCCATGTAGTAGGTCTGATAACACTTAATTTTAGTAATACTACAGGAGTATATAAAATGATTTTTGATGGTGAGAAGCTAGAAATGGAAGTACTAATAATTGAATATTATAAATCCTGAAATTAAGGCGCATACATTTTAGTTACTATTCTGAAGTTAACACAATAGACTCATGGCCTACCTAACCAGGATACCCTCTGCCATACTTATGTTAATTTTCAACTATTCTCTGTCTCTCTCTTTCTCTCTCCCTCCATCCCTTCCTCCCTATTCCCCCCATAAAAGGCAGTTTTGCATAACGGCTAAGAGCATTGACCTAGAGATTCAAATGCCTGGCTCTTCTACTCTCTCGCAGTGTGACTAAAGACAGCATCTTTGCCATCATATTGCTACAGGTTCCTCATCTAGATGGGGTTAATGATAGTACCTACCTCAGCTGGGTGTGGTAAAGACTAAATAGGTGATTACAGGTAAAATGCCTGCACAGAGTCAGGCTTCCAATACATGTTAGATGGTAGAATCCATCCCCATAGCTTCCTCTGTGAAGAATTGCCTTCTTTCCTTCTGACTTTTTTTTTTTTTTTTTATCCACAGTCACCATCAACTCACCTGTGTTTGGACGGCCCCTCATCTCAGTCTTGGTTAACACCCTTCTTTCCAGATTTCCTGTGTGTCGCTTCACTATAATTCTTAGTCTGTAATTGTTTCCTGGTCTGTGGACGAAGAGATCATGTTGGACAGGGAAGTTAGAGGGTGGGTTCTGCTCGGTAACGAGGTCATCTGGGTCTGTGAAGAGACGGCGTCAGAAGGGACAAGAATGGAGGCAAGGATGCTGGTAAGGAGGCAGTTGCAGCCTTCCAGAGGAAGGCCAGCCCTAAGACAATGGCAGTGGGGATGGAGAGGAGGCAGGGGAAGAGGAGCTAAAGGAGGAGGCAGAACCTACAGAATCTGTAGTGGCTGGGTTTCTGACTCACACAGTTGGGTCTGGAGATACAGATCGGAGGTCGAAGCTGTGCTGGGGGTAGCTGAAGTAATGGGCATGAGTAGGATCGCCAGGGAGCAGTACTGTACGTAGGAAAAGGAGGAGAGGGCTGCGCAGATGTCTGAGAAGTACCAACATTCGAGGATTGGATAGAGCAAGAGGATATCAAGAAACTTGAGATCAAAGCCTAAGGCAGAGAACGTGAGCCAAGGCAGAGTGATAAGACCTGAGAGAGTGATAAGACCTGTGCCACTGAGCTCTAAGTTGTACTGGACCAATGAGTGATATTTTAAAATTTACCAAAACTTGATGAAACAAGAAATAAATATTTGTTAAGCCTCCACAGATGCCCTAAATTTCTAGGCTTAGAAGTGGCAAAAAGGAAAAAAAAATAGAAAGAAAGAAAGAAAGAAAGAAGAAAAAAAGAAAACATTCACATTGAAATAAGAGGTTTACATAAACACAGAGCTACTGCTTTTGAATGTCAGCAATCAAAACAAAAAGGCAGGGGCGCCTGGGCGGCTCAGTCAGTTAGGTGTCTGACTTTGGCTCAGGTCATGATCTCACGGTTTGTGAATTTGAGCCTCACATCTGGCTCTGTGCTGACAGCTTGGAGCCTAGATAGAGCCTGCTTCAGATTCTGTGTCTCCCTCTCTCTCTGCCCCTGCCTTGCCCATGCTTTTTCTTTCTCTCTCTCTCTCAAAAATAAATAAACATTAAAAAAAAAAGGCAAGGATCAAATTGTGAAAAATGTTTGCAAATATTGATGGTCAGGGAAATATCGTCTTTAGAAAAAGTCCTTATGTAAATTATGGAAGTGCCCCTAAGAATGCAATAGTTCAGTGGGTAAAGGCCTTGATGGGAGAATTCGTAAATGTTCTTACCACAAAAAACAATAATTATTGGACCTGGGGAGGCGTTAGCTAATGGTAAGGTGGTAATCATATTGAGATATATAAAATGTATCAAATCAATACACTGAACACCTTAAACAATATTATACATCAATTATATTTTAATTAAAAAAGGAACAAAAACAACTAACAGGTATGTTGGAAAATGTTTATTTTCACTACTAGCAAAGAAGCATATTTTAGCATAAAGAGGTACTCTTTTCCTTTCATTAATTAGCAAAAAAAGAAATTTAAATAATAATATAACAGTTCTAACAAGTATTTGGTGAAGCCATTCCTAATAATTGCTGTTGACATGTGTATATGGGTTTAGACTTTGGGGAAAAGTATTTATTGGAATGAATCTGGAACTATAAATTATTCTTATAGAAAGTTTTGCTAGTGTCTCTTAAAAAAATCCAAATGATAAAATATAAGTATAAAGTATTTTTTGTTAAGTCACAAAAATAATAATAAGTAATTATGAAAAGATGAGAGTTTACCAGGAAGGCTGTTGTTAAATAACATACAATGTGGCCTGTTATGAAGTTGTTGTAAATAAGGGTTATAAAGATCATGTAATGACCCTGTAGAATGACTGTGACATATGTTTGTGAATTAAAAACAGGGTCTATATTTATATGTACACTGAATATAGCTGTGTAGAAAATGGATATTAGAATCTGGAGAGAGCAACAGCATGTTAACATGGCTGGGCTAAGTGTTACTTTTCTTTTATTTGCCACCATTCTTGGTTTCTCATTAGGGTGCTTATAGAACTAAAATGAATAGAATCACTGAATAGTTATTAGGTCTTCATTTATTTTTCTCTTTTCAGGCAAAATGAAACCATACCATTCAGTCTTTGATGGGATATGCTCTTTTATCATTAAAACTGTCTTGATGAAAATTATCCATAAGTCAAGAAAAATAATTCTGATGCTAATATTTGTCATCGAATGACACATTTACTGCCACTCTTAAGAAAAGTGACCCACTGATGATAATGACTAATGGTGATGGTCATTATGATTATAATGATGATGGTACAGTGAAGGTAGGTGAAAATTTAAAACTTTCAAAGTTCTTCTTTTGTGTTATCTCATTTGATTCTGTTTTTAATTGAAATGCTATTGCCTTTTATTTTATTTTAATTTATTTTGAAAGAGATATAAAGAGCAAAAGGGGAAGGGGCAGAGAGAAGAGATAGAATCACAAGCAAGCCCCACACGGTCAGCACAGGACCTGACACGGGGCTTGAGCCCATGAACTTGGAGAATGTGACCTGAGCCCAAGTCAAGAGTTGGACACTTAACTGACTGAACCACCCAGATGCCCCTTCATTTGATCCTTAATAGAATTCTATGAGGTTGGCAGGACAGCTATTACAAAGTAAGGTGTTATTATTTATTGACTGTGTGGGTAGAGACTCTGGGGATATTACTACCCATATCCAAAAGTGAAGATAATAGTATGTCTGCCAGCATTTTGTGTAGATACGGTAAAGTACCTGGTATTACGCCTGTTGATAGTGGGCACTCAGCCAATAGTGACTCTAATTCTCTAAACAGAAGTATGAACCTAAAGGGGACATTGATCAAACACATTGGATATCAAATGTGTTATAGTCTCCTGAATGAATATATATCATTCATCTGAAGGTTTATGGCCCAGAAGTCATGGCCCACCACCTTGGATGTTTTCAGAGTTCCCCTTTGGAGTTCCAGGAAGGGGATCACAATAAAATTGCAAAAGAAGCTTTTACAGTTTCCTGAAAGGTCAACCAAAAGCATTGGAAGAGCCATTCTTAATGTTAAGTGTGCTTACCTCTCTCCATTTTCCTTAAACCTTCAGTGCTGGCTATCACTAGACTATACTAACGTAATATGATATCCAGTGTCACACATGATGCATTTTATTTTTAATATTTTGGATTTATGGAACAATATTTCATAGCCCTCTTCAAAGTGGTCTCTATGGCTCCCAGGTGTTCTGCCTTCTGAACTTATGTGAAAACTAATGGTCTAGGCCGGTGGATTTGGCATGATTTTCATGAATATATTCATGTACAATATATTTAGAAAGATTAAATTTTACAAGTGTGAAGATTAGTCCCAATTTCCTTCAAATACAGATCTTAAACAAAGACATGGGAATACTTCTTGCTTGAAATATATGTGTCAGGAGCT
This sequence comes from Paguma larvata, assembly GCA_030068075.1. NCBI lineage: Eukaryota > Metazoa > Chordata > Mammalia > Carnivora > Viverridae > Paguma > Paguma larvata. Next base: position 165,948,480 of record CM057823.1, read on the forward strand.
TTTTGATGAATAAGAAAAATCAACATAAATGGATGCATCTTGGAAACTATAAAGCCCTACGTGGGTGTAAGGCATTATTACACTTTTTTGCTGATGTGTTCTATGATTTTGTTCTTTAACTTCTATATCTTTGTGCTTCATCTTCTTAACTGAACTATAAATCCACAAAGGTAGGGATTATCACTGCTACCCATAGGGGAACCCTCATAGTACCGAGCAGTTTTATGTACAACTGTAAACATCTAGAGAGCTAAGACTTGATTTTACTACTTTTTTTGACTGTGTGACCAAGGGAAAGTTACTCAAGTTACCTTACCTTTCTGAGTTTCTGTTTCCTTATCTACAAAGGAGATTTATAATAATATCAAACTCAGGATTTCTGCAAGATTAAATGTGATAAGAGACCTATCAGATGAGAGTCACTTCGTAAAAGTTAGATTTCTTCTCCTTCTTGCTTTTTGGAATGCTGAAATACCTAACAACTCTGATTTATTTGGACTTATGTGTTCCTGGATATACCGCACTGTAAATTCACTGTATTCAAATGACAATAACTTTTCAGCAGATGGTGCACTACTGAATTGCTGCTGTTACTTTGAGACCATATTTAATGAATCACAGTAGATTTTACCCTTTGGTTTCACAGAAATTAAAGAGCTTTTTTCTTTTAATCTTCCAGGTCAAAATCAGGAAAATATGTCTTCTGCGATGAATTAATATGTGGTCATTAGCAAATCTGTACCCCAACTTGAGGTCTTGTTTGTAGGTGTAACAGGTGAGAGCTCCTGAGCTCATTATAAATTCCGTGAGTCATTTGGTTAATTCCTTCATTGATGATGCTAAATTACCCTGCATAATGAAGCATCTGTTCAGAATAAGAATAAGATTGTGACAGGGTCTGGACAATTGACCAGCTCTCCGTGTCTAGACAGAGGCTGTTAAGGAGCATTAACAGACAATGAGCCAAAAACTTCCCTGAAATCTAATTCAACAAATGTTAGTTTTACAGAATATAATACACCACCCAGTTTTCCTTTATTGGATGATGTCTTTCCATGGGGTCTCTGATCCCATCTTTTTCTCCTCTGGAACACTTCAAGTTTGACTTGCTGACTTCAGATTTTTTTTTTTTCCTAATTCTTGAGGTGGTGTAGTGTTGACTAAAAAGCTTACTCCTTCCCTATTTTTCCTTCACCTAAGTTTAAAGTTCCTAACATTTAATGCACATCTTTACCTGTGACTGTTACCATTTGTTGAGAATATCATTAGGATGCTGGTGTGGGTTAGCGTGTGTGGGTTGGGGAAGAGTCTTGTTTGTGGTATTTTGAGACCGAAGACTCATAGTTGACAATTTGAGTTCGACTTTACTAAAGACTTAAACTTTTCAATGATTTTCTGTGCCTCAGCCAGTTTTCCTCCAATATTATTAGAATATAAAGTCCACTAGAACATGGGTTTCCCAGGGGCAGAGATTTGCCTATGTTTTTTGTTTACCTGCGCTGAACAGGGCCTGCCCCATGTTAAGCATGTGATGAATAATTGTTGAGGGAAAAGGATCTAAAAATAAGAGACAAAGATGTGAGCCTTCTTCAATGGCTGTTTATTCTATTCCCATTTATACTTGTCTCACTGCACTTTTCTTTCCCTGGAAATAGAATTGTAAAAGATGTATAAAGAAGAGGAGAGAGTATAGGACCACTTCTTTGAGCTCATGGCTTGAAACTTGGAGTCCCCTCTGCAGATGGTGTGGTGAGTTGAAATAGCTCATAGAGGTCCCCAGAAAGGGCTGCTTTCCACAGAATACTAAGAGGAAGTCTGCACAGCTGCTTTCTTTGGAAGTAGTCTTCAGGAAGTTCCTATCCTCTAAGCTGAATGCAGCTTAATGTAGGAGCTGACTATGAGTCCTCAGCTGTGGTGGCCTTTTTAAATAATATCTTTCACAAACATCAACCCCACATTTGTAAACATATGCCACATGTCTTTTGAGGTGAAATTGGTTTAACTTCAATGTATTGCACAGAGAGAAGATGAAGTGTCTGGCAAGTTGAAGAATTTCTTCCAAAAGTCTCCGCTGAATGGGGTAACGTTAGTAAGAAACGTCTTTGAGACACAGTTTCCTTATCTACGTAAAGAAAGTGATTCATGCCCTGCTCAATAAATGTTGGTTGAATGAATGAAATATTTATTGTATGAATAAGGAAGAATCTTCATATATTAGTGAGTCATCATATATGTTTTTGTTCGAGGAACCGGATTGCAGGGTGTAGTTAGGGCTCATTAGTCTGAGGTAGAAGATGTGGGCCCAGTCTTGGTGATGTTACTCATCCTGGAAGTGTGGTGGGCATTTTTGGCTTCCGCCCAAGCATCTATTACTCAGAGCCCTAATTTCTCTTTGTGAAATTCAAAGTTCTCTTATTCTCAGACATGAGAATGATTTACGTTGATTAATCTCAGTCAGCATCAAGGATACTTGCACGGGGGTGTTGGGAAAGCTAAGCTAAATGAGTTAGTATATGCAAAGCACTTAGAACATTGCTTTCCTGGTCCTTAATAAATTTTGTTGTTACACAGACCAATATTTTCTTTGTTTATGAATAATTTCTACAAGGTCTTGCAACAATACAAATCATTGGGATAAATGACATTCTGCTGTTTTATATTAAACTTCACAGCCTCTCTTCTTTTTTATGAACTCATTCAACCAAGTAGCCAATCCGTTTTTATGATGCAGCCGGTACGTGTACTATATTATTGCATTATGTTATTACAATAGCATATAAAAGCAAAACCAACATGGTTTATGTTTTCATGGAGCTCACAAGACACTTGTCTTATTCAGAATTTTCGTTCACCTCAAGAGTCTGAAGCCAAGACTTTCCATCATACTTGGTGCAAATGAATAAAATGCCTATAGTTGCAGCAAGCAAAAAGCCCATTTTTACCCATTCATAACTTAATTGGATGTAACTAGACAGTTTGATAAGTCTTACATTATGTAAAGTTTTCCCCCTATTTTGTAGTGTCTAGTATACAAAAAGGTAAGAGGAAATACAAGGGAGATCCGATATGTGGATTCAGTTGCTTGGAGTACTTTTATTTATTTATTTATTTATTTATTTACTTACTTACTTACTTACTTACTATTGAGAGGCAGAGAGAGACAGAGCATGAGAGGGGCAGAGAGAGGGGGAGACACAGAATCCGAAGCAGGTTCCACGCTCCCAGCAGTCAGCGCGGAGCTCCATGAGGGACCCGAACCCACAAACCGCGAGATCATGACCTGGGCCGAAGTCAGACGCTTAACTGACTGAGCCACCCAGGCACCCCATGGAGTACTTTTAAATTAAGGCACGGAAAAGCCACCAAATATATTTTCAGTAACATTGGATGCTCTCACAAAAGCCCTCCTTGGCCCCTGTGGAAAAATCTGTAATTTTTTATTCTGTTTTATGGAATCATATATAAAAAATAGTACATTTGGCTTTCCTAATCAAAGTAGCGTGTTTGAGATGGCAGGCTTTTGAACTCAGTATGTCTTGCAAATAAAGGTTGAATCTATTCTTATGCCCTAATTATCTCCCCTTATTCCCCATTTCTCTGGGGGAAATTTATTGGGGAAAAAATCTAGTGATAGTAGGCTTATATAATGCCCCCATAATTTGAAGCAGTGTATTTTTTAAATGTATTAAATAAGGGTTGATAAAACATACAAAGCTTGGAGACTCTTCAGATTTCAAACACTATGGGTATTTCACTTGATTGTAAGGATTTCTCTCCCAACCTTTTTATCCTGGTAAGCTCCTGCTCAATCCTGCAATACCCAGTTCAAATATCATGTTCTCCAATCTCCCATCCTCTCTGCTTTCCTTACTCTGAGTATTTCCTCCTCAGAGCAATAACTATAGTTTGTAAGTATCACTGTCATTGCTCTTATCCCATTGCACTTAGGTACTTGTTGATCAGTATAGATTTCTTTCTATGGTGTGAGTTTCTGGAAGTTGGAGTTGGTGCCTCACTTGTAATTACAGATCTTATACATAGCAAGTTGCCTATTCCAGAGTAGCGGCCCAGTAAACATCTGTGGAATGAATGAACAAGTATCTCCCATTATGTGACCTGGTCAGGCTTTGGGTTTACACGGAAATTAGATGGTGCATCTCTGGAGGCTCAGGATGTTAAAGACTCAGATTAAAAAGACTGCAATTATTGGTTTGGTGGAAAGGCCCAATCCTGCTAATCCTTTTGGGGAAATCCGTGATTCTGTGTTACTTTCCCTGAGTCTAGGTCAATGGATACATAGTAAGCCATACAAAAGCGGAGGGAATATATATACTTTGCTATAACATAGCATTTATTATTATATAAAGCATCCTCCTTAATACTATCTTTGGTGAACTATTAGCTTTTTGAAAACAATTTGCCTGTCTGCATGCCCATGTTCATTACAGCATTGCTCATAATAGCCAAGATATGGAAACAACCATATCATTATATTAATAGAATATTATTCAGCCATGAGAAAGAAATAAACCTGTCATTGGAGACAACATGGATGAATGTTGAATCATTGTGCTAAGTTACGTAAGTCAGACAGAGAAAAACAAACACTGTATGTTATTTACTTTTATGTGGAATCTAAAAACCTGAACTCATAGAAACAGAGTAGAATGGTGGTTACTAGGGGTTGGAGGGTGGAGGAACTGGGGAGATGTTAAGGGTATAAACTTGCAACTAGTAGATAAATAGGTTCTGGAGACTTAATGAATAAAACAGTGATTATAGTCAATAATATTGTATTATAAACTTCAAAGTTACTAAGAGATGAGATCTTTATTGTTCTAACCACAAAAAATGGGAATTATGTGATATGGTAGAGGTATTGGCTAGCACTATGATCGTAATCATTGTAGTATACAAATGTATCAAATCAATACACTGCACACCTTAAACTTACTCAATGTTACATGTCAATTATACTCAATTTTAAAAAGGGAGGGAAAAAGAAAATGATGTGATAGTTATTCTAGAATGCATAAAAGACCAAACAAACAATTTCCGAGGGCCTGATAGTCTTCAAAATCACATAGTAACAGAAACTGTGGATTAGCTATGCCCCAAACTCCTTTGCCTTATCTCCCTCTACTTTGGAGAATACGAAGCTGAAACATCTTACCAGCTCTCTCTGCAACCAGTGGTGATCATAGCATGCATATCTGGCCAATGAGACAAAGGCAGAAATCTCCAAGGAGGCCTTCCTTTCCCAAAGTAAAAGACAAAGGCTCACTTCTTCTTCCTGCTTGCAACCTGGATATGATGGCTATAGGGACAGGAGCCATATGATACCATAGGGACTAATGCCACAACCAGAGATGATAGGGTAGGAAGATGGAAGCAGACTTGGCATGGACGATACTATTGAACCATCCAACCAACCCTGCATTGCTTCCTTGGGCCCTCTAATGATGTGAGCTAAATAGACTTGTTTGTTCTAGCCATTGCAATGGAGTTTTCTGCTCCTCTCAGCCAAAGACAAACAACAACTGATAAAAGTTCCAATTGGATAGGCTTGTTTATGCTGCAGTATATGAGCAACCTGGAAGTTTCAGTGGCTATGTACAAAAAGAGTTATTTCCTGCTTCTGGTATGCTCCTGTGATTTAGGGGACTCTCTAGGGAGCTGATGTCCATGAGTTAGCTCATCATTGCAGGAATTATGGCAATTTCATGTCAACACATGCCACCATGATCACCAGCAGCAGGGGGAAGATGGATTCATTCAAGTACAGTTAAATACTCTGGCCAAAAGTGACACACTTCAGATCTGCATGTATTTCCCTGGCCAAACCAAATCACCTGTCAGGACTAACCTTGAGGGCATAGAGAACAAGATATCCTTGCATACCTGGAAAGAAGAACCTATAACTATGGGTGAGCAGCCTCGATATCTTCCACCATTTCATTATTATTTGCAAAATGAAGGAACGATGTTGAAAATAATGACAGGGCAAAGATGTAAAGATGGTTTGATAAAATGTATTGAGAGCAAGATCCTTCAGGTCTAGTATAGAAAATAATACAACCCTTTTTATCTTTCCTCCATGGTATTGGTTCGGGCAAGTCTTTGCTAGTAACTGGCATGGAAAGAGGTATGATACACACAGTACACACACAATGCAATAGAACTCGGAGACATTCTCATTCACTCACTGGTGATTTTCTGAGAGCTTTCTTATTTTTCTCCTCTAAATGTTGAATCTGCTGTGATTGTAAAGATGAAATAGGAAGAAATGCTGCTGACCTGTAATTGCTCAGGACACTTTCCAGCTGCCCTCTCAGCAGGTGCTTCTGGGTAGCTTGTTTTCTCATCATGGTAACTCCAGTAAAGTGATTTTTAAAAGTGTCTGGGAGTTTGGTAACATAACTGAGTTGAATCATGATTCAGAGCACCAGGCTTTCACGTGAACTCAATGCAGAAGCTGTCCACACACTATAGACAGGGTACATAGCTCAAACTTCAGCCAATAAAATGTGCCTTTCTTTATTGGTGCTCTGTTGTGTTATCATGGACATTCAGTGAGTGGAAAGGGAATGAGAAAGTGTGTGGGGGAAAAGCCCTTCTCACAGGGTTGGGTCTGCTCCTGGGTACAATGTTTCTTGCTGTGATGATCTTTGAAGTCAGATACTTGGGGCTTCTATACCATCTCTGACTCTTTATGGTTTGAATGGCTTAGTCACATCCCCTTCTTAAACCTTAGTTTGCTCATCTGTGTAATGGAGATGATACCACCTATCTCACAAAATTTCTGGGAGGATAGACAATTGTAAGGAAATTGAGATTTATTTGATTTACTGTTTTATTGCTTTCTCCTGTCCCCTGTGGGTTTCTTTTTTCTAAGTAGAGAGAAAATAATCGTGGGTAAGTTGGTTTAGATTTTTTAAAGTTGACTTATTTATTTCGAGAGAGAGAGAGAGAGAGAGAGAGAGAGAGAGAGAGCGTGCATGCAGGGGAGGGATACAGAGAGAAGGAGAGAGAGAATTCCAAACAGCGTAGAGCCCAAGGTGGGGCTCAATCCCATGAACTGTGAGATCATGACCTGAACAGAAATCAAAAGTTGGAAGCTTAACTGACTGAGCCACCCAGGCATCCATGGTTTAGATTTTTTAAAATCAGAATAAATCTTTTAAAGTTCTTACCTAAAAGCTCTCTTTTTAAAGTATTATACTTCATTAAAATACTTCAGACCTAATAAGAAAAATCCAGTTCCTTTCTTCTCAGAAGTCTTTAGAAAATTATGTTATAAAAATTCAAATTCAAATTACTTTTCTCTCCTTTTTTTTGTGTGTGAGAGAGACAGCATGAGCATGAGCAGGGGAGGGGCAGAGAGAAAGGGAGGGAAAAGGAGAATCTCAAGCAGGTGCCATGCCTAGTGTGGAGCCTGACAGAGGGCCTGATCTTACGACCTTGAGATTAAGACCTGAGCTGAAATCAAGAGTCATATGCTTAACCAACTGAACCACCCAGACACCCCTTAAATTACTATTTTTTTTTTGAGTGGAGGTGTCCCAATACAAGATTCGAATACAGGGGGAAAATGTTTTGATTAAACTCTGGTCTCATTTTGTCTATTGGAGGCTAGATTCACTGGTGTCAGTGAAGAGGGTTGAGTTCAGGCCAGATGGAGACACCAGGGAGATGCAGGTGAGAAACTGTTGGCTGGTCAGGATGGATACCAGACGGGATAACATCATGAAATCCTCGGATGGTGGTTGTAATGGGTTCTGACCACTCCTAACTACAATAGCATGCATATGGCCAGGCAGATTAGGTTCAGCGCAGGGCCTTGAGGAACACAAGGGTGCAGAGAGAAATAAGAGTTGGAGGGTGATATAGATGGCAATATTGATAATAATTATAGCTAATAAATACTGACTTACAGCATGGTAATGTGTTAACGATAATAAAAAATGGCTAGTGTTTACTTAGAACTTTTGGTTGGGAGTCATGCTGAGTACTTCATGATTTCTATCTCATCTAATCTTCAAAATAACCCTATATAATGGTTTATATCATTACCCCCACTTTGTAGACAAGAAAACTGCAGCTTATTAATTTCAAGTATCTCTGCCAAGGAAATAAATGGTCAAATCACAATTTGAACTCAGTTCTGCTCGATTATGAATTCTGTTTCTTCTCCCCTGCTTTGCTATACTGTCTCCATATCAATGAGGTTGCAAGGGTTCTTCTGCTGCTTAAAAATGCTGCAGACATCAGACATGAGACAGCAAAGAAGTGAAGTAAATAGTTAAGAGAGGGAAAAGTTATTGGAGAGTTTTACTAGATTATGTGAGGAAGGTGAAATTGCATGTAGCTGACACTTGAACCCATCAACATGGAGCATCTCTAGCTCTTACTTGGTCCTGTCTTTTTTGCTTCCTGTTTGGCTACTTTGGTTGAGCACAGATGCCTCCCCTACACTCAATATAACCAACAAAGACTTTTCTCTTAGTTGGTCATAAATGTGATTTTAAAAGTGACGAATGCCGAGATCAGGGTTTGACAGTATTTGAGAAATATAGTGTCAGAATTGACTTCTTCCTTTCTTCTTGAAATATAGGGTGTTGAGGGAAAATAAGAGTAATGCCTTAAAACTAGTACCCACTCTGTTCAATCTCAGGGCAATCTCATAGTTGGTGGACAGAATTCCAGCAACCAAACGTAATTTCAAAGCAACCCAAGTATTTCATACATATTCTTATATTTCCTAAGCATCATGATTCTTAGACTATCCACTCAATTCTAAGTATCTCCAATTTTCTGTTCCATCAACTGCATTCAAATACTGCAGTTGTCCCCATATGACTTGCTTCAAAATTCCCTCTAAGAGTTCCCTACTAGTCTATGACTACAAGATCTTGTCCTTTCCCTCTTAATTCTTTTTCTGCATCATAAAGCTCCTCTTCTCATTGTGGAAGACCCGAAGAAAATGAGAAGGTCAAGGTCAAATCCTCAGCAGTGGCTGCATGAAGAAGAAGCCTGGAGAGAGATACTCTTCCACTAGTAACTTTTGTCCCATAGCACAAGCATTGGCTGACCACCAACTCTTGAGGTAGGGGGAGAGGATGGGTAGGACAGCTGTTTTCACATATGGCATAGAAAGCATTGTGGTGGTACTAGGTAGACCAGTTTGCCATCTTTAATATGCAGGCCCTCAGTTTCTGATTATCCAGAGAGTCATGAAAAGCTATTTAAATTTAATTTTGCACTGGAGAACACTGTTAATGTGGGCAGGCTCACCGAGGCAGCTCTCAATTATGCTGAAATATTCAATGAGGGACATGTTTGGCCTCTAGAAGTAATTCATACTCAGTAGTCCAGAAAGAAGAGCCCCCAGTAGGATAAATGAGAGTATCTTTCTACCATACAAAAACAAAATGTATTATTGCTTCAAGCCAAACACCTACAGTTGATAATTGTATCTCATTATGGTTCCTTAACCCTCACTTCACTAATCTTGCTTAGTGCAGAAGGCAAATGTTTATTAATTCGAGGGCAGATTAAAAGCTTGATAGATTTTACTATCATGCCCAAGAGAGCATTGTTTGAAAAATATAATTGGTGTTTAGCAAATTGTATGCAGACTTTGAGTGCAGCACTCTCTACTCAGGTTTAGTGCGTTATTTTCTGAACTGTGTCAAGTTGCGAAAACTTTGAGTCAGCTAAAAATTTCAAAGTAAGAACCATTAGGTAATTCTAGAGCCAGGTATGCAGTTTAAAACAAAGAATATGATAACTGTATTTTTGGAAGAGGGTTTATTTTTAAGAAGTAAGATTTATACTGTTGAAGTAGACAATACGGAAAATAAGGTTGACTTAATTTACTTTACCATCTCTATAAATAAGAGATGTATATGAGCTGACCCAGGATTTAGTGGTCCCATCAAATAGCAAAATTTTTATATGGGCTGAGGGCTTATGATCATATATATGCTGGGTTTTATGGAAGAAGCCGAAACAATAATAATAGTAGTAAAGGAGACCATAAAAGACTAAAATGTCAGAGTAACCAGAAACCTGACTGTGACCAATAATCCGACAGTTTTCCTATAAAACCTTTTATCTTCATGCCTAATATGTATGTAAAATGGAGACATTTGTGTTTTGTGTTCGAGTACCAACTGATAATTTAAATCCAGTCTCCATTTCTCCCCATATCCCTTTAGTAATAGAACCTCTCAGATTTTGACTGGGCACGTTGCTGACAATGTGTCATTTGATGGGGCCATTTGGCTAAGTTTCGGCCAAGGAGATGTGAGCAGATGTGACGTGTGCGACTTCTAGCAAATGCCCTATGAATGAAGACGCAAGCTTGGACTTGGCCTCTCTCCTGCTTGCTGCTTGCATGCATGATATTGGTAGTGGAGCAGACACTTTGGAAACAGGAATGGAGACTGGAGGTTGAGAATCATGGAGCTATCCTCCCACACCTTGTCTACCATTCCTGGGCTATTGCACAATAAATAAATAAACCTCTATTTTGTTGAACTCTCTTTGCTTTAAGAGCTTAGACTATGCCATAGTTAACATAGAATTCTAATATTTTGTGCCCATTCTTTGGGAGAGGGTTGTTAATGAGCAATCGAATGCTCTCAACAGGCAATTGGAAGAAGGACCCTTAAGTGAGTGTACAGTCCCTTCTAAATGGCGATGTGAATGAAACATGTTGGAAGGAAGGAGAAGATCCCATTACTTCTATGTAAAACATTGGGGAAAGCCTCACACAAAAAAAGGCATCACATTGAAGTTTGAATGATAAGTTGGGGTTTACCAGCTGGGAAAAATCTGAAGCAAAACTTGGAAAAATGTAGCTAAATATGTAGAGGTTCTGGTGAGATGCCTAAAGTAATTTTATGAAGCCATATTTGTAGGACTACTGTATACTTTAAGGAATTTGGTCTTTGTTAGATAAAAAAAAAAAAGTGTCAAACAACTTAAATTATGGAGTTGAAAGGATCAAATCTTTGTTTAGAAAAAACACTCTGGCATCTCTGTAAGAAAAACTGAAGTGGGGAGAAAGTGGAGGCAAGGCAGCACAGTTTCCAAATTCCGGGGGTGCCTGGGTGGCTCAGTAGTTTGAATGTCCCAACTTCGGCTCAAGTCATGATCTCACAGCTGGTGGGTTCGAGCCCTGCATCCGCATCGGGCTCTGTCCTGACAGCTCAGAGCCTGGAGCCTGCTTCAGATTCTGTGTCTCCCTCTCTCTCTGCTGCTCCCCCCTTCTCACTCTCTCTCTATCTCTCAAAAATAAATAAACGTTAAAAAATAAAGAAAATAATTTCCAAATTCCTGTTACTCATCTAAATTTTGTCAAGAGTTCTATCTATCTATCTATCTATCTATCTATCTATCTATCTATCTATCATCTATCATCTATCTAACCATCTTTCTATTTATCTATCTACCCATCATCTATCTATCATCTATCTCTATCATCTATCAATCTTATCTATCTGTCTAGTTTACAGTAAGTATATTTCAAAATTTGACCTTAGTATATTGTTTTTTAACATGTAATAAAAATACATCTTTTATTTTTAAAAAGCTTGTATATGTACCTCTTTAAACTATCCCGTGTATCTTCACAATACATATATGCCTTACTTATGACAAAAATTTGGCTGGTATGCACTGATGTGCTTTTTAAATTGTTAAAATATTGAAATACCACCTTACCAGTTGCTAAACAGTGGCTGCCCTGAGCTCTCGAGTGTCCCCCCTCCTCCCTAGAGCTCTGGCCGCCTGCTGAACCTCTAGAGACCCGGGACCTTCTCCTGATCTAGCAACTAGCACATTTCCAGGAACTGTCTTGCATTGCAGCTGACTTCTGTTCTGATTGGTCCAGCCTAGTCATAATTAGTTTTAAATATTTTGAACAGCAATCCTAGAAGCATATGTACAGATCACAGATTATTTTGCCTATAGAAGCAGCCTGAGGAAAGGATACAAGAGAACAAATGTGAGACACATGTTGAATATAAATGTAGAGGACTTGGTGACTGATTAAGTGTGTAAGTGAAGAAGAGGAAGAGTTAACAATTCTGGAGTTGTGCAAGCAGACAGTTGGTGATCCCATTAACTGGAAAATGGCTACTGGATACACAAACTTGGTTTTAGACATGTGGAGATTGAGATGGCGTTCCAGCTGATGACATTCCATCTCCACGTGGATGGATGCATTAGTATGTTGGCAAATGTTTAACAACTGACTTTCAAACAGTAAAGAAAAAAACCTCTTCTTTTAGAGGGTATAGCATTTGATTATTTCCATGGTGTAAATACTCCCACGATGTATATTTTTAATTTTGTATATTTTGCATATAGCAATGGAGCTATACTATGTATAGGCTTCTGATGCTTTTCTCATTGAACATTATGTTTGTGATTCCCTCATTTCATTTGCATAGCTGTAGTTCATTCATTGCACTGTTTGACTAATCCAAAATACACCTATCTCTTCTCCAATTGTTCATCTCTCTTCGTCTTCATTTTTGCTCGTTTCTTGGTTCTAATGTCATTTTGGCTCTATATTTTATCTTTTATACCTCTTCGGCTCCTTGTTTGACATGTGTGACCTCTGATTTGAAATACTGTCTGTAGCTATGCCTTTAGTACCTCTGCAAGACTTGTTAAATTTGTTTCATGCATTGGTTGTGTAAAATGTTCTACCCCATCTCTTGTCTTGCCCCTTTCTCCAAGACCCTGTCTTCTGGATTCTTCTTATCTCATGTATTTAAGGCAATAGTCACTTTATCCGTACCTTGACAGTCAAAGACTTATTTTGCCAAGAGAAGACTTGAGGATATAATGCAATTGTTTCTTCCTCTGGTTTAGGGGAATTATTATGGTTTTCATTTATAATATGACATATATATGTAAGAGGAAGAGCATACTGGTTTAAAGCTAAGTTTTCTTGGGATACCTAGGTGGCTCAGTTGGTTAAGCATCTGGCTTTGGCTCAGGTCATGATCTCAGGGCTCATGAGTTTAGCTCCCCATTGGGCTCTTTGCTGTCAGTGCCATCCCCTTCTCTTCATGCCCCTCCCCCGCTCACTCCTCCACTTGCACTCTCTCTCAAAAATATATAAACATTAAAAAAAATAAAACTAAGTTATCTTGACATTAGAAAGTTCACATATATAAAAACAGGTTAGAAAGGGATTGATGATATTTATAGAAAAGATTCATCATGTGATAAAATAGCAAAACTTCTTCAGTACATTTAATACATAACTTGATTTATTAAAAAACCTGTTCTACTGGCTAGAAGTTAATCTATTAAGTAAAGCATGATACATCTGAAATTATATTTGAAAACAGAGTCACTCTTTCCATAGCTTGCTTTTTATTTAATAACGCAAAACTTATTTTCCCCTTGAGGGAACAATGCAATAAATTTTATGACTTTTCGATTGCTAGCACCTTTTATTGAGAAGCAAAGATATACAGAGCTAAGAGAATTCAGAAAAAGTACAATGAAAACATAACTTTAAATAATTTCTAAAAATAGCAAGTGTTAAATCTCAGGAAAAGATTATGTTGTTGTGGATGTTGAGAATTTTCCCATTTGAATGGAGAGATGTAACGTTCTCACTATGCCCGTGTTGGTCCTGGGCTTTTCCCCTTCATGTCTCACATTCAGATGGCAAAGGAATGTATCATCTTAATTTTTAAAATTAAAAGAATAGTAATGTAGATTATGGAATGACGTATAATAATTATAATCATTAAAATTACATTTTCAAATAATACTTCTCTGTAATAAAATAACAGGATACCAATCTTTCCATAGTTTCCTTTAGTATCTTGGGATATTTTTTTCTTGTTTCCTATATATGTTTCAAAATTTCTTCAATGATCATATATTATTTTCACGGTGACCAAAATGTTTATATAAATAATTGAAGTCAAGTAGCTTCTGTAAGGGCCATTGTTTCTATTTATCCAAGTGATAACCCCAGAAAGTTAGTGGAAATGTGGATGTCACCATCATAACACAATCTTCTCATTCAACCTGGTCTAGTGACGTTATTAATTAGGTCACTGTATGACTGACTTTTCTACTCTTGTAATCTCTGATGTCAGAAGATCTAACTGAGGCAGTGGCATAATCAGAGTTGGTAAAAAGCCAAACTGGTCCTTTTTGTTTTTTCCCTTTATGACTTTCCTCTTCTCACCCTTGTAAGATAGCAAAGTTTTGAGATGCTATGCTATATACTGGGCATGTAAGGTTGATTTTGATTGCCATAATCACTAGAATAATAACGTATTCTGGGTTATGAGTCTTCAAGGTATTTTTGAGACTATAAATAAATATCAAAGCTTGAATTATTTTGGTCATATGAGTCAGAGAAATAGTCAGAGAATCATTAAAACCTCTGGGGTGGGGAGACCAACCCCAGTCAAAATCTTGTTTCAGGGGGACCATTCATCTTGTGACATCATTGAAATATCTTGCCAGATCATTCTGTAAGGGCAGCTTTATCAAAAATATATCAAATAGTAGGTTGATTGCACTCACTGGAAATAAAAATAAGACTTTAAGATGTTTTTTTCTTCTGTATCATTTTCTGTTGATTAGGTGGTATTAAGTGTTCAGTATGACAGAGTATTTTCCAGATTCTAATCATGTGATTTTATTATGAGAAACTCAGTCTTCAATGAGTAGGCAATTTAGATAAAATCAAAATATTCCTTGGCGCCTTTCTCTATTCCTTCTTCCTTTCATTCATTCTTTCTTAACTTCCTTTCTTTTTGGATTTGGGTTTGGGAAGGACTGTCCACTGCTTGGCAAAATTATACTTATTCTCCAGGGCTAAAGCCACACTGCTTCTTTGCCTCTCAACCATCTGGGAAGAATAAAAGCTGTTTCTTCCATGTTCCTATAGGACTTTGGAAATGATGCTAGGGTATTCCTTGCATGGTGTCAGAGCTTAGTTGCATATTTTTTACTAGATCATGCAGAGGGACCGTGTTGCACTCAGTTTTATATTCCCAGAGCTCAACCCAATGTCTGGTGCAGAGCTGGTCTTTCATGAATGGTGAACTTCTCTTTTTCTGGTGATGTAATGCTTTTCAAAAAATTTAGATCCTCCCTGTTTTCTCACTTGTGGGAGAACTTGAGAAATGGAAGGAAAAAAAATATCCAAGAGCTTTGCAGTTTGCATTCTATTCCCTCTAAATATTTAAATATAAACTAGAAATAGCCAATGTCCCTCACAAAACCCAGAAATGATTAAGCTGAACAAAACAAGTATTAAGATTTAAAAGTATGTGGGAGTTTCTTTGTTAGATTCAGTCCCCACTTTTATCAATAAGGTTTCAAAACTACGTGAACATTTTGGTGAACCTTAAATTTCATCTGAGCTTCTGATATAGAATTTCTCTTCTTGCAGAATTTTTTTTTTCCTTTCTTGGGCATCGCATTTCCCTTAGGGAGAGTAAAGAGCATCAATGCTTTTATGTCTTTCCTCCATGAATAGAATAAATAAAAACAAAAATATTCCGGTAGGTAAAGGACACACGTCATTGGGAAATTATTTAATTGGCTGTGATTTTAAAAGGGTTTGTATTTGCATATTTCCATACATTTCTTCAACATAAAGATAACAAAATAGAAGCCTTTTTGAAAAATTTAGATATGTATTGTTTATCACTTAGAAAGGATTTTGTAGTTGGGCTAGCTTATGAGCGAAAGATGGAGGTTAGTGGCTAAGCCTACAAAATTCATCTTTGCCGGCAGCCTACTGACAGCCTGGCAATTGGTTAGCTCAGACCTTTAAAGAATGTGCTCTGGGTAAGAGAGAGGATAAGAAGCTGCAGTAACTTTAACAAGATGAAGCATGGTGGTCATTCTCTCTCAATAAGTTGCTAAATGGAGAATGCTGTCTGGATGGAGAAGTTAGGGAGTGTTGTATAAAAGCTCACCTTGAAGGGTGAGGCTATTTCCTACATCTACTCTTTGTGTTGTAAAACAGATCCCCTATCCGATAAGGTGTGAATTAGTGCTGCAGAAGAATCAGATTCGACTACTGTAGGACTCAAAAATCAGAAATAGAATGTAGAGGCAGACAATGCCAATAGTATGTGGGCATCAGGTACAGGTCAGATCTCTTCCATAGGAACGATGAGAAAAGTCCTGTTGTAGAAGCTGCAAGGAGAATAAAGTGAAGTCAGTTTTCACTTGCAGTGAAACAAGGGAACTTGCAGGGAGAAGGTGACGCAGTGATGGAAAGGACCTGAGAGGGAACAAACCTACAGCTGGACTCTTCTACACACACAGAAGAGGCATGATAAACCAATCAGATATTTATGTTTTTTTAATTTTAGAGAGTGGGAGGAAGGAGAGGGGCAGAGGGAGAGAGAGAGAGAGAGAATTTTAAGCAGGGTCTTAAAATTCTCTGTGTGGAGCCCGAGGTGGGCTTGATCTCACCACCCTGGGATCACCACCTGAGTGGAAACAGAGAGCCAGATGCTCAACTGACTGAGCCACATCAAACAATTTTAAAAGGTAATGAAAGGACTTTTCCTGAGAAAATCACTATATTCGAGGCAAATGATTTTTCATTTTCTCTAAATTTCCAGATAATTGCCTTATTTCCCACTTGGTAAGATATGTGCATGTAATTTTTCCTCCTTTGTATAACGTTTATCATAACTACAGCAAGATGATGATTCAGTGGTCGTATGTTCACCCTCTTCCGAGAAAACTGCACCGAACTGGTAAGGATTATTTATTCCGAGTATCCTGGATTGCTATAATTTTATGGGCTTTGAGAGTATATTTCACATCTTACAAGATCTAGAAACTTGATGGTCAATTTATCCAGAGTTGATTTGATCCAAGAGATATTTACTAATTTTTTTCACTATCAAATGACTATTTATTCAAATCACTGACAAATATATATAAAGTGCACTGGTGTAGGTGGTGGATTGTAGCAATGAACACAACAGACGACATCCCTGTCTTCATGGATCTCGTCTTTATTTTCGAATGGATACACTAAGTATCTGTGGAAAACAATAAGACAATAGAGATGACTCAAGATCTTAAGTTAGAATACTTGTCAACTGATCTCAGTTTCCCATAAAATGAGATGTTTTGTTTTGTTTTGTTTTTTCGAATAGTGAATCAGTGGAGGATATTGGTAAATAGCAAAATCTTAGGATTCAGGCTGCTGATACTCAAGTCTCAATTTACTTCTTCTTAGCCTTAACCTTTCTGTACCTAAGCTCCTAACCATAAATGGGATGATAATGAGTTTGTGTCCATTGCGGTGTTCTGAAAGGGCTTAAAACAGGGCCCAATAAGTATTAGCAGATGTTATGACAACTGACCTGCTCGCATATGGAGGTGTCAGGATCAAATGAGATTGAACGTGAATCTCCAGGAAATAGCAGAGCACTAGACACATGCTTTTTTTTTACGAAGTCATTCATTTACAGATATTCCATGAGTGCCATGCACTGAGCTATAAGCTGGGGAGAAAATGAATGCCAGATAGCGCTTGAATCCAAGGAACTCACAATCTAATGCAGGATAAAAGGCACATTGTTGAATTTTTTTTAACAGTATATGATTCTAGAAATGTTTCTTGATGTTACTGTTCAGAGAACAGGATGAGAAATTTCTGAATTATATAAGTTAAATAGGTATTTAGAAACTTATAGCTTAGTAAACGAAAAAGAACAGTATGGCAACGATAGAAAGGACGTGATAGAAATCATATGGGAGTTACAAAGTGCTAGTGGCATTCAGGGAGATATTCTTTGCACCTAAAGAGGGCAGGAAGGTTGTTATAAGAAAAGAGAGATTTGAGTTAGGTTGTAAGGCTATATCATTTTTAAAATTTATTTTTCAATTTAATTTTCCTTGTGATCATATTTGACAGAGAGACCAAGTTGTTTGGATACTGTGGATGCATGGCCAGGGCTGTTGCCTGTTGCGTTTCACTGTAGAGTGAACGGTGGGGAATAACTAGATCACTGGGGACCAATCTAACATCAGCAGGTCTTTTCTGTTGTGTCTGTTAGTTTCTCCAGGGAGAAATTCTCCAGTCCTTTGCCTGGAGTCTCAAAGCTTGACTTCCAGTGTTGTAGGAGCTGAGTGGATGGAGGTGCCTTGGATCATTCTGGAGAAGACCTTTCCTATCTCCATGCTTTCACTCTCCTGCTTTCTCCCGTCATCACTGTGCTTACTTGCAGGTTCCTGAGTCTCTCTGGTTCAATGTTTCTGGGAGTATTGGTGGTAGGCAGAATTCTAGAAATGTTCTCCCCGGATTCCATCCCTTGGCTCTCCTATTATATAGTAACCTATGCGCTGTTTCGTACCTAGTTTAGGTACTTCTATGAGGGCACTTTATAGATGGAATTAAGGATACTTGTTAGCTGTGGGCACCTGAGTGGCCCAGTTGGTTGAGCATTTGACTTCAGCTCAGGTCGTGATCTCATGGTTCATGAGTTCGAGCCCCACATCGGACTTGCTGCTGTCAGCACAGAGCCCACATCAGATCCTCTCTCCCCCCTCTCTCTGCCCATATCCTGCTCTCACTCTCTCTTTCTAAAATAAATAAACATAAAAGAATGCTTATTAGCTGACTTTAAGGTCAGGAAATTATTCTGGATTTTCCAGGTGCATCAACAGAAGAGGAATACACAAAAGGAAGGCAGAAAATGAGACACAAGAGATACGGTAAAAGGGAAGTCAGAGGGATTTGAGATGTGGGATGTACTCACTGTCCCACTGCTGGTAAGACAGAGAGGGAAATGTGAGGAAGAATGCAGGGAGCTTCTGAGTTAAAGGTGGCTTTCAGGTAACAACCAGCAAGGAGATGAGGACCTTGCTCCTACAACCTCAAGGAACTGAATTATACCAATATCCTGAATGAACCAGATAGTAGGTTTTCTCCAGAATTTCTGATGAGTCTAGCCAGTCAAAATTTTGATTTTGGCCTGTGAAATTCAGAGCAGAGTAACCAGTTGAGCCAACTTGAACTTGAAACCAACAGAACTGTGAGGTCATACACAGCTGTTGTTTAAGACTGCTAAGTTTGTGGTAACTTGTTAGAGCAGCGATAGAAATTGACATAGCAAAACACTGGAGATGTTTGAGACGTATCATCTTTGGTGAAATAATAGTCTTAAAAAATGACATTAGAAGTGATGTCTATTGTCAGAGCATCTGAGCATGTGGAATGAGTCTAACATTATGAAATACAGATATAGCAAGGGCAGTGATGAGATTATGGCAGAGCTATAAATATATAGTAGAGTAATGGGGAAAGAACTGAGGCCTATGAAAGGGAAGTGAGAAGAGAAGACCCAAGTAATGTATTAGGACCCATTTCACTGGAACTGAGGTTAGGATGGGCACCAGGCCTATAGGATAAAACCACTGAGAAGAATAAAAGTGCTTTGACTTGACCCGTAGGTCACAAGTATATTCAGGGCTTGCTTGGTATTGTGTATTTGAGTCCTAGGTCTGATTGGCAGTAAAGGAAACTAAATACTCAGCAATTATGCCTGGGTATTGGCCCTGTGTGTGGAAAGAGTATTAATTTTAATACTCAATATATTATAAAAGGAGAGGTAGCTAGAGACTTTAACCGTACTTCTGAACTCTTTTGATACTGATGATAGAATTGGTGAGGACATCTGGGGATTCGGGAGGGAAAATCTAGGCCAAACAAAAGTGGGCAATCATTGTGGGGAAAGAGGCAATTACCATTTGGATAAGAAGAAATAGGGAGGGAGAAGAGAGGAAGATTATTATTTGGTTAGTGCCAATGACAGAAAAAGAAAGATGAGTAAGATTGGTTCTGGGTGGGGAGATAAATGATTCTACTTAGCTTACGTGAAATTTGCTTATATGTGTTCGAGGTGTTGACAAGACATGAGCCAGGATTAGGGTATGGACACGTTGTCAATGTTGGAGATACAAATTTGACTGTTTTCCTTCTACGATAAATTGTTCACAAGGAGATTGCCAAAGCAGAAGATAGTGAAAGAGTAAAAGCCAAATATGTAATGTGTTTTACTATTTTTTTAAGAAGCTTTGCCTCTTCGGTCAGAATGCTAATCATTAGTAGTAATAAGACGTGACTGCCAAGTGATCAGAATGTTCTTGTTGGTTCATCAGTGTATTCTCTCTCTAATAATCAACAGAAACCATAGATATTGATTTGGAAAATAATGTTGGAAATATAAAATGAGAGAACAAGAAGATGGTCTTAAGGGTTGTTTTTACCAGAGTATAGGAACCCAGTGAATCAGTTTCCTATTATATGGAAAATCTTTAAAGTATTGACATAAGTTATTTGTCAGCCAGATAAAGCAACTTTTCCCTCCCAGTCATGTTTTTGGGAGAACTAACAATATCTCCTCTCAACTCTGCTCTTTGTGGGTCCCAGCAGTGTTGCTCCTTGTTGTTTATGATGACTTTGCACCTCATCTATCATTTTAACAGACTTTCATGGCACATTATAATTCATTTTATATCGATCACCTCTTTAGTTGACATCTAGGTAAGTCCTTCATTTTATCAGAACTAATCATATTATATGGTAGTTAGAGTTGGGAGTTTTCTTGTAGGCATCTCATTTCATTCCTATTGAGGAGCATCATTGGTCTTGGTTAACTTCATCACAGAAGGATGTTGGCTTGGCTAAGATAGGTTAGGTTATGCAGTATAAGATAATATAGAAAATCTCTCTGCCTTGCATCAACGATGTCCATTAGGGATAATATTCATTATGACTCTGTTCTACATCACCTTCAATCTGGAATCCAAGAAAATGGAACCTCTTCTATCTGGAACAGTGCCAATTGTTGTGGTGGGGACAAAAGAATACACAGGGAAGCACCTACTGGCTCTTGAAATTTCTAGTTGAAAAGTCATAGCTCAAATGGTCTCATCTAAGGTTACCAGAGTGAGAATCCTCACAGAGGGAAGGGCAGCCAGTATTGTTGAGTCGATCACAAATGTCTCTGAAATAACCTCACCCATTTACATCTCTTGAATCAGTTTGTGACTGTGCAAGATCTCAGGGCCTGAGTATATACTTTGATTACATTTTTAACTAAATTAAATATAAATAGGTAAACATTTATAACTAAAAAGGTATAATGGTGCATTATAGTGGACCAGTGTGATGTTTTGCATAGGGTTGAGATTTTAGAGTTCTCTTCAGATTATATTTTGACACTGAGGAAGGAACGTAGTTGAGGCAAGAGAATGAATGTGAACTGCTATGGACTGATGCTAATAAGAACTTCTTTTGATTCTCCTTCCTGATGGTATCTGAAAATAATGCATTATATTAAAAAATAATGGATTTACCAGATTAATTATCACTTATCAGTGCCAAAGACCGTATGGTCTGTTCTAGTGAAGAAATCATATCTGGCCCACCAGCTGCAATTAGGGCTACCACATGGTTAAGTTTATGACAGTCTCTGATCATTTGCTTGATCTCCTGGGTTTATGCAGGGGCTTTACTGTGCATCTTTTAAATTTTTGAGTGGTACTAATCTTTGATAATCCACTTGGTATTTGGCATTGCTTCCGATTTACTATCTTGGCTGATAGAAGGGGACTATTGTAAGGGTTTGGCCATTGCTACCATGATGAATCTTACTCTGCTGGTCAGGGATCTACAGGAAAGTTGTACAGCAACTACGATTATCCATCCTAGGTATGCACTCATGGACTAGGGATACGACAACAATATGTATCCTTGGAACTATTGCACCGACTGTGATGCAGGGATGGGCTGAGACTCCCTCTGCATGTTTCCATTTTAACAGATGGGTCACAGTGCACTTGTTGTCACTACTCAGGTCTGTATCCAGCAGTCTTCGAGAGAACTGGCTATTTTCCTTTTCCTACCTTGGTTCATCTAGGACGTAGCTGTATATTGTTTTTCGGGAAAGAATTTTGGCAATCCTAATCATATATATCTTCTGTGGTATTGCAGGATCCTTATTTAATGTTCTAAATTCCCCCTCAATGGATGAGCTCTGGAACTGAAAAACTGGCCTCAGGTCTGGGAATTGGAAGAGGGATCATGACTTTTCCATGTAGCAGCTGCTCATCAGCTCTTGACCATTTTCATTTGTATAAGCCAAGCTCTGTCCTCCTTGCCTGCTCAGCTTATCTTGCTTATGGTGCCCCAATGTTCTATTAGCCCTTTGTTGCCATCCTAACTTCTGCCTGTTGTAGTAATTATATCCATTTTGCCTCTGATGATTATGTGCAATACTTGGCCTCTGATGTTTCAGAATATCATCATCCGTATCACCCCATTGACAGGAGGGAGCCCGGCTCCATAGCAACATATCCTCCCATCGACCTCGGCTACAGAGAATAGATATTTGACAGATTCTCAGCAATGCCAGTGCTCCCCTCATTAATTCCCTATTGATTTAGTGAAGTAACTTGTTTTCTTCTCACTCTCTTGGGATCATGCAGCTGGTAGGTTCTCTGGTCTTACATAATAACACACTGTTTGTCCACTGCTGTGAACCTACTGAGCCCCTTTTCAATACTCTGTCAAGGCAATTCTGGCATCTTCATAATGTTTACTGTAGGTCATCAGCATGTCTGACAAGGTCCCAGAAGTGTACGAGGACCATCTTCGGGTGGATGTAACCATCCCACAATTCATATGCTAGAACAGTCGTTTTCAAAATTTAGTTTATGTCAGAATTCCCTGAATGGCTTGTTAGAACACAAATGGCCAGACACTATCCTAGAGTTTTATATGAATAAAAACATATGATAAACATTTTTTTTTAATTTGAGAGAGAGAGTGTGAGAGAGAGAAAGCATGTGAGTGGAGGAGAGGAGTAGAGGAAGAAAGAGAGAGAGAGAGAGAGAGAGAGAGAGAGAGAGAGAGAGAGAGACTCTTAAGCAGGCTCCATAGTCAACGTGAGGCCCAACATGGGGCTCAATCCCATGACCTTCAAATGGTGACCTGAGCTGAAATCAGGAGTCAGATGTTTAACTGACTGAGCCACCCAGGAACCCCTAAACATGTTTAAATATACACTTTTGCTTGTTTCTTTACAACAGCACTATGTCGATGCATAATGCTTGCTTTGCTGTGAGTTGTGATTCTTTCTATACTCCAACAATTCTTCAGGTTTTATTCTCAGACAGGGTAGATGAGTGACAGTGGTAAACACTGTCTCTTTTAACGATGCCCAAGGTCTGCCCTGATTGACCTCTAATTGGCTTCCACATTTAAGGGATATGAAGCCCTCAATAGGCATTCTAGCAATTTATGTTTTAAAAGTATAAAGCAGAAAATATCATATCCCAAATTAAAATTTGTGGCATATTGAATTTTAAATACAATGCCGCAGTCACTGAATGAATTCTAAGATAATAAAATGAGACAGAATAGAGTCTTTGAAGAAGATAGACAGTGAGAAATTCGCTGTCCAATTAATATTCAAATTTGACTCCTCACCCCAGCCTACCACTCCCTCCTCGTAAGTCAGCTTGTCTAAGGAGAGGCTACCAAGATCAATTGTTGTTAATTTCGAATGTTCAGCAAGCTGTCAGATGCTGCTTAGATGTTTCCAAGGAAACAGCTTTGCTTATCAGCAGTTGTCTCCACAGAAGGACCAGCCTTAAATACATGATTTCCTGAATATAGAAGCAATCAGCTAGGGTACTTGTACCACTGAGAAGCCCACAAATCTTATTTAAAGTATAGTGTAGGCAAAAATAAAGACATCTCATGGTCTTCTTAATTTGAAAAATAGGTCCAGTAAAATATTCTATAATTTAGATTCCTGCATTTTCAATACAAAAGAAGGACTTGTATATGAAACTCTTAAAATAGTGAATAATCTAGTTTAGGCATAATATTTAAATTTCATTTATTTCGCCTACATCATAGCATTACTTTAAGCAAAATTATTCTAAAATTTTATCTTTGAAAGCTTATAGCATGATATTTCAATCTGTAGTGTTGACCCCACCTGTAAATTAATTGTAACTCTACATCATACTCGGAAGAACAGGGTAAATTTGGATCATGATCTTGAACTTTGGTCAAATTTGAGAACCCATGCTCCTGTACAATGTTTAAAATTGGCCAAATGGAAGTGCGTACTCCTGACAGTGCAGGGACACTCATCATGGTCCCACAAGTCTGCAATGAGCATGGTTATCTGGCAGCAAATCTGGCCACCAATTGCCAGCAGCTGCCCCGGAGGGCTACATGGGTGATCTGGTTCTCTTTACATCTGCTGTGGGTGTGTGGACAGATCTCTCCCCCAAAGAGCTTAGAATAGACTTGCAGTAAATGCACTTCAGCCTATTATTGATTGGCTAACCTTTAAAATAACCTTTTGTCTTAGAGGTTTTAAAATTTCTTTGCCTTTTCTTTTTCAGACAAGGCACTAATAAGCAAGGTAAAAGGGCAGAGAGGTAAATAGCACCAGTTTGGGAAAATGATTTTAGACTAATTGGACCTAATGTTGGTTTAATATCCTTAGTGCGTTTGAGTCATGTAAAGAAAAAATATGTATATATTTATAACTTCAGGTGTTTACAAAAATAGTTGGAATGTAAAACCTGTTAATATATGAAAAACAGAATAATAAATGAGAGGTTATAACCAGAAACTCCACATTGCAGGGAAAGAGAGTTACAAGTCTTACAATCAGAGAAAGCTACATGAAAGGGAGAGATCCCAGTTTAGGCTTTGAAAAAACATAGGATATTTTCAGTATCTATGTATAATAATGGGAAGTATCCAAAATACAAGACTTATAAGACTTATCTTAATACTTCTTTAAAAATGGTTGGTTTTTCCTAGGAATTTATTTAAAAAATAATTGATGTGTGTACATGTTGGTTCATGATATCTTTATTTACATTCATTTAAATGAGGTTATAATAATTAAATTATGACGTTATCACTCATTTAGAATATTAGGCAGTGGTCAAAAAAGGTAGCACAGACCCTTATCTTTATGTATTGAATGAAAATAGCAGGATATGGAAGAGCATGATACCTTTGCTAATGTTTCCGTAATCTTTGAAAACTTCACTCTGATATGATGAATACCTTTTCTTTTTTTTTAAATATATTTATTGTCAAATTGGTTTCCATACAACACCCAGTGCTCATCCTAACAAGTGCCCTCCTCAATGCCTGTCACCCACTTTCCCCTCTCCCCCACCCCCCCATCCACCCTCAGTTTGTTCCCAGTATTTAAGAGTCTCTTATGGTTTGCCTCTCTCCCTCTCTGTAACCTTTTTTCCCCCTTCCCCTTGCCCATGGTCTTCCATTAAGTTTCTCAAGATCCACCTATGAATGAAAACACATGGTATCTGTCTTTCTCTGCCTGATTTATTTCACTCAGCATAATACCCTCCAGTTCCATCCACGTTGCTGCAAATGGCCAGATTTTATTCTTTCTCATTGCCAAGTAGTATTCCGTTGTATATATGTACCACATCTTCTTTATCCATTCATCAGTTGATGGACACTTAGTCTCTTTCCATGATTTGGCTATTGTTGAAAGAGCTGCTATAAATATTGGAGTACATGTTCCCCTATGCATCAGCACTCCTGTATCTCTTGGGTAAATTCCTAGCAGTGCTATTGCTAGGTCATAGGGTAGTCCTATTTTTAATTTTTTGAAGAACCGCCACATTGTTTTCCAGAGTGGCTGCACCAGTTTGCATTCCCACCAAGTGTAAGAGGTGCCCATTTCTCCACATCGTCACCAGCATCTATAGTCTCCTGATTTGTTCATTTTAGCCACTCTGACCGGCGTGAGGTTAAGTACCTTTTCTTTACAATAAGAGAAACTACTATGACCAGGAGCTGCTAGCATCACTACTACTACAAAACTTTTGGGCTTTCCGTATTATAAGCATCATGTCAAATTTCACACATGCAATTTTTTTTAAGTCTCAAAAACTCTCTGAGATAAATATTATTTTATAGATGAAGGACTTGAGAAGTTAAACAACTTGCCCAAGGTCACAGTTATTTGCTTGCAAAGGTGGGACTCAAACTCAGGATTGCCTGGGCATAAATAGGATAAACCTATCTTACGTGCTAACAATGTCCTATCTTTTCCAAAGAATTTTTATTTTCATTCTCTCATTTAATTGCCACGGCAAACCTGTAAGATAAACTAAGCCAATATGATCGTTTATCCATTTATGGAATATTAGTTTCTATTTTTACATTTACAGGTCTTCTCTTCTTTATAAAGGGATTTTTGCAGATTTTGTAGTACTCTGTGCTTTCTTTTTGTTCACCACTTATTCCTTTCTCTGAGGACTGCTGAGTTTGGGAGAGAACCTGGATGGGAGGAGCCCCACCACTTCTGCCCTCTGCTGGTAGCAATTCAGATGCCTTTGGAAGGATGTATTCAACTCTACTTCTCTGTGCTGGAAGCTTTACAGGGGCAGACACCTTTACAGAGAGCTGCCTAGGATGGAGTGGCTAACTGTGTCATTCTGGGGTGCAATATCAGCATGCCATTACTGCTTTATACTTAAGTCACACCGACTATCATTTGTCATTAAAGTACTATCCTAATTTACCCTCTGCATGAGTTTTTCAAATCTAATTCCTTCATTGGATCAGAATGGAGGAAGAGTAAATAGGAATGCATGAGTTGGGTCTCCTTTAATGCCAAAAATCACAAAGATTCAAAGTGAACTTGGTAATTTGGCATCAGGGCAGGAGCAGGGCCTGAAACTTAACCGTTGTAATCCTAACGTCGTTCTCAGGGGTTAAATCTGTAATTAGATAAATACAGGAGGGTGAAACACTGGCAATAATTTGTGTGAAAAAGACTTAGAGATTTAGTTTTATCACAAATTCAGTGATCGGAAACTACTATACAAAATAGTAGTTATACAGTGGCTCTCTAGAACTTACTTATCTTGCATGACTGGAACTCTATACACGCTGAACAGCAGCTCCCCGTTTCTCTCTCCTCTAGTTGCTAACAACGACCGTGCTATTCTTTTTCTATGAGTCTGACTATTTTAGATACCTTATATAAGTAAATCATGCAGTACTTTTCCCCCGGTGACTGGCTTATTTTGCTTAGCATAATGTCCTCCAGGTTTATCTATAGTCTACCTATGACAGGACTTGACAGTATTCTGCTGTAAATATGTATCATTTTTCATTATCCATTCATTCATCAATGGACATTTAGCCTGTTTCCATATCTTGACTGTCGTGAGTAATGCTGCAATGAATGGGGTGGGGGTGCAGATGTTTCTTTGAGACCTCGATTTCAATCCTTTTGCTTGTCTACTCAGGGGCGGGATTGCTGGATCATATGGTAGGTGCATTTTTAATTTTTTGAGGAGCTTCCATACTGTTTTTAATAGTGGCTGCACCATTTTAGATCCCTACCAACATTGTACGAGGGTTGCCATTTCTTTAGATCCTTGCCAACACTCAACTTGTTATTACTAGTTTTTTTTTTTTTTTTTTTTGGTACTAGCCACCCCTACAGGTGTGAGGTAGTATCTCATTGTGGTTACAATTTGCATTCCCCTGATGACTAGTCATATTGAGCATCTTTGCATATACTTGTTGGCCATTTTATATCTTCTTTGCAGAAATATCTTTTAAAGTCGTTTGTCCACTTTTTAATTAAGTTCTTATTTTTGCTATTAAGTTATAGAAGTCCTTTAAATATTTAAATTATTAACCCTTGGGGTGCCTGAGTGGCTCAGTCAGTTAAATGTCTGACTTGGGCCCAGGTAGTGATCTCATGGCTTGTGAGTTTGAGCCCCACATTGGGCTCCATGCAGCTCAGAGCCTGGAGCCTGTTTCAGAATCTGTGTCTTCCTCTCCCTCTGCCCCTCCCCCGCTCATGCTCATGTTCTGTCTCTCTCTGTTTCTCAAAAAAAACATTAAAATATTAATTCTTTATGAAATACATTTTTTAATTCTACAGATTGACTTTTTACTCTATTAATTATTTACTTTGCTGTGCAGAGGCTTTTTAGTTTTATATAGGCCCACTTTTCTATGTTTGCTATTTTTTTTTGCATATATTTTTGGTGTGATATCCAAGAAATCATTGCTAAGATCAGTGTCATGAAGAATTTCCACTACATTTTTTTAATGGAGTTTTACAGTTTCAGTTCCTGTGTTTGAGTCTTGAATCCATTTTTTAAAAGTTTCTTGGGGCACCTGGGTGGCTCAGTTGGTTAAGCCTCGACTTCAGCTCAGGTCATGATCTCGTGGTCTGTGAGATCGAGCCCCGCATCGGGCTCTGTGCTGACGGCTCAGAGCCTGGAGCCTGCTTCGGATGCTGTGTCTCCTTCTTCCTGTGTTCCCTCTTCCCTGCTTGCTCTCTGTCTGTCTCTCTCTGTCAAAAATAATAAACCTTAAAAAAAAAATTAAAAGTTTCTTTATTTTGAGAGGGTGGGGGGAAGGGCAGAGAGAGGAGAGAGAGAATCCCAAGCAGGCTCTGCACTGTCAGCACAAAGTCCAACATGGGGCTTCATCCCACGAACCATGAAATCATGACCTGAGCTGAAATTAAGAGTCAGACTCTTAACTGACTAAACTACCCAGGCACCCCTTGAATACATTTTTAGTTTTTGGTATATGGTGTCAGATACAAGTCCAGTTTTGTATCTAGTTTGTATATGGATATCTAGTTTTCTCAACATGATATGTTGAGGAGACGATCTTTTCCCTATTGTGTGTGCTTGGTAGTTTTGTTGAAGATCTGCATACTGTATATGCTGTATATGTATGGATTTATTTCTGCACTCTCTTCTTTTCCATTGGTCTATATTTATTATTTTTGAATAATTTATTGTCAAATTGGTTTCCATACAACACCCAGTGCTCATCCCAACAAGTGCCCTCCTCTGTGCCCATCACCCACTCTCCCCCCTTCCTACGCCCCCCTCTCCCCTCAGTTTGTTTTTAGTCTTTGAGAGTCTCTTATGTTATGTCTTCCTCCCTCTCTGTGGCTTTTTTTTTTCTTCCTTCCCCTCTTCCCCTCCCCCCTGGTTTTCTGTTAGGTCTCCCAAAGCCTACCTATGCATGGGAACATAAGGCATCTGTCTTTCTCTGCCTGCCATTGGTCTATATTTCTATTTTTATGCCAGTACATCATACTGTTTTAACCATGGTAGATTTGTAATATATTTTGAAATCAGAAAGTGTGATGCCTCCATCTTTGCTCTTCTTGCTTAAGATTGCTTTGGGTATTTGGGGTCATTTGGGTCTCCATATGAATTTTAGGATTGTTTTTTCTCTTCCTGTGAAAACTGCATTGGGATTTTGATAAGGATTATATTACTTTGTGTAGTATGGACTTTTTAACAATATTAAGTCTTCCAATTCATGACCAGAGTGTATCTTTCCTTTTATTATGTTTTCTTTTATTTCTTTCATCAATATTTTATAGTTTTCAGTGTGCAAGTCTTTCACATTTTTGGTTAAATCTATTCCTAAGTATTTTATTCTTTTTGGTGCTGCTGTGAGTGGTATTGTTTTCTTCGTTTCCTTTCAGATAGTTTGTTGTTTATATTCATAAAAACAAGTTATTTTTGGACATTGATTTTGTATCCCGCAACTTTGCTGCCAATTGTGTCAGCACTCTGAGTGAGGTGGGATGGAAGTCAGTTCCCTAGGTGGTGCACCTAAAGTTTGGGACTCTACGAGCACACACCACTCCTCTCTCTGCCTCATGGGGGAGAATCCTGAGCTTCGGTACCTTCTCCCTGTTGATCAGAACCTTGCCAGTTGCAGCAATTCCTTTCAGCTCTGAGATGTGCCGGCTTGGGGCAGGATCAAATGCAAGTAAAACGAAACGGTCCTTCTTACCCATTTCAGTGCTGCTGTTCTTGGCTTTGATCTTGTCTAGGCTACTGAAACTTAACTGGACTCTGGGCTTCTTGTAAAGGTATTAGGGTCCACATATCATTGCTATGTCAGCGTTTTTGTCAGGGAAGGAGGTGTTGGATTTTCTATTCTACCACCTTGTTGACCTAAGTAGCTGACATTGCCTGTGTTTGAGTCCACAGTTTGTCTTAACTCATTTTGTGACTTCAATAATTCACCCCATCTGTCTGAGCCTCACATTTCTTATCTGTAAAATGTGGATGATAGTTACACTTACCAATAGGCTTTTGTGAGAGTTTAATGAATTATTATCCAATAAGCCATTAAGAAAGTAATAGGCATGTAGTAAAATCTTGATAAATGCTAGCTATTATTATTAATTTTATTATTATCATTTTAATATTTAATTAATATAATTACATTTAATTACCACTCTTATATTGACTCATATTAATGCCTTCAACTTCGAGATTTCTACTTTTGCCCTCCAGTTTGCTTACTTAATGTCACCTCCAGGATTAATGTGACCTCCAAACTTAACATAGTAGAAACTATACTAAGGATTGTACCCTGAAATTTTCTCCTTTTTCAGTGTTGCTTGTATCCATGAATGGCATAATCATCCTCCTAGTCATACAATCTAGAAACACAGGTGTCACCCTTAATATCCTTCTTCCTTAACTGACATACAAATCCTTCACCAAATCCTATTGGTTTTACTTTCCAAAATATGGTCATATTTTTCTATTTCCTAATGGCAGCATCACTACTCTAGTATAAAGCACCATCGCACCTTGTCTAAACCATTGCACTAATTTCCTAAAAGCTCCCTTTACATTTACTCTTTCCACTTAGCCCATTCATTCTGCATCCAGAAGTCAGAGTGATAAAATGTCATATCTAATCATGTCACTTGCCTATTAAAAAATCTTTGGGGGCTACCTGTTATTCTTGAAATTAGACTTAAGTCATTAAGAAGACTCCAAAGATATCAGTATGATCTGGCCCCTCCTATGTCTCTAGGTTCAATTTGTGTTGCTCTATCTGACATCCTGGCTTACGGCTCGACTGGTCCTCCTTCAATTCCTCTAATACAACACGAACATTTTTGCTTCAAGACCTCTGCACAGTGCACATGCTACTTCCTTCACCTGGAATCTTTCCCCTCCGTCACCCAGGAACACCCATAAATATTTCAGGCTTCAGTTTAAATGTGATTTCTATGAGAAATTTTCCCTGATGTCACAGCTCGGTCAGAATCATATTCATATTCTCAGCATAATTTATATTTCCTTCTAAAATCACTTATTGCGGTTCTAATGAAACATTTAGTTATCTACCTATTGGTTTAATTTCATCGGTATGAATTCTTTTGCAAATAGAAGGTAAATTCTAGGAAGCAGGGATTATGTCTGTCTTACATTGGTAAATGTAAGTGTCTTCAGCATCCACATGGTGTTGAGCAAAGTGATTGCTCCTAAGAAATGAATTGAGTTATTCATTCATTCAGCAAATGTTGAATCTGCTGAGTTTTGAAGAACAGGTATCAGTTAGCTATATGACTGGTGTTGGAGAGGGTAGCAGAGAACACTGAAGGGAAGGGGGAACCAGAAGGAGGAATGCAAGAGGTAGGAAGATGAGATGAGCTGGACATTCAGGCAGAAGCAATGAAAAACACTGTCTACTATTCTAAGACCTATGGATTTTACTCTGAAGACACTTGTAAATTATACAAGATATTTAAATAGCTAAGTACCTGGATCAGATTTGGACTTTGGCATAATATACTTAGTAGAAATATAGAAATGGCCTAGAGAGAAGAAATTTTTGGAAAAGGAAGTCCAGTTAGGAATCTCTTAGACTAATTGAGTTGAGAAATGATGGCACCTTGAACTAAGGCAGCAGTGTAGAAAAGAGGGGGTGGATTCTGAAGATGCTAGGGTGTAATTGAGAGGATTTCATCACCGACTGGATTTGAAGAGTGGGAAGGGTGCTATGAATTTGTTCTTGGTTTATAGTTTGGACAACTGGCTGAATAGCATTGGAATTTATAAAGACAGAAGATAATGTATGAAAGACAAATTTAGTGGTGGTGGCAAATTAGTGATTTTCTTTTGTATTGTTGTGTTTGAGGCATTTGAGAAACATCAGTGGAGCTGCCTAGTGGTGTATACAGGGGGCAGTTGATGTCTTAGGAGGGGATGTACTTATGCAGGGAACACTGTAGAACTTCATTTCAAGAATCTTTTGAGCCTTTGGGGCTCATGGGTGGCTTAGTCGTTTAAGCGTCCACTCTTGATTTTGGCTCAGGTCATGATCTCACGGTTCGTGGGATCCAGCCCCACATTGATCTCTGCTCCGACAGCAAGGAGCCTGCTTAGGATTCTCTCCCTCTCTCTCTGCCCCTCCTCCACTTGCATGCATGCTCTCTCTTTCAAAACAAATAAAATAAAAAATAAATAAAAGTAAAAGAATCCTTTGAGCTCTCAATAAGTACTTAGTCCTACAAGTATGCACACATGTAGATACAATATTTTGGATATAATTTTTTTGAGATTCATAGATTTCCAGAAGGGCCTTTTTCTTTTTTGATTAAAAATAAGAAAACAGAAAAGATAAACTCAGGTAACTGAGCAAGCAAGATAAGTCCAAGAAGAATACCACAATGGATTGACTAGAGATATAGATGAGGATAAATAAAGAACAGTGCCAGAAAAAACAAGAAAGAAGGAATTTTTCAAAGAAGTGTGCAACTGGGAATGTTCAGATACTTTAGAAATGCACAGTGCTAAGGACTGAGAATCATGGTTTTAGTGATGTAGTAAGGAGGGAAGCCCAGTTGCCTCTGAAGTTCATGGAAAGTAGGAAAGTAAAACCGTGTGTATAATATTCTTTCCTAGAAACTTAGTACTATGGAAGAAGAGAGTTAAGGTAACAGCCTGACAAAGCATAGGTTCAAGGCAAGGATTTTGGGGGTTATTTTTGAATTTTAATTTAATTTTAATTTTTTAATTGCTCCGTCATAAATATGTAGCCATATTGAGGGTAAAGAGACATTAAAAAGTTATTTGGAGAGTATTTGGTGATTTTTTTTCTAACTCAGAAGAGAAGAATTAAAAGTTTCTGAGAGTAAAGGTCAAGCATCTGACTTAAAATTTGTGGAAGTCAGCAACCCAGTGACAGCCTATCGTGCAGAATGGGGCCAGTGGGATCCTGCAGAAGCAGCAGTCTCATTGTCGTGGCAAGTACACATGCAAAGACTGGTGGCAGTTTGTTAGGGATAGTGTAGAGGGATTTCCCAATTATATGGAAAATTGAACTATGTGAACACCAATGTCCCTTCCACTCTGGGATACCATAGTCCTTTTTTTTTTTCCCAGGAATTCTTAGGGAGAATCAGAAAACCTTTTATCTTTATTGTTTGAGAAAACTGGTGCCCTAAATACAGAAAAGCAAGTTGCACTGCAAGCAGTATTTGAATAGTTTTGGGTTGATATGCCATGGGAACTATCTGTCAGATCTAGTTACAAAAAACATGTGATACTTCAGATTTAATCAAAGGCGATATGTCAGAGCTTCTGCCTGGGGAGTTTGCTAATGATGATGTGTTATTTTTTTCTCTTTGAAGCCACCTGACAAATTTTGGGATCATAGAGTGATACTTGCTACTTTCACCTTAATTTTTAAAAATAAATGGTTCCTTTTACATTTGCCCTTCTCACATATAAAACACGAAAATATTAATATATGAATGGCAGCAAGACTCAGAATGATTCTCTACCTGCAAGAATTCAATATATGTTCACAAGAAAAATTTCGAGGAATATGCTGGAAAAGTTTAAGAATATAATTTTATCAAGAACAATTTTAGAATGTGAGATTCTAATGTGACACTATGTATAAGCATTGTTACGGCACTGTTTCTTTTAAAATAAAGCACCCCAAATGCCCCTCTGGATGCATTTTAATGAATCTGACAAAGTAGAATTAGTAAATATTCCAAAATTGGAGTTTAATAATTGAGTAACCCTAAATAGCAGACTTCATTATATCAGAAAAGGAAGAATATATTATTGTCCCACTTTTAGTTTATGTATTTGTGTGAGTGGGTATATATGGGTCTTGGGAAAGAGTTGTTAATGCCTGATTGTATGAAAGGAAGGACAGCAACAGAAAGAGACTCTCTTTAGCCCCCATTTTGTAATGGAGCCCAGATTACCTTGTCTTACTGAATTTGAGAGCTAAAACGATGACAAGCATCAGTTAGACCTGCCCAGCTCAAGTGTCTGAAGCAGTGTATCCAACTCTAGACTTCATAAGAATAGCACACAGACTAGTGAATAAAAACCAAGGCCACTTGACGGTGCAACTTTTTTCACATAAGTACTGAGTGCTTTTGATAACAGCTACCATTCTCTGCCTGCTAACTAAGTACATGAAGCCCATATTCAGGAGTAATTAGATTAGCATTGTGGATCCTAGCCTTTCAATAAATTGGTTCTGTATCACCCTCCTGAATTATTGTTATTTAGTCAGTCAATAATGGAAACAAATATTTTAATGAATATTTATTGGACACTCTTAAGGGTTGAATTTTGTCCTCCAGATACATATGTTGAATTACTAAGCCCCAGTGCCTCTGAATGTGGGAAGTAATTAAAGTTAAATGAGTTCATCGGTGTAAACCTTAATACAATAGGACTATTGTCCTTATGAGAAGAGATTAGGAAACAGACATAATCTGAGAAAAGACACTGTGAAGACAGAGGGAGAAGGTAGCCATGTATAAGCCAAGAAAAGAGACATCAGAATGGAACCAAACTGGCTGATATCTCGATCATGGCCTTTTAGTTTCCAGATCTGTGAGGGCATAAATTTCTGTATTTTAAGCTGCCTAATCCATGATATACCTTGTAATGGCAGCCCTAGCAAACTACTAAAGTGCTTCTTAAACTTTAGTATGCACAAGAATGATCTCAGTGCTTATTAAAATAGAGATTCCTGAGCCCCACAATTAGAGTTTACAATACGAGTTTGAGGCCGGGCCCAAGAATTTACATTTCCAACCATCTTCCAGGTGATGTGATACTCCATATTTTGGGGAGCTGGAGTATACTTTGGGAAGTAGCGTTGATTTGCAAATGTCTTTCAGAAGGGCAATAAATCATCTTCATCCTTGATTTAGTCACTAATTTTGAAATTTTCAGGAATTTTGTAATCTTCTTGTTAAAAACATCCATCCTTAAAATTGACAGTGGAGGGACTGTTTACAAAATCACAGAAATGGGTAAATACTACAAAAGAAGGCTTTTATCACTGGAGAGGCAGTAAATGAGTTTATTAGATTGCTTTCAAAAGTTATGGGAGGTAGAGGAAAACTGAGGTCATGGGCCTATAAGGAATTCCCTAAAGGGAGAGAGAGATAGAGACAGAGGACACAAAATAGCCAAATACTTATATCAGTGACTTCGAAGAACTGAAGGACAGCAATTTCATTACTGGAAATTAAATAATTCTGGCAGATCACTTTCAACCAGGCAGGTTGAACAAAAAGATAATTTGAACTTCAGTCACTGGCCTGGTGCTCCCTGGCTGTTTGAGTATATAATTTAAATTTGAGAGCTGACATCTTCTTTTTTATATAAGATGTGGTGGACAGAATAATTTGATCTGCCTCTTCTGTTTTTGAGATTTCTGAGTGCAGTAGCCTAATGAAGTACCCAATTCCTATGTACTCTAAGATGAATTTTTTTTTTTTTAGGTTCAAAATCTCTGGAGCTTGTGATTGTGTAAGTACTTGGGCTGATGGGAGTATGGGCCCGTCCTAATTTCCTCTCAAGGTGGTTATGAAGGGTAAATGAGATCATGTGTTAACAAAGCTTTACAAACTCTACTGAGTTATTCAAATGCAAAGTCAAATCAATACAAGTTTGTGATTTGGGAGTTTTTTGAGTTTTGGTATAAAAACCTTAAGGGCAGTGATTTGTGTAGTACTATATTGGTTAATGTGACTCTTCTTGACATATCTTCCTGTGCCCACAGGAAATGGAGAAGTGAACTGTAACAATTTAGTGCAGTAGAATTCCAGAGAGATTTCTTCCACACAGACTGAAATATGCTCATATTTGTATTTACATTACTTTACAGTACACTAATGTATTCACTGTCTATATTAATTTCTTCACTATTCATTGTTCTGACAAGTCTTTATTGAGCTTCTGTTATGTGCCAGCCTTGGGTTATATGCTAGGGATGAACACAAGTCAGACATGTTTCCTATACACAAGGTGTTTATAAGTCTAGGGAACATGAAGACGAAAAGGCATTTGAAAAAAATTTTGACATTTTATTGCAAAAAATGCTTGTATTGCCTGTTAACATTTGCTGTACGCTTCCCGCAACCTCCCAAAATACGATATGGTTTCTAAAAGAAGATCCAGTTATTTGGAGCAAGACGTTGAGATGATAGCTATTCGGGTGTGTGTATGATACAGAATAATTACATATATTAGACTAATTGTAGTAATTGTGGAGACACTACATTTAATCTTGTTTGAATGCAAACTGGAAAGTATTTCTTTATTCAGAGACTTAACTGACTACGCCAGCCTGTTCAGCCCAAAGTCATAGCAATTACCCAGAAAATAAAGACCTCTGAACAGTCCAGTCAAAACAATCTGAATACTTGTATAATTTCATTCTGAAAAAAAAAATGTTTTTAACAGTGAGTAGCTTATTTATTTGCATGATTATTAGAATTCGACATTTACAGGGCAAAGAAGAAAATTTAACGTACAATTGAAATACTGAAAATTAACAGACACAAAACTGGAGCCCAAGACTGTATCAATCACGTTTTTATTTTCTGTATCATATGAGACATCGATATCTTGGAGACCTCACTGACCAAACTAATGTAGATAATGAATACATCAACTAGACCAGGAAAAGAAGGCCCCTCCCAGGCCTAACTAACTCCTAGAGATAGGAAATGACTTGTCTATGGGCACACCCTTGGTACTCAAACCAACAAATCTCAGAGTCCATACTCTGAACAAGCTTCTCTGCCTTCTATACTTCAGGAGGCAATATGCTTGTGCCCTAATCAGCCCAGGGCCCAGTACGAGACCATTAGGGACAACCTCTAGAGCCAGAACTCACAGAAATTATTCAAACTATGCAGTCCTAAACTGTTTACTCAGCCTCACCCACTCTTTCCCACAAAACCACAATAAAGGCTTTTGCCCATGCTTCTCCTTCACTCTTTCCACTCTGGTGCTTCCCCAAGCAGCCCTGCATGGCATGGTGCGTCCTTTTCTGTTAAAAATTGTGAAAAACACTTTTTAATGACAATTGTCTCCTGATCTGTTGGCTTCGTTATATCTGAATAAAAACAAAATACTCCTCGGGAGTATTTTTAGGAAGAAATCAGAAGCTAGGGTGAGTTAGAAACACCTCTGGTTAGGTGGAGGACATAATTGAATATGGAGTGATTAATAGAACAGTCTGATGGCAAAATAGAGGTGACAGAGAGGAAAGCTACATGTAGATGATAAATAATTGTCAAACTGAAAAGCAGGTCCATTCAGGCATCCGTCTATGGTCCAAATCTGATAGCCGCAAAAATTTTCAACCTGCATATTGCTCAGTCCCATCCCAAGAAACGACATATTTTGATCAGCCTTTCTTAATCTCGAGTGAATTAACTGATAATACAGATCTATCTAGGAGATATTTGATAACAGACAGCCAGTATGCAGAATGTACAACTGCTTTTGGGTGTTCAGCTATTAGGACAGCAGCTCAGTCCCCTGTACTCCCACCTGCACCTGCCATATGTTGTGCCCAGTATTTTTTAATTAAGTTTTTAATTTTAATTCCACTATAGTTAACATACAGTGGTATGTTAGTTTCAGGTGTACAATATAGTGATTCAGCAATTCTGTACATTACCCAGTGCTCATCATGATAATTGTACTCTTTAATCCCTATCACCTATTTCACCCATTTCCCGACCCACCTCCCCTCTGGTAACCATCAGTTTGTTCTCTATAGTTAAGAGTCTTTTTCTTGGTTTGTCTGCCTCTTTTTTTTTCTTTGCTTGTTTGTTTCATTTCTTAAATTCCACACAGTAGCAAAATTATATGGTATTCATTTTTCTCTAGCTCCATCCATGTTGTTGCAAATGGCAAGATTTCGTTCTTCTCATGGTCAACTAACATTCCATTATATATATCTCCTTTATCCATTCATCAACCAATAGGCACCTAGTCTGCTTCCATAAATTGGTTAATTGTAAATAATCCTGGAATAAACATAGGGGTGCATGTGTTCCTTTAAATTAGTGTTGTTTTTTTTTTTTGGGGGGGGTAAATACCCAATACTGTAATTACTGGATCACAGGGTAGTTCTATTTTTAACTTTTTGGGAAATCTCCATACTGTTTTCTACAATGGCTGTACCAGTTTGAATTCCTAACAACAGTACAAGAGGGTTCCTTTTTCTCCACATCCTCACCAACACTTGTTACTGAGTTTTTGATTTTAGCAATTTTGACAGGTGTGAGGTGGTATCTCATTGAAATTTTGATTTGCATTTCCCTGATGATAAGTGATGTCGAGCATCTTTTCATGTGTCTGCTGATGATGTGCCCATTATTATTTAGCAGCATCATCAGTGATAACTGTTTTATACTTAAAACTGTGCTATGAAGTAAATTACCCCTTCTCCCACAAATGAGGAAACTGA
Organism: Paguma larvata; assembly: GCA_030068075.1. Taxonomy (NCBI): domain Eukaryota; kingdom Metazoa; phylum Chordata; class Mammalia; order Carnivora; family Viverridae; genus Paguma; species Paguma larvata. The sequence continues at coordinate 165,987,151 of CM057823.1, forward strand.
GGTACAGAGAGATTAAATATACACAAGTGCACATACATTGCAGAAACTTGTCATAAACTCAAGTATTCTGATTCCCGTTCACCTTAACCCCTAAACTTTACTGCCTCTGCCTTCCTCACACCTAGCTGATACTCAAGTTTCAAATGCCTGTGTGTCTTGTGAAAACTTTTCTTTGCTCCTTCTTTTGTATTTTATTGGAAGAGGCATTCTTCTATCATAATCTACCACAGTTAAACATGGTTTAGGGGCACCTGGGTGGCTTAGTTGGTTAAGAGTCAAACTCTTGATTTTTGGCTCGGGTCATAATCTCACAGTTCATGAAATCAAGACAGAAGTCGGCTCTTCATGACAGCATAGAGCCTGCTTGGGATTCTCTATCTCCCTCTCTCTCTGCCCCTCTCTGCTCATGCCTCTCTCTCTTTCAAAAATAAATAAACATCTAAAAAAAAACCCATGGTTTAAACAGGTCACAGTTTGTCTTATGTAACAAACATCCTTGTGGAAGGCCACACAGAGTTACTCAAGGATTTGCATATTTCTACTTTACCATCCTTCGATGTCTTCAGGCTCATTGCCTCACAGTTGCATGGTAACTGCTGCACTTTCTGGTATTTTCTGTTCTTGAGAAGAAGAGGGATGAACAGAGGGGCAAGGAGCTAAATTGTATTTTTAGAGAGATTTTTGACTTCTTATTCAGGAAGCGATAACCTCTTCATGGACTTCTGCCTTTATCTCATTGGCAGAACTATATTGCATATGGGGGAGTCCAGGAAATCAAGCCCTTTTAGTTGATCACATTGCTATTGCAATTAAAATCGAGAGTCTCTTATTAAAAAAGAAAGGTATTGTAAATAGGTAGGTCTACACATGGAGTTCAACCCAGTATATTCTAATTATTTAAAAAAGTTTGTCTTTCCTGGTAGATTGGGTCTTAATCTATCCATCCATCCTTTCTCTTGACACTCTGCAACCAGAAACTTTGCCTGGCATGGGGCAGAAACAGTAAGTGTTTATTGAATGAACCACAGTGATTCTTGACTTTGGCTCTAAGATCATAGGCATTTATTGTTGTTTTTATCTCAAGTTGGGTTTTGAAATTCTCAGCTCAAATTTACCTGTAAATCACTTTGTACAATACTTGATGACCTTTTTAGAGTGCATGAAAAGATTATATGATCACTGATGTCCTTTTTAGAGTGCATGAAAAAATTATATGATCACTGAATTAGGAACTTTCAGAAGCATAACTCAGACATTGTTCCAAAATGAATACATTCTGCATTGTTCTTTTAGACAAGGACATGAAAAAAACAAATGGCGCACAGGCTGAAAAGCTGGGGAATCGCAGAAAGAGGGAGAGTGGACCATTCAGCTGCTGTTTCAGTTGACATCTTGGTGATTCATGAGAGAAATGGCTGCTAGGGTAAATGGTGGGGATGATCTCTGCTTCTTTGGGAATTGAGGTTTGTGTAGACTTCACCTAAAAAAAAAAAGAAAAATTAGATCCTTTATTATTCCTGATCCATTAGGGGAAATTGTGTTTTCTTCTGTTGATGTTTTCTAAAAGGCGAATCACCTAAAAAAGGAAAATTTTAACTATTGAAAAATGCTTGTAAAATATTGGCAGAGGTCTAGCTTTTAGCTAAATAGTTCTGAAGTGGTGGAATTAAAAGGTGGAATTCAAGCCTAAGCAGTGGTATTTCTAAGTGGTCTTGACATTCTTTGAAAAGAACACTGAGCTGGGTCAAAGTGACCTCGAATTTGGAAGGAAATGCCATGGTTTGAGGGTATCCCTGACCACAATCCCCATTATCTTCTTTGCAGAAAGAAGCTCTTTGTTTTTACACACTTATGTGTGTAATACAAAGTGTTTCCCATATTACTTTTATTTAGTTTCATTTGCATTGAAATACTTCCATGACTGTATCATGAATTTTATAAATGCTCATGTATAGAGATATAAAACAAGATATCTTAGGTATGATGTTAAAAATTTATCAGAAATTTTCATCATATTTGTATTTTAATAGTTAATAATCCTTTTTAATAAAGTACTTTTTTGTTATTAACCTGATCTCTTTCCTCTTTGAAGACTAAAGAAAAGACTCAATAAACATTTCCTCTTAGTAAGTACCGAAGACAGTTTGAGCACTGAAGTCCTGAAGCACTGAAGACAGTTTGCTATAATGTTATTTAGACATTACAGCTTCAGTTCCCTTTTGTGGGTAGTATTTGCACATGTTAGGGGCTGAGTTGATATTCTCTGACACTCCAGATGTACTTACCTAAAAGAAGTACTTTCCACTTTCCCTGTATCCTGGAAGACTGACTTCTCTGGACTGCATCAACCATGCTTTCCTAGGGAGGGGGAGTGGCATCTGGAGGAAACCTGAGGGTGAGTAGAGAAGAAGAGGTTGGGATATTTGTTTTTCTGATTCCCTCTCTGCTTGGCCATGGTCTGGCAATTGCTTAGTTCCTCTCTCCTATAGCCACACCTTTTGCCATATTCTGTAACCACTACTTCTCCCTCTTCCCTTTGCCCTTTGGGTCTTAAAGAAGAGTATGCAACAAGCAGTTTCTAGCTTTGAAGAGTGTCACTGTCTTTCGTCATTTTCCTGTAGCACTACCCACAGGCTTGTGAGCAGCCCATCCGTTCAACCTCTATTTGTCCTCTATTTGAATTATGCCTTTGGAATTTTGCTATGACCCCGACTGATAAAAGGGCACCTTATTTTATCAACCTTGTGCTTCCATGAAGGGTATTCAATTTTATTCCTCAAAAGAAGTGGTGAATAAATATTTTGGGGCCCATTTGTATTCTCTCTCCCCACAAAAGGAAGAGTTGGAAAAATATCAATGAATGAGCATAGTCTTGCATCTTGCTTTTGCTCTGGGATCAGCTTGACTTCCAACAATTTGTGTGTTCTCTCTTCTTTCTTCCATGGAGAAGCTCCCTGGAACAGGGCTTCCTTGCCCTTCTGGTGCCTGTGACTGGGTAAAGGTCCATTTTGGGAGGCATAGTTTGGGAACTTATATCCAAATTGCCTTTTTTGGTCCAGCTTTACCAGTAATCAGGCTGATATTTTGATCTCAGTGTTGCCTGTGTATAGTCATAAATTTGTTCAGAATCTAGAGGGAAAGAAAAGGTAATTGATTTCACTCATTTTAAATCCTATTAATAATCAAATTTTATATAGGGAAGTAAACAAGGAAGGAGACATTGGTGGTATATTTCTTGCCGCAAAGCCTTAATGACTTCTACAAATCTATTTTGTTGGCAATTAAATGGCTGTACCTAACCATGAAATCTGTGATCAGAATCCAGATTTGCCACTTAAGACTTTGTCATTTTATTTTCAAGCTTTTAGTGCTAAGGTTATTAATAACAACATAAAGATGATAAAAGAGAAGGCTTTAAGGAAAACTAACATTCTAGAAAGTTATTTAGTGCTTTCATTCCATCAGGAAAGTTGGTTTTGGGCAATCTGTCTTGTTGGGCAAGCTAAATATCCTCTTTTGGCTTGAGTTTTCTGTCTGTTAAGCATGAGGCTTAAATTAATGAAAGACATTTTGTTCAAGTAAAATCTAATATGAAACATAAACACGTAAAAAAATTCAATCAGCATCATATTAATATAAATGTATCATATATATTGAACTTTGGGACCTTTATTTATACAATTAAAAAAATAAACATTTTAAACCCTTGTTAGGAATGACAACTATATTCCTTTTCCTCCTATTTATTTCAATATTTTTGTTTTGTTGAGCAATAATCTAGCAACTTCTGATTTTTTATACATAAACAGTTAAATGGAGGAAGTTAAAAAACATTTTATCAATGTTTTCCTTACCATTTGTGCTTTATAAGCATTTCCTTGAGAAATCCTCTTTATTCCAAGGTCCTATAGGTCATAAAGTTATTCTCTGTTGCTTTCTTCTAAAGGTTCTAAAGTTTTGGCTTTTTAATATTTGCCCTTAATTACCTTTGATTTTGTCGATCTTTGGAATCTAATCTTATTTTACTATAGAAACCACTTTCTTAGTGTTATTTTTGAGTATTCTTCTCTTCCAGTGTCTGTAAGCCACCACCTTTACATATCACTTATGCTTGTAGCCCCATGTGTTTCTAGGGTCTCTCTTCTGTTCCATTGGTCTTTTTATCTTTTCCTATGTGAGTACCATTCTGTTTAATTGCTACAGTCTTGTAATTTGTCTTGTGTGTCTGCTGGGACAGTGGTGGTCAAACCTTGAAGGATATCAAAATCACCTGGGAATCTCAGTAAAAGTACTCAGGCATGGGTCTTACTTCAACGCACCGAGGCCTCTGTGTTCTTTATTATCAAATACACACCAATGCTCAAGAACAACTGTCTACCTACTAACAACACACACAGACTTTTTTTCTTCTTTGGGAAATGATTTAATTCTAATTTTGCCCTTCTCACTTTTAATTAATTTTTAAGTCTGTTTGCCAGTTTTATTTGACTTCTGTTGGGATTTAGATGAGGCAAACATTAAATCTGAAGATCGTTTTGTAAACAGTTGTCTAAAATTGCTCTTTCTTCTTCCTCACATGATCCATGTAAATGGGTTTCTGACCCACTGCTTCGCTAGAAAAAACGTAAATGTATAGCTCTTGTTAACCGTCATGGTCTACATTTTCCACTGTAGTGTACATGTATTTGAGGAACAGTAGAAAACCAAAGAAAATTGGAGAGAAAATGTTCTGTGCATCTCACATCAAATGTATTGGTTGTGAGAACTGTGTTGCTAGAGAAGTTGGGAAGACGTTAAAGAGAATTTCATCCCTCAAATTCATCTTTTCCTCAAATGCTAACAAACAGTAAAACTTGGGAAGCTCAGAAAATATATCACAATTCACTTGCATTTATCCTTAAGAATCTGGAGCGAATAACGTGCTTAAGTTGCACCGGGGCAAATTTTCTCACTTCATTGATTTCCAGAAAAAAGTTAATAGGAGTATTGATTGACTTGACAGTTCCTTTACTCCTCAAGATGCAAAAAAAAAAAAAAGTGCTTAAAACCAAGATGCTGTGAAACAACACCAACCTTACCTGGATGTCTTGCTGCACAGGGAACGGCAAGCAGGCTGCCTAGATAGGAAGACAGGTTTCCTTGAGCTATACACTCGATTCCATGAAATCTCATAAGGAATGGCAAGGTGGTCACCATTTGCCTTCGGTTACTCCATCTGCATTGAATTTGGGCATCTTGCTAGCTCTGACCTCTTTCTAAGAACAGAAAGTGAACCGGTATAAGAGGCAAAAGAAAATGAATGCAGAGAACACCTATATTTCTTTATTTTTTCTTCTGTTCTCTCTCTGTCTCTCTTTTTTTTTACATTTGGCATGCTGACCAAGAAGTTGAAAAAAAAATAATGTAGTAGTTTAATCTGTTTAAATTCCAGGGGCACCTGAGTGGCTCAGTCGGTTAAGCATCCAACTTTGGTTCATGTCATGATCTCGCAGTTTGTGAGTTCGAGCCCTGCATCAGGCTCTGTGCAGACAGCTTAGAACTTGGAGCCTGCTTCGGATTCTGTGTCCCTCTCTCTCTGTCCCTCCCCCACTCACGCTCTGTATCTCTGTCCTTCAAAAATAAATAAACATTAAAAAAATTTAAAAAAAATTCCAGCTCTGTCATTTATGAATTGTAGAGTTGAGAGTTGTTAAATCATGTACTTGATTAAAAAATGGGATGACAATAACGTCTTTGGAAGGTGCTAAATTCGTAAATACATGGAAAGAGTCTTAGCACTGGGTGGGGTTTTTCAAATTGTAATTCATGATCATTTAATATGAAATCAATATAGTGTATAGTGACTAGCAAAAAACATGAAAATAGAATAGAAAATATCAGAGTGTGTCACATTAATGAAGGTATGTATTGGATAATGGCATTTTTTTCTTCAGTTTCACACACACACACACACATACACACATGCACACGCACACCAAGTTACCGTGATAAATGTATTTTTTACTACAGGTTGAGGTAAAAGAAGTTTGAAGAACACTAGTACAGGACAAAGCAGACCGTTAATAAATACTAACATCTTTCTTTCCCTTTTTTTATTAAAAAAATTTCTTTTAATGTTTATTTATTTTTGAGAAAGAGAGAGAAAGTGAGTGGGGGAGAGGCAGAGAAAGAGGGAGACACAGAATCTGAATCGGGCTCCAGGCTCTGAGCTGTCAGCCCAGAGCCCAACACAAGGCTTGAACTCACAGACTATGAGATCATGACTTGAGTCAAAGTCGGCAGCTCAAACTGAGCCACCCAGGCTCCCCTTTCTTTTCCTTTTTTATTTTCCTTTTTGCCACCCTTGTATACTGGATTTGGTCATAATAAATATTGATCTTTGGAATTGGTGAGGGTACAATAAAACCCCTTTGAGATGTGGCCACTGGGTAGACTCCAAGGCACTGTCACTAGGTGTCTCAGAACATGTGTGATGCAAATGGAACCTTGGTGGGTCCAATGTACTGCATGTCAGGGATCACCAGATACATTTGCTGATAATGAAAACATCAGTGGTATTCCAAATTTCAATGAGATCGACCTGATCAAAGTAACTGTTTGTCCCAAATTTAATATTCAAATCATAGTAGGCTTCATGTGAGTCATTTAGCCTCTTTAAACCTAAAGTTTTCATCTGTCATATGGGGATAATATTATTTTCAGTGAGCATTAAATGAGTAAACATCTGCAAAGTATTTGGCACGTAATAAACATTCCATAGATGTCGGCTGTTGTCTCAGGTCAGGGGCCTAGAGAAACAGACTGAGGTGAAGATGATTGTGCAGGAGCTGCTCCGAGGCTTGATCTCAGGAACATCACTACAAACAAGTGAGGAAGGCACAAGTGGGCAGAAGAGAAAGTCAAAAGTGGGGTTGCCACAGAGGCCCATGGTGAAATGTGGTGCAGGCATGATCATTCAGATTGTCTAGATTGAGGCGAGACTATCAGACTTCTTTTACCCTTGCTCGTATAAAACAGAGGTAAGTATAGATAAGGTAAGTCCTTTTGTGGAGAGAAAACTCTAGAAAGTGATTTGTGGGGGAGAAATTGTTCGTCCACCTTTCCAGCATCTGTGGAAGGGGGCATGTTTCAGTCCTGGGGGATCAGGAGCACACCGGAGTGCACCTCCCCTGCCCCCAAACCTCATCCACGTAGCACTTGGATCCGCTTCACACAGAGGATGTGTCCCATCTGGGATGAATGCCTCCAGGATTCATCCGGGAGTCCTCCCATGGGAAACATATGAGAGGAACATGGGTGGGATAAACACCAGTGCTCACCGCCGTGGCTGTCTCAAGGCCAGAACCATACTCCTCATCTCCCCCCTCTACCACAGGCCCAGAGCCCTCTCATCCTCAGCCTGCACCATTCCTGGTCTAGGTGGCACACCGGTGGCAGCCTGGATCTTCATTCCTCATCTCCATGCCCATCTCAGGCCAATGCTGTTGTCTTTTTCCATTAGCCATCAACATGGGGCAGAGGAGTGCCAAGAAACACCCCTGTGTCCATTGGGGTGCTAAATCTCTTTTTCCCTGCCTCCTGTGTGTGACAGCTTCCTCCAGATGATCACGGTCCCAGTTCTGGCAACTCCTTTCCTTCTCCACTGGTCTCTTGGCATGAATACCTTGAAATGACTTGGCAGAAGCTATAGCTTGAAGTTTAATGGGACGCCTTGCTCTGTGTCTTCTAGAAACTAGGACATTTAGGCTCATGAAGCACAATGGTGTGGAAATGGGAAGCACAAAACTCTCTGGGAACCAGATCCTTCAGGTGTACAGAGGCTAACACTGTAGGACAGGAAACACAAATTCCTCAAATGGGTCCTTGAAAGCAATGGTGAGTGATGTCGTTTCTAGTTTCACCCTCTGGTTCTCACATACATATATTCTGCCAACAAGGGATATTGCACCAGCACCCATGACGGTCATCAATATCATGTATATGAGGTGTCTTGGAGTGTATATAAGGTGACCTCCTGTCTTTGTGAGGTATCATCCTATGCCAGTGCCCCAGCAGTGCCTTCAAATGGCCATGCCACTGCATATCAGACCCCTGCTGCTAATTAGCAGTGGTACCTGCTAGGACCCGTGTGTCCCCTTATTATGTGCCCACAGCATTGCCTGTTTGACTGTAAAGTGGGTTCTTTGGAGATGTTGTATGGGATTCCATGTCAGTGAATCAAATACTTTGTGAGTCCTTGGATAATGCCAGCGTTAGCTAAGGTCCTGTGAGCCGGCCACCTTGCCACCTCCCTTGAGGGTTTGCCTAAGAATGAAGCCAACGCACAGGAGAACAAAACAGAGAAATAGAGAGACACTCTTTTTTTTTTTTTTAAAGTTTATTTATGTATTTTGAGAAAGAGAGAAAGTGCAAGTGGGGGAGGAGCAGAGAGAGGGAAGAGAGAGCGAATCCCAAGCAGGCTTTGAACCATCAGCCTGGAGCCCCACGTGGGGCTCGAACTCATAACCTGTGAAATCATGACCTGAGCTGAAGGTGGACGCTTAACCAACTGAGCCACCCAGGCACCCTGAGAAATGGAGAAACACTTCTGATGACACTGAGTACATGTTTTTGTTGTTGTTGTTGTTGTTGTTGTTTTGTTTTGTTTTAGCACCTGGAATAAGAGCTCCCCTGAATTTGCAGCTAAATGATGTGATAAGTTACCATTATTATTATTATCATTATCATCATTACTTGAGTTGGGCTTCTGTCACTTGTATCCAAAAGAATTCTGAGGAAACCACCAATGTGCCTTTCATAGATGCTTACACATTCATTCCTTTACAAAATTCATATCGTAAATCAGGCCTTATTCAGCTTTGAGAGTCATTTTATAACTTTAGACTAACTCCGTGATTTGATCCAATGTTGTGATGATTTTAGAGTTGAAATCTCAGAAACAGATATTTTCAAGTTCTCGTGAGTCTCACGATATTTCCCAATGCTAATATCCGGTGCCGTGACCTACAAGACTGGAGGCAGGGATGTGGAGAGCCCAAGAAACACTACCACTTATTGAGCACGTACTCTGTGCCAAACACTGCTGAAACTGCCTTTGTAGTTAGCGAAGTTTGTTCTCATTGCAACCTGAGAGACTGGTATTAGTTTTCTCATTCTGACACTGAGGAAACAGGATGAGAGAAGTTAGAAAGTTTGTTTTAGGTCAGTCAGTGGATAAGTGGAAAAATCACAGACTCAAAACATGTCAGTCACTCTGACTATATTGGCAGCAGGAGTCCAGGGATGTGAGAAATCAGTACAGGCAGCAGAGAAGCTTCCTGGAGACGTGCGAACAAACCTCTTTTCTCCTTTTCACTGTTTCACAGCCTGTAGAGAAACCGTGATCTGGTGTCCGAAGGCATCCATCCTTCAAATTACTTGAACAATTATAGACACGTGTGGAAATTTATTTTTGATCCATTGCTCAACCATGCTCATACAGGTACTGGATTCTTATGGGAAAGGGATTATTCCATCCTGGCTTTTAAAATATTTTCCTGACTTACATTCCTGTAATAGTCATTCTAATCATAATAACACAGCTACACCTGCCTCAGATCCTTCCAGCCTGCTCTCTCTCTGTCTCGGACCGGCGGCAAGAGGAGGGTCTTTCTTGGCTCATAGTCTCTGCCTTCGAGCTCACGTGGGCCCTGCTGTCGACGGTCACATCAGACCCCTTGTGTGGGTTTTGAGAGTCTGAGGTGTTTTCTTCAAAGCACCTCCCTTCAAGTAGTCCCTGAAAATCACAGACAGTTTCATCTCATATTTAATTCCCCACATGCCAGTTTCTAATTGTATGTGCAAGGTTATTTTTAAAAATTTTTCTGAGCCCTTGATTGAAAGTATTTAGAGAACTTTCTAGGGACCATGTAAGCTCAGGGCAAAATAAACCCACGGAACCTTGCATTCTAAGCTCTGCATTCATATCTAGTCTAGGTCAAGAATGAGTGACAGCAACAACTTTAGCACCTCTGGGGAGAGGGACTAATTCCATTTCTGGACCTAGTCAATTTGATTTTGTCTTTTGAGACTTTCAGGAAGAAGTCTCAGAGAGCCATTAAGTTTTGCTTGGGAGGTGCCATGGCCTTGCAGAATGAGACCATGTTTAGAGTCAGAGTCATTTAGGGTTCTGTCCTGGCTCTGACTCGTGCCATGTGACTTGAGAGAGAACAGCTTCACTGCTATTTGACTTGGTTTCCTCATCTATAAAATTGGGATAATCATATAAACCCTGCAGGGCTTGCTATGAGGAACTGTACACACACACACACACACACACACACACACACACACACCCCATTCACAACATGCCAAGCACACTGTAATATTTGCACTTTGCAAATATTACTTTAATACTCATTATAACTCATGAAGGGAGAAATATTACTTGCTATCCCCATTTTACCTATAAGAAAACTGAGGCTCAAGGTAGTTAAGTAACTTAATGAATGTCACACAGCTAATAAGTGGTAGACCTGAGTTATATGTTTAAGCAGTCTGATTTCAGAGTCCATGATCTTTACCGTTACTATGCTGCTTCAGATGGTAGCTGTTTTACAATCTATTTTTAAAATGTTTAATACAATGACTATATGTTACAAGATGTGTGTGTGCATGCTGCTTCTGTAGGAGGTTATATTACAGTCACTTTCAAATAGGAAATCAACTGAGCTTTCCTTATTATTAGGCCTTTAATGAAAATAAAATAGAGCCTCCACATTCAAAATAGGTTACTTAGTATTATTTGAAAAGTTCTACATTTCTTCAGACTACTGCATAAATTCAATATATTTCTCCTTGAAATTGAGAATGACTGAATACATTAAGGAGTAAATTGAAGAAGCTCTTCTCTACTTAGTACCCTGCACTTATACTGACATTCTGAAGAAACACAGCCCCTCAGTACAAAGTTTTTTTCTGAGATTCACTCATAGAAATATGCCCCCCCCCCAAACAGACATCACAATAGTAAGTAATCATTGGCATCCTACAGTGAGTTAATATTATCTCCAAAAGCAGCGATTTTGAGTGTGGGAAATCCTAGCTCAAACTTAAATATTTATTTTTAAACTTGAGGACTTGGCTGAACCTTTGATACAGTAATGTGCTTGTGAATCTCTCCGAGAGGTAGGGCGTGTTGTTAACGGTTGGCTATGGAATATGTGGTGGCTTTGTAATGTGTCAACTTGGCTAGGCTGAACTACATTTCCCAGAATTCCCTTCTCCCAATGTTTCCGGTCAGGGTAGGCCGCCGGTTACAAGGCAGAAATGGAGCTCAGCGCGTGTAGTTCTCACAGCGTGCCTGCTGACTCACCTTACTGATGTGGGCTGGCAGCTGCACCTGCAACTTCTCTACCTTTCCATGAATCCTCTCTCAGCTTCTCCAACACTGAAGCCAGGCGTACGTTTAACTCCCACATGAAGAGCACCAGCTTTTCCTACAGGATGCCCGTGCCATCGTGGTAAGAGGCAGTGAGACCTGGGTTCTAGCTGTGCTCTTGGATTTTAGCTTACCTATATTCTCCCCCACTTTACATTAATCTTTCCTTCTTCGTTGGACTTCAAGCTTCAACAACAGACAGAAAGACAATGGCTTTACAGAGATTTCTTTTAAAGTTCCCAAATTACATAATATGAAATCCCTCGTGTATTATAGTGTATGATTATTTTTAAAAGCAAAAACAAATGGAAACCAATCTCGAAAATTCCCTGAGCAGACAAAACCAGTTTATTCATACAAGCAAAGCTTAATTTAGCTTATTTTGCCAGACTAACTCAACCAGGGTCATTTCTTGTTTATGCCTCTGGAAATCATGAGGAAAGCTTGAACTGTTTCCCAAGGTTGATATGAAATAACCACTGACTGATTCCCTATCATTTAAGAAAATTTAATATTGTAACCAATCACTGTGAAGAAAAAGCAGTCACTACTTTCTCACTATATAAGCTGCTCTATAACAATATACCCTTGAGCCTCACTCTGTGTTTTGGTTTGAGTGCTCCCAGTTTGCAAAGTGCCTTTTCAGTGCATGCACAATGAAGTGTTACTAATTGCTACTTTACTTTAGCCATCTCTTAATTTTTGAGGATATATATGTGATATTATATATAATATATATCATTTCTTGGTTTTGCTTCTCAGGTTGGGGTCCTAATAGATACATAACCTTTGAGTCCTGGCGCAGTTAATTAATCTTCAGAAACAGTATTCTGCAGAACACTAATTAGGAAATTCTAACGTAGTTGGGTCATTTTTTGGATGTAATTTTCCCAATAGTTGAGTAAAAACATGGATAGAGCAAATTATCACATTGCATCTAATTTGCCACTTCACTGAAGGCTGAGGTAAGAAGTAATAGGGTTCTGTTGTTGGTTGAATTATGTTCCCCCAAAGCTATATTCTAGTCTTAACTCCTGGTACCTGTGAATGTTACCTTGGATATAGGCTCCTTGCACATGTAAATTAAGATGCAAATTAAGATGAGTCATGATCAATTAGGATTGACCCTAAATCCAATCACTAACATCCTTATTGGAAGAGACAGAGACACAGACCAACACAAAGAAGGGAAGACAGATATGTAAGAGGGAGGCTGAGATTGGAGTTATGTTGCCACTACCCACAAACTCTAAAAATGGCCAGCAACAATAAAAAGCTACAAGAGGCAAGGAAGCATTCTTCCTGGAGTCTTAGAGGGAACATGGCCCTGCTGGCACCTTGGTTTCAGATTTCTACCCTCTGGAATGGTGAGAAAGTAGGCTTCATGCCAGTTCTTACTGCTGTTTTAAGCCTCCCAGTTTGTGGTAATTCGTTAGAGCAGCCCTAGGAAACTATCACAGGTTCCAAATTAACTTTCCTGATGCTTGTTCTGGGTGACATAGGTCCGAAATCCCACTTTTCATAAAATCTATTGCAGGAAATCACTAAAAGGGACCCTGGTGGCCATTCAGACAGTCTCAGTAATTGTGTTCCTGTTAATTGTGTTCTGAGTTCAACCCTGGATGGACCGTATTGGATCATTTCATACCACTGTCAGGCCACAAGTGTCCATGTCCCTCATATGAGATCTCTGGGTTGTAGAAGTCCAGGATTCTCATGGTGGGCAGGAGACAGGGCAGCATCTCCAGTGCCCTGACCAGTTATCTCCGAAGGCATGCTCCCTGGGTAGGAAGTGGACTCTGGGCATTTGGGTCCTCCTTAGATGTGAGGAAGTATGATAACTTAGAACTAAGTCTTGCTGCAACTCCCAGGTACTCTCAAAGGAAGGTCCTGCTTAAGGACCTTAAGAAGGACCTTAGTCCTACTTGCCTTGAGATTGTTCTGTGTCTTCCTCTCTGATCTGAGAGCTATTCCTCTTCTTTCTCAGTCTTTCCCCTTCTTTCTCAGTCAGGGTCATTTATCTAATACCTGCTAACATAAAGACCTACTCCATAGATGTGTGTGTGAGTTCCAACTCAAGCTGATTTTGGTTTTGCTTCAGTTTCAATAGTGGGTTACAAGTTCAAGGCACAGGTAGGGGTGGAGGGATGGTGCAGGAAGTGAGAAGAGGCCTTTGGAGAGAACTATAGTTAAGACTTAGAAGTATTGTCCCATTACATGGATTGGCTTCTTTCCTTCCTTCCTTCTTTCCTTCCTTCCTTCCTTCTTTCCTTCCCTCCTTCCTTCCTCCCTTCCTTCCTTCCTTCCTTCCTTCCTTCCTCCTTCCTTCCTTCCTTCCTTCCTTCCTTCCTTCCTTCCTTCCTTCCTTCCTTCCTTCCTTCCTTCCTTCCTTCCTTCCTTCCTTCCTTCCTTCCTCCTACCTCCCTCTGTCTATGCCTTCCTTCCTTACTGTGTCAGTCATCCACATTTTGATGACATAATATGAACTCCGTAGCTAACCACTAGACCATAGTGATGTTTCGTGATTCCTGCTTTCTCAAGGCTCCCAATCTATCAGGGATACAGATACACAGAACTCACAATGTGTCAGTTACTTACCAGGAGGAGTACCACTCTACTTCAGTGATGGTGGGGAGCAGAGCTTGCCAAACAGAAGAAATAGCATGGGCAAAACCCTTAAGGTAGAAGGGCATCTCTTCACCAAAGCTGATTTAGGGAACTGTGTGTAGTTGAGGCATGTCATTGAAATGTTGAGAGATAAGACTAGAAAGGAGGGTAAGATCCTTGAAAGGACTTGAATGGCATACTAAGGAATTTGGAATTTAGTATCTTTACCAATAGAGTGGTATAGAAATTTCGAAAGTTCCTGAACAAGGAATTAAATGATCATCACACTTTAGAACTGCCTTTCTAAGGACCTTCTATGTAACATGTGCTTCAGCCGGACTATAATGCCACAGAGTCGGGGACCATGAGCCTAGCACAGTGCTTGGTGCAGATACAGAGCTCCCCAGTTAAGTGGATGAATGAGGCTTGGAGAAGAAATCACATGTGGCCAAAGCCTGATGTATGAATCATGATTCTGCGGATTTATAAAGGATAATAGAAAAACAATTCAGAGGAACTGTCAACTCATCATCTTTCTCACGTTTACTCTAAATCTCTCCTGCTGTGATTCGGCCCAGAGCCCCTTGTCTTTTGTGGCAACGGCAGGTAACCAAGTAGTACCTTTCCTTGGAGCATAAACATTGGTGTGCTTGATGATCATCACTGAATTGTCCTCAGTATCTCCAGAAGGAACAATTTCTATTTTTTAAAATTAATTTTTTCGCAAATCCTTTCCCCAACTATTTAATCATCTTTAATCATAATTAATCATCCAGCTGACCTGGATTTTCTGTCACTTCCCCTCTGTTGGCTGCCACTATCTTGCCTGGAAGAGATGCAGCTTGAGCTACATGGTCTCTAAGGGAGCAAATTCTGGCCAAATCCTTTGGGCTGATAAGGAAGGACTAGGAAATGGTCCATATCTAACATTCGGATAATGTTTGGGTTCCAGTCAATAAAGTAATGAGAAATTACTGAAGTACCATCTTGCTGACTTAAAAGGAATTAGAATTCAATAAAATATACAAAGCTAAAATTATAATACACCGTTTTTTGAGGTTGTTGAGAAACCAAGGTGTGTTGGCTATAAAGTGGGAGGGAAAACAACAGATGTTGAGGGCTTACTTTGTATGAGAACTTTGTATACTTTATTTCTTATAATTCTTTAAAGAACTAAGTAGGCTTCTCTCCCTGTGTAAGGAGTGAGAAGATGAACTTTGGGGAGTTTAATTAACTTGCCTAGGGTCTCCCAGGGACTGACCAAGTCTGGACTTAGCCCACATCTGTCCAATTAAAAGACCAAGGCTCTTTGCTCATTATCCTGAAATTGGACACCGAATCGAAGGACCATCCCAGAGTGCTGGGCTATTTATAGAAATCGCCATCACCATTTATTGAGAAACTCTTAGGCATCAGGTCTTTAGACTAGATAAATTTTACATCAAGTATCAGATAAAATTTAACCTACTCCTTGTTGCAAAGCTGTTTCCTGAGAGTTATTATTCCCATATCAGAAGTAACAAAACTGAGGCCAGAGAATTTAAGGAACTCTTCTCTTTTTACATAGTTAGTAAGGGACAGAGCTGGGAGTGGAGGCCAGTCTCCTTGGACTTCCTCTGAGTGCCATCAGTTATGGCAGTCAGAAAAGGCTGCTCCAGGTTCAAGAGCAGAGGTACCGGAGGGTGCCAACTACGGGGAGTAGCCCAAGCTTTAGTTAGACCAAGAGCCCTGAGGCAGGTGGTAGCTAGATTTCACTTTACCGATTTGATACTTTTACTACTGAAAGCAATCACACTCAAAGATATCAAAAGCTAATCTTCCTCCCTTAGATCATTTTTCTCCCTGGAAGGTTGAGACATTACTTTAATCAATTAGTGTCCTTCTGAATGGTGTAGAGAGTGGAGTGTTTCTTAAATTTCAGTGTCCCTAAGAATCGCCCTGGGTACCTGATTAAAATGTGGTTCCTAGGCCTCAGTCCTATGGAGAATTTCTGATTCCGTAGGCCTAGAGTGGGCCCGAAGAAATTTGTATCTTTAACGAGTACCCTAGATATTTCTGATGCAAGTAGTGTTGATTCTGCCTCTTAAAACCCTTGTGTAGTGGTTGAGACTCTGAGTCTGGATCCCTCATACCATCACTGTAAGCTTTGTGATGGTGAGTGAGTTGTTTTATCTCTCTTGGCCTCAGTTTTCCTATCTATAAAGTGGGAATAATGATGATACCTACCTACCTGTCAGTCATGTGAGGATTAAATAAAGCAATGCATGTAAAACACTTAATGTCTTTCTGGCACAAAGTAAATGTACAACTAATGTTAGCTATTATGATACTAATGAGAAGTTAGTCATTTATAGAAACAAAATATTGAGTCTTTCTCTCTACTAGAAATTTTTTATGTCTTTGTGACTATTGCAATGGGGGGACTGGGGAGAAATTTACCTGTTCCTGGAAGGGTGAGTGATATAGGAGTTTTTTCTTCCTCAGTACTTGTCTCAAATGCTCCTTTTTATTTTTTCTTTTGCCAGTAATGTAAATTTATTTCTTGAGCACCAACGGATTCTTTGTAAAGGAATTCTTTGCTCACTGATAATCACTAAATGGATCTCTGGTTGATGAGTCATTCATTTTTTTATGGGTCTTATAAGGGCTCCTTGGGAAATTTCCTTTCCTCTGGCTTTTTAAGAGAAATGATAATGGAAGAAGCAAAACTCAGAAAGTTTAGAACAACTTCCTTTTTCCCTTCACATGCCCAGGTCAGATATGCCCACACCGCAGAGAGAGCCCTCCCCTGGACTGGAGGTATAAGGACATGAACCAGGGCGATCTCCATTCCACCCCTCCGAGGTCAGGGTTTCAGCCAGACTCCCGGGCACAGGATCTGTGGAAAATCATCTGTGCATCCTGGCTTCCCTGGAGATAAAGCCCAAGCTCTTCCTCGTGTGTATATGACTCTTTAAATGTCCTTGTTCTGGTTCCTGTTTATCTTTACAGGTTCCTTTGCAGCCACCCCCACCTCCTTTGTCTTCTTCGTACTTACAGTTTGCTTATTGGAGCCTTATTTTCTCTCCACTCTAGACTTTTCTTTCTTTTTAAAAAAAAATTTTTTTTAACATGTATTTATTTTTGAGAGACAGAGACAGATTGAGCATGAGTAGGGGAGGGGCAAAGTGATAGGGAAATGCAGAATCCAAAGCAGGCCCCTGGCTCTGAGCTGCCAGCACAGAGCCCGATGTGGAGCTCAAACCCATGGACCACGAGGTCATGACCTGAGCTGAAGTCAGAAGCTTAAATTACTGAGCCACCCAAGTGCCCTTTTAGATTTTTCTGAAATTGTTTCTTTGTCTAGGCATGTTTTCTTCTGCTCTTTTTACCTTCATATTTCCTTTAGATCTTCCTTGGATGTTTTTTCTATGGGAAATCTTCATTAGGTATTAGTTGCCCTCCTATATGTTTCTGTAACCTAACAATTATTGCTGTTACACATTTAGCAAAATATAACATTATTTGATTTTGCATTTGTCTCCTCTCCTAGATCGAAAGCACCCTGACTCAGGGAGCTTATCTTTCTTATTCACTTTCTACCCCGAGGACCCCATCACAGGCACAAGGTAGAGACTCATTAAATATTTACTCAGTGAATAAACACATTGTCTTTTAACACCTGCCAGAGCACTTCCAATGATGGGAAACTTATGACCTCCTGAAGCTGCTGGATCCATTTTTGGGAAGGTCTGCCTGTGTGAAAGCTTTTCCTGATGAATGAATTGAAATCAGTGGTTCTATAACTTTCCAGGGGAGCTGGAAAGTTTCCACAGTCTTGGAGGCTGAGACAAAATCTCGGGTCCTGTCATCATCTTACCGTCTTGGAGAGGCTCTCTAGTCAAGATCCAAAACGAAGATGGCCTTTTAAAAGAAGGGCTACTGGATAGAGATGGGAAGGCAAATGTAAAAGTCAAACTGATCACTCATCTGGGATAGAGAACATTGTTGTTTTCTTATTATACAAGCGGGAGAGGTGAAAGGAATGCCTTTGAGCAACATGGACAGAGTGGCCTTCCAGAGACAGGTGCTCTGTGGCTGCAACAATGGACTTGGGAATTTACTAAGAAAGCTTTGGTTTATTCTAAAATGTTCTGATTCATGATCGAAGCTCCTTGAGTGAAGGAAGTACTGCCCTTTGCTTTAAAAAATGGAAGGAGTAGAGGGTGCCTGGGTGACTGTGTCAGTTAAGTATCCAGCTTGATTTTGGCCCAGGTCATGATCTCACAGTTTGTGAGATCAAGCCCCATGTCGGGACTCTGCGCTGACCACATGGAGCCTGGTTGGGATTCTTTCCTCTGTCTCTCTGTCTCTCTCTCCATGTCTCTCACAGAATAAATAAATAAACATTAAACAAATGAAAGCAGTATCCTGAGAGGGTTAGCTTCTGTTCTGGTCCAGGTGGTAGTTGTGACTTATAGTATATTGAATCTGCTTTCTTCACCCCAACCTCCAGAGGCCGATTTAATGATCCTTGTTTTATAGGAGAGAAACAAAGTTCATGAAGTAATAGAGCCAAGGTGACACAGTTAATAAGCATGGGGCTCAGACCCTTATCCCAGTATTTTCCCACCACTTTGTATTTTTCCCACTTTGTATTTTTACAATATATAAAACATACTGTCATTTATATAAACACAGGTAAGATTCCACCCTCCCCTGCTTTTAAAAATTTCATTTTGTCCTTTAAATCGTCCTTACTTGAGAGGTCACATACAATGACATCTAAATGCATAAGTTACATAAAACAAAATAATCTAAAATAATGCCATTTTCTTCACTACTTGCTACATATTTTAACGTGTTAAAGCAGTAATTAAAGCACACACGTGATTTCTCATCTTCAGTCCGAAGAGTATTCAAATTGCCTCAGATAAGTACATGGTTGTAATATGTCCCTGGAGAGTATTTCCACATCAGGGATAAACGTACAGGTATAATGAAACAACTGGTTGAAGACTGATGGCAAGGGAGGCTCCATACCAGAAATAGTGATCATTTTCTTCAAAATAACCGAGGCAAATAAAACTCCACTGTTTGCTGTTCATTATTCATCCTTTCTCTTCCAAGCCCTGAGACACTGAGCCAGCTTCACTGGGTAGGTAATTTGTCATGGGTACAAGCATGACAGCTCTAACTCAAGTCCAACCCCAACAACATCAATGGTATTTGATGAGTCTGAGGCACCAGAAAGCCCTGGCTGGACTATAGCGCTGAGACCTTCCTTGGAGTTAGGGGATCAGAGTCTATCTTTGGCATTAAGATCATAATTTTTACAGGCACGCCTGAGTGGCTCAGACGGTTAAGCATCCCACTCGATTTCAGCTCAGGTTTTGATCTCGCAGTTTGTGAGTTCATGTCCTGCAGGGGCTCTGTGCTAACAGCACGGAGTCTGCTTGGGATTGTCTCTCAAAATAAATAAATAAACATTAAAAAAAAGTTTCTTTAAAAAAAGATTATAATTTTTACGGAACAAAATTTAGGTTTTAGAGAGGGAGCGAGAGTTGGGGAGAGGGGCAAAGAGAGAGAGAATCTGATGTATGTCTCAAGCCCAAGACCCTGGGATCATGACCTGAGGTGAAACCAAGAGTTGGATGCTCAACTGACTGAGCACTGACCCAGGCACCTCTCCAAAATTTAGTTTTTAACAGAGAACTCATGAAGATGGATGTGTAGGGCCCATCCTGGGCACACTGTCACATTGGGAGTTGCTTTGCAGTGTCTTTCCAACTTCCTGACCCTTCCTTCTCTGGTAATCTGCCCAGCTTCGTGTAGCACCAAATTCAGCAGCTACTCATTTCCCGCACGTTCTCTACCTGGACTTGATTTCATCTGAATCTTTTTTTTTTTTCCTCCTGTCTTAATTCCATTCATTCAGGGCCTTTCCAGATGATTGGACTAATTTCTGATAAATTCATTCAGAAAAGATAGCGGCTTAATGTGTGAGACCTTTATGAGGACTTGCATTTCAAGGGATTAATCCTAATCATGGAAAAAATCTTGAGAATTTCAAAAGGACAAAAAAAAATGTTGATATTCTAAGCCAGACTATACAATGGAAATATAATTTGAGCCACAGATATTACCTGCAAATGTAATTTAACATTTTTGGCAGTTACTTGAGCAAGGAAAGAGGAACAGGTGAAGTTAACTTTAAGAATCATATGTTTAACCCAATATATTCAAAATATTATCCTTAAAAATATAATCTATACAAAATTACTTAATTATTATTATTACTTTGTTTTTGTTCTAAGGTTTTGAAATCTGATGTGTATTTTACATTCACATCTCAGCGTGGACTAACCATCTTTCAAGTGCTCAATAGTCACATGTGGCTTGTGGCTACCATACAGGACAGCATCATTATACTCAGATAAAGAGCCCATTTTGCATGTGTCTGTTGGAGATGAGGCATGGGAAGGGGGTGATGTGTGTGTGTGTATGACAGACTTTACTGAGAATGTAATGAGGTGATAATAGTGGCAACAACAAAAGAGAGAAGTGTGTGTGTGTTTAATTTCCAATTGAATTTAAGAGGCAGTGTGGTGTAATGGAAAGAGTGTGTGTATTTTAGATCACAACTGAAACTCTGCCATGTGTTATTGGACACATTACATAAGTTCTCTGAGCCCCATATTACTTATTTGCAAAAGAAATACAGTAATAACCACTTTAGGGGATTGCTGAATTTAGAATTTAATGATAAGAATACAGAAAAGCCTGAGTGGAGAACTCCCGATGAATGCAAATCTGCCTGTCCATTCCCCTCTCCCACCCCACCCCCACCCCGCCTTGGAAACCTTTACATTTTTCTTTCTCTTCTCCACACCACCTACCCAACCAACTCCTCCTCAAATGCTAGTTAAATTCTCAACTTCTCTAGGAAACTTTAAAAAAAATACTTCTGCAGTTCTTACTAAACATCCTATAGAAAAATTGGCAAGATCGTTGAGATTGGATATCCAGAGACAGTTCACATATTTACCAAATTAATTCCATTTCCATGGCTAACATTGTATTATCTGTGAAATGCATTAACCTTTCTCCGTATCTATCTAAATTCTATTCTCCGTATTGCCAGGCTCACATTGCAACTTGTGTCTGAGGCGTTGTTAGATCACCTGAGTCTACAATGACCTTGCTCTTGCTACAATCCTATCACTTCTTCCCTAGTTTCTATCAAGCTAGATTCTATGAATAAAATTTGGTTTCTATGGCTAATTAATACATTTTCCTTAAAAAAAAAAAAAAAGGTCTATGGACAGAAAAAATAAGCTGATGAAATTTCAAGTTAAAGAAGTTGTATTATTTTATTTTCCAATGCTCCGCAGGGTGATGTATATTGTGAAACCACAAAGGAGGAGGGGGACAATTATTTGCAGCATTTCTCATATTTATCAGTCAGAGTAAAAAGTTCCTAATTTTTTCTTTTGACTACTTCATAAACTAGCATATCAAGGAACTCATTTTGGGGTACACTAATACATATTATGAACCATGGCAATCATATGTGCATCCTCAACATCTCAAATACCCTTTACTCTCATTTGTTTATGCCAGAGCTTTCCAATAACAGTATCTTGATGCACATTTGCACTTAAGGCTTAGAAAATTTCATGAGTTTCTTCCCTTCCTTCCTTCCTTCCTTCCTTCCTCCCTTCCTTCCTTCCTTCCTTCCTTCAGAATTCTTTAATTTGATCTTAACAACAGTATTCTGAGCTGGAAATATTTGAGAAAACCAATATTCAACCAGTATTGACTGAGGAATATGTAAGAGGCACTGCATTAGGTTCTCGAATACAGTGATAGCCAAGAGAGTCTTCATAGCAGCAGACAGATGTTTGACAAAACTTTCACAGAATCCATAAGTATTTTGAAGAAGAGTAGTAATTGCTAATACCTATGCAACCCTAAGTCCAGGCCATTTTCTAAATACTTAAATAGTTCTCAAAATAATCTAGAGGCAAGGTCCTATTATCTCCATTTTGCAGATAGAAATTGAGACACAGAGACACAGTGACTTGCCCAAGGTCATAAAGAACCAAGATTAAAACTGAGGCAGTCTGACTCTAGAGCTTGTCCTGTGCTGTACTACCTCCATCTATAGAAGGGGCCATAGCAAGATCATATAACTGGAGACCTTAGCTAGTACACATTTTCATGGAAACAGCTAATGTTTAAACTGCAAATTCCAGGGGCGCATGGGTGGCTCAGTTGGGTTAAGCATCTGATTTCAGCTCAAGTCATGATCTCATGGTTGGTGAGTTTGAGCCTCACATCAGGCTCTGTGCTGATAGCTCAGAGCCTGGAGCCTGCTTCAGATGCTGTGTCTCCCTCTCTCTCTGCCCCTCCCCCACTCATGCTCTGTGTCCTTCTCTCTCAAAAATAAATAAACAAAAAAAATTAAATAAGTAAACTGAATATTCAATAATGAGTAGGACTTGGCTGGCAACATGGGTGGGAAAAAGCATTTTAAGCAAGGTAAAATGCATGTGTGAAGGTGCTGAGTAAGGATCAAGTTTGGCACATGCAAGAAACTATATAAAAGTCAAAGTGACTTGACTCTAGTGACCTAGGATGGAGGGCAGTTCATGCTCCATCCTTGTCATGTAGTAAAAATATAATCTTTAGGAGATGGGTAGTGCTGATGGTTGCACAACAATGTGTACTTATTGCCATACAATTGTATACTTAAAAATAGTTAAAATGATAAATTTCATCTTATGCGTATTTTACCACAATCAAAAAACAGTTGAATAAAAGAGAAACTAGAGGAAGGAAGTATGATAAAATTACAATTATTAAGGCTAGGTAATGGATATATGGGAATGTATTATAGTATTTTCCCTACCTTCAAGTATATTTGATTTTTTTTATAATACAGTTAAAATCAATGTAATAAGTATTCTTTTCAACCTAAAAACAATGAATAATGATTGAAAGGTTTTAAGAAAGAGACGTATAATGTTTTTAAGATGATCATTGGATGCTGTGTGGAGACATAAAAAAGGATAACTTAGATGTTTAGTAGAGGAATATTGTTTTGTCTATTATGGCTTCAATAACCAGGAGTAAAAGCAGATGTATTTAAAAATATTTAGGGTGGAGAATCATCAGACTTGGTGATTGGATATTGTGACATTTCTGGCATAGGCTATGGCATAAGAGGAAGGAAATCAGGAGGGCATAATGTTATGGATGTCAAAAAGAAAGATAGTCAATGTTTGAATGCTGAGAAGAGCTCAAATAAAATGATTATTGAAATTAGAAATACAGGGGCACCTGGGTGGCTCAGTCGATTGAACGTCTGACTTTGGCTCAGGTCACGATCTCACTGTTCATGAGTTCGAGCCCCATGTCAGGCTCACTGCTGTCAGCGCAGAGCCTGCTTCGGCTCCTCTTCTCTTTCTCTCTCTGCCCCTCCCCACTCTTTCTCTCTCTCAAAAATAAATAAACATTAAAAAAAAGAAATTAGGAATATAAGAATTATTGTAACTTTGCCTAGAGGGCTTTTGGTGGAGGGAATAGGAGCCATTTAGTGGTAGGTTAATGTTATAGACTAAATTCTTGTGTTCTCCCCAATACCTATGTTGAAATCCCAACCCCAATGTGATGGCATCAGGAGGTAGGGCCTTTTGGAGGAAATAAGGTTTAGATGAGGTCATAAGGGTGCAGATGGATTTGTTGATATGAGGCTGGGAAGTTAAGGGAATTTCTATCCAGTAGCTTCATTTTTCCTGTGAAAATATAATCAGATAATAAAACTTTTACTGATGGCTATTGACAGCAGATACTGTGTAAAAAATTTACATGTGCTGACTCATTTACTATTTACAATAACCTTATGAGGTAGGAAATATTACCATCTATATTTTACTAATACAAAACTGAGGCACAGAACTGTTAAGAAATAGATGCCTAAAGTTACCTTAATTTTTAAAATTTATTTATTTATTTACTCAAGTATAATTAACATATAAAATTAAGCTATTGAGACTAGCTAAGATGAAAAGCTTTTGCACAGCAAAGGAAACCGTCAGTAAAACAAGAAGACAACCTACTGAATGGGAGAAGGTATTTGTGAATGAAGTATCAGTTAAGGAGTTAGTATCTAAAGTAGCATTTAGATAAATTGCTGGAAGCTGAATAACAACTTAGTTTGCTTTCCGCCAGTTGGCCAAACTACAAACCATGTTTCCTTAAGGCGCCATCCAGTGATGGTGAAGGGGACACAGCAGGTGTTGGTCATCTGAGGAGTGTGAAGGGCAAAAAGAATCTGCAGAAACTGATTGGAATGCACTGATAGGAATGGTGTGATAAGATCATAAGGGTTGTTAAGAGCTAAGTTGAGACTGGGAATTACAAACTGAAAGTGCCATCAATCAACCTGGTGATGTGATTTGTTCCAGAATTATCTCAGCTATTTGAATGCAGACACTGGGAAGACAGACTCTTGGGTTTACCCAAGGTTAGGACTTACTGGGTGTGGCAGAATGACAAAAAGACAATGGAGAGTGAGAGTGGCTGAAATATTCTATAGGGAAAGAGGTTATAGGGAATATATCCCTCTCATTCAAAAGTCTTTCTACTATGGTAGTGTTTTTCCTTTCATTGGTCATTTCTGGCAAAGACTGGTGAATAGAGCATAGCCTTGCGATTCAGTTAAATTCAACACACTGTTACAGAGATTTTAGTATCTGGTAGCCTCTCTGATGCGTGTTTTAAACTAGGTATTTTAAACTAGGACTTTGCTGTTTATATACTATTAATGCTATTGGTGCCAGAGATTTTGTCTAAAAGCAGTGCATCAGATACTTAAGTGCCTTTGCTCTGGCCTACCCATTTATTCCATTTTGGTTACAAGGGTACATTATTGATTACTTTCAGATTTCTTTTATGTCACTTATGTCACTCCATAGTAAAAAATGTTAATGTTATATTAATGTGAACAGACCCTAAATTTATACCTTCAATATTACTTTATAACTTAAGAAGTTAAGATTCACATCCAAGAAAAAAATCGAGAGTCAAATTAAAAAAAAATTCTGGGGGCGCCTGGGTGGCTCAGTTGGTTAAGCGGCTGACTTCGGCTCAGGTCATGATCTCAAGGTCTGTGAGTTCAAGCCCTGTGTCGGGCTCTGTGCTGATAGCTCAGAGCCTGGAGCCTGCTTCAGATTCTGTATCTCCCTCTCTCTGTGCCCTTCCCCTGCTCATACTCTGTCTCTATGTCTCTAAAAAATAAATAAACATTAGAAAATTAAAAAAAAATCTGTATACATCATAACAACCCATTCCAACAAACCTTTAATAATTAAAACTTGGGTTATTAGACAGCTCTGAATAATCTTCATGGTTGGTCGGACATTAGCTGGTCATCAATACACTGTGAAAAACTTACTTTTAGGATGATTCTGATGCACTGAAATAGTGAACTGGATTCTGAATCACAAAATTTTGGCATAGATTAAGCAATAATGAGATGGATCATTACAAGTGATTTTACTTTGAACCTATAATGCAATTTGTAGGCATTCGAAGTCAGTAGAATGCAATAGAATTCATTGTTAGAGATACAGAGTCTTGTGCCCCATTCCAAAGTGACTGAATCAGAATCTGCATTTTAATAAGATCTCTAGGGAATTTGTATATACATCACAGTTTGAGAAAGCACTGGTGTAGGTCATCATTGTAGTAATTGAGTATTGTGATGGGTTGCAATGCCAACTCACATAAAATGCCCACTGGTTTTTACGATTTTGGTCTCAAGATGAGCTAATCACCTGTAAGCCCTGATGTTTTTTAGGTAAAAGGCTAATTTGAGAGGAAAACAAGGAGAAAGATGTGGGTTTCATTTTATTCTAGACTTGATGTGACTGGTGTGAAAAAGCATCCATTCCCAATTCTGCAATCCATTTTCTCCAGTCTTTCTCCCCTCTAGCTTTCCTCTTTCCTTCTGCAATTTCTCATGCCCCTCAATTTAAAATCCATGTTTTGCAAAAGCACTGGTTTCTTGACTCTCACTAGCCAAATATTTGTCGATGGAAAAGAGTTAACCCAAAGGACATATAAACTTGGCAGGATTCTTATGGTTCAGGAAAGTTTGAAAATCATCACATGTGGCTTTATTGGAATGGTCGACTTTTTTTTTTTTTCATGACATGGCAGAATGTTGACTCACAGGAATTAATGTGATTAACCTTCAGCCAAGGCATGTTTGAGGCAAAGAGGTGAATCAGACTCATTAGTTTTTGGTTCTGGAGCAATGAAGGATCATGGCGTTTGCCTAGTCCGTGTCCTTCCAAACATAGATCATCCCAATTCTGTCATTACTACTTGTGAGCCTTCTCCATTTTTTTTTTTTTTCAGAGGCATAAAATGCCAAGCTTAGTGATCAAAAGACAGTGGCTATTCAGTATATGGCAATGACATCCAAGCTAAGGTTTTCATTTTGTCAGATATTTTCATTGAGAGCATTTTGTTTTTCCCGCTCCATGCTCTCTTCTTGAAAGAGAGATAATAAACGAGAGCTCAGAGCATCAGGGCAGTCAATGGAAGGCCTCCAAATGGAGAGGCAAAGGCAGTTTCTGTCTCTTTCTGCATGATTTCTCTCTCATCTTTAGGATTTAAGCAGATGCTTTTAGATAGACAATGCCCTATGGAGCAAAAGTGAGAATGCTTTATTGCTCAATTGTTCTAGGTATCAAAGCCCATTGTCAGGATTTTGAATTAACATTAGATGTTTAAGAGAATGAATTAAAGCTCCATGTCTGTGAATATAAAAATGACATAATGGTTACATCACTGAACCGGCAAGGGCAAATTGTCCACTCTAATGATGGTAATATTTCTTGAGGATTATAACAGGAATTATCTCATTTAATCCTCGAAGTAACCCATATGAAACTGTTATTATAATTCCCCTTATTCAGATGAGGAAATTCAGACAAAGAGGTATTAGACAACTTGCTCAGGGTCACGTAGCTGGTCATTGGCATACTTCCAGTCCTTTCTCCCACCCCTCTCTCCTCTACGGACAATCTTCAGGTTACAAGGGAATGCAAAGGTATTTATCCATGATTTCTCCATCCTCTCCACTTACACCTCATATACCTCATAAAGCCCTTTGGTACACTAAGAAAAGTTTCAAAGTAATGTTCCCCTTTATGTCCAAATAAATCTGAGAATATATTAGCAATTATGAGCAGGAGTCGTTTCTCTTTCTGACAGCCACAGACAAGATATTGATTTAGAATACATTATTATCCCTTTAGCTCATAAAGTGAATTTAAACAAACATTCCCTGTGAAGAGAGTCCTAAAAAGAGTCTTTTATTGTCCCTTAATATTCAAAATACCATCAAAGTGAGAAAAGCACACAAACAAGGACTCCTTCTGGCAATGCCCTTGCTTCAATTTCCTGGGGATTTCACTCTGTAGTCTTGCATCAATTGTCTCCACCTACAGAAAAAAATGACTAAATCATTGAGCTGTTTCTTATGTGGGCTAAGTCAGCCATCTTATTTATTTGTCATGCTCCCTGTCTTCCTTCTTGGAGATCTTGCCCCAGTAATTATTCTCTTTGTATCCCGTATCTTTAGTATTTTTCTATTGACATTTAACCCTGACATTAATATTTAAACATACCAAATCTCTCCCTTCTTAAGCAGTAATGGTCAATAATAATAAACCAACCATATATTGTTTTAGCTATAGCTCTGTTCTCTTGTTTTTGGCAGCCAAGCTTTTCAAAAGAATTGTTAAAAAGCTGTATTTCTTCTCTTCACTCGCCAACCTACTCTGATCTCTCCCCACCGCTTTACCAACCAGCATTTCCCAAGGTCACTAATGCCTTTCTCATGTCCCAATTTATCTGGAAAAATATTGATTGTCAATCTACTTGAACTCAAAGCAGCATTCGATGTAGTTGACTGGAGAGTCAAACTTTTTTGCTCTTTATGCCTGACCTCTCTGTCTAATCACTAAATTGTATTAATTTTACCTCCTAGGTATCTAATACACAACTTGCTTCATTTCCACTGCCTTCAACCTACCCAGGGTTTCTCAACCTCAATATCACTGTCATCTTGAACCAGATCATTCTTTCTTGAGTTAGGTTGTTCTGTGCATAGATGCTTTAGAAATCCACTCCTCCCCCTATTTCCTGATACACGCATGATCCTGGTGTTCCTCCCACGTTTCTAACTACACAATCACACTTTTCAGCTTCTCCTCTGCCTACTGCTGTGTTTTGGGTAGGGCTTAGGGTTCTATCCTTTCCTGCCACTTCACTTTTTCTCTCATGGTAATGTCACTCTCCTGGCTTCAGTTACAATCCACATGCCAATACTATCAATAATAATTACATTTATTAAATGGTTATAATGTGTCAGGCGTGGTCTGAGGTTTTCCTGTGATGTATCTATTTTATTTTTTATAACAACTCTTAAATGTTTAACTTCACTAAGTCCCAGAACTGCTTATATACACATATGCTAGAAAATTCCCTCAACTGTCTTATAGGCACCCCAAAAGCAAAACATTCAACCTGGCATTCTTCATCCATCCCATTCCATTCCATCCAAGAGCTGCTTTGCCAGTGTTGTCTCTTAAACCAGTTCATGCTATCACCAACCATAAATTAAGTGCTCAAGCCCAAAACTGGAGAGCCAAGCTTTTTTACTCTTTATGCCTGACTCCTCTGTCTAATCACTAAATTGTATTAATTTTATCTCGTAAGTATCTAATACACAACTTCCGTTCATTTCCATTGCCTTCAACCTACTCCAGGATTTCTCAGCCTCAACACCGTTGTCATCTTGGACCAGATCATGTGCATTGTAGGATGTTTCACAGCATCCCTCTTCTCTACTAACTAGATGCCAATAGCAACCCTTCCTCCTTCCCCCACGGTCCTGATGGTAAGAAATGTCTCCACACGTTGTGAAATGTTCAACTGGGAAGCAATAATGCTTCTAGTTGAGAACTATGGCTTTAGTCCCAGTTAATATCATTTCCCTCCTTCTTTAATGCAACAGACTTAAGTTACCATAAATGGTGAAAGATGCAAATCTGATTCTATTATCATAATTTCTTAAAAACTTTATTTAGCTTTTCCATGCTTTTAGAATAAAATTCAGAGTTCTTAAAAGCATTCCAAGTGCTTTTGTAACAGCTTTATTGAGACATAATTTATATACAAAAGACTGCACATATGTAATATGTAAAATTTGAAGAGTCTGTACATAAATATACCTGTGAAACCATTACCATAATCAAGATAATAAACCTATCTATTACCTACAAAAAGTTCCTTATGCCTCCCTTTTCTTCTTTTGTGATAAGAACACTTAACATGAAATCTACTCAATTTTTTAAAAGTGCACAACACAGTGTCTCTAACTATAGGTGTTGTACAGCAGAACTCTAGAACTCCTTCACCTTGCATGACTGGAACTTTACATCGTTTGAATTGAAGCTCCCCAATTTGTTCCCCCACTAGCCTCTGGCAACCACCATTCCAGTCTCTGCTTAGTTGGTTTGGCTATTTTAGGTATCTTTTATATGTGGAGTCAGGCAGTGTTTGTTCTTCAGTGACTGGCTTATTTCACTTAGGATAAAGTTATTTATGTTTATCCATGTAGTCTCCTAAAATTTTTTTTTTAACATTTATTCATTTTTGACAGAGACAGAGTACAAATGGGGAGGGGCAGAGAGAGAGGAAGACACAGAATCTAAAGCAGGCTCCAGGTCCTGAACTGTCAGCACAGAGCCTGACTCAGGGCTTGAAACTATGAACTGTGAGATCATGACCGGAGCCAAAGTCGGATGCTCAACCGACTGAGCCAAACAAGCACCCCCATGTTTTCTTTATCTATTCATCTATTGATGGACATTTGGGTTGTTTCCATATCTTGGCTATTGTGCTTGGCTATAATGCTGCAATGAACATGGGAATACAGATATCACTTAGAGATAGTGATTTTTATTTCCTGTGGATAAATACCCAGAAGTAGGAGAGTGGGTCATATGGTAGATCTACTTTTAATTTCTTGATGAACCTCCATACTGTTTTTCATCTTGGCTGCACCATTACCAATATTGTATACGAATTCCCATTTTTCCTTTTTACTTTTTACTTTTGGTTTTGTTTTTTTGAGAATAGCTAGGTATGAGGTGACATCTCATTGTAGTTCTGCCTTGCATTTTCCTTAAGATTAGAGATGTTTAGCAGTATTCCATGTATCTGTTGGCCATTTGTGTCTTTGGAGAAATGTCTTTTCAAGCCCTTTGCCCATTTTTAACTTGAGTCACATGTTTCTTGTGGTTGTTGGTTTTTTAGTTTTTGTCATTGAGTTCTAGGAGTTCCTTATATACTTTGAATATTAACTCCTTGCAAATGTTTTTCTCCTATTCCATAGGCTGGCTTCTCATTCTGGGGATTGTTTTCTTTGCTGCACAGAAGAGTTTTAGTTTGAGAGAGTCTCACTTGTTTACTTTTGCTTTTGTTGGTTGTTCTTTTGGTGTCATGTCTAAGAAATCATTGCCAACATTCATGTCAAGAAGATTTTCTCAGGGCACCTGGGTGGCTCAGTCAATTAAGTGAACAACTTCAGCTCAGGTCATGATCTTACGGTTCGTGAGTTTGAGCCTTGTGTTGGACTCTGTGCTGACAGCTCAGAGCCTGAAGCTTGCTTTGGATTCTGTGTCTCCTTCTTTCTCTGCCCTTCCCCTACTCGTGCCCTGTCTCTCTCTGTCTCTCTCTTTCTCAAAAATAAATAAACATAAAAAAATAAAAAAATATTTTCTCATATGCTTCCTATTAGAAGTTTTATAGTTTCAGGTTTATGTTTAAGTTTTTAATGTATATTGAATTGACTTTTTTATTTAGTATGAGTCCAATTTCAATTCTTTTGTATGTGGACATCCAGTTTTCTCAATACCATTATTGGAGAGGCTATCCTCTCCCCATTTTATATTCTTGGCACTTTTGTTGAGCTCAATTGAATGTATACATGTGAGTCTATTCTGGGCTCTCTATTCTGTTCCATTGTTTTATATGTCTGTCTTTATGTTAATACCACATTGTTTTAATTAGCTAAAGAGATATACAGATTTAATGCTTTGCCCATCAAAATACAAAGGCATTTTTTACAGAAATACTTTTTTTAATACTAAAATTCTGTGGAACTACAAAAGACCTCAAATAGCCAAAACAATCTTGAGAAAGAAGAACAAAGCTAGAGGCATTAAAGTTCCTGATTTTAAAATATATTATAAATCTATAGTAATTAAAAAGGCATTCCTAAGTTTCGACCTTTACTAACCTCTTCAATTTGTTTTTGGGCTATATTGGATTTCTTCATCCTGGAATTTCCCCAGAATACAATTCTCTATCCTGAAGCTTCACAGAGCTCCTACCTTTTTCTTTTGCTTGGAATATTTTCTCTTTTCCCTCTCCCTTCACCTAGTCAATTGTCCATAATCCTTTAGGTCTCTGTTGACATGTTACTTCCTCAAAGAGATCCTGTTTAACCAGCAGTAATATCCCTCTCTACCAAACTAATGACTGGTAGACAAATGCTACGTAATGACTCATGCTACCCAAACTGCATGCTTCCATATCAGGTTGTAATTCCCCTCTCACAATATGTTTTTTGGTGGAATTATCTATTCAGTGCTTCATTTTCCTGTCAAACTATACTGTCTCTGAAGATAGTTTCCATATCTATCTCATACTCTGTTGTTTAATTAGAAACTCAATATATATTTGTTGATTGAATGCTTTGGAGAATCTATTGGAAGAAAGCAGTGGTATCTCGCAGACTATCTACACAGGAAATACAGAGAAGTCTCATTAGCTACCAGAATAGGGACTGTAAAGTCAAGAACCTAGGTCACATCTTCTGTTTGCTGGAGCCAAATGGTCTTCTATCTGTTCTTGCACACTTGCTTTATATGTTTCTCTCTGCCCTTTACTCTCCCTTCTTATCTGTGTCAAATCAGCCCTAATTCCACAAGACCTCCATACTGATCTGTCTAATAGCAAGTAACACGTGCTACTAAATCCTGAGTTTTCTATAGTGAGAAAGAAACATTAGTGGATAAATTGTTGGCCCCAGTATACTGAAATTAGTGAAGAAGAAAAACAGTGAGATGTATGCCCTTATTTCTATGGCTCCCCCTTAGATTTTTTTCAGAAGCCATTTGAAGGACCTGGGACACTCAGATGAAATATCCAAGGTCGTTTTTGTTTTAAGGTCCCTTTGAGGATCACTCCTATCAGAAACATCTTCCTAATAGGAATGTCCTTGAATATCACACAATGAGAGATGAAAACAATTCATGTAGAAAGTGGGAGACAGAGACTTAGAAAATTTTCCAATCCCAAGCACCTCATGGACTGTCTTTCCCAGAGTATCAGAGTTTGGTTCCAAAAAAATAGAGCCACAACTTTAATACTCCCCAAATGCTGATAGAACCACCATTGAACGTGGAAGCCAGCCAACATGAGCTCTTTCTCTTGATAAACGGACACCTCAGGAAATGATCATCAGTGAAAGAACTAATGTAATTTGTTTGATGGCCCTACATAGACAAAGTTTTATTTATTTTTTAAAGAGAACTAGAAATAGTTTCTTAATTACTTTTTTAAATTTCACTTTAAAGGCTTGTTCCCAGGCACAGGAAATTGTATGTCATTGAAGAGCATGTATGCTGGAGCAGATGCATTTATGCCAAGACACATACGAAGAGGAAAAGTGGGCAAATTATGCAGGGGCATATGGGCTTTGGTGACACACTCAGCCAACTGTCCCTACATCTCAAGAGTGAGACACAGCTTATATTTTGGAACAACCAAAGTCAGGCTCCTATTTTGTGGATGTAGATGAACGCTCAAATGTGATACATCAGGCAGCAGAGGCTGCCACTTGGAGCAATCCGGATTTATTTTAGGAAAGCTAAGCCAAGGGAAACCCATAATTTTCTAAGGAAGAGCTTTTGCAATCATCTTTAAACTTTCAGATGCTAATTCCTATCTTATTTCTATAACCACCCGGTCTAGAGCATGTTTAATGAAAATAAGAGATGATGGCTGTCATATCTTAAGTGAGCTAAATTTTATCTATGCTGAAAATCACTGTGAAATAATCTCTAATTATAAAGCTGGGAAACAGAACATTTCAGCACATGTGCATTGAAGAAGTAGGCCCCCAGTTCTTACCACTAGAGCTATCTTGAAAATCTCACATCTGCTAAAAGGGGAAAAGATTGAGCTTCTTCATCAGTATTTTAAATAATCTAAATATTTTGCAATCACCATGAAGTTTGGCCTAAAGACCCATTTTTCTATGTCAGTGATTAAAGACATTTTATTTTACATGAAAAATGTCTCTGATTAGTATAATATCAAGTGAAGAAATTATGTAGCACGCCATACATAATTTTACAAATGCTAAATTGATGCTACATGCCAGGTGTAGTGCTAAATGCCTCAAATGTTATCTGCCTTATGTTTATTTTCCTGCCAAGATAATGACACTCTACATGGGATTACCTCAACCAAGAAATTTCTGAAAGATTCAGAAATCTACTTCCAGTCTTCAGACAACAACAGCATAACAGTAAAACGATTGAGAAAAGAACAGAAGAAAAAATGCTTTTATCTGCTATATAGGTACTTTAAAATTTTTTAAAGGGTTGGGTTTTTATGGATTGGGAAATATGGTAGCATTCATTACTTATCCTTATACTTAAATAACAGCTCCTAGTATTCTAACTCAAATCATTAATCTATGTATGCTATATAGTGCCGGATGCTGAGGTACCCAAGGGAGGTTTCCACACAGAGCTCAACTCATAAACTGACTCCTTCAACTTTTCTTCCCTTTCAACTCAGTAACCCACTTTCAAAATTGCAATGATGAGGTAATATATAGCAAAAATAAAAGGATCTCTGACAATGTCACATATAATTGTGCCATGTAACAGTCGATGGTCTTTTTTTCAGTGAAAAAATGATTTCTACAGACATTAAAATCCCTGTTGAAGCTGAATGGACAAATGTTCATCAATATCATGTGGATAATTCTTTCCTGACCGGTCCTGGAATGACCAGCTTTGTGCTGGAATGTGTGTTAAACTTAACATGGTATGCTGATCTCAAATCAACTGTCATATTTTTCTTTTGTTTAGAGATATACTTCATGGAAATGTTGCTGTCAGCTTAAAATTCTCACTGAGGTTTCTTAAAAAAGCCTGCCATAAACTTAAAAAATCCTAACCCACCTCAGGTGTCACTAAATAAAAATACATTTGTCACATTTACCTATGTGAGGGGGGAAATTAACCAAATTGGCTTTTATAAGGTTCTGTTAAGTCTTTTTGAATTGTTATATCAGGCATTAGTGGAACATTGATTAGTAACTAAAAGCCAAAATCGACTTAGTTGATCAAGGAACAACGACAAAAATCCTGGAAAATGTTGATCTTATTATTTTGTTTTTTCAAGCATATCCTTAAGGCTAGGTCAAATCAATCCATCAAGAACTCAGCTGAATACTTGATATTCTACCTCGGAACAAGGAAACCCAATCCATCGATCACTCCGATAGTATCTGAGATACACTAAATTACTGTCACTTTAAAAATCTGTTAAACAGAGAATGTCAAAATCTTTTATACTAAGAAGGAATATTCTTAGCTAAAATTTCATGACTGAAATTTGATGAACTTTGTGCATTTCTTGGTGAAATGTGGCCTCTCAGAATATTTCAATGTCTTCCGGCTTAAAAAGTCAACTATATGCTACAACTTTTGAACTAGGATGTCTATTTTATATTAAAATGATATGTTTACTATTCTGCACCAGCACTGCAAGGGACGGGAAGGAAATGCACATGTCTCCTGCAGGCTACCTTGAAGAAGCCACCTTAGCTGACAATCACATTCCAGCGTATATTTTCATGAAGTCACTTGGTCGAAAATGTGTTTCATTGTTTACCTACCATTTTAGCTTGTCATTTCAGTATGAACTCTAGGTCACTGAACTGTGAACAACATTTAATTACAGGCTCAATTCTTCGTTGAAAATGGCAGGATCTTATATATATATATTTATCAAATTGGCTATTATGTGAAAATGAAGATTGAATATAAAAATGGAAGCTCTACAATAGTTACCTAACAAAAAAATGCCCAGCCTTTTCACTTAGATTAGTAAGTCGTTAAAAATCCTAAGATAAGATTCTATGGTATTTTCCAATGTCAGTCAATCAATAATTTCTTAAGTACCCACCATATGCATATGTTTTTTGTATAACAAATTTCAATATTTTCATCTAAGACGAGGAAACAAAAGACCAGAGAACCATTTGTCATAATCACATTTTTTTTAAATGAGAAAACTAAGACTATGTCTTCAATCTTCAACTCCCAACTAAACAAATTGAATTTGTGTTTATATTGATCTGAGAGTTTTGTTCTAGCTCCTTGACACTTGAAGCTGATCTGCAGTCTAGATATACACCTGTTTTCTGGAGCTTGTTGGAAATACTTGTAAACTACCTATCTGATAAGAAGTTAAATCCAAAATATATAATGAGCTTATATAACTCAATAGCAAAAACCCCAATCAATCTGATTGAAAAACGGGCAGAGGGCCTGAATAGACATTTTTCCAAGGAAGACATGAAAATCACCAATGGGTACATGAAACGTGCTTGACATCACTAATCATGAGGGAAGTGCAAATCAAAATGAGACACCCCCTCCTACCTGTTAGAATATCTATTATCAAAAAGACAAGAGATAATAACAATTGGGGGAGACTGTGCAGAATAGGGAGCCCTTGTGCACTATTGGTGAGAAAGTAAATTGCTATAGCTACTATGGAAATTAGTATGGAGGTTCTTCAGAAGCTTAAAAAGAGGCCCACCACATGATCTGGCAATTCCACATCTGGGAA
The DNA here is from genome assembly GCA_030068075.1 of Paguma larvata. NCBI lineage: Eukaryota > Metazoa > Chordata > Mammalia > Carnivora > Viverridae > Paguma > Paguma larvata. Next base: position 166,023,182 of record CM057823.1, read on the forward strand.
TATACCTGAAGGAAATGAAATCACTGTCTCAAAGAGATGTCTGCAACCGCATAGTCACTACAGCGTCACTCACAATAGCCAAGACACAGAAACAACCTACGTGTCTTTCAATGGGTGACTGGATAAAGAAGTCACATATATATTTATATATAATGCAATAGTATTCAGCCTTTTAAAAAAAGGAAATCCCACCCTTTGTGACAACACAGATGGACTTGGAAGGCGAGATGCTAAGTGAAATACGTCAGACAGAAGGACAAATGCTGTGTGATCTCGCTTACATGTAGAACCTAAAAATGCCAAATTCACAGAAGAGGAGAGAGAGCGGAACACTGATTGCTGGGGCTGGAGGGTGGGGGAAATAGGGAGATGCTGATTAAAGGACACGGACTTCCAATAAGAAGATGAGTATGTCCTAGGAATCTAACGTACTGCATGGCAGCAACAGTTAAAAATACTATTATATATTCGAAAAGTGTTGTTAACTAACTTGGATTTAAATTTAAAAAAAAGAAGAAGAAGAAAGAAAAAATAAGAAAAAATCATTTGAAGAAACTGCGGATGAAAACTCTCCATATTTGTTGAAAATTATAGAAGCACAGATCCAAGAATCTCAAAGAACCCCAAGCAGAAGAAACATAAAGAAAACTACATCAAGGCACATCATAATCAAATTGCTCAGAACTAATGACAAGACAAATACCATATGATGTCACTCATGCGAATTTAAGAAACAAAACAAATGAGCAAAGGGGAAGAAAGAAGAGGGGGTTGCAAACCAAGAAACAGACTTTTAACTATGGGGAACAAACTGATAATTATCAGAGGGTAGGTAGATGGGGGGATGGGTGAAATAGGTGGCAGGGATTAAAGAGGGCTCTTGTGATTTTGCGATAAGTACCGGGTGTTGTATGGAAGTGCTGAATCACTATATTATACACAGTAATATTACACTGTATGTTAACTAAAAAAAAAAAAGTGTTAAGAGAGCAAATCAGTCTTTTATTTATTTATCTATTTATTTATTTAGTTTAAATTCAAGTTAGTTAACATATATGTAGTATTGGTTTCAAGACTATAATTTAGTGATTCATCACTTACATATAACATCCAGTACTCATCCCAACAATTACCCTTCTTAATGCCCAGCACTCAGCTAGCCCATCCCCCTGCCCACGTCCCCTCCAGCAACCCTCAGTTTGTTCTGTGTATTTAAGAGTCTTTTATGGTTTTCCTTCCTTGAAAAGAGTAAATCTATTTTTCCAATGTCTATTAATTTTTTGAGAGAGAGAGAAAGAGAGCACATATGGAGGAGGGGCAGAGAGAGAGGGGGACAGAGGATTTGAAGCAGGCTCTGCACTGACAGCAGAAAGCCTGATGTAGGGCTCAGACTTGTGAACTGCGAGATCATGACCTGAGCCGAAGTTCAAGGCTTAACCGACTGAGCCACCCAGGTACCCTGGGCGTTCTAACCACCACATACGTGTGCACACATACACACAACTATGCACAAAGGTAATTATGTGAAGTGATCAAGATGATAACTAACCCTGTCATTGTAATCTTTCCACAGTATATACGTGTATCAAACCACATTGTACACCTTAAACTTACACAGTGTTATATATGAATTATAGCTCAATAAAGTCAGAAAAAAAAAGAGACACCATATCTCAGGCCCCACCTTAGACCTGCTGAATCCTAATCTGCATTTTCCATGATTGCCAGGTGATTGATAAATTTGAGAGCAACTGATACATATTGTACTAGGAAATTAGAAGTTTTAAAATATAATTTTAATGTTGGAGGAAAGGGCTATTAAGATATAACCAATAATGTGATTAAACTATTCAGTGGTTGAAGAATGAATTATTCATTGTTATTAATTATTTGTTTATAAATAGATTGAAGTTTTTGCTTTGTTTGTTGATGACATGACAATGTCATGGCATAAAAATTTAAGCAGTCACCTACCTGATACAATGTAATGTGTTTGTTGGACTTTTTTATTTGCCAATAATAGAAACCCAACTCAAGCCAGGCATAAGCATAACTGAAAATTCTAGAATGTTTGGATCCAGAGGATAGCAGGTCGGACGCGCTTATATCAGCTCAAGACACATTGTACCAGCTTGACATCTGCAGTGGGAGAAGTAACACTTGCCCATCTTCTTAGTGGCTGGGGCAGGAAATCCTGGAGAGTACTCCTCATTTTGAGTCACTTTGGCCAGAGGAACAGTATAAACTGCTTGGATACGGCTGGGTCATGCAAGCATGCGACCACGCCTGTGGCCAAGAGGAGAGGATTAAAGAAATAACAGGATTCAGGGCGTGCGGAGTGGGATGAAGAGGTGGCCCCTGGAAAGAGAGCTTCTGGTTTCAGAAGGCTAAACAAAAATCAGTATAGATGGTAAGTGTGTGAACTGCAACCGTGATCATACACTGAGGCATTCTGATTTCTTTTCAATTACGCTTTACTAAAGCATTGAAAGAGTAGTTTTTGTTTGGCTGTGGTGATGAGATGCATTCATATTGAAATCTGGAAGAATACGTAAGCACGTGGTCACCAGCATAAAGCCCTAGACTGATATAGTAAGAATCTTGGATAGGAGTGGGTGGGACAATATCAGTGTAGGATCCCAGGTTTCAAGAGGTATCTATTTTCACTTAGGTATTTTAATTTATTCAAAATGTTCTCTAAATTGCATTTTAATGGGACAGTGATAAGTGATTAGGTAGTGTAAGGCTTCTTGGTTTTAATAGTGTTATCTTTTTATTTCAAGGAAAATAAGTATATGAGTATGTGTCATATTTCTTCTTTAGCTAACCACACCTGTAGAAAGTCCATCAGTTCACATTGAGAATTCATGTTAGTATGGCAGGCCGAAGCTTGGGCCTTACCTGGGAAGAGATAAATAGCCCCCAAGCATTTGCCTTGTAAAACCTTGCAAGCGACTCATCATTAAAACTCAAAGCAATTGTTTGTCACGTTTCTTTAGTGCTCCGAGTACGTATGATGATCAACATCAATGATTAAAATGAGAATTATCAATCTTGAGGTTATTAATTACTAAGATCTTTTAGCCCCACTGATAGGAATAAATGTGAGAAAAATATCAGTCAATGCTATCTTAAGTCATCTTTTCACCGCGTGCATCTGAAGGTTAGACTTTCAAAAGTCTTCAAGCCCTTAATAAAAGATACCAAAGTCCTCAACCTCTCAATAAACATGTGTTCTGTATCTCTTCCTTAAGTGTCCCTCAATTCTAAGGTATTTTTCACTTTTAATCTTTATTGCAAAATGTTTTATTTAAATCTCTCTTTGCTAATCTTTACAGGTAATAGCTACCAATCACCTCCAGATCAATTGCTCATTTCTTTCAATGTAACATGATTAATGATACCTCCAGTTCTTTGATAATGACTCTATCTGTAATAATAGAACATTGCTTATTCTTGTTTGAAATTCCCTTGCCCTTTCTAATATCTGCCCTTCTATAACCTTTTCCTTTTTCAACAGGGTGCACAACGAGATACCAATCTCTAATCATTTTGTTCATAGAAAAAGTCCCTAAAGTCTTTTGAACCCAGTTTCTTTTTAACCCAAACACTGAAAGCCTCTTCTGTGTAGTACAAATCTTTCTTCTTCTTCTAAAAGTCACTTCAAAAGGTGTTTCATTTTTCTAGAAAACTAGTAAACCTCATTATACTCAGATGCCATCTTGTTCAAAGCTTTTAATACTTTGTTTAAGGCCTGTTACTACAGTGCTGGGGAAAGGCTTACCGCATGTAAAGATATTTACAGCATCCGAGTAGACCATGTAATCCAATCACCTTGCTCAGTGTAGCCAGAACGTGAAAAGAACACTAAAATTAAGCTGCTCTCTTTTTATTCCTTGACTGTAACTACTTTCAACCTCATACCTTTTGAAAATCAGAATCAATTACTAAAATTAAGTAATATAGAAATAAGTCCTTCTTTTCCCAAGTTCCTAATAAAAACTGAAATTGAATTTTATTGATGACCCTCAAATTAAGCTCTCTGTGGTTTCATTCTCAACGTTAGCAACAAAAGACTATTAAAAAATAAGTCAAAATCCGAGATTCTGCTCTTAATCTTCTGCTGCTAAATTTAAGAAGCTTTGTGTGTCATGGACATGAAATATGCGTATGTATTCATGAGATATTTTAAGCATAAAGGCAAGCCATCTGTCCACCTTTGTGTCTCCCTACTCTTCATGCAATTCTCCTTCCCACCCTTAGTATCTCTTCCTTTTAGTTTTAAAGCAGTAGACAAGTTGAAGAAAAAATACACACATGAGCTCATTTGTTAGCAAAAATTCTGTGTGTATCATTTATGTTTATAAAATGTCTATTTCTGTATACATATCCATATATCGATTTGGATACACAGAAAAAGCACTGGAAGAGACTCACCATGTTATTTACATGAGGAGGAATGGATGAGTTGGTGTGGAGGACGGGTGTAAAGACAGACTTTCCTGTACACATGTTTTATTTTCCACATTTCAGTAAAAACACACCTATGTTTACCTTGTGTTAACATTTTACAAAATTAAATGCACTTTCAAATATTTCTTGATACTGATGGAGAATTAGGGGCATAGGCAAAATCCCAACTCCTTGGTCATCGACATCCTACCCTTCCAAGCATAAAAGTGAAAAGAAGTGTTTTTTAATAAGATAGAACAAACAATAGAAAACAAAGAAGGCGAGGAAGTTGAAGAATGGAAAGGAGCACGGCTTTGGTAGCAAGAATCGATGGGAGATTTTCAAGAAAATAATATCAGCAGCAAAGCAAGGGTAGAAATGAGAAGTTGGAGTAAGCCGGGCCAGGGGTGGGAGAAGTGTGCTGAATTTTTCCAGCCAAGTGTGAGCTACCTGTTTTAAGACACGGATACTTCAGGAAACGAGAGAAGCAGAATCAACTCAAAAGAAAAATAGAGCAGGAATGATTTTTATTCTGGGAGGGAAGACATTATCGAGCTGGGGTCTGAGGGGGATAAGAATATAGTGGAAATCTTATGGAAATATAAGAAGTTGGGTATTTGATGTACTAAACTCCAAGAGGATGTCTTGAGATGACAGGGGAAAAGTTTTACAACATGACCATTTAAAAACATGCAGTGATGGCTAATTCTATTGAGAGACTGAAATCTTATACCCAGTAAAAATTTTGGCCAAGTAACCTGCTGGCCTTTTTTTTATAAGGTTATTTATTTATTTTGAGAGAGAGGGAGAAATAGAGCATGAGTCGGGGAGGGACAGAGAGAGAGGGCGAGAATCCCAAGCAGGCTTTGCGCTGTCAGCATGGAACTCGATGTGGGGCTCAAACTCACAAACTGTGAGGTCATGACCTGTGCTGAAACTAAGAGTTGGCCCCTCAATCGACTGAGCCACCCAGGCACCCCAACACTGACCTTTTTTTTTGTTTTTACAAAGAAAAGAACTATAGCCAGATGTTTCGGTCTCAAAGAACTCCATTAAGAGAGAAGGGCCACAATAATGAATTTTTACTTAGGAACTTCACTTGTGTCAGCAATAACACAGCAATGATCAGACTCTTCAACAAATCCTTGTAACCTAGTTAGCTTTTCCGTTCCTCCTGGTGTGCGATGCTGAAACCTCACAGGGAGAACTGTACTACTTTTTAATAAAAACTATCTGGACAGCAGTTAACTGTAGCATTAACCTGTTTTGGAGAACAATAGATCTGCTGACACTTGTATGTCTCTGGAAATTAAATGACTAGAAGAAAAATACAAGTGACACTTCTAAATTTAGAGAGTGAAGATAGATTAATTAAGGCCCCAAGTAGATATACTCATGTAAAATCATATATATGTGTGTATGGACTTGTAGGGTATCTACAAGATGCAAGATGCAAGATGTTGGGTATCAAGGTAAATAAAAGCAGCTTACGTATTTGAGGAAGATGAACATCTTTTTAATATATTTAGGATTATATATTTAAACTTGTAGAAATCTCTCTTAGAACTATAAAAGTACATTCTAATCCTCCTATAAAAATTTTACATTATCACTAAACCTTGGAAAATACAGCAATGTATAAAATGGAGAATTAAAATCACCTTTAATGCCTCTACTCAGAAATAGCTGCTATTAATATTTTGGTGTATTTACCCAGTCTCCTTTCTCCATACATTGCCTTTTACTTGGCAAATAGACTATTATTTCCACTGGATGGGCCCTCAGAGTAGAACTACTGGATCGAAGGGTACAGAGGTTTAAGACTCTTGAGATGTATTACTAAGTTGATTTCAAGAAAGGTAGCTTCAGCTCGTGCACACTTGCCTGCATTAAGTGTATTACCTCTTAAAAATCTCCACCATCTAGTGTGCATAAAACGTGCAGTTTCGTTGTTTTAATTTTCATTTCTTTATTTGAATAACCAACATTCATGGAAAAATTACCACGTGCCAAGTGCCAATCTGAACCCTCTTTAGACATACATGTGAATATGACAGACTGTGTCCTCAAGGAGCCCAATAGAGAGGACAGCACTCACATAAGAGGTGGCTCGAAAAATAAATGCTTTGATGATGCACTGTGTACGCTCCATGTAGTGGGAGCAAAAACGAAGGTGTATTTAACTTTCCTTGGAGCGATGTGCTAAGTGGAGTTTTATTTTTCTCATGGAGGATGAAAAGCGAACTGAAGTAGTAAAGACCCTTTAATTTGAATAAAAGTCTATGAAAGAAGGTTATCATTTCCATTTTATAGATGAAGAGACCAAGTCAAAGAGGTAATTATTTACTTTGGGTGACAGATTCAGCAAACAATAGAGAGCAAATTAGGATGTATGTCTGTTTTACATCACAACCCCAACGTTTTATAATCTTCCTGCATAGCTTCTCTGCATCTCCCAAGATTATATTTGTTATATACCTCTTTTTTGTTGAGGCATTTAAGATCTCTGTTTCTGTCTATCCATACATCTTTTGTTTGTTCATTTGTTTAACCTGGGAATCCTGGCCTGCTTCAAAGATCAATTTGATTTTCTGTTTCTGCTCAGATGCTCAAGGCACTGAGGGAGCTCGAAGCTCAGGCTGAGTGGTACACAGAGGCCACCACATTCCACCTGCTTTTGTTTCATCCAAGGAGGCTGAGGCTCAGAGAAGGGGGCACTATAGCTACTTGTGGTGGGGAGAACACAAACACTCACACTTTGGATTTCTATCCCACTGGCCTGCCTCCATACCACACTGTCCTTGGTGTTTACATTTTGGTTCAATAAAATATGATGTTTGGACCCAAATCAAGTGTAATTTAAAATTTGTGGGTCAGTATCCATTTTTGTTCCAGTTTTTGGTCTTTGTTGGCTGAACCACACAGAGATATTTGGACAGTCTGCTCTGCTCCTTCCCGTAGGGGTGAGGAAGGAGAAGAACTGAACACTTAAATACCTACTCAGTATATGCCAGACGCTTATGCACTTTACACCATGCAATCCTCACAACTCCTTGATGTATCGATTATAGGCTTCAAGTCACAGATGGGAGCATAGGGGGAAAGGTACAGGGAGTTTAAGGAACTTAAATTGCTCAGCATAGACGTCGAAGTGGGAGAATTGAGATTTGAGTCTGTTTGACACCAAAGACTATGCCCTTTTCTCTGAATCTCACCGCTTCCAAACCCTTATCAAAGACTGATGAAATCTTGAGTATTGGGCATATATATAAGACCTGGTGGTAAATACTAACTTCTACTTCATTTCCTGGAGCTCTGAATGTAAGTGCCTGCCCCTGTCACCTCAGCTCCAAGCATATCTTTCAGTTCCTGGAATGGGTCACTGGATCTCTTGCTTGGGACTAAGCAAGAGACAGTGCAGGATTCTAAGGGAATTCTAGGTATTCTGGGATCAAACTATTTGGATTCAAGTCTATGTTCAGCTACTTACTGCTGATATTGTTCTGGACAAGATCTATAAACTCAATGTTCCTTAGTTTTTCTATCTGGAAAATGGGATTAATAATAGTGTATACCTCACTGGGTTGTTTTGATGATGAAATGAAATCATGTATGTAAAGTACTTTTTAGCATAAGGCCTCACATATTGCAAACATTCAGTAAATGGCAGTGATTTTCACTCTTGCCTCTGCAGTATCCACATTCTGTTGGCCTGGAGAATGCTTTGCTCTTAAATTCATCTGTCTAGCTAATTTATATACATTCTTCACGTCTCAGTTTTAGTGCAAATTCTTCAGAGAAGCCTTCTTCTGTATTGTGACCATCTAATACTTCTTCCAGACAGTCATACAGGAACCTTTATTTCTCTATCTAAGAACATATATACACTGCATTAAAATGAACTCTTGTCTATACTCTCACCAAACTTCAAGTTCTCTGAGGTGAGGACTGAGTCTTGTTCACCATTGTTCCTCCTTAACCCAGTACGTGGTTAGACACAGAGTAGGTAGGCATGTTCCTGGGTAAGTAATGGAATTGCACATTTGTATTGTAGCGCTGGACTTCGGAAAATGTTCCCTCTCAGGAAAGACTAACGGCTATGAGGATGTTTTGGCTTTCCCATCTTTGTGAAGGCACAGCTGTTAGGCTGGGCCAAGCTGCCTGATTGTGAATCGCACAGAATTTCACTGCTAGAGGATTAATTTATAATTGTGTACAATTGTGCAATTGTGAGGTTCAGTAATTAGCAGTTTAGGGAGTGAAAAAACAAAGGAAACAAATGGCTCCAGCGGCATTCACTGAGATAAAACAGTGAAAAAAAAAAGAAGACATCACCTGGAAAGTGATCGACGGTAGTCGAAGTTGTTGTAATGGCTTCCACAGCTGGGTGGGAAATCCTGGCAGACTCAGTCAGCTGCTTGGAGCACTCAGGTGCCTCTCTTTTCTCTCAGCATGTGGAACCACTGTCACTATATTCATAGGTAGTGAATTAGTTTCCTATTGCTGCTGTAACAAATCACCACATACTTGGTGGCTTAGCCAATGTACATACACTATCTCATACTTCTGTAGGTCAGAAGTCCAAGATGCATCTTACTACGCTAAAATTCAGGGCTACATCTTGTCTAAAGAATCTAGATGAAAATCCACTTCTTTGGCTTTCCCGCCTTCTAGAAGCCTGCCCGTGTTCCTTGGCTCATGGCCCCTTCTTCTATCCTCAATGGCAGCAAGAACAGATGGAGTGCTTCTCATTTTGTTATATCTCTGCATCACTGCAGCCTGTAAAGTTGTTCTGCTTTTAAGGATTCATGTGGATGCATTGGATATACCTGAATAAATCAAGAGAACCACTTCATCTCAAGGTTCTTAACTGTAATTTAATTTTGTGTGCAAATTCCTTTTGCATCTAAAGTAACACAGTCTTGAGTTCTGAGGATGGGGAATGGACATCTTTGGAGGCCGTCATTTTGCCACTACAGGTATTTCCATGCCTTTTTAAAACCCCATCGATGCTGTCCCTACATAAATCATTGTAGACACCCTCTTGTGCTTGGCACAGTTTAGTGGGTGATGGGGAGGTATGCACTGCCTATATTCTCTTTCCATGACACAGGGCACTCATCCCTCCAGTTGCTGGGAATGATCATGGTGACTTCATGAAGCTTGGTCTTTTGGGGAATTGTCATCTGCTGAAGATCTTCATGACACTTAAAGTCACTGCTCCTTCTGAGGGACAGACTGCATCTAGTGACTTGCCATTGGGGGAGTTATGAAAGCCCAGCCCTTCTGCCTCAATGTGGGAGCAACTCTGAGGTCATTCTATCTTTAGCCCCCACCCCTGCTGTGATTCATTGTGACTCATGTCAGTTCAATGTCCCCTTGTACCCAAACCCACAGCCCTCATTTGCCTACAGCAGTGGATCCCAGGAACACATCCCAGGAAACCGGCTGCAAATCACTACTTCGGAGCTGGTTTCCTGGGAACCATCTGCAGTATGCCCTGATAGACGATGCATGGATTCCTGCAAGCATTTGGAGCTTTCCTAAATCTGAATTCAAAGAGGAATGAAAAAAGCTTTCAACAGTGCACTTTCATTAAAACCAAAGATGGTCTCCATGGCTTGTACCCACTAACATCTTAACATCCATGCATCTTAAATGCAGTCAATTCTCATTATTTGCAGAAACCCTGCTTGCAAACTTGTCTTCTCATTGAAATTTGTTTGTAACCTCCAAGCCAGAGCTTCCAGCACTTCTTTCCAGATATGTGCAGAGTGATGAAATATTTGAGTTGCCTGACACATGCATTCCCAGCTGAGGCTGAACGAGGTGACACTCTGCCTTCATGTTTCAGCTCTCACGCTGAAAACAAGTGTCCTTTTCATGGTCTATTTAGTTTAGTCTTTTTTTTTTTCTTTTTTGGCATTTTAGTTCTTTTTTTGTTGGTGATTTTGCTGTTTAAAGTGGCCCCCAAGCACAGTGCTGAAATACTGTCTAGTGTTCCTACCTGGGAGAAGCCTGTGATGTGCCTTTTGGAGAAAACATTTGTGTTAGATGAGCTTTGTTCAGGCATGAGTTATAATGCTGTTGACTGTGATATTTGAAGTAACAATATATATTAAATAATGTCTTTAAACAGAAACATACATAAAGCAAGTTTATGTGTTAGCTGATTGATGAAAGTGTCATGACCAGAGGCATATAGGAACTTAGCCCTTATTTCCCCAAGAAGTAATGGTTCAGTATTTGCTACTTCAGTGTTCATGGAGACTTTATGGCACATAATCACCATGAATAATAAGATAATCAGCTACACATATAAATGCATTTTTCCCCCCACCGAACTAGCAGGTACCTTGAATTGGTTGTTTGTTGTCCTGTACTTTCTGGAGATTGCAGGTGTCCTGAATGAATGTTGTAAGCTTGCATGCCGAGAGTTATGGGAAAAGGAAGTCTTTTGCATGCCATATTCTATTCTGCTCCATACTCCTGCTCTAACCCCATTTATGACCCAAAGGAATGAAACGATTATTGAACCTTTCTTTGCAGACGATGCCTTTTATGCCTTGGGGAAGAGAACCCAAGTTCATAGGTGATTCCCTGAGCAGCTTAGGCTTGGCAGCCCCTGTGGATTACTTCAGTGCCCTTGCTGTCTCACCCATCGCATCTCCACGGGTCAGGGCTCTTAGCAGTCAAGGCCATGTCCTTATCACTCTTGACCACATGAGGAAACCTTCTGTTTCTTCCTGGCCACAGTGGAAAGCAGGAGGACTCTATCAGACTGCTTGAGGTGTCTCTGCCCAACTGTGTTTGGTGGCCATTTTCATTGGCCTGTTCCGCGGTGATAGGGAGCAGAGGTGTCTTTTCTTTACCTGCAAGGCAAGGTACAGTTTCCAAACCTTTGCTTTTACTTCTCCAAACATGCATCCTCATAAAAATGAGGACTTAAAGAATCTGAGACTCCAAGTGCATTTTATGTGTGATTGAATGACAGACCTGAGATTCACATAAACTTTTGAGAAACTCCTCAATTGCTTCTGGACCTCAGGTGAGAGGTAAGACACAAGATCCTTAACAGGGACACACTGAAGTAGCTTTCCTCTTTCCCCTGGCAACACCTTCACTAGTTTATAGAAATCAGAGTACAAGGTTATCCTGGCCTTCATCTATTCTCCCAAATGCATTTTTTATGACATAAACTTTATGTCTTGAATCCTTCAGGGCTTCACTTTGATTCTCAAAACATCTTTTCTTTCAAACTAGTGCCTCTGCTGTAAATTTCAAGAGCCTTTAGATTATTCAAACATCACAGAAATGACTCCCTTGTGATCTGTGTTCGGCTGTTAGAATCTACCCTGTGGCGAGGGAAACATCAATCTAGTTTGAATGGGGAAGGCTCAGGTACCCCAAGATAGTGCCTTAAGAACAGATTGGGGATGTATGGGACACTCTTATTCATATATTAGACTATTATTCAGATAGATATGCTTTGATTACACATGTACCTTATACATAGATGTTTTTATCATAAAAAGTTTTAGAGAATGTTATACTTCTGTCTATGTTTATATTCTCTTTCATATCATATGACACAATTCACATTTTCTCACAAGAAATAAATATTTGATGATGAGTTATTTAAGTAATGGACCAAAGGTTTCTAAATATGAAATATCCATGGAAATCAACCTGCCTTCTGCTGTTTTGCAGCATGTGAGATAAATTGAACCATCCATCATACGACTCTACTTGAGGAAGATGAAACAAGAGAAAACATTTACTTCTTTTCATCTATTTTATCTTTTTGCCTTTCTTTCATATCCCTATCTCTTGATGAAACATTGAATTCTAGAAACACATTCTTGTCTCCAAAAACAGAGGCTTTTTTTTTTAAATTGAGAAAAGGCTTAATGAGAAGTGACAACCCTGCTTCCTTATCATGGTTTAAGTTTTAGTCTATATGAAGTCTGCTAACTAATTTGTTTCCAGTGTGAGTTTCATCTTTCTTAGCATTTTATTAATTCATGGATTAATCAACTGTAACAGTCCTATTGAAAGCAAATGTAGCATTAATTCAAATAATTTTTTCTTGCGGGAGCTTAGTTTCCAATGCTCTCACCCATAACCTAATTTCCAAGACACAGAACACAAATATCTAAATGGTGTTTTTGGAAGTAACATGTAACCTACTCCTTCCCAGAGTGTGTGTTCCCAATATGTTCTTTTCCAGCAGTCTTCTCTCATTTTCACTTTCCCCTTTGCCAGTGTAGACTTAACATTTGTCACTATAAAGATGTTCTCACTCCCTTGGTCCTTTTTCTTTTTGTCACACTTGATAGCTAAGCCACAACACAGATACACCAAAGCAACAAACAGCTCCTGAAGCGGAGTGCCACAGCCACTGGAAAAGAAAAAAGCAGCCAGTGTCAAAGCAATGAAAACATGAACCATGACCTAATACATGAAGCAGAGGGTTTAGATTTTAAAGCCCCGTCCAACCATGAGCGATTGCAGGTAGAGATGTTGAGAATTCCCCTCAATTAGCCTGTTGGTCTTGAAATAGGTAACCAACTGGGCCAGCATAACCTTGATGATCGGGAAGCAGATTCAGATGGCTTAGGTCAGTGACATGAAATTGAGGTGATGAAACAGGAAATGGATATAGAACTAAGTGGACTTAAGAGTGAACTGTAATGTAAAGTATGGACTTTGGGTGCTAATGATGTCAGTGTGGGTTCATCAGTCGTTACTAAGGTACCACTCCAGTGGGAAATGTGCAAAATGGGGATGCTTTGCATGTGTGGGGGCAGAGGGTATATTGGAAATCTCTGCACCTTCTCCTCAATTTTGTTGTGAACCTAAAACTACTTTTAAGAGTAAAAATTTGAGGGACACCTGGGTGGCTCAGTTGGTTGAGCGGCCAACTTCGGCTCGGGTCATGATCTCACGGTCTGTGAGTTCAAGCCCCACATCGGGCTCTGTGCTGACAGCTCAGAGCCTGGAGCCTGCTTCAGATTCTGTGTCTCCCTCTCTCTCTGCCCTTCCCCTGCGCATACTCTGTCTCTTTGTCTCTCAAAAATAAAGAAACGTTAAAAAAAATTAAAATAAAATAAAATAAAATAAAAATTTGAAAACAGAACCCGCAACTAGATGGACTGTTAACTAAATAGTTTTATCCCGGGTCTCCTATATTGTGATGAGTAGGACTTGAAAACTAGCATTAGTTAGTTGCATTAATCTCTGGAGTTTGGAGTTCACCATACATATTAAGTATATATAAATTCAGCAAAGGATATTCAAACTGCTTACACCTTGTTTATCCTGTTCCATTCTAATGAAGTTTCTGGTTATTCTTTGAGTTATTTTAATGAGGTACTCCTGAGTCAAGTGAACTCCGGATAGTTTTGGTGAACATCCCTCCGAAGATTGTTTCCTTCCTCGATAGTAGCATTGCAGAGCTGAAAGTAGAAGCATCTTAACTAGGGATTCCCAGTGTTAAGTGTCTTCTGGTGCCAGAAAAGAAATAAAGTGAAAAGCTAATATAAGAGAAAAGCTAATATAAATATAAAATATAAGGGGAGGTGGTAGGGCCTTAGATGACTTGGTGGTGTGAAATCTTCCTAAAGACATTCTAATTGCAAAAAAAAATAATAAACAAAAAAAACCCCCCAAAAGACAAAAACAGAAACAAAACCAACAGCAGCAATAAAAAAGCAATTACATTAAACAAAACACACTTGTAGACCTTACTTGGCTCATTTGACATCAGTTTGTGACCCTGCTCTGGACCATCTTTTTGATATTACAACAGATGGAGGAATAGAGGTCTTGAGAAGTTAAGCTATTTATCAATATGGTGTGATGTATAAGAACAGACCCCCTAGGGTCCAGTTCTGCCCATACCTCTGACTAGTCATGTGATGACTTGGGCAACTCACTTCATCTTTCTGTGCCTCAGTTGCCTCTTCTGTACTGTGATGATGGCAGTAGTTTTCATCTCGTGAGGCTGTTTGAAGGTGAAATGAATTAGGACGTGTAAAGCACGAAGAGCATTCTTTAAGATGGCTGGCGCATTCCTTTTATTTCTTCATCCCTAATTCAGTCCTGCCACCTAGAATGTAATTCCTACCGTATTGAACCATAAAACCAAGGGCTCCAGCCTAAGGATAGTAAAGACAAAGGGGTTTGGGTTGCTGAAATTCCATGGAGTGAAGCTGTCTTGCCAGCCCTAAAAACTGGCCTCCAGACTCCATTTATAGAAGAGACACACTTCGAACTTGGTTAGTCACTATCATTTTGGCTTTCCTGTCACTCATAGCAGAATCCTATCTAATACATATGTCTTTTCTATTCTGTTACTTCTAACCATCTGTGTGGTTGTTTTAGGTGTGTCTTTTCTGCAGTATATAACTAGATTTTGTTTTATTTATCCACTCTTATAGTCTCTTTTAATTGGTCTGTTTAATTATTATAATTGGTTTTAATTATATCCCACAGAACATCTTTCCTATCAATGTTTTTCTAGAACAATTTCCTTAACAATGCCTTCTTAAACCGTTCCTATTTTTCAATACTATGCCTTCTGGCTGATGTTTATATATGAAAAAATTATGTTTACATCCAGTCCAAAACTAACATTTTCAACAAATTGATGTATGAGAAAACTCATGTGTTATATTCCAAATGCTATGAATAGAGTTTCAGAATTACTTGTGGACATTTTGGTAAGTACACCAATGTCCACAAAGAGGAAATGTGACTCAGAGTTCCTGGCGATGAAGGAGACCATGTCATTGGATATAAAGCAACTATGTGCTACCGTATTAACTGATCATCAGGAAGCAATGTTTTACAAATATTTGTAACGCTCATCTAAATCGATCAAGTTTTAAGGGTTGATGGAGAGAGGTGGGTGGGAGATAGGCGAGATGGGTGATGGGAATTAAGAAGGGTGTTTGTTACGATGAGCACTGGGTGTTATTTGTAAGTGATGAATCACTAAATTCTACTCCTGAAACCAATATTGCACTGTATGTTAACTAACTAGAATTTAAATAAAAAATTGAGAAGAACAAAAAATAAATCGATCAAGTTGCGCTCCTAATTTTATGCAGGGCTAATACATGCCTGTATGGCCAGCATTCTGAGCTGTTGATTGTTTCATGCCTGTGCTATGCTAGTTGCTATATGTTTTGAATATCCCTCTGACTTTAGGTATAATAAGAGGACCATAGCATGAATTCCAGTTTCATTTTTTTTAAATAGCAGAAAGAACCACACAGCAAAAAAGAAAAAAATAAGCTGGAGAGAGAAGCACTATATAATTGCCTGTCACCCGTTAAGGAAAAATTGACCCAAACTCTGGAATTCATACCTATCTTGTTATCTTGTTAATAATCTTAAAGAGAAAAAGCCTGTATTTGGCCTTGGCATTTTTTATCCAGAAGAGGAAATATTACACAGAACCATAGAATCTTAGAATGGAAAAGGATCTCATAGTCTACGAAGTAAAACTCTCACTTTAGAAAGGGAGAAATTGGGAAACAGAAGAGTTCATTTGCCAAGACCTTCTGGCTAGAGAGTGTGCAGGGTCCGGGATGTGGCCCCTGTTTTTTCCTTGAGGCCTAATTCAGTACTCTTTTCCTGTTTCATAGTTGCCTTTAATTCCAAGAAAACTCTAGCCTCCCCAACATTTTTTTTTTAAAGATTCTGACATATGCCAGCAAAACTGTTCAAATATCTAAACTTATGCTCATCCTTGCTTCGCCAGATTTTTCCCTAACTTTATCTCACGTGAAAGAACCATGAGAAGTACTCCTTTTTAGCATATAAACCAGCAAGATCGAGTCCCCAAAAAAACGGTTGTTTGGTTTCATATGCTTTAAATAGCAAAGTGATTTTTTTCGGTATTATTTTTCACTCAACTCAAAACCGTTTTAAGCATCCCATGCTTGTTTTCTAAAAATATTGAATGCATGTGGTAAACATCTTTTAACTTAGCCTCAACATATTCTTATCTAACAAAAGTCCACTTCTAATAAATTGACCTTAGAAATACAGGTAATGCTTCTTTGCATGGTCTTTTATAAAAACTTCCAAGATTAAGTTAGTATTTCAATACTTAAAACATAAAGAGTTCTTCTGTAGTTCTGTGTATATTCTATATATTGCATCCATTGTTTTTTAAATATACTTTAGTATATGTTTTACTTTTCAAAAGTTAAGATCTCAGAATTTATATGGTATCTATCATGATTATTATTGTGAATAACTATCGATAATCTATCAAATGTCAAATTCAATATTTTACACACTTTGCCTGCCTTATTTCTCACAGCAAGGCAGGAATGTAGACGTTATTGTTTCCATGCTATATATAGGATGTAGGGAATAAGGAATAAGGAAATTTTCCAAAGGAAATTTCTATCCGATGAAGAGGTGACATGTAACCCATATCTGTCTAATTCATTTGTTTTCTATATCATGCATTTTCCCAACTTCTGTTTCTCTATTACTGAGTTCTTTTGTATTAAATAGATATTTTCTATTGTGTCATTTTAATTCCTTTGTCATTTCTTTTACTATATTTTAAAAATTATTTTCTTAGTCCTTCCATGATGATTATAATTGAAATTGTTAGTTTCAGCACTCTGGTTCAGACTTTCAGCAACTTAATTTAGTAGTATACAAAAACTTTGCTCCTATCTAGCTTCACCCTTTCTCCCTCCTTTGTGCTATTACCGGCATACATATGACATCTTTATACATTGAATGCCTATCAACACAAATATATAATTATTGCTCTATGCTTTAAATGATTGTCCTTTAAATCATATGGAGGGAGGGGCATCTGGGTGGCTCAGTCGATTAAGTAGCCAACTCTGGATTTCAGCTCAGGTCATCTTGTAGTTGTGGGATCAAGCCCTGTGTTGAGCTCCATGCTGAGCATAGAGCAGTGTGGAGCCTGCTTGAGATTCTGTCTCCCTCTGACCCTCTTCCCTGCTCATGTGCTCTCCCTCTCAGTAAACAAATAAACAAACAAACAATTAATAAATCTTACAGAGGTGAAAAAAGAAGAGCTGACAAAGACATACATTTAGACTGTCTCACATTTATCTATAAGTTCCCTGTACCAATGCTCTTTATTTTTTCTGTGTGGATTCATATTACTGTCTAGTATCTTTTAACTCCACTTGACTTTAATACTTTTTATGGGCTGACCTGCTAGTGAAAAATTATCTCAATTTTTGTTTATGTAGGAATGCCTTTATTTCTTCTTCATTTAAGAAAAATAACTTTTCTGGATACAGAATTATTGATTGAGAATTTGTTTTGTTCAGCATTTTGAATAGGTCATCCTACCATCTTTTGCCGCCATAGTTTCTGAGGACAAATTAGCTGTTAATATTAATGAGAATTCATTATATAGGATAAGTCACTTCCTCTTGCAGCCTATAAGATTCTTTGTCTTTTGAAAGTTTGATTATGATTCGTCTAGGTGTGGATCTCTTTAAGTTTATCCTCCTTGGAGTTCATTGAGCTTCCTTAATGTATGTGTTAATATTAAAAAAACATCACATTTGAGTGGGTTGACATCATTAAGAGGGTGACATAGGCTGTTCATGACTCAGTCCCCATCCCAAGAAGACCAACTAGCAACTATCCAGAGCCAAGATACTATTGTGTTAATCCCAGAATGTGGGAGTGGAACTGAGGCATCCCCTGGACCACAGAGACTAAAAAGGACTGTATTAGAAGGTAACAAGAGTGATTCCACTTTGACGACCATTACCCTTGCCACAGAGCAGCACAGTGCCAAAGTGAGAAGTCCTTCATGGGCCCCAAATTTCTCCAGTGGGTAAAAGAGAACCCAAGATGGTCATCCAGTATCCCTAGCGCTATGTGATGCTTCCTGGGAGGCTTATTAAGCTTTCACTTCCTGGGATTACTGGGGGAATCTTCAGAGCTCAAATGTTGGAGACTAGATAGAGATGGAAAAGTGGGGCAGGGCTTAAAGCAACCACTGCTAAGATCTTGGTGGACTGTTGTTCCTGTTTGTAGCAGTGCCCAAGCAGAGATCTCAGACATCAGCCATTCTATAGAATTGAGCTGGTGGCCTTGTCTGGCCAGGGACTCAGTAGTTCTGCCTGATTTGGATCCCTAGCCAATGAGCCATGCCAGCTGTGGAGCATATCCTGTGGCCTACCAAGCAGGGAAGAAAACTCTTAGTCCAACACAACTGTTCAGCATGACCTCCAGTTCTGCCCCACTGGGAAGCAGCAGTCACAGATGCCCAGCAGCCAAGGATCATATCCTATGTCATGCCTGGGCAGAGCGCCAAGCCAATAGCCCTGCCCAACAGTTCATCATAGCCTCTAGCCCTAGATAACCAGGGATCTTGAACAGTGACCCTGAGCAGGCCCAAAGACGAGTCTACTACCCCGCCCAGCAGCAGAACCCAGCATACAGTCATGCCCAATTGCTGAACAGAGAGTGTAGATATGCCCAGCAGGGAGCTCAGTCAATGACCAAGTCGAATCACAGAATATAGCTTGAAGCCCTACCAGACCTGGTGTCCCAGACAGTGACCACCCCACCCCATTGCAGAACATAGTCTCTAGCCCCATCCAACTGTGGGGTACAGCTGGAGGACCCACTCAACCAGAGAGCCTAGCCAGTGATCTTGTTGAACAGTGGAAGCACCACAAGGATAAGGGCTTTGAACGTTTTGTTCACTGTTATAATACAGCAGTAGAATAATGTGATCGGCTCATGTGGATAGGTTCATGATAATTGGGATCAATTATGTCTAACCTCCCTTGCTCTTCTAGGTAACTCATGTGCTAACTGGACTATGCACGGATAGTTATGATCATAATATTTTGATAACACTTTAACATTTCAATCAATTCATGTAGCTGCTCTCCCTCGTTAGTACCATTACTCACATTCATTCAATTTGTAAAATAATTTCATGATTAGTCATGGACCAGCATTTTGCCTAGAAAGTTATCTCCAACTCATTTTACTAACGATGGAAGCAAAAACAAATAAAAAGCCCTGATAGTTTCACATAAGAAATTGCTAAAATGTTATCTGCAAATATTTTTTTTCCTAATAGACTATTAAGTTGTACTGCAAAGGGTATATTAGGAAAAAAATAATAAATGCATCATAAGCACCAGGGTACTTAACAGTATTCTAGTCCAATGTGAATTAAGTAAAATTTCCAAAACAATGCCTGAATTCTTTTTACATTTTTTTTTTAATTTTAATTTTAAGTTTTGAGAGAGAGGGCACACACAAGTGGGAGAGAGGCAATGGGAGAGGAAGAGAGAGAATCCCAAGCAGGCTCCGTGCTCAGTGAGGAACCCAATGCGGGACCCCATCTCATAACCCTAGGATGAAATCAAGAGTTAGACATGTAACTGATTGAGCCACCCAGTCACCCCCAATTTCTGAATTCTAACAAAATATACTCATGGGACTTAAAAACCATGAGTTTTAATGACCACACTATTAAAAAGAAAATGAAGCCCCTAAGAGGGTTAGGTGGACAAAGAAGAAATAGTGGAATGAAATGCTTATTAGTCTAATTTACCACCCTCAGGCCTAGAGTGGTATATTTAATTACCTGGCATTTTCCCTCCATTTATATGTGGCAGGAAAAAATATGATAGATGCATGATGGCATGACCATAACTACTAGACCCTATCCTTAGTTGCTCGCTTATAGGGAAAACACAGGAGAATATGGTCTTAAAGCATCATTTAAAGATGCCGAATTTATACTGCTGTAGCCCCCCCTTTGGCTGAGAGTCTCAAGGGATCTCCTTCACCTCACTCCTGATGTAGCCTCTCCCAAGAAGGAGTAGGGACTCGATTCTCCTTAACTCATCTCTCCATGATTGTTCCTTCAGAATTTGAGGCTTATCCCAAACTTCCTCTCTTTCTCCTTCCTGCAAGCTAGAATATGAATATACCCATAACCCAATTTTGACTGTAAAGACAAAATAATGTCCTGGGGATGGTGAAGCCACAAGAGTAAAGGGATATTCTTGACCCTTAAAGATCTCAAAAATCAGAACCTTCCCACCCTAGTTGTGAGACTCTGAGCCCACCTGGAACATATCTATGTGTAAGTTACTGACGCTTTATAAGAATTTAAGTTACATTTTGTGTTTCAGGACCTAGCCTAGGAAAACGTCAAGAGCATAGTATTCAAAATAAAGCCTAGGGGCACCTGGGTGGCTCAGTCAGTTAAGCAACCGACTTCAGCTCAGGTCAAGATCTCATGGTTTGTGGGTTCAAGCCCCACATCAGGCTCTGTGCTGACTGCTCAGAGCCTGGAGTCTGCTTCAGATTCTGTGTCTCCCTCTCTCTCTCTGCCCCTTCCACCCTCACGCTCAGTCTGTCAATAATAAATAAATGTTAAAAAATATAAATTTTTTTTAAATAAAGCCTAAGTTGCTGTAATGCCCCAAACACAGAGCTTAAAGAAAAGTCAAGATAATTTCTCTCTGATATAATAGTTCTGAGCAGAGCCATTAGTAGGGTAGTGCTTTCAAATGTTCATTCAGGGAAAGTTAAATTATAAGGAAAAAAGAAGATAAGAAACCCCAAATTTATAAAAGTGGCTAGCTCTGAGTGGTGAAGGGAAGGGAGGGAATGTGCGGAAGTTATATATGTATATCAATGAGTAGTTTCTAGTTAGTTGATTTGTTTTGCTTTGTGCCAAATATAAATTTTATAAACACTTTTTCTAATCACTATTTAATAGCAACAATTTAAAAGAAAAAAGAAATTAATAAAAAGAGCTCTTGGTGACAGACAAGATGGAAGGAAGGAAGCATTAAACATTCTCCTATCAACTTTGACTAGGAAAAAGGGACACAGTAGAAAAAACTAACATTTATTGAACACCTACTATATGCCAGTCACTGACAAGGTATGGTTACAAAACTGATCTCATTTACTCACCACAAAAATAGCTTTAAAGTGAGTGTAAAGAATTGGATTTTTTTTGTTTGTTTTTAAAAATTTTACTTATTTATTTTTAATTTGTTTTTAATGCTTATTTAGTTTTGAGAAAGAGGGAGACAAAGTGTGAGCAGGGGAGAGGCAGAGAGAGAGGGAGACACAGAATCGGAAGCAGGCTCCAGGCTCCGAGCTGTCAGCATAGAACCCGACACAGGGCTGGAAGTCACAAACTGCGATATCATGACCTGAGCCGAAGCCGGACACTTAACCGACTAAGCCAACTAGGTGCCTCTTGTTTTTGTTTTTTTTTCCAGATGATAAAACTGAAGCTGAGGGATGTTGAATGGATTTTCCAAGACCACACAGCCAGTAATCTGCAAAACCGGGATACAAGCTCATGCGCTTCTTGATAGCAGAGTCCATGCAAGTGCATGTTTCCGGGTCAACGCCTCCCTGACTTTTGCTATATGTGCGCACCTGCAACCACCACTGTAATGATTTTTCTCATAGTGATAGTACCACATTTGTTACTTGCTTAATATTTTGCTTTTACAACTTTCTTGATTTTACTTAAAACGGAAATTTTGTATAACAACTGGGAAACGGGGAACAAATATCCCTTGCCACAAATAGAAGACAATATTATAATTAAAATTGTATACTGTTCTTCTAGATACTATGATGTGTGGAAGACTCTGAGCCGGAGACCCATTTTCTATTGGTTGGAAGAGGAAGAGTAGCAAGGGTGTGTGTGGAAGGCATGCCAGCCCTGGAATGAGTCACAGCCGCAAGCATCGGGAGAAGGTTGAAAGAAAATGATAATCTCACTAGGTGATTCCCTGGTGTTTAATGGCATAGCTGTGCATCGGTAAAACCTGAAATATCTCATATTCTCCGGTCTAGAAATTTGGGAAATAATAAATCAACATGAGTTCATGTCCTTGCTCTGACAGTTTCAAGCTAATGAACTTCTTTCTATTAAAGTTTTTTCACTTGTAAACTGAAATGGACCTCCCAGATGGTGAATATTCGTGTGATAGCACACAGAAAGCTTTTAACGAGACTGCTAGTAAATCTTCGGGAAAAGTGAACTGTTGCCGTCATGTCATCTGCACTCTATTGCTGCCGGACCTTCCTGAGCTTAGAAATATCATCATAAAGTTGTTACCCCCATGCCACTCAAGAGTTCATTGAAATGCTTGCCACAAGTCACAGCCTACTCGCCACATAAACAGTTAAAAAAGATCAGCGAGGAGGTGCATCACATCAAGAACTATTTCCTGAGCAGGAGGACTGATAGGTAGGGTGGTGCACGTTTTGGTTTGCACAAAGGAGCCGGCGGCGGTGAGAGCAGGTGGGACCTGAAATCCGGCTTCCGCTCTGCGAGCTGATTCACCTGCCCTGGCGTGGGGCTGCACCAGCCTCGGCAGGGGCTTTCCCTGGATTTGCACAAAAGCACCTTAGCAGTGGCAGGCGTTCCTCCTCCAGTCTGCCTGTTATTTATTTACACGGGCACTGAGCTGCGCTCTGTGAGCGATAGTAGAAGGATCACGTATAAAGAATCCTAAGGGGGCGCCTGCGTGGCTTAGTTGGTTAAGCATCCCCCGGACTTCGACTCAAATCATGATCTCACAGTTTGTGAGTTTGAGCTCCTTCTCGGGCTCTGTGCTGACAGCTCGGGATTCTGTCTCTCTCTCTCTCTCTCTGCCCCTCCCCAGCTTGTGCTCTATCTCTCTTCTCAAAAATAAATAAACATTAAAAAAAATTAAAAAAAAGAATCCTAAGGGAAGGACCTCAAATTAGGCAGCATGCCAGGGGCCTGGCCAAGGAGGACCTAGTCAGGGCTGCTCCCAGAATGCTGCACAGCCCTGTCTCTATCCAGGGTCCTCCTGCCCTTCTGTGTCCCCAGGGGCTCACACTGGCTCTTTTTGTCCTTCCAAGCAACGGCAAAGTTCAGTTTTAAAGTAGAAGTTCAATTCCTCATGGAGTTTTGAAGGTGGAGCTGGAGGATGGATGGGGACTGGGTAGAAAAGAGCGAGAGGCAGGATAGAGAAAGAAATCCAAATTTAGCTGTGGCATAGTTGGGTTATTTTTATTGTGGCTAATAAGCAAAATTCAGAAAGGACTCTTTCCCCTTTTGTTACCTTTTAAATAAAGAGACGGCTGCCTGTGTCACTTGCAGTGGTTTCAGGGGCATGCTTCTTCTCACGGGAGGGAGAGGAGACAACCCAAGGGCCAGGTTCCTTTGCTCTGGCTCTGCCTCCTTATCCTCATCTATGTGCCCCCTTCCCGCCTGTGAGCCAGGTTCGCAGAGGGCCTGTGTCTCATCGAGAGACTAGACATCTTGCTCCGGGGCCTCCTCTCTCTTTGCCCACCTGGGTACTTACGGGGTCTCGGGCGGCCCCTCCTCTGGCTTCCTCAGTGGCTTTGGTGGAGTTTCTACTACACGCCAGGACACTGTGACCGGCGGTATCCTTTCAGATACTCTTTAGAACAATCCTAAAAAAAATCATGGCTCTTAAAACTATTTAGCTTATTATTCCCATTTTACAGAAGAGCACAGTGAGGGTAACTTGCTCAAAGAAATACAATGATTCAGTTACAGAACTTCATCTGAAAAGTAGGCCTTGACCATTTCCAAGAAGGAGGCGTATGTTCCCGGGACTGTCTTGATATTTTAGATCTTTCCGTTCTACAAGGTTAAGCTAACGAATCAAGTGCCTTACTATTATTCCCCAGTGTAAAAATGCTCTCTCTTGAGGGGGTTTAAATAAAGTGTGTAAATGTGTCATTTGTTCAGCCTTATATTCTGTGAGACATTCTGTGTATACAGCGTAGCCAACTAGAGCACCCTGAGATACGGGTGGCGTTGTTGGCTCCCGCTGTCCCGGGGGCAGCAGGAGCTTTGGGAAAGCCCAGTGGAGGGTCTCAGGGAATTCATCCAGTGGGAAAGGAAGGACTGGCTCAATCTCTTCACTTCAAGGAAGGTAAAAAAAAAAAAGTTGACATCATGGTCAGTAAAGGACAGACTTTCTGCCTGTGAATGCCTTGTCAGAAGTTGGAGGAAAAGAAATAGAGTACACTTATCATCAAGGCACCTCTGAATTGGGCCCTGCTGTATCTGTAATGTTTTGTCTGCCATAAATGAAGATAAATTTGCAGATGGGACCCTAGAATGCTAGCCTGGAAACTCTAAGATAGTCTTGGGTAGGAGTGTGTGAGCTTCTGTAGTCGGAGCACAACACGAATCATTATTCATAGCCAATTTAAATGATGCTGGCTCCCCAGTTGCAAAAGGCAATTGCAAAAATAGTTTTCTTCCCTCAGCAAAGTCTTTGCTCCTTTGGTAACTCCGTGAACCTTAGGGAGTCTCAATCTAAGGTGCCATTTTTGGTTCCTATCGTCAGGAAGAAACAAAACTGGAAAGACTGCCCACTGTTGTGTTTGCAGTTTCATTGGTGGTCCTGCAGTCTGATGCCACTCTTCCTCCTGGGGGGTCTCGGGCACCAGGGTAGGCACAGTTATCAGCTGCAAGAATTTCTGCTCTTCTAGTATTAGAATTACTTTGTCCTATTACAATTCAGGGATACCAGGAACTAAGTTCACTCCGAGTTTCTCCCAAATGGGCCTCCCTCCAACTCTGTTCATCTTCTTCCCTGTACATAAGGTGTTTGCTTGTGTTAACTTATCATACCAGGATTTCTGAATCAGTAGGTCTCTAAGTAACCACACGTTCAGTGCTTGGAGCTGGTCTTTACCAAAGACTTTGGGCATTGTTTCAGGCTGCTCAGCTGCTATAACAAAACACCTCAGACTTGGTGCTTAAACAACGGAAATTTCTTTCTCATAGTTCTTGATGCTGGGAAATCCGAGATCAAGGTGCTGGTAGATTTGGTGTACGGTGACAGCCCTCTTACTCCCATTGTGGGGGGATCCACCCTCCTGACCTCATCTAAACTTCATTACCCTCCAAAGGCCCTACACCCAAGTACCACCACATTGGGCTTCAATATATGAATTTGAGGGGGGACACACATTCAGTTGATAGCATGCACGGCCCCTGTTTTCCTTGTGTTACACCTGGTGGAGTGGGTATAAATACAATGAAATGTCTGTAAATTGGGGCTACAGCATCCTCTATAGTTGCTCCTACTGACTGTATAAATGGGGAACAGCTACAGAAAGGAGGAGCAGGAGGAGACACAGGAAGCTTCTCCAGGGTTCCCTGTGCACCTGAAGCCAGCATCATCTACGTTTACCGCTGTAACTCATAAAAGTCAGTTCCATGCCTCTGGTGTAGAGGTCATTAATTAGCCATTATGTTCTCCTCTATTCTCATGGCTCACCTATTTCTGGTTCCTGTTAAATGGCCATTAGATTAATCAAGATATATCTCCAACTGTTTGGATGATCATTCTTCCCATTGGTCACTTGATTCCATGTGTTTAATCTATTTACAATTTGTTTGTTTTTTGGCTTGATGATTGGTTTAAAATAAAGGAACCAAAGGGACTTGCCTTCCAATAGAAGCCCTGGATCCTGCTCTGGACATACCTGGGAGATTGGTCTCATGAGGCACTTGTCTGGGCAGGGCACTCCATGGCTACCTTTGTCTCTCACACAGTAGGTCATCCAAGTAGACTAGACAATAGCAATCTTAGATGAAAGAGGAGGAAGGAGAGAGAGGTCTACAGGAATCGAGTGCCTGGTCATGGGTGTTAGATGTATCCAAGATAATTGGAAAACCATTTGAAGATGTTGGGAAGAGGAAATTTCAGATGATTATTGATTATTGATAATACGGCTTAGCTCTAATGAGTTTAGTCCTGGATTTGATTATCTGACTTAAACAAATTACTTAATCTTTTTAGGCTCTAGCTTCTGCCCCAATGAAAGAAGGTATCTTTGCTGTATGGACAAAATAAGATAACATATACAACACCCAGTACCTGGCTCTTTCATTGTTCTCAGTGGCACATTTTGAGCCTGTTGGTGGGTTGCTAATGGAGGCACGGATCTTCTTTGAGAATCCTAAACTTCGAGGAATAACATTTGACATGACAGTTACATTTGATCACAAATCCCATCTCCAAAAGTGTTAGATTTCTATATAAACTTCATTGTAAGTGAATTTGAAAGCCTTCGACTGAATTCTCATTGACCATCTTTGGAAACAAAAATGAAAGGCGATACCTTAAACGAGAGGGCTGAAATAAATTTTAAAAATAAATAACATAAATATTGCCCAGATATTGATTCTTATTTCCATCAGCATCTTCCATTTTTAACACTCAGCCTTGACAGTCCTGAGCTCCACTCAGGGTTTGAGGCAGGGGACTTGAATGTCTTTACCATCTACCCCCTGCTTGCTGCCCTTGTAGTACTTTGTGGATTGAGAGAGGCAAACAGCCAGCCAGGGGAGGGAGAGAAGTGGATGGAGGTGAGTCAAAGGGCAGAGGAGTTACCAGGGGAAGAGCATGGGAAAGGAAGAAGCAGTCACTGAAAGGTAACTAGGAAAACTCCCAGGCCCCATTCCTCCCTTTCCTCTCCGCATGGGGGGGGGGGGAGGGGGGAGAATCTCTATGCTAATGTGCTCAATCTAGCATCTGTTAATGCTTAACATTTCTCCCTAGCCCCCGTGCATTCTGGCACAGTCTCTGCCTCAGGCATGCAAATTTGCATTTTCCCTTGACACTGGTACAAGTAGCTTTCTAAATTTGCCTGAAATATAGCATTTGCAAGGTATTTTGGGAGACTTATGAAGAACTGGGCTGGAGTTAAGCTTAATTATTATTTTATAGACTTTCTCTTTTTTCCCCCTTCATCTAATTTAATTTCTAAGGAAATTATGAAGCTACCCATAATTTGAGAAATTTAAAGTTACAAGACAAAAAGAATTATAACCCCAGAGACCATCTTTTACTGGCCGAAAGATGGAGGAGATGATTAAAGTTTGCTTCAAAATTAATTAAAAACATTTGTAACTACTGCAAGTACTGTGCTCAGACTCTGAAGTAAAGATGTCCGTTGTATAAATAGATGCAACTCCTCGAAGCCCTCTCCGCTTTATAGGGATGGAGAGGGATTGGCTCTCTGGGATGTGAAGTCTAACTATTTATCCTGATTCGGTTAAGAGCTTCATAAATTTTACTTTAGTCCCTCGCATTCACTAATTACTAAGCACTTTTACGCTTTCAGAGGAGCCGATCACACAATTTACAGAATTGAGTTAACAACAATTTAGGACATCATTCAGGCTTTATTCTCAGATGCTCAACATAATGAGGCATAATAGCTTTTAGTTGGTTAGGCAATGAGACCAGATGTTTTAACTAGGGAGAGGGCTGGAGGAGGGTTGGGGGGGGGGTCGGGGGCGGGTCCCTTCTGACCCACAGCAGGTAGAGGTCTGTCCCTTGGCCTTGCCAACTGCCCCGCAGACCGAGTAAGGGCTGGGGTGGAAGCTGAAATCAGAATCCACCTCCTCCCAATTGAAATGATTACAGCTCCACCCATATTCTTTATGAGCCTTGCTCTCTTGCTTCCTTAGCCCCTCTCTCTGGCAGCCCTCTACCAGTAAGTTTGATTCCTTCTTTCCTTATTGGTATATTTCACGAAAACAGAAATGCTGCTCAGAATGTTTATATTTTTATTCTTTAAATATAATTTATTCTCAAGTTGGCTAACATACAGTGTATACAGTGTGCTCTTGGTTTCAGGGGTAGATTCTGTGATTAATCACTTACGTACAATACCCAGTGCTCATCCCAACAAGGGCCCTCCTCAAAGCCCGTCTCCCATTTTCCCCTCTCCCCCACTCTCCCCACCCATTAACCCTCAGTTTGTTCTCTGTATTTAAGAGTCTCTTATGGCTTTGCCTCTCTCTCTCTTTGAAACTATTTTTTCCCCTTCCCTCCCCTCATCATCTTCTGTTAAGTTTCTCAGAATGTTTATTTTAACCAAACATGCACCTGAGATTAAAGAAAAATTCTGAGATGGAGTTCCATTTTTATCTTTTATCACTTTCTAGTTTTGTGACTTTTTATATAATTTTTTTTATTTTAGAGAGAGAGAGTGGGGGAGGGGCAGAAAGAAAGTGGGAGACAGAGGATCTGAAGCAGGCTCCCCACTGACAGCAATGAGTCAGATGCAGGGCTTGAACTCACAAACCATGAGATCATGACCTGAGCTGAAGTCGGACACTTAACCCACTGAGCCACCCGGGTGCCCCCTAGTTTTGTGATTTATAAGCAAATTACTTTAACTGGACAAATGCCAATTTCTTCATCTGTAAAATGAGAATAATGCCTACCTGATAGTGTTATTGTACGGTATGAGGATATCTGAAAAGAACTCCAAGCGGGATCCAGAGTATTGTTGACTATGGAGATGGGAAATTAGTGACTTCTGCACACAGGACTTGGTTTTCCTTTAGGGCAGAAAAAAGAAATTTTCAGGGGTACTTCATAAGCAGAGGAAGACGAGTTGAAGGAGGCAGATGGAGGGGGGGGGTCATGCCATTTGTCACCCTCTCAGTCCTTTGGTTTGATCTTGGTCACAGTGGATGGGGATTGGAGCCAGACATCTACAAAATTCCCACTTGGAGTGCAGGTTACAGTGAGACACCATCAGAGAGAAAGGGTGTTCTCCTCTTCCTGACTGGATCACAGAACCACTCTCACACCTTGAGAACTGTTGGCTCTGAGAGAAGCAAGGGTGAGTGTTTTCATGGTGAACAGCTGCTGTGGTTGTTGGAGGCATTGTCCCATGGCTCAGTGGATGTTCATCAAGTGGAGAAGGGGCATAAGGAACAAAAATGCCAGAGAAACTTGCCTTAAGATGATTTGAGATACGGACCAGTGTGTGAGCAAATGGGAGGCACTCTGTGGAAATACCAGTTTTGGGGGGTGGAGGAGTGTCAGATTTAAATTACTATTGCTGACATCACCCCATTTCTGTCCAAAAACTTGTAAGGGACTTTTCAGGCTACAAAAAATTAAATGAGGTAATGCATATAAAGTGTCTACTACTAAAACAGATTCACTCCTTACTGGATGATAATTATGATCATTAATTATTCATAAATGCCATAGTATTATTGAGAGTCTATTATGTGCCAAACACTGTTTCTAGGCATGGAGGATACAGTAATGAACAACAACAACAATAATGAACAACAACAACAATAATGATAAAACCCTGATCCCATGAAGCTGAAAATCTAGTGGGGGAAGAGAAAAATAAAACAATATGATTTCAGATAATGATTCACATCGTAGGGGAAAAAGAGAGACCATTAGATCCGGACAGGTTAGGGAGGGCTGGTCTGAAGGTAGTGAGTTATCTCAATTGATTGTTCACAGTCAGTTACAGATCGGACAGGTTAGGGAGTTCTAATATTTGAGGCAAGTTTTCGTGTGTGCATGCAGCAGAAGGGGGCGTGTGTGGGAGTGGGGGGGGTTCCCCAATCATGCTGTTTGATTTGAACAGAACAACTGGGTGACTGCCAAAGGAAACCTCATGTTCCACGTGCAAATCTTTCAACAGGCCTAACTCAGCATTTTTTTCATTGTCCCAGTTTTGTTTCCTTTTCAAAGAAGCCATTACAACCATCTTGTATACATGCAATAGTTTACAGTACAAACACTAGTGTCTTAGAAATGCGTCTACCTCCATGAGATGACATATGGCCTCTGGATGAGCCTGGAGGAATCAGTCTCAGCTGCTGTGTGTGGCTTTATTTTATCTGGCCCCCATCTTCTGCTGTAACAACAGGGTTGGTCTTGCGCAGCAAAGACAAGAATCTTCTTTAAGTGTTTGGCAATTTCTCCTCCAAGAGTTGGCCTGTGTAGCTTCCAGTAGCTTCTGTTCCAGCACAACCTTCTCTGCGGCACTGTGTTAACAAGCGAGCCGCGTGCCCACTGCTGGCTCTCGTTGGTAAAGCTAGATCAGTGGTTTAGACTCAGAACTTGCTGAGTTAGCACCCAAAATGCACTGGTTGGTAAATATTTTGAATTGCACTCCTTTTTTTTGCAGCTTATTTATTTATTTTTGAGAGAGAGAAAGAGAGAGAGAGAGAGAGAGAGAGAGAGAGAGAGAGAGAGTGTGTACACAAGCAGGGGAGGGGCAGAGAGAGAGCCAGAGAATCCCAAGCAAGCTGGTTCCATGAACTGTGTGATCATGACCTAAGCTGAACAAGAGTCAGAGCCACCGAGGTGCCCTGCACTCCTGCTGTTAAGCACATATCAGTGAAGCTAATTTTAAAAGCCCAGCACAGCATATGCAAATACATCACTACTTATTATTTGTCCACATTCTTGCCCATCTTATTCTATAACACAAGAAAACAAGTCAATTCCCACTTGAGATGTTGTCTTTATCCCTGATTCTGCTTTCCTATGGCTCTCAACAGATGGTTGGTTTGTTAAAATTTTTTTTTAACATTTATTTATATTTGAGAGACAGAGAGAGACAGAGTATGAGCAAGGGAGGGGGAGAGAGAGAGAGTGAGAGGGAGAGGGAGGTACAGAATCAGAAATAGGCTCCAGGCTCTGAACAGTTTGTTAGCACAGAGCCGGACGTGGGGCTCAAACTCACGAATTGCCAGACCATGACCTGAGCTGAAGGCAGACACCCAACCGATTGAGCTGCCCAGGTGCCCCCAGATGGTTGGTTTGTTAAGAAAAGGGCCAGTCCTTACTGATCTTTGCTTCACAAAAGCCATTTGAATGGCTTCCATGAAGAGACACTTAATGAATGTGCCGATTAAGAAACAGTGTCCCAACTTATTTCTTTCCCTGTAGAAGAGATGAAGTGGAATTTTAGAGTAATTGTTGACAGGTCCTTAACACCTTAACTCACCTGATATGTGATTTGGATTGGTGAGACTGCCTTTAATCTTTAAATTTGAAATGTTTCCCAGCTGGGGAGAGACCACTTTCAGTAATAGCTTCACTCAGCTACTTCGCTTTTCACCAAAGCCAGATTCTGAGGTAGTTTTCTGATTCTGCAGGTCTCCCTCAGCCATAAATTTATTAACGAAGGGCACTGGAGCTGTAAAATCGGGGATGGCAGGATGACATAGTATTTCCAAAGTCACTTCGTGAGGCAGGTTGTAATAACAGCAGATCAAAACTCATTCACATTTTTCCAGTAAGTAGTACATGCATACGTGGTATCGTAACACCTACACGAAAATTTATTGAGTGGTACAAATGAATACAAAATTAAAATCTGCTGAAGGGACTTGTTTAGATTGCACATACTGTGCAAATATGGGAAACCTTTTTTTATTATGACAGATGATCTTGTATATTCTCTTAATGCAGTTTACTTTTAAGCATTAATTAAAACAGCAATTCACTTTACATTTCTGAACACCTAGAATTCTGCCCAAATTAGCCACTCCTATAGCTTTAGGGTCAGTATAAATGCATATGAAAACAGTCTCTAATGGGGGCTCTGCTGATGTCTGTTAAGTTCTTGGTTTTTAATGTTTATTTATTTGTGTGAGAGAGAGAGAGAGAGAGAGAGAGAGCTTGAGCAGGGGAAGGGCAGAGAGAGGGAAACAGAGGATTCGAAGCTGGCTTTGTGCTAACAGCAGACAGCGCAATGTGGGGCTCAGACTCATGAACTGTGAGATCATGACCTGAGCCGAAGTCAGATGCTTAACTGACTTTGCTTTACCCGATGTCTGTGAAGTTCTAATGAAAGTGAACCAAATGGTGTGTTTCAAGAGCCAGTTCTTTTATACTGTAGCTTATACCAGACAGAACACTGACATACTAGAGAATTCGTGTGTGAAACCTGCCTGAATGAACAGTCTCTGACAGAGTCATCCAGCTATTAAGTTCAAGTACAGGTGGGATCAATGATAAAGTTTTAAGTAGACCCCTTCAAGATGGATGGATTTCTTAATGTTTTTTTAAATGTTTATTTTTGAATGAGAGAGAGAGAGAGCATGAGCAGGGGAGGGGCAGAGAGAGGGGGCAGAAGATTCGAAGCTGTCAGCATAACGCCTGATTTGTGAAAGTTAAAAATCCATAAATATGTATGTATATGTATATATAGATATAAAAATACATTTATGCTTTATATAATTTTTTTTAAAAAAGCAGAATGCTTCTCAAAGATACAGTTAGAATTTTAAAGTATGATTTTTATTAGAATTTTCCTTAGAGGTATGTGGCTCACAGTTGACCAAGTCTACTTTCCCTTCTTCCTAGGCACACAGCAAGACTACATTTCCCAGTTTCCTTTGCAGTTAGGTGTGGTCATGTGACTGAATTCTCCCCATTCAGTTCTGAATAGAGAAAACCTATATAGGTGATCGATCTATCATATTCTTTCTCTTTTAGGATTGAGGCAGACATCACAGTGCCCTTAGAAATTAGGACTTGAAGACAGTAGAGATACATGAGTTAAAGAGCCCAAATTCCCGACTCACTGATTAGAGAAGAGCTATTGGCAGATTAGGAACATTCATTTAAAATTTAATGTGTGAGAATAAACTTTTATCCTATTGAGTCACTGTGAATTTTGGAGTTATTGGCATAGCTAAATGTTTTATTTCTTGATTTCCAAATGAGCTGTAAATATGAATAACAGGTGCCATCTGCTCCCACTTCTTCCCTTCACCATGGGTATGCAAAGTGCTTCTGCTTCTTGTCTCATCTCCCTCATCTCAAGGTAATTTGATGGTAGCTTGCAAGGTGGTTCTTCTTTACTCCGTCCTCTCAGAACTTGGATAGAGAGTTCCATCTTCAGAGGAGGTCAGGACTTTTAGTACATATACATTATGAATTAAATAAGTTACACTAATCGGGCTGGACTGGATGCCAATGGAGGCTTTCTTGAATGAGAGAGGCAGTACAAATGAACATCATGAAAATACAGAATGTATTCTCCTTCGTTTTGCCATGTCCCAAACCAGAAGGAAAAGTTCTGGGTCATTGCAATTATTTAAATATGATTTCCAAATAATTAAATTTGTTTTCTTTGGCCATCTTTCAGTGGTTACATCTTGCCTATAGGCTCTGCTCAAATATCCTCTCTTTTTTTTATGTATTCCTTCTCTCCAGTCATTAACTTTTCCTTCATGAGCTTTGAAACTGCTGAGAGAGATTGAATTAGGGCAACAGCGGTTTAAGGCTGGGAGAAACTCCAGCACCTTAGGGTACAAGGATTTTCTAGGACCGTGGGCAGGGGATGCTTTTCCTAAAACACTCACATCATGCCGGGGTCCTTGTTCCGGCGAATCTAGGGGTCCACGAAGGACGGACGGTCAGGCGAAATAGAGTGAGAGAACCATGAGAGATGGAGTCTGATGACCAAGCAGGCAGCCCTGGCAATTCTGGCTTCTCTGCTTTGCTGGTCTCAATGTCTTTATTTTTAAAGGTAGTGAGTGACATTACATCAGTGACAAGGCATTCTTTACAACATATATTGTTGTCACAAGATCTATGTAGTCATCTACAGGTTTATGGTATAAGGGAGCGTGGGGATGAGAATTACAAAAGGATTTGTGAAATGTTAACCTCAGGGAGGTGCTCAATATTTGCTGCTGATAAACAGTGCTTCTAACTTTTGGGCGAGGCTAACCTTTGGGGAAGGTCCTAAGTCTCTTTACAATCGTTCCCATCAGCGTGTTAATTCTGAGAGAAGCTTTACAGAGATGTGCCTTGAGGTTTTATGGTGGGGCTGAGGGGAGCGAAACCTGCAGGGAAAATCTAGTTTGGTTCAAGGAGTCTTGGGGCCTAACACCTACTAATTTCTAGCTAACTCATAATTGCTATTCTGTATGATCAATTTGTGCAACCTATCTCCAAGAGGCAACTTTGAGGTTACTTCTGGCCAGGTTACTCTCATTCAGATTTTATCCATCAAGACATTGCACTCCAGGTCCCCTTTTCCATGTGCCATGAAACCAAAGAGCATTATATCCCTTAGGCCAACGAGAGCAGTTCAAGAAATCCAGGCCTGAAAGATTATTTAGAAGGAGGTAAAACTAGGCGCCAGTTAGGTTGGCGGGAGCTTTGCTTCAACCTTTCCCACGCAGGGAGGGGTCTTAACCTGTGAGCCCAAAACAGCTCTCAACAATATCAATTACATTCTTAAGTGGTTGGAGAAGTATGAAGTTGACTCTCTTTGTTGTCCCTCTCATACACTGAGGTGATAGTCTCTCATTTATTGCCTCGATGCTATAGGAAGATGTATTATAAATTCAAAATAATTAGTTCTCCTAGTTTCAGAAAACATAGCATCTAAACTAAAAACTGCCTACATTTCAGAAAAAAGTGGAAGCTAATAGAAAAAATGTTACTCCCTAACCATGTCTTCATATCATTCAAATTTAGCTACATCTATGGCCAAAAAGTACCTAAAAACCTTAATTGCTGGTTAGGGGATAGCTTTGTGTCACATAAGCTAATGTTAGGTAATAAAGACATACTCAAAGGCTAGGAATAACCATAGAAGAAAACACTATCATTTCAGGCATGTAAAATCTGATATAACACTTATTTAGGACACAATCAATAACAACGATAGTAGTAGTAATATATAACACTTTTTTGAGTACCATGTGTCAGGCATCATCTCCAACAATCCTATGAATTTGGTATTATTATAAGCATATAATCAGAATATAAGTATCCATCAATCAAATGAAGAAATGGAGATACAGAAAGTTAAGTAACATGACCAATGTAAAAAGACTGCCAGGTCTTAAGGAATTAAGGTGTATTAAGTATTATATTATTTCAGATAAGCATTCAAGTTGGAGAGAAGATGCCATAAACACACTCATTTTAGTATTTGATCACATTTATTATTTGGTTAGGCAGAGATGCAGAAAAAAGTGTTGGAAATGGGTTGACCACTCAGAGAAGGAAGTGATACACTATGTCACAGCAATGCCTTCCTTGGCTGGCAAAAATCTCTGCTGGGGACACAGGGTCCGTGATACAATATGAGGAAGGAAGGAGACTTTAGGATATGAGAAATCTGTTTCTTGCTGTGCCCAGACTTTGTGTCATGAGGACATATAATACCATTCAGAGAGAACTTAGAAAGAACAACCTATACCCCTAGCCATCTATATTTACACATATCTAAGAACTTTTTGGTCTTTGCTTTCTATACAGATCAACAATGTTGTGTCCTTGCAGAAAACCAATTTCTTTGTAGCCAATCACCTGACTCTGATTCAATGCTCTTTTATTAGGGAGGTTTCTGATCCTGAATATTGGGTCCCCACCCACCAATCCATTTCACTGTAGATCACACTCAAACCTTGATGGAGAGGTCATGTGGTCATCTCTGAAGCCATCATTGATCATATATTTATGTTGTTGATAATTTTTAATAAAAATAACCAATATTTTCTGGCATATTTTATACCATTTATTCATTTTGAGCTTCATCATGAATTTTTAGTTATTCTCCCATCTCAGTTGGTTGCAATAATTGAACTCCTTGTTAGATTTTCTTATGGTACCACCCTGTATTCTAGTTATGATAGTATAGCAATGGAAGCCCATTGGATCTAGATTCTTTAGCTTAGCCATAGACAGCTTTGGAAGAATGCGTGTTTCTTTGCAATAACAAAATGTCATAGACTAACCTCAAGATTTTCTGCCCCGAACTGAGTCAGCTATTCTCCAAGGAGTCCTGATTCTTCTAGGGGGAATGATAAAAATGTACATTCACACAATGATTTCTAAACTACTTCTATCTTCACTAAATTTAATTTCTTTTGATCTTGCTTTAATATGAGGCTTCATTAATCTAATAGTCCTTCCTGCTCTCTTCCCATTTTTTTCTTTGGTCTAGGATTTCCTTCACGCTCCCCACACCCCTCAAAGAAATAACATGGGATAGTAGTCTAAAAGTGTTCTCTGGAGTCAGACTGCCTATATTTGTTTTCCGGCTCCACTGTTGGGCAAGTTCTCAATTTGTGCTTCATTTCCCTCTCTATGAAGTGTCTCATGGGATCGTTGCATAAAGCATGTAAACCTCTCAAAATAATATTTGGTTCTAAGTGCTAAATACAGAGTAGCTATCATTAATTTTAGAACTACATGTTTTACATTATGATAGGAAACCATGGCTTCAAAATATTGCCTCCAAACTTAAAAATATTCATTTCATTTTTTATCCTCAGACTCTTGGCATGCTGAAATTGACTAAAAAATGTTCTGACCTAGATCATTTCCTTTTTCAACATCACATTCAAAGAATAGTTGTCTAATAATATAAAAGAATCCTAAACTTTTTATAAGAGGGCATCCAAGCTGCACAGTAATAGAACCCCTGAATTCTTACAAAAATGTTAATTAAAGAAGAGCAATCACAAATATACTCTCTCAGGTCTTTATTAAAATTCTATTATAATTATTTTCTTGGCCATTTAATTATCATTTTTATTCTTTCATAAAAAGCTTCACTGTTGAACTCAAAATACTAAAAAACTTTCAGTAGAACTATAACAATAATTCATTAATTCTATAGGTTTCCAAAAGTTTTACAAATATCAAAATACTACAAAAGTAATATAAAAAATCATTGGAAGTTTTTTAAATTTCCACTTCAAACATTTATGGGGACCCATTTTAGTAGGTTCATAAAGTTACATCTTGGAGCCACACCTAGGAGCCACAATATCTGACCCCCAAAAGATAAATAAATAAATAAAAATAAATAAATAAAAGAAAAAAAGAAAAAGAAAAAAATCCTAGGGGCATCTGGGTGACTTACTTGGTTTCAGGTCATGATCACATAGTTAGTTAGTTCGAGCCCCACATTGGGCTCTGCACTGATGGTCTGGAGCCTGCTTGGGATTCTGTCTCTCCTTCTCTCTGCTCCCTCCTTACTTGTGCATACTCTCTCTTTATATATAAATAAACATAAAAAAATTTTTTAAAACCCTAGAAATAGAAAAACTAAAATCTCCTTTATATTATAAACATTTCCTTCATATTTTGTTATTTGCTTGTGCTCTAGTGACAAGCAGTCTTAGATAGGGTCACTTAAAGAGCCATTCTTGTGAATTCGGTTAATCATTTGCTTCTAGCACCAACTAGTACAATCTTTCTACTGTCTTTAAGAACTTGTAAGTAAACCACATCCATTCGGTTCCAGCATCTTTCTTAACTTTATCACCGCATCCTCTCTGCAAATCATATGCCCTGACAAAATTAGTCTTTTCATTTTTTCCCAACTATGCCTGTGATTTCCTACCTCTGTGTTTGTTCACATAGATCTTTCATCAGACGGCCTCTCCTGAAATCTATGCCTGCTTGAAAAGCTGATGCAAATAAGCCATTTTCCTTAAAGATGTCCCTGTTCTTCCCAACTGGAAATGATCTTCCTCTATTATTATATGTGCTATGTATTACTTACTATTCACTGTCTATTCCATTTTTTCCCTTTCCAGTTAGAATTCATTATTACTATTATTATTATTATTATTTTTAACATTTTAATTTATTATTGAGAGACAGAGACAGAGCATGAGCAGGGCAGGGGCAGAGAGACGGAGAGACACAGAATCTGAAGGAGGCTCTAGGCTCTGAGCTGTCAGCACAGAGCCCGACGTGGGGCTCGAACTCACAAACTGCGAGATCATGCCCTGAGCCGAAGTCGGACGCTCAACCGACTGAGCCACCCAGACGCCCCTCATTATTATTATTTTAAGGTTTATTTATTTTTGAGAGAGAGAGAGAGACAGAGTGCAAGAAGGGGGAGGGGCAGAGAGAGGGAGACAGAATCAGAAGCAGGCTCCAGGCTCTGAGTTGTCAGCACAGACCCCAATGTGGGGCTTGAACTCATCAACTTTGAGATGGTGACCTGAACTGAAGTCAGATGCTTAACCAACTGAACCAACCAAGTGCCCTCCAACTGGATATTAAACTGTTTTGCATCTGTAGGCCACAAAAACTAGTTTGGTATTTTATACCATGCAAGTGTTGGATGGGAATAAACCTAGTTTTTATTTCCTAAGAATAGAGACATAAGCAGTGAAAGAGGTTGCATAGAATCAAGGGTCCACTTCCAGTTCTGCCTCTACCCTTTGGAAAAGTCACCTTCTCTGATGTCCATGTTCTCAACTCTGAGAGGAATGGAATGTACTAGGTAAACTTTTAAGACTCTTCTTGCTCTAAAATTGCTTCATTTAGTAAGAACTTCCTCTTACTCTTTACAAATGAAAATGCACTTTGATTGCTCATCCTTAAGTTTTAAATTTGATAAATATTTTGGATCATTTTTCATTTGACAAGAAATTATTCTTAGCAATTGAAAACAACTATACTAAGGAGATGTATTTAAAAATATTTGGGTTTATGGGACACCTGGGTGGCTCAGTCGGTTAAGCATCTGACTTCTGCTCAGGTTATGATCTCATGGTTCATGGGTTCAAGCCGTGCACTGGGCTGTGCTGACAGCTTGGAGCCTGGAGCCTGCTTCAATTCTCTGTCTCCCTCTCTCTCTGCCTCTCCCCAGCACTCTCTCTCTCTCTCTTTTTCAAAAATAAAAAAACAGTAAACATTACAAAGTTAAAAATATTTGGATTCCTTATAAAAGGATTTAATTATCAGAAGTATCAGAAAAAATTCATTTTATTGTCTTCTATTCCAAAGATCTCAAAGATGCTGGTTTTAGAAAAGAATCACCAAAACATTTAAAATCTATATTAAATGCCTATTGCTTAGGTTTAGTGACTTTGAAATATGACTGAAGAAAGAAGTATTCACCTAGCCCATTAAGTTAAAGAAGTATAAAATATTCCTTTGATATTTTCCCATAGTTTGTCAGCTGTGTCCTTAAAAAGAAAGATTAAATTTAATTTCTGGTAGACTCTCACTAACTTTTTTTTTCCTTTTCCAATTGGAATATATTTTAGTTCATATATTCAAAAAACCAAGCAAGAAATGTAAAATTATGTTGATTTTTAATAACGTTTTAAGACTTTGCCATATTTGAATTGCTTACTTTTATACAAATTTAATTTTAAATCAGAGAAGTAACTTTAATTGCAGTTAAATAGAATCTCAGCTCTTAATGAAAATAACTTTGAAGATATGTTACCTAAATTACTTCATTTTCACAGAAATTAACATTTCAATGTGTCGTGCTTGAAATGAAAATATCTTTGGAGAAAACAATTAATGATGAAATGAAACATCTGGTGGAATTGACTCAGAGATTCCCTGTAGAAACAGACACCTTTGTGATCAACAGTTCTGGCAAGCAGTTTTGATGGAACACTGACTAAAATAAAGATTTTCAATAGGCCATAGAGTTGGGTTTTTTTTCGTTTTCTTTTCCTTTTTTTTTTCAGTGTTCTCTCCAGGCTCCTATTACTGCAAAGTAAATTGCAAGAAATTGATAATATGAGTTTTCATCTTTAATGACATGAGGCATTTGCAGGAATATTTTTTTTTCCTAAAAAATACCAACCTCAAAAGGTTTTGTTTTCTAATGAGCTAAGTTTGTTTCTCTAGCTTAGGTGAAAAGGTCCTTCTCAGAAACAATGGTTGCTGCTGGTGTGCTCAGCTCCAGCCCCTCCTGCCACTCATCTTCGTCTTCCGAAAGATTTTACAGCTCTCTATATTTTAGCTTGAAGGGAAGAGATCTTCTCTCATTTGGCCTGAGGGATTCTTGGTAATGTCAAACATTCCACTCTGATTTGCTATTGAATGAATTTCAGGTTTTATGTTAAAGGTTCTCTCAATCTCGGTGCTACTGACATATATTTTTTTTTACATTTCTTTGTTATAGGGGCTATTCTCTGTATCTTTGTAAGAAGTTTAGCAGCATCCCTGGCCTCTCTACCCTCTAGATGCCAATAGCGCACATCCCTTTGCCCCTCAGTGTGACCAACGAAAATGTCTCCAGACATTGTTAATGTCCCCTAAAGGTGGAGGCAAAATTATCCCTCATTGAGAACTACCATTTTTAAAGTATCTACAGCGGTGCTAATTCTGAAGACAGAGTATTCATACACACACGTATTTGAAGTCCCCCCTGATGGGAAATGTAATAAAAAAGATGTGACCACCAACTGACCAGTGACCTGGACCCAGGCACTTGGTGGCTCGTCGCCCCCTCCCCATCCTTGGAATGTGGGTTCCACTTGCCTTTCCCACTCTTAGAGTCTGCTCCAAAGACATAGCCTTGAAGTAGTGATGTGATTTGAAAACCTCTGCATGGTGTATGTGACTGAGCCCAGTTAGGGCTTCTATAAGCTTCTAAGATTTGGAGAGCTGCTGCAGGGCTGGGGCAGGGTGTCATTTGTCTTGCTGCTGCCCAAGGCAAGCCTCATAGGTAACTTCTTGTTTCTATTATTAGAATTGCCACTTAACCAATCTGGAATGGCCTCTTTTATTCTCCCTCTGCCCTCTAATGTAAGGACCCGCTGGGGAGGGAAGATGGTTTCAGATTACAACAGGAAAGTTGCCGAGAGGGCTGTGAATCTACACTTCCCCCTTCATGAATTTGAAGCCCTGCTTCTACACTTACAGAGCAAGTTCATTGACCTCTCTGAGCCTCGCTGTCTTCATCTGTACAATAAGGATAATAATGACCTACCTCATGAGACCATTATCAGGATTAAATAAGATGATACACAGGAACCACTCAGAAGAGTGCTTGGAACACAGCAAACCCTAAACCAGTACTGGAGATTATTTTTATTCGAATCCCTAGAGGCTTTGAATAAAACTTTAATTTTTACAGTAATGTAAGACTCAAAGGTTTTCTCACTGACTCTGAAAGTTATATAATTGGTACTAATTAGTGGATATTTTTTCTTTTTAATCCCAGTTAAAATAATTACATAGACAATTAATTTCTCTAACTAATTTTCAAAAAGGGACACGTGCCATCAGCCTCCCAAGGATGATATATTGCCCGCCACCCTGAGGATAGTATACAGATTGCATTAAAGAAAGCATTTAATTTTTTTCTTTTTAATCACAGGGACACTCAAGAAGGTCTTATGGGCTGAACTTTTACTTTAATAGTAATTGATACAAATGCTAATAGCTCAACCCCTCTAGATTTCAAAACACAGCAGTAGATGAGGCTGCATTTAAAATCTCAGCAGGGCCTGCTCTTAGGCTTCCCATAAAACTAGAAGGCTATAATAGAAGAAGGTATGATTAAGATCAGTGCTCAATAACACTGCGGGCACCCTCGCATTTGCAAGTGGCAACTGAA
This sequence comes from Paguma larvata, assembly GCA_030068075.1. NCBI lineage: Eukaryota > Metazoa > Chordata > Mammalia > Carnivora > Viverridae > Paguma > Paguma larvata. The sequence goes on from CM057823.1 coordinate 166,064,831, forward strand.
CCCTTTCTTTAAATTCAAGCTCAGAAGAGTCACCTATTATCTTATCAAGATACCCGTAGGTTAGAATTGAAAAAAAGTGGGACCCTATGGTACTGAGATGTTAAGGAAACGGATACTTAAAACATCTCCTTTGATCACATTATAAGTTGCATTAAAATATAGATACTTAGCCTCTACTCTCTGACATTTCGATTCAGTAATATTTAAGGTACAGCTCTGAAATTAGATTTTTATGAAACTCTCTATGTGGTTTTCAGTTTTTCCAAACAGATTCAGAAGATACTGCCTAAAGAAACCGAGGAATACCTATAGAACTCAAACTAATTTCTATAAATAAAATAAAATTTCCCTTATGACTCTGATCATCAATTGAATAAGTTATTCTCATATTCTACATATATTTATTGAAAGGCTACCACAGGGCAAAAACTGAGCTAGCCAGAGTCAACTCAGACTTGAACAAAATAGGTCTAGGGGTGCCTGGATGGCTCAGTTGGTTGAGTGTCTGACTTCAGCTCAGGTCATGATCTCGTGGTTTGTGAGTTCGAGCCCCGCGTCAGGCTCTGTGCTGACAACTCAGAGTCTGGAGCCTGCTTTGGATTCTGTGTCTCCCTCTCTCTGCCCTCTCCTACTTATGATCTTGTGTGTGCTCTCTCTTTCTCTCTCTCAAAATAAAAATTAAACAAAACAAACAAACAAAAAACAAAACAGGTCTGGTCCCTGCTTTCATGGAGATTATTGTTTACCAAGGTGGCCTCCACATCCCTCAGCCTGACTAAACTTTAGATATATTTCTTCATGACTACAGGCCCCTGACCTCCCTTGTATTAGAGCATTTATTTCAGAAATTTTGTGGTAGTAAATTTTTTCCTGCCCCTTTGAGATGAAACCTTCTACAACCATGAAATGTCTTTCTCGAGGAGCTGGGGGGCCATCCCTTTGAAACATCATCATCAAGAAATAATTCTCTCTCCCAGTTTCTGTGGGAGGGTAGAGACTAACTTGGATAAATGCCAATTAGCAAACACAGATGGTTGGATCACATTGACCAATCTTCTTAATGTTCCATAGTACTTTTCCATGAGCTCACCCCAGTATTTAAAAATCCTCCTGCCTTTTGCTTCAGAGGAGTTGAGTTTCATTTCTGTCCCCTAAAATATTACTCCTGACCCCATTGCGATGGTCTTGAATAAAGTCTTCCTTGCCTGTTTTTTTCTTTTACATTATCTATGTCATTGATTTTTATCTTTATTGGTTATAAGAATCATCTGCATTTGCTAATCTAGTAGGTTTGGGTATGAACAAAGACTCTGTAGTTGTAAGCACCTAGATAATATGAGAGAGGCCAGATATTGAAAAACATTGTGCTCATAGTCCTATCATATATGACATGAAGGAATGTACCATCTCGGGAGCCAGATGCCAGCTTCAAGCATTCGCAGATACTTAATCTTAGACATTGTGACCACAAAATAACTGAGTATAATAATAAATTCAGAAACGTTGAATAAAATGGAAATCTATGAGTATACACTGGTTGTAAATAAGTGAGTAAAGGATTAGGGAGGAGGAGGAAGACTCTTGATTACTGAAGAAGCCTGAGTGATGACTGGTCATTGTGCAGAGAATGCTGGAATATACAAATCATCATTTTGCAACCATCACTGTAAAAATTAGAAGAATCATCAATGAATGATAAATCAAGGGGGAAATTTTTGATGCAGAGTGTGATATATGCATAGTCTTAAAGTGTCTCCCTACAGATTGCTTGTTAATTACAGGAGAAAAAAAGTACACAATAGAGTAATGGGACCATGTCTTTGCCAGGTGACCAAAGTTAACATCAGGAATGAAGGGCAGATGGACATAATGTGCTTTTACATATGACGCCCTGAGAAGGACATAAAATTACTTGCATAATCTTTAATCAGATCACGAAGAATCATTAGATAAACCCCAAGTGATAATCTATTAAGAATGGGGAGGGAAAGGAAGTATTGTCCAAAGATGTCAATGTCATAAAAAATAAAGGCCAAGAATGTATTTCAGATTAAAGAAGACACACAAAGCCTGAACAATAAATGCGCTATGTGATCCTAGCCTAGATCTTGTACTGAAAAAAAAAATAATAAAGTTACATAGACCTTTCTTCTGTTTATTGTTAAGGTTGCAGTAGAGCTGGTAGATCACTAAAAGTTAAAAACTGTATAATGATGATGTACGAGAATGTTCCAATATTTAGAAAATACACATTGAACATTGAAGGGTAAATCGTCATGTTGTGTGTAACTTATACTCTAATGGTTCAGAAAAAATGTAGAAAGATAGCAAGTAATAAACGAAAAGCAAATGGGGTGAAATACTAACAATGAATGAAGCTGTATAAAATACAGCAAGTGTTCTTTATGAGATTCTTGTAACTTCCTGCATGTTCAAAATTATTTTCAAATAAGAAGTTTAAAATATGTCATTTTTTCTTAAATGCAAGTTTATGTATGGAGAAAACCAATAATTTCATAAAGCAAGTTATCACATGATCCTTACCCGGCTGCAACTAAATATTATACCCTTAGCCTTAACAGAGGATGGATTAAGGAGATGATTTCTGAATATTATTTATTCAGTTTAATTTAAAAAATGTATGCATTTCTCTAAGACTGAAAAAGGAAAGAGCTTGGTTAGCTTTACTGAAGAAAAATCTAATAAATTGATAAGACTTCCTTTACTTCAGCATGAAGAGCCCCATAGCCCTTTGGTTTTCTTCTTTGCCTTGACTATTTAGAGTTAGCTTTGTTAGATTGCAAAACTCCTCTTCAGCCCAGCTTGCTGGTACAAGAGGTAGCACTTTTTTTCAAAGTGTCACCTGCTTTCTTCTTATTTTTTTTTCGTGTTAGGGTCTATGCTAGTGTACTTCAACCCTTTTTTTTTTTTTTTTAGAAAGAGAGTATGAGTGGAAAGAGGGGCATAGGGGGAGAGAGAGAGAGAGAGAGAGAAAATCTCAAGCAAGCTCCACACCCAAGGCAGAGCCTGATGCAGGAATCAATCCCATTACCTTTGAATTGTGACCTGAGCTGAAAACGAGAGTCAGACACCCAACTGACTGAGTCACCCAGGTGCCCCTGGGATTCAACTTTTTGAGTGACATTTTGGCAGTTAAATGGTAAACTGCATCAAAATGTTGAAACAACTACATTATAAATAAATGTATAAATGGGAATACTATGCTGAAATTTTAAAAAATGCACCATTTAGGCTTGTCTTCTGGAAGTTAAAGGCAACTTTCAGATTTGGCTCAAATGCTGAAATCTGGGGAGGTTTCTGAGGGATATACCTCAAATAGTTGTGTCCTTCCCTCTGTCCCCTACTATGGTCATTCTCTATCATTTTATCCTGATTTATTTAATGGCTTGGAATTTGCCACCAACTTTTTACATTTATTTTTGTGTACTGTCTGTCTTCCTCTGAAACATAAATTCTATGTTCATAAATTCAGCAAGATTTTTGCCTGTCTTCTGCTTACTACTAAATGTTTTACAAATATGTGAATAGGAGAGAGAGACATAGAGAGACAGAGAGACAGAGAAAAACAGACAGAAACAAAGTTGCATAATGTTCCCATAAATTCATTCTCTGTCTTTTTATTTAAGAGCCAAAGTGAAATTTCCCATTATATCACAATTTTTACCTCTGTAACAAGATATGAATATTTAATAGACATATGCACATATATGTGTATAAACAGATATTTGTCTATGCATATTTCAATCTTTGCTGATTTGCAAGGCAGGCATTGTCTATCTTCTCATCCTTACCTCCAAAGGAATGGAGATCGAAGAACTGTGTCTGTATGTGTGTATTATTATTGTACTTATTTATTTATTTTATAGAACTCTCCCCACCCAGGTCTCAAGGAAGGGGCAAACCTCTGATTCTAAAGATCTGTTTAAAGTGCATTTTGTTGTTGATGTTTTTCTTTGTTTTCTTTTTTGTTTTGTGGCTGGTGAAACAGGACAGTAGAGGGATGTGAGGAAGAACAGGATAAGGAGGAAGAGGAGCAGGAATATAAGAGGCCTCAAACCTCCAACTGTGTACAGAGAGTGAGGCTGTTGTCTGTGAAGTGTTGGGCGGAAGCACCTAAAGAAGGGAGGGGGTGCAAGTCCAAGAGCTGTGTTGGCTGGAGTCCTCACCAGCTAATGACCCATCAAAACAATTATCAGGGGAGATAGGTATGTTCAGTAGCTTGAATGTGGGAATTACTTCATGATGTGTATGAAGATCAAAATATCAGGTTGTATGCCTTAAAAATAGCCAATTTTTATTTTTCAAGCATATCTCAATAAAGCTGGATCAGGGGTGGGGTGAGGGGAAGCTGTCTGGTAGCAAGATGGAGAACAGTTTGGAGAAAAGAAGACCCAGAGGCAGGGCAACCAGGTATTGATAAAAATCTGAGGTATTTTAGCCATGGCAGCCATTTTGTATACGCATGATTGAGTTTTCTGAATTAAAAAAGAAATAGAAAAGATTACTAAATACATATTTTTCTCTAAGTGAAAAACACATATGTATCTTAAAAAATCAATAATGTTCACATCTCTGTAAATGTTCGATTCATTTAGAATTTTTTTTTGTTTCTATCCATGGATCATTAAACTGGCTGAATTAATTTTTAAGTCATTAGTGTATAGGATACTAATCTCTACCAAGCTACTGATAAATTTGTTTTTAGATCCTTTGCCATTTCAACTGATGGCATGATAAAATGATGAAATATCAGGCTGTGGCTGTTATTTTCTTCTGAAGAGTTAATCCATTTTGTTATTTGCTGTGAAGTAGTGGATCTACAGCTCTAATATTTCATTGTTCTGTTGACGGTGACAGCCACATTCATTATAAGCAGCCAGTAATCCTACAATGCTTCCTTCAGCGCAAGGATCAGTAAGTTCATCAGACACCATTCTGGAAGTCTGACGTTTGGAGCAAGCACTCATGTTAAATGAGAACACAGATGCATCAGTTGAAAATTTGACTATTTTTGTAACAGAATTCAGAGCAAGCAAATAGAACTGGGACACACCGCCCAGTATATTATTAGGCAGTGACAGTGTATAAACCAACTAAGGAACCTAGGGATGGTGTGAGGGGAGGATGGAGATTTTCCAAAATGAATGGTAATCAAATTCCAAAGGTAGTGATGATCATCTGACTAGTCAATGCATGATAATGATCTCAGGATGCCTACTGTTGTCTGTAGTGAAGCTTTTACCGTTTTCTCTCTGAAAAGTAATAATAATAATAATAATAATGTTTGTTCAACTAAACTATCGAGTCTAAATTCTAACAAATGAGGAGCAAATGAAGGGCTAAAAAACATCCAACTAATTACTTTTAAGACTTTTCTTCACTTATTTTGAATACTAAGTGCCTCTTGCTCCTTTCGAAGTTTAACATCAAATTTATGTCCTAGTTTGCATCTTAGTTTATTTACTTGTTTATATAGTTGACTCTTGAACAACACCATGGTTAAGGGCATCTATCACACACACTCGAAAATCTGCATGTAACTTTTGACTCCCCTACAACTTAACTATTAACAGCTTACTGTTGACCGGAAACCTTAACCGATAACATAAACAGTCAATTAATGAATATTATATGTGTTACATGTGTTGCATATTGTATTCTCACAGCAAATAAAGCTAGAGAAAAGAAAGTTTTATTAAGGAAATTATAAGGAAGAGAAAACATTTATTGAAAAAAAATCTGCATATAAGTGGACCTGCACAGTTCAAACCTGTGTATTATCCATAACAAATTTTGTGAATATTTCCTGTCATTATAAGGTATTATTAACCTATATTAATTGTGCTTAGCATATATTACGGGTTTTATATGTCCCATTTGTTTTTCTTATCCCCTATGTCAAAACTAAAATTATTAAATAATGCAGCAAACACACATTGCAGTAGTTATTAAAAATGAGTTTTCTGAACACGTTACTGTAATTATTAACTGAGTCATAGCAGCAGTGACTAATAAGTTTAAGCAATTTAGATAATAAACCAAAAAAGGGAGAATTATAGGATCCAAAAAAATACCCTTTTAACAAGATTTGAAAATTATTTCCTTCTATGTAATTTCTCTTATCTAATGTGAAGGTGACCTTATAATTTTTTTCAATCTATTTCTTTAATTTTGTTTTAGTTGGAACTAAGTTAGCCTGACTGACAATAAATACTCCAAATGACAGTGGCCTAAATAAAAGTTTATTTCTTTGTCATGTGTGTGAAATAAATCTTCTGGTTAGCAGGAGGGAGGGAAGAAGAAAAGGAAGGCAAACCTTCTTATAGGAAGTCAAACACAAGAAGTTTACGTAAATGGCATCAGCTAGAACTTAGTCATATAAACATAAGGCATGCTGGGAAATGTTGTCTTTCTTCAGTTGGTTATGACTCTAGCTAAAAATCAGGGTTTAGGGAAAAAAGAGATAACATATTGGAAGAGAAATACCATGCTATGTCACAAAAGTCTCTGAACAAAAACAAAATTTCCATTAAAGTATAAAAATGTGATTGACCTGAAAATTGGACAAATGTCCTGCCACCTTATCATTATCTCTATCATCTAAAACTCAATGTAAATCCAAATCTATGTTATTGCAACTCCTCCTAAAATGTGCACAATTATGATCAAGTTAGCATATGATTAAACATTTTTCTCTAAGACTTTAGATTCAAAACAACCAATAATTATCTTGTGCAGCACACTTAGCAAATGCATCTTATTACCATAATAATATCAAGATCATATCATTAAACCAAATATAAATCTTTGGAAACAATGAAAAACGAACCCAACACTCCCTAGACAGGTGCATGCTTTTCTTCCGAAAGTCTAAAGAACACTACTCCTTTCTGTTTGTTTGGGTTGTTTTTTCCCCAAACTTTACATTTTCAGAAAAGTAAATTACTTATCTGTCTTTTAACGTGGGCAGAATAATCTGTTGAAAGCTAGGGCTTCATATATTTCTCTTCTAATCATTGGTTATAGTCAATTTGAGGTGGTTGATCTCTAGATCTCCTTCAGTAAGAAAGAGTCTCCATAGGCCTTTTAATTGGTTTCCATATGCAATTTTCATTCACTGAAGTTGCTGGCATTTTCTAACCTCTCAATTGATGATATCTACTCCACCTGCTTTGGGAAAAAAGATCTAAGGTGGCTACGCAATGGAGCTAGAGAGAGCTGTCTTCTTCTACCTATAATCCCTGAAGTCTACAGGGAGAGATCTAATATTCATTGAAACAATTATTCATTGCTGGACACCATATATTAAATTTTTATTTGATATACATGAGCAGAAGTATATTATTTTCTGAAATACTCATACACGTTTCTTGTTAATCATATTCTTGGGTATTTTATGATTAGTTGTCATTGAGGTCTTTTTTCCATTATATTTTATAGTTGATTATTCCTGGAACATAAGATAGTTACTGACTTTTATATATTAATTTTGTGGCTACCTACCATATATACTTTCTTCCTGTTTTAAGTAATGTTTTTCACTTAATTCTCTTGGGTTTTCCAAATACATAGTGGCATTATCTTCAAAGATTAATATCTCATTTTTTTTTATCATACCTATTTTGTTTTATAAGTTTACTGCTAATCATTATGGGGAAAGAGAGTTCCTGATTTCCAACCTCTGACTCCATCTGAGATGTTAGGACCTTCTCCCTCATTTGCCAAATTAAGCCCTGCAACTACTTATAAGGGAGGTATTATTCATATTTCATGAAGAGAAACTTGCCCATGCTCACAACAGTAAATAAGGGAAGCAAATGTTTTTTGAACCCAGGTTTGTTCTCAAATTTCATCTGTTTTCTACTATTTTACAGAATAACCCCTAAAATAAAAATTAAAGATTCGGTTAAAAGATAAAATTTATTCTCCAGCTAATGCTGGAGATGGTCGTCATGGGAAAATCATAAATCAGAAAAGGGCCTGTCCCAGTTAATATTGCTGTGTGACATGTAACTCCAAACTGAGTAGTGTAAAACTGCATATGTTTCATTATACTCATGGATTCGAGAGGGCAGATATTTGGACAAGGCGCCATGAGGATGGTTTGTCTCTCTGCAGGAGACTGTATAGCACACCATGTTCTGCAAACAGCCCCATTTGCTACAGCTGTTGTTCCAGGGTATTGGTGGCAAGATGAGGCTAAACAGAAAGTGAGATGATAGACTTTGGAGGATCTTGCCTCGCAGGCCATAAAGTTTGGATGTTATTTCGCAGACAGCTTTTAAAGCGACATGAACAAATGAGCGTTTTAATTTATTTCTAGCAGCCTTTTGAAAGCTATGTTGGAGGTGTCTGAGGCACAAGGCAGGGAATTGTGTGAAGAGAAGATGAAGGCTTTTACTGGGGCAAGAGCAATGAGAACTACCGTGACCTGCTAGTGGATTACGGATGGAAGTTTGGGAGAGGGCTTGAGTCTAGGGAGATTCCAAGGTTTCAGAACTGGATTTCCTAGCACATGGTGATGCCACGCAGGAGGCCAGAATGACGTAGGGGAAAACAGAATGACATGGAGGGGGGGAAGAGATGATGGATTTTATTTGTAGACATTCAGTTTGAAGTTTATTTGTGTGGAAAATTTCCCCCATTATGACAAGGGAATGGCCATGTAGGTAGTTGGGTTGATGAGTCTGAAACGCTGGGGGTCAGTCTGTGCCATGGTGGAGGAGTCAGCCAACACACATATGGAAGCTGCAGCCACATGTGTGGATGGGATGGTCAGGAGAGGTTTTAGAGTAATAATAAAAAAGGAATAAGGACAGAGCACTGGAAAGTACTAATATTTCCATCCCAAGCTGAATAGGAATGCCAGAGAACCAGGAAGAAGAACCAGGAAAAACTGGTATCTCTAAAAGTAATTGAAGGAGAACTTCAAGGAATTTGGTTGCATTTCATGTGAACTCTATGACTAAAGCAAAAGTATTCTCTCTCTTTATAATACAAAGGACAGAGTTCCTTAAGTCAACAGCAGAAGAAATTTTCAGTGATGGCAAAAGATGTTGTAGTGGTTCTTGCTTTTATCTACCCATCCCTTTTCCTTCTGGCAATCCCCAGCCTGCCTAGCTGCATTGGTGGAGCTATGAACTAGGTTGAGTGGTTCATGGTATATGAGTGGGAGAAGCATGCCCTGGAAAAATTTAGTCTTGAGAGATGAGATGATATACAGAGGCAGAAAGCCGTTAGAACGAAGTCATCTTGTGGCAGTTCCCAGAGAGAACTTTGAAGATCTTTTGCTGCTAAGACTCCTACACCTGCTCTTGTTCTTGTTCTTCCAAAGGCTTTCTCATTCAGTACTTGTTTTGTTTCCTTGGCTGTGAGCTACCCTATTTTTCTCTTAAGTTTATTTTTTTCACCTTCCTCTCCCCTTTTTGTGGAGTTGTTTCCTATTGCTTACGATTAGAGTTGCTATTGGCTGCTATTTAACAACTGATATATATTTTTTTCTGATCTGTTTCAATTAGCTAGTTGTTGAATATATTGACTGTGACTCCGGTTGCCACCAACAAATGTTAACTGGTTCAGATGTTTTGGCTAACTAAAAAACAATCCGATTTGAAAGGAAGCTGTAAAGTACCACAAGAGGCAATTCTTCACTTAAGACCCGATTATTTTCTGGAAATATTGCTCTAACTTGAGGTCTTGTAAGCTGGAAAATGCTTCGATTTCCAGGGCTTTTGCATCAGAAGGGCAAATGAGTGAGCAGGTTGAGGGTGTTGTCTAGGGAATTGAAATGATGTTTTAGGAAAGTAGAGTCAGACAGGGGCTCTTTGATTTGAAAATGAATGTGGAGTCAAGGACTTGAGATCTCTCTGTGGCCATAGTAAAAGTAAGGGGGTACACAGATGGGAAAATGACCACTTATGGCCTGAACATGTGGGGCTGGAGTGCTAGTATTTAGGGTGCATAGTAACCCTGGTTGGTGACAAGTCCTAGGATGTGAGTAAGGAATGAGTGAAAGAAATGGCATGAGGTGGAAGTTCACAGTGTCTGGCATAGTGAGAAACAGTGAGGGTAGGACTTTGGATGACTTTGATATATGGATGCCTAACATCTTTTAGGATGTCATGAGAAGAAAATTTAAATTAAACAGACATATGAATTAAGAAATATGCATCATTACTGCTGTATCCTATTTATCTTTACAGATTAGATTTCAAGTTGCTTAAGAACATTTCCCTGACTCCTAGTTTTGCTGAGGATGGGTCTAAATGTCTAGTTCCTCCCTTATTCATATCATTAAGTTATATTGTTGGGAAAAATGGGAGAAATATAATGTGAATCTGGATGGTCAGATATTTATAGATAAACATGCTTTTTATCTTTTTAAGTTTATTTATTTAGTTTGAGAGAGTGCAGAAGAGGGGCTGAAAGAAAGAGAGAGGGAGAGAGATAAAGAGAGAGAGAATACCAAGCAGGCTCTGCAATGCCAGCACAGAGCCCAATGCTGGGTTGGAACTCACGAACTATAAGTTCATGACCCAAGCTGAAACTAAGAATGGGACACTTAACCAACTGAGCCACCCAGGCACCCCAATAAACATGCTTTTTCAAGGCTGAAGTTTAATGTTCCTGAATTTGTAATATGCTGTAAGAATATTCTTTCAAAAACAAAGGGGAATAGATTGTCTGATGGATTATTATCTCTTGAATATATATTTTTCCATTTTCTGGTCTCACACTAAATCATTTTCCATTGCTTTATGGAATAGTAGTGGAAGTATTTATAAGTTATGGAGATAGAAATTTTGTTTTGAGATGTAGTTACAAATCAACATGTCAAAGTGCTAAAACTGAGAAAACTTCCTGACTTAAATAATGACATCAGTATTTATTTGGAAATATTGTGTTAAAAAGAGAAGGCAATTACAGTTATAGCTGAAAGAGTAGAAGTGAGTATCCATACAAAATGGAAATATGGTATTTCAGAGATAATGGGTAAATGCCCAAAATAAATTAAGCATGCTGATCCAGTGTTTGGAATTAACCGAAGAAACCCCAAAAATGTTTGAGCCCTCATCCTAATGTTCTTTTTAACAAAGATAGTTTAACATAAAGTCCATTGCTTCCTTTACAGATTAATAAACTCTCAAGATATATTTTTGAGAGTTCCTGTTTCTGGACTTAACACTTCACATTTTTTCTCAAATTTTTATTAAGAGGAAATGCCCAAATATTTATCAAGTATTTTCCCATTTCCTCGTAAGAAATTCTTCTCCCATTCTATTTCAAAGTTTTCTGGTGTCATTATAGGCCATGGAAGGAGTTGGATGGATTTAGTGCTTCCTCTGGGACTAATCTTTAAAATCTGGATAACTTCATGGTACTGATTCAATAAACTCAGCAAAAAATGTTGAGTTTGCTCTTGGTCCCTAAAGAGACAGCAACTGAAGTCACTTATCTGGGTCCATGATGAGCCGGGTGAAAAAGATGGAAAAGACCGAGGGCAGATATTTAAGGGGCAAGAACTGTAGAGCTATAGGTCTCTGAATAATGCTCTTCTTACGATGTCTTTGTTTCTCAGCTCTGTGATCTCTTAGCACAAGAGTCCACACTCTGTGAAGTATTTCATTCACTTCCCCAGACCAGTTCATCCTCTTGCACACACCTTTTCATATATGTGCATATATAATCCATTGTACTGTAATTATTTATTTAATATCTCTCAGGCCATCTGGATAGTGAGGTTTCTCAGGAGTCCTTTGTGTCTGGTTCAGTGCTAGAAAAGTTAGATTCATAATAAAAGACTTATTATCATTAGAATGGTCACTTAATTCAACACATTAAAGCAGCCAAGACAGCATACTTTCTTCAAGTGGTAAAAGTATGTGGGTAAAATTAGATGTTAAAGAAATTAGATATTCTTTACTATAATGTCTTTTAGTCCACCTGTCAGAATAAGACAAGGGTGAATGTGGTCAGCTGACTCAGATGATTGAGATTTAGGACTTCCAGAAATCACAGGGAGAGAGACCGGTATGGGCTGAAGATATACAATATTAGCTAGCTTTTATAAAGGAATGGCATCTGGGAAACAGTTCTGACATTTTCTTGCGGTTAGGGATCAATATAGTTGTACGTAGTATGGGATTTCCAATCTAAAGTAGTACTATCAACATTTTAGAAAACTGTTTTTGTGGATAGAAGATTCTCATGGAATAATTCAAGAAATAAGAGCAGGGAGAAGAGGCTAGTCTGGCGAAATCAGGACAGGTCATGGGCTTTAGTGTCAGATTCCCTCTCAGTGTGGACATTTCCCAGACATGTGGGTTTGAGTACATGATTTAATCTTAGCATCAGTAAAATAGGGGAAATATTATGTCATTGTTCTGTTTTGGTTATCAAATGAGATGGGTATATAGAACATATAAAGAACACAACAGGTATCAATAAATTTTAGTCTCCGTGTTTTATCTAAAATATAACCAATATTTACTCCATAACTGAATAGTTCTCACCTTTAGTGTGCATAAGAATAGGCTTAGATTCTTCTAAAACGTATCTTCTTGATGCATGGTTTATATGGCCCAGCATTCTGGCTTTTTAATGAGTCTGCTGGGTGATTCTGAAATAGGTGCACTTGGACCACACTTTAAACAAGGCATTACACGAGAGCCATTTAGGCAGACTGGTAGATGTGCAGTGTATGGGGCAATGCATTACTAACTTTATATAGGTTACAGTTCAGTGACAATATTATAAATCTGTAGCAAAAAAGGAAAAGTGTGGGTTTAGTTGAGTTCAAAACAACAGACAGGTTTTCAAGATTCTAAAGTGCACAGCCATTTTTACCGTGACAAGTGTTCCCCCAGCTCTCGGGTTATATAAACACAGCCATACCAGCCACCCTAGTCACCCTAGCCTGCCTTTAGCAAGAATCCTGTTGGGTCAGTGTAGCAGGGAGTTCCCCTTCTGTTGATGTCTCCTCTTGGTAAGTTTTCATCCACTGACCTCTCACTCTTTTCCTTGGCTGTAAATCCCTATTTTTCCTTGTATTTAGAACTGGGCTCAGTTCTATACTGAGGTCTCTTTTCTCCTCATCTTTTTCTTTTTTCTTTTTAAACTGCTTTAACTACTGTTCAGCTCTGGTTCTCTTTAACAATATATAAATGTTAAATCTATTTTGGTACCCACAGAATGCTGCTCACCACAGTACCTACTGTGCTTAACACATGTGTACATTTTTATGAGTAAGTAATCCAGAGAAGGTGACTTCTCCAGAATTCTGTGTGTGGGCATTTTAAAACACCTCAAAACATTTAATCTATTTTTTGAAACTGCCTCCCCCATGATCTCACTGCTTCTGAATGGCAAGAATAAAGTTTTCCTAGAAGTCTTTTTTTTTTTTAATGCATTCTGCTGTGTCCCTCACTCCACAGGCCTTGGCAACTACTTTTCTACTCTACTGCCTGTTTCTGAATTTGACTTCTTTTTAGTTTCCACGTATAAGTGATACCATGCCTTATTTGTGTTTCTCTGTTTGACTTATTTCACTTAGCATAATGCTCTCAATGTCTATCCATGTTGTTGCAAATGACAGGATTTCTTTCTTTTTCATGGCTGAATAATATTCCTGTGTGTGTGTGTGTGTGTGTGTGTGTGTGTGTGTGTGTGTGTGTATTCCACAACTTCTTTATCTATTCATCTGTTTGACTGACACTTAGGTTATTTCCGTATCTTGGTTATTGTGAATGATGCTGCAATGGACATGATGGTGTAGGTATCTCTTTGATATCTCGTTTTCATTTCCTTTAGATACATACCCAGAAGTAAGATTGCTGTGATAATTATATTTCTAACATTTTGAGGAACTTCCGTACTACCTTCCAGAGTGGATGTACCAATTTAGATTCCCACCAACAGTGCACAAGAGTTCCCTTTTGTCTGTATTCTTGCCAACACTTAATGTCTCTTGTCTTTTTGATGATAGCTGTTCTAACAAGTGTGATTTTGATTTTCATTTCCCTGATGATTAGTGATGTTGAGCAGCTTTTCCATGTACCTTTGCTATTGTATGTCTTTGTAGAAGTGTATATTTAGTTACTCTGCCTATTTTTTAGTCACGTTTGCTTGTTTTGACAACTTAGTTGTATGAGTTCTTTATATATTTTGGTTATTAATTCCTTATCAGATATCTGGTTTGCAAATATTTTTTTCCTCTTTCAAAGATGTCTTCATTTTGTTGATGGTTTCCTTTGCTGTGTGAAAACCCTTTTTAGTTTGATATAGTCCTGCTTATTTGCTTATTTGCTTATTTATTTATTTTTAGCTTTTCTAGTCTTTTGGTGTCAAATTAAAATAATCATTGCCAAGGTTTATATCAAGAAGCTTGCCCCCTATGCTTTCTTCTTGAAGTTTTATGGTTTCAGATCTCACGTTCATTTCTTTAATTCATTTTGAGTTGATCTTTGTATATGGTATAAAATAGGGATTTATTTTCATTCTTTTGCTTGTATCTATTTAGTTTTCTCAACATCATTTATTGAAAATTAACTATCCTCTTGCCTCTGTATATTCTCACCTCCTTTATCATAAATTAATTCATGATATATTCATGAGTTTACTTCTGGGCTATGTATTCTGTTCCATTAATTTATTTTTTGGGGAGGTTTATGCTTGTATTAGGCTGTTTTGATTACTATGGCTTTGGAATATAGTTTGTAGAGGTCTTTGTGGGATACTTGCCAAGTACCATCATAATTTCTAATATAATATCTGATAGTTCTTTCTTTGAACATGATATATTCTTTACAAAAATGACTTTTTGGTTGGCAAGTGATAGAGTATCAAGTTCAATGCCAAAAAGAAATTTATTGACTCATGTAGCTTATAAGTACCTAACTAAAGTCAGCTTCAGACAGGGTTTTATCTAAGAGTTGAAAAATAAAGACTGGCTTTCTATTTGTCTTTGTCTTTGGCTCTGCTTGTGTTATATTGTTTTCATACCCAGGTTCTGCATGTCATCCAGGAGTTCTAGGCTCACATTATCATAGCTACTGACAATCCCACTGAAAAAAGGAAACTATCTTTTTTTTGATAATTTTCACACAAGTTCAGGGATTTACCATGATTGTATAATTTTGAGTTATTTACTCATTACTATAAGGAAATAGGAATCTTTAATTGGTCAGGCCTGAAATACATGGTTGAAGAATGGAAAGAAGTGGTTTTCTAAAGGAGTTTCAAGGTGTCATCATCAGAAGAGAGAATGGGCATTAGGTGGTAAAACAAATAAGTGAGCAAGCAAACAAGCAAGCAAAGAAACAAAACTTATTTCCCCAAACTCTTGTGTGTCTCTGAGACTTTTCATTCTTTATTTTCTACATTTAAAAGTTACTTCTCTACTTCTTTTTCTGATGATTTCCCATATATCCTTTTAGAACCAAGTCAAATGTTAGAGTCTACTTAAATATTACCTTATCAAGGGGGTCTTTAACTAACCACACTGTTTTAAGTTTTATTTCCTTACTCATTTTTTATTTTACACAGCACTTGTTGCCACTTGACATATTGTATATATTTTCTATTTCTCCCTACTAGAATGCCAGCTAACAAGGGCAGAAATTTCTCTTGTGTTGCTCACCATTGTATCACCAGTGCCCATGAACAGTACCTGGTACTTCATGAGTGCTCAGTAAGTATCTGTTAGATGAATGAATGAATTCTTCTCCCACTTCCTTAGTGAAAAAATTGGCAGCTCTTTTCTCTGTATCCTGTTAGTAGTTTATATACATTTCTTTTCTAGTCCTAGCACATTATACTCTATCTATAGTAATATCTTTGTCCCTGGCTGGACTCATCAAACATTTACTTAATTGTACCAATCCTTCTCTCTACTCTGGAGCTTTAAGGCTTCATGAGTTCTGCTTTCACTATGTATTAGGGCAACTCTCTTATTTTCAAGATCAGTATTCTTAATTGGCATCATTATTCTGACTATCAGCTTCTGGAAATGTTGACATTTTCAATTACTCTTCGTTAATTTATTCATGTTCAGTTGGTATTTATTGAGGCTATGTTAGAATGTTGGATGAGTTTTGAAGTTTAGATTACCAGAGAGAAAGCAATATCTGCAGCTATGATATATAATTCCAATACTTACACGTATTTTGGATTTTGTTCTAATCTCACATTAAAAATCAAGCACCATGACAAGGTGTTTATTAGCTTAATTTTTGAGACAAATATTTTTCTATCACCAACTTTGCTATATAAGGGGGAGGTGGTGACTAAGAAACCAGAAGACCTGCATTTTAGTATGGATTCTACTCTGAATTAGCTTCATAGTGTAAAATGTTACTTCACTTGTCTGAGTTTTCAGGTGATTTCCATCTCATTCCTCAAAGCTCCTTATGCTTCCTCTTTTTAATTCCTTATAACCCTTGCATCCATCTCTCCTTCAACTTTCTAATTTGTGCACCTTTTGAAGTAAATTCACATGTATTGTCAGTGTGTATTTGAATGCTCACCAGATGTTCCAGCCTTAAACTAGCATTCAGGGAATACCATTTCCCCAAGAAGATGGAGTCTGGAGAGGAGAGGCCTCCTTACTTTCTAATTTTATTTCTAAATTATTAGTCTTTCACTCATTTAAAACCCCTCTTCCTTTGAGGCTTATGGCATTTGGCACTCAAAACCTCTGACTTGCTTCTGTGCCTTCATTAGATACCATCTGTCAACTTATTAGTATCATCTTTTGATTTTTGGGAGAACATGACTCAGAACAAACTGTATCACCAAGTTTCATGTTGCCACCATCCTGGATGAGCTTATCATCCATATGGAAATCTTCCTTGATGTGTTGGTCTTTAATGTGTCATTAATTCATTATTTATTCATGTCCTCATTCATTCAAAAAGTGTGTATTGATAATCCCTAAGGGTAAATCTACAACCTCAAAGAGCTTACATTCTAGTGGAGAAGGTGATCAATCATCATACAAATAAATATAATATCACTATTGTGATAAGCACACAAATTATGTGTGCCCATAATGAGTCAAAATTTGTTTCTTTGAAATTACTACTTATTGGTCTTTGTTACGTCTTTGACAATCACACAGGTACAGTTTTCCTTGCTTACATGGCAACAAGGAGGATAATATACCAAATTGACTAGGTCAGGGAGGTTAGGAAAAGTTTTTCTAGAGAAGTGACACTAGAACTGAGATGTTGTAGGATAGAAGTAAATTCTGGGACGAGGAGAAAAGAGTATTGCAGGTGGGTATAATGACCTGAGAAATTATTGTGTGAATACATGTGTGTGTATTGGGAAGAGTGCATGATGAGTGCACAGAACTACAGGAATGCCAGGATAACTTCTTATTTCTTGACTTTTCTTCCTCAGATAGGTTCTTCATGCAGAGTTGCAAGATAGTTTCCAATAAGTCCTAGGTTATAACACTTCTCTTTCACATCTAGTTGGTAGGAGTCAGTTCTTGGTGATCTTCTAAGACAAGGAGGATTTTTCCCAAAAGTCTAATCAAACATTCCTTTGGTCATTTGATGTATGTGAGATAATGTGTTCTGAAGATAGAATAGACTAATTACCAGAATTAGTACTTGATGTGGTATCAAGCTTTCAATATTTGAGGAGTTATCATGTGTGGGAAGAAAACTGTGCCTTTATGATGGTCAAAGACATAACAAAGACCAATGAGTAGTAATTTCAAAGAAGCAAATATTGACTCATTATAATTAAGATTTTTCTTATATTCCAAGCTGTCAACAATGGAATGGGACCTCAGGAAATTGTGAAGTTTGTAAAACTGGAACTGGAAGTGTTTATATACTAATGTCAGATAATTACATCGAAGCTGTTGGAGAAGGATTTTATACCTCACAGGAGGACTGTACTAGCAAATGTGTTTGTTATTTCCCCCTCGACTCTGACTTCTAGCTAATTGCTGTGGTGGCCTCTGTGTAATGCACGTCTTAAAAGTTCTTTTTCTTCCCTGGTTCAACCTTAAGCCATTTACCTTTTCTGCTTTTGATGTTTTTATCCCCTGCAGCTTTCATTTTATCTTCTAAATTTTGACCATTTTTGCTTGTTGTATTCTTTTTTCAGACCTTGTGTTTGAGGATATAACCACTTGAAAGCTTATAAATATATTAAGTAAAATTCAACGTCCACTTCAGGAAAGACATATGGCATAAAATCCATGGTTAAATTGTAAGTGATGGGTTCTTGTTAGTCTAGAATACATATTATTTATTTTCAATAGAGGGTCTGCTTGCTGCCATGATTTTATAATATTCTGTTCTTTATTTTATTTATAAATATCATTAACTTAGCAAGGATAGTGTCATTCTAGATATGCTACCTTGGAAAAATTTCTAAAAAGATCTTGCATGCATATGTTGAAAAGCTATACAAATGAATCATAAAGTGTATTGCCTTAGGGCCTGTATTAGCTTTACGTTAGAGTCATTTCTTCTGTCATTTCTACCAACTGATTAGCTCACAAATATTTGTCGAACTTCTGCTATATGCTAGGGAGTTTAGAGGATTCCATAACAAATAAAAACACTTAGTAAATTTATATCCTAGCTGTTGAGAAAGGAAGTCAAGTGGAAATTTGAAAAATGAAAATATTTGGCCTCATTTAAAAATACTTTTTGCTTTTTTTCTCTAATAATGCAAAGAGAACTTATGTTACTTTCATCAGTATTGAGAGGATTATGAAGACCAGTACAGACTAAGCTATTTGTACTGGTGTTTGCCATCTACTACTGTGTGTCTTTGTTTGTCTTTATTAGTGTAATTGGAGAGTAATGTGTGTCTAAGTTGGAGACTAGTTTACCCCAAAACCTATTTTGTAATGACTTTGGAAACATAACATATTGCTCAACCCATGGTGAATACTAGCAACAAGTTTTGGGGCTCTGAATATGTTTAAAACTCCATCCTGCTGACATTGATCAACTAGCAGAGGTAGGTATTTTAGCTCAACCTCTGACAAATTTAGAAAAGAGACTGATTTTCTTCTCTGTGTTGATCTGTCATTCTTTAATTTATCAACTAGCTCACACCTGACAGAAAAAAATGATGTCCATTTTTTGTACTGAGGATTTTCCATTTCCATCTCACAAAAGGAATAATAAAAACTGAACTTTCTAAATGTCTGTGCTATTACTGAGCCAACATCAAATTTTCTTATACATTTGAAAGGGAAAAAAATCTCCAAGACAACATTTGTAAGGGGAAAAAAAATTTCCAAGACAATAATATACCTTATTCCAAGGTAATAAAAATTCAGAAACACTAGCATGGGTTAATTATGCCTTCTTTTGAGACTTTGTTATTAATAAGACTTTCCCATGGTGTTCACTTGGTCTTAATGAATATATACCATACTATCAATTTCAGATCTGGCATAAACATAATACTACCATGATTATGTATAAATCAAGCAGATCCCTCCTCCACAGAACTCTAAATTCATCAGGTAGAACCCAGTACCCTGGCTACATAGGGTGTGCTTTGGGATCGCTTAGACTAACTCAGGTTTAGAGCAACTGAAGACATGGTTCAGGTCCAAACATGGAAGATCCCAAAGAAGATGATGTCTCTCAGATTAAAAGCATATATAATAAGCTGCAGTCCATGGATTCTGTATCCATAAAGACATATAATTAGTCTTTCCTGCAATTAAAATTTTGACCAATATTAAAAATTAAGATTTTTAAACATAAAAACCTTGATTCGAGTGTATCTTGGAAATGAGTAACATATAGCTTAGCAGGGCTGTTTGTTATTGAAACTCTCCTGTTGGCCCAGTTTTAAACAACTCATACAGTGTATTCACATGTTCTTGTATCTGACCTTGGATGAGCATTTGGAAATGTGATCCCTGGCCTTGGGATGTGGGATTGGGGAGGATGGCTAGTATATTGCAGGTAATGCTACAGGACTGTTTGTCCTGACAAGGATTCTGTAGGTGGAGATGGTTCTCTAGGACAGTTACAGCTGTTTTGTAATAAATCTAGATAGGTTTGTGAAGTTACGAAATTTTGAATCTTGTTGCCAGAGATTCAAAGGCAGTAGATGCCTTTGAGATGGTGGTGGTGGGAAGGAGGGAGAGTGGATAGGATCTGAACTGCTTAAATTCTCTCCAGGTCTATCTAAGAATTATTTAGACTGGAAAGGTACTCTGTATTCAGCAATCTTAGCATTTCCTTATGCCTTAATGTGCACAAGTAGGTCAGAAACTATAGAGAAAGTCTATAAATGGGAATTGGGCTCTCTGGGCTTTAGGTCCTTGTTACTATTTATTATTTATGGGACTTTGGCCATTCACAGACACTAAGTCTCAGTAAGGACACTTGTAAAATGAAGTCAGGAATGTGTGTTTTAAAATGTTTCTAAAATATCTATGAAAATAATAAAACGGTAGAAATGTAATTAAAATAAAATGAAAATTATATATGAGAAAAAATTGAGAGTTTTTGATTAAAAATTGACATTTTCTTATTTTAGAAGTTCTCTGAAAGCCATAATGTAACATAAATATTCAACTGAAAATATTTTTCCTGACTGACTGTTTAAATGATTCTGGAATCATAAAGATTACTAAAAGGTCTGATATAACTTTCTCTTATATCTCTTTCCCCTTCAACTTTATATCAGAAAACATGATCCAATTGCACTTCAACAGATTAGCATAGAAGGAAATGCAATTGAAGGGAAAGATAAGCATAGAAACTGTCATCATGTCAAAATACATCTTAAGGTAAATAGCGTTAAGAGATTTAAAAAGTCTCTAGAAAGATGCATAGGCTCTGTGAATACATGGTTTGTTTAAATTAATCAAAGGCAAAAGAGAGTACTGAAGACTGAAAAATACAGTCAAACCACAAGAAGAAAAATAGGACTAAATCTGAGAGGATTAAAATGTATTAATCCTTTCTTGCTAACATTGCCAAGTGCAGTGATATAGAAAATTAGGAGTCACTCAGGGACACACAGTCAGTTAGACAGAATAATTTAGGCCCCTTAATTCCCTTTCTTTTTTGTAACAGAGAGCAGTTATAGATTGGGACGTGCGTGTATCATGTCATGTGCATTCCAAGTTTTGATTAGATATTCTCCATTTTTAAACATCATGCTGTGATGTAAACTACATTAAGAAAGAGTAAGCGACAAGAGCAGTATTTTTTCAAAAAACAAACCTGAACCCAATACTTTGGGATCTAATTTATATTTAAATGTAAATAAGCTGGAATTTAATTAATATCTTGTACATAAAAGTATGCCTGAAATCAATGACAATGCTCTTAAATTCTGTATACTAAAGAAAACAGGAAAAAAAAATCCAGGTCTCCTTGTAGTGAAAAGTATGTTTTTTAATTAAGAAAACACAAATTTGTGATTACAACCTTACACCTATTAGATATGTAACTTTGAACATGAAATTTACTCCCTCTGAGATCCAATGAAGAACAAAGAGTTTTGAGGTGGGCTGACAACGGGGGACAAATGGAATTGGCAATAGGATACTTATGAACTTAAGAGGCAGAAATATGCTCTCTGCTTTGGCATGTGTTCTTCTTTCATGAGAGGTTTTGGGAAGACATAAAACATTTACAAATATATTGCATTTCTCTTATGTATGAATTGTGAAAATTGCATTCCTTTTTGTCTTAGAATATTAGTAATAGATAATGAAAATTGTTCAACTTGGGCTCTAGGTCTTTGTTTACTATTAACTCTGTGTGGGACTGGGCAAATCACAGATAACTAAATTATTCATAATTTTGTACCTTGGACTATTGATGGAAAAAGTGGTACAGCCACTCATGGATGTCAGTGATATATTTAGCACCAGTATACATCTGGTAACTGCCAGAGTCCAGCTCTTGCTGTCCAGGAATTTTCCGAAGGATGAAAGGTGTAGGCATGATGAACTACTCAGGAGAACTGCATGGTTTCTGGAACCAGGCAAGCACGGTGTCTGTCTGCCCTACTGATCCCAGTATTTTATTTTAAGGTAGTAAGTGACATTACAGCAATGAGTGACATCCCATCAGTAAGCATAATTTGAACAACAATGTGTGTTTATCAGCAAAGCAGTGATTTCCTTAATCTTGCAAGTTGTTTTCAAGTTAATTAGCATATAGTTTTAAGGCAGGGGCAAAGAACAGGTGTTACCTTGAGGCTTTGTGTTAATTATCTATAAACAGGCCAGGAGTCATTCTGCCTATTCTTCCAACTACAATGGGGGAGGTGCAACCCATCTGGCAAGGACAGAATTCCCAATGTTTGTCCTTTGCTTGTGAATGTGTGAATTTACATATTAGGGGCCCAATGGTCACACAAGTCATACCAATACCCAGCCAGCTCATAACTGCTATCAATCTGTGCAACCCATCCCCCAGATGAAACTAAGATTACTTCTGGCCAGGCTACTCTCATTCAGATGTAATCCATCAAGGCATCCTGCTCCAGGTCCTTCCTTTTTATTTAAATGCCATAAAACAAAAAAGCATTACATTCCTTGGGGCCAATGAGAGAGCAACTCAAGAAATCCAAGCCTGAAAAATTATTTAGAAGGCGGTAAGACTGGGTGCCATTTGATTGGCAGGAGCTTTGCTGTGACTGCCTTTCCACAGAGTGAAGCATCTCAACCTGTGAGCCCAACATGGCTCCTAACAGGTAACTTTTTTGGTTCTCTCTAGGTTGTTTATGTAGCCTGGAACATACCAGTGGCCAAACCTAAGAAGAAACTACTATGGAAGGGACATGTGAGAACAAAGATTGTGAACTGGGTACAAACATTGAAATTACAGGCATACATACCTTCTCATTCATGATAGTGTGAGTTGTTGGGTAGCCAGAGATATGTCTGAAATGAAAAGGAATTCAGTAATTTGAATAAGAGTATACATTATAGAAACCCCAGTCAGAATAAGCCTTGAGGAACTATATTAACAGATTTTTCAATGCCTAAGGCAATTAAGTAGTTAATATTTTTTTCCAGAGATAATGAAACTTAGAATGTTTTTAGTAATTCTCTATGCTACTGAGTGCAGCAAATACTATTTATCCCTATATAACCATTCTTCCATAGTAGTAAAATCTCTGATTTTTACCTGGGCTCATGACTACCATAGTAAGGACATTTCTCACCCAATGGAAAAGGTTTTGGAATGCAAGTGGAAATGTTGTTTGGTAATTTCAATTGAGAAAATAATCTCAGAAGTAGACCCTTAAATACAAAGAAAAAATTGATGGTTGCCAGAGGGGAGGGAGTGAGGAATGGGAAAAATGGGTGAAGGGGAGTGGGAGATATTAGTTTCCAGTTATGAAATGAACAAGTCATGCAGATGAAAGTTACAGCATAGAAAATATAGTCAATATTATTGTAATAGCATTGTATAGTGACAGATCCTGCTGCATTTGTGGTGAACATAGCACATCATACGGACTTATTGAATCTCTATGTACACCTGACACTAATGTAACATGTGTCAACTATACTTCAGTAAAAAAAAAAGAAAGATCCACAATTTGGATTACCATTTTTTCTACAAGCATGTTCATATTTTTGCATTGTTATTACTTCACTTGGTATGATCCTTTTCCTTTCTCTCACCTCCCTTGGCCATCTCCAACTGTTCCCCATGTCCCCTCCGTGTCTTCCTATTTGTTTCATTTTTATTGTTTTCTCTCATGGTATATCTCTATTTATTTTACTACTTTACTATCCTAGTGCAGTTATTTTATACTGTGATTATTTATATGTGTGTCCAAGTCCTAGCTTATAAATTCTTTTGATGCAGGATAAATTTTTGATTTGCCTTGAATTTTACAGAGTAAGGACTTGATAAACACATAGGAACTGAACAAATGCCTGTTTTTGAGTGGCAGGGAATTATGGGATACTGAATTCCGTAGAAAGCAGTCCCAACTTAACAGGTGGGGAATGGGTCCAGAAAGAAATCAATACCAGATTGGAACTGGAATGAAGTAGGCTTCAAGGGTGCCCTTGAAAAGATGAATGGGGAATCCAAGCAATAAACACAATGACAAATGAGCTGGGTGATAGTGGTGACACAGCGAAGAAAGCATATGCTGCTTCTCTCAAAAATAAGAAATGAGACAAATAGTAAGTCCAGGAAAAATAACAGCTAAATGTGTCTGAGAAAGTCATTGTCCAAATGTGGGATAAACTACATAAGGCAAGGTTTGAGCAAATAGTAAAGTATAATTATGGGGAATCCATTTGACCTGAATGCTTAGGATCATTACACATTGATTAGTAGTACAAGGGTGGTGATATTGGACCTACAGTGAAGGAAATAGAATCTTTGCATGTTAGCTGGCTCTCCACTGAATATTTATGTGGTCATTATATTGTAACAGCTGTTAGTGTTCAACTCTCAGAACACCAGACAAAGCATGAAGGTTTAATTATGGTTATAGAACAGAACTAGTGTTAATAATCTTTGTATAAGGATGTTTCCTGATGGAAGTAGAAGGTAAAGGGGATGTATAGGTGAGGGCTCAATAGAAGGAGGTCAAATAATTAATTAAAATCTCAGAATTAAATAGAAGATTAATGTGGTTTTTAATTCAGAAAGTTTACCAAAATGAAAGATTAAAATTATAGAATTAATGTTGTTTTCAAGGGGGTTTAATAAATAACACTTGTCATCCTCACCTGGATTCCTAAGTAATTAAAAAAAAAGTGGCAGAGAGAAGAAAAAATACCACTTTGGTTCCTGGTGCAAAATGGATGAGTCTAAATAGGCTTGCTAAGTGACCTGGGTGATGGGCACACCAACCATCCTGCAGTGTAGGGCTGGGGCTGGTCCTTTCTCACAGTAGAGAACAGCAGAGAACTTCTGGAGAAGTCCAGAAAAAGAAGCGAAGGATCAGGAGAGAACCATGCTTAGTTTATCTTTCCTAATTTTACCAATTAGATATTCATTCTGTATTCCTCAACCCCTGCAGTATGGACTAAAGACACAGAATATGAGCAGGAAAGTTGCAGTCAGTGGAGCCACATGAATACAGTAAGTCATCTGAAGTGGAAGCTAAGACTATACATTCTCCACCGCCACCACCACCACAAGCTTCAGGGGAATGCAATGAGGTTAGTGGGGTGGGGCTGGTATAAGTCAACTAATTCTTCATCTTTCATAGTGGAATGTTGGTAGTTATCATCTAAAATGGATAAAACAAGAAAAAGTGAATTTTCTGTTTGGCAGTAAGTGGGTTTCCTCAGAAGAACTGGATATTTAAACGAATTAAATTTACTCTATAGATTATAAACTTTTCCATTTGATTTTTTTTAACCATATGGATTTCTTACTGTGGTTACAAAAGGACAATAAAGTTGTGTATTCTTGTAATTAAAGTTCGCAATAACATGCTCCATATGGTAATATTTTAGAATTAATAATAGAATTTTATCTGATCAAAGCTCACTTTCTTTTTCAACCCCCTCCCCCCACAATGTTAAAGACAGATATATAATGCTCTAATAATAATAATACATTGTAAATATGAAAAACTCTAACACTTCCTGTATGCTGTGCTGTCTTTGAAGAGATCTCTGTGGAGGAGATTCCTATTAATCTAGACAATACCTCCCTGTCACAGATGAGGGACTAGGTGACACATCACTACACATATTCCATCCAGACAACCCCAGCAATGTTTGTGGAAATACACTTTGGAGAACAACTGAATTAAACTGAATGTTTTCTTTTTAAATGGCTTTATTGGGGTATAATTTACATATCATGAAGTTCATTCACCTGCTTTAAGTGTGTGAAGAGATCTATTACAGAAGACCTGTGAGTGGAAGTGGATGTTCCCAAGACTAAATAAATGCCCCATGCTCTAAGTGTTTACAATCTAAGTTGGAGAAACAGCCATGAGTACAACTACTAAAAATATAATAACATAGATAATGATTACAATTCACTCTGTCAATGGTAGAGTGAAGTTTCAAAATAAACACTACAGATACTACTAAGTAGTTGAATGAGTCACTAGGTTGCAATTTTAATTTTCAATTAGGAGTCATCTCCCTCTTTAAGAGAGAGTAAATAAATCTCAGAGCTTAAATAAGGGACTAATTCCACTCTTAAGATTACCCACAGGAAAGCAAGAGTAATGAACATGAAATGTCTTTTCCTTAGAACAATTATATTAAATTTTTAAGATATTTTCCCACAGGCACTAAAATCACAAATTAGAAGAATAATATATTATGCAAATTTTCTGGTAAAGAGAGAAACTCCTTTAGCATATATTGATTCAAGAAAATGAGGAAATGAATCGTCAGATGATTTTGAAATAACCCTTCTTGAGAACTGAAACAAAATCTACGTGTAGAATAAGGGAGCATGGAGGCTTAATGATTCCACGTGATTAGAACTTATGTAAATGTACTGAATGCATACATTTACTATTTAGGATTAAATGGTTGGTTTTGCGGGGATTTTCTGGGGTTGGAGATCACATGTAATATCTCTATTTTGGGAGTTGATACCAAACCATAAGAGATACCACATAGTCCACAGAAAACTAACTTTTAAGAAAACTTACTCTAGTATTTAGCAATTTTGTAATCTTGGTTTGGACTGAATGACAACTCATGCTGCAAAGATAGTTATTGAAATACTATGTGTTCTATACATTTAGGATATTTTCTGGTATTAAAGTTATATCATGAACTTACTTTTGTCACTAGTGGTATAGGATGAAAGTGCTAATTCTCAGTATCAAATATGAACATTTAATATTAAAGAACTTAACAGATTAATAAAAAGAAAAAATTACCATTCTCAGTACTTTCCTGGAGCAGCGCACTATGCTTTGACTCATACATATTATCTCATTTAACTGCCACAGTAACAATTGAGTGACATGTTTATACTTCCATTTTATACGTGAGAAAAATAAGGCACTACGTAGTGAATAAATATTCCTAAGTTCCTATAACTAATATGAGGCAGAGGCAGTCTGTATCAGATTCGCCAACCCCTGGAGCCCACACTGCTTGGGTACATCCTGATTGGAATATTTAGAATTCTACTAACATTTTCTAATTTATGGTATATGTTCTTTTTGTGCAAGTGTTTCCTAAGTCTCTGGAAGATGTGTGACAGCGTTCCAATTTGCTTAGAAATATGCATGTGATGGCAGGTAAAGAAATCTATCCTTTAAAATATACTTGGATTATTAACAGTTTAGCACTTCACCCTTGAAAGTGAATTCAAAGGGATGCATTTTCCTCACTGAGGAGGTCAGGAAATGCCCCCAGGTCTTGACTGTGTATTTTTTGCCAAGAGCACAGCAATAGGTGCTTAGTGTGACTCCCACCAGGTGACCACACAGTTTTGATGTCATCCTCCTAGTTCAAGTGTGAAATAAGCCCAGGAAATGGTGAATGTCAGGGCAATTGTTAGAGCAGGTTGTGAAAGAAAGGCAATGTTTTAGTGAGAGCTGTTCCTTCCCCTCCTCCCACCCTGCCCCTAGTCCAAGCCCCCTCCAGGCTCTCTGCCTTTGATGTTAAAACCTGGTTAATGCCTTTTCCTCTGGGTTGTTCGGAGGATTAAAAGAGATCATCTGTGTGAAATGATTACTCCAGTGCCTGATACATAATAAGAACTCAAGAAGTGTTGGTCATTTTTGTAATTCCTTGTGCTTCACAAACTACTTTCATACAGTCTCCTTTAATTCTGATTATAATTCAGTGAGGTAAGCATTCTCATCTCAGTTTTTCAAAGAAGAAATTTGAGGCTCAGGAATCTAGGTATCCACTAATTCAACACAGCTCATCCTAAAATCACAGTCTTAAAACTCAATATTGGGTTTTTTTCCTACCTCATCACAAACATTCTAAAAAAGATCCCAGTTCTTCTTTTTTTTGGTTAAATTCTCATATCTTTTAAAATTAAATTATTTAAATTTTATTTATTTTTTTATTCCAGTCTAGCTGACACACAAAATTGCACTTGTTTCAGGTGTACAACTTAGTGATTTGACAAGTTTATACAGTATGTTATGTTCACCACAAGTGTAGCTACTACATGTCTTGTTACGTTGCTATTATAATAGCACTGAATACATTTCTTATGCTGTGTCTTTTATTCCCATGACTTGCTCATTCCATAACTGGAGGCCTATATCTTCCTCTCCCCATCTCCTTTTTGTCCAACCACCCACCCCTGACCCCTCTGGAAACCACCAGTTTGTTCTCTGTATTAATAGGTCTGATTCTGCCCTTTGTTTATTCATTTTTTATTAGATTCCACTTATGAGTGGAATCATACGGTATTTGTCTTTCTCAGTCCGACTTATTTCACTTAGCCTAATACCCTAAAGATCCATCCATGTTGTTACAAATGGTAAAATTTCATTCATTTTTAATGGCTGAGTAATATTATATATACATATAACATATATATCTCTCGCAAATTTTTAATTCATTCATCCATCAATGGATTCTTAGCTTGTTCTCATATCTTGGTTGTTGCAAATAATGCTGTCATAAACATAAGGTTTCATATACCATTTCGAATTAGTGTTTTCATTTTTGGGGGTAAATACCCTACAATAGAATTAACTATTGGATCATATGGTATTCCTAATTTTTAATGCTTCAAGGAACCTCCATACTGTTTTCCACAGTGGCTGTATCAATTTACATTCCCACCAACAGTGCAAGAGGGCTCTCTTTTCTCTACATTCTCACCAACACTTGTTATTTCTTGTTATTTTCATTTGAGCCGTTCTAACAGGTGTGAGGCGATATCTCATATGGTTTTGATTTGCATTTCCCTGATACTCAGTGATGTTGAGCATCTTTTCATGTGCCTGTTGACCATCTTATGTCTTCTTTGGAAAATGTCTGTTCAGGTTCTCTGTCAATTTTTTACTTGGATTGTTTGTTTGTTTGTTTGTTTGTTTTGTTGAGTTGTATAAGTTCTTTGTATATTTTGATTAACCCCTCATGGGATATATCATTTGCAAATATCTTCTCCCCTTAGTAGGTTGTTATTTGTTTTGTTTTGTTGATAGTTTTCTTTGCTGTGTAAAATCTTTTTCTCTGATGTAGTCCCAATAGTTTATATTTGCTTTTGTTTTCTTTACTTTAGGAGACATATCTAGAAAAATGTTGCTAAGCTGATGTTATTGCCTGTGTCCTCTTCTAGGACTTTTATAGTTTCAGGTCTCATATTTAGGTCTTCAATCATTTTGAGTTTATTTTTGTATATGATGTTAGAAAGTGGTCCAGTTTTAGGCTTTTACATGTAGCTTTTCTGTTTTCCCAGCATCATTTATTAAAAAGACTGTCTTTTCCCCTTTGTGTATTCTTGTCTCCTTTGTCATAGATTAATTGGCCATATAATTGTAGGTTTGCTTCTGGGCTTTCTATTCTGTCTATTTTTGTGCCAGTACCATAGTGTTTTGATTATTATAGCTTTGTAGTATATCTTGAAATCTGGTATTTTGATATCTCCAGCTTTTTTGTTCTTCCTCAGGATTGCTTTGGCTATTCAGGGTCCACTATGATTCCATACATATTTTAAGACTAGTTTTGTGAAAAATGCTGTTGGTATTTTGATAGGGGTTACATTAATCTGTAGATTGCTTTAGTAGTATAGACATTTAACAATATTAATTTTTCCAATCCATGAGCATAGAATATCTTTCCATTTGTGTCATCTTCGATTTCTTTCAGCAGTGTTTTATAGTTTTTGGAGTACATCTTTCAACTCTTTGGCTAAGTTTATTCCTATGTACTTTATTCTTTTTGGTGCAATTGTAAATGTTATTTTTTCAAAATTCTCTTTCTGCTACTCACTATCAGTGTATAGAAATGCTACTGATTTCTCGGTATTAACTTTGTATCCTGCCACTTTACTGAATTTGTTTATTACTTTTAGAAATTTTTCTGGTACAGTCTTTAGGATTTTCTATGTACAGTATCATACAATCTGCAAACAGTGACAGATTAACTTCTTTACCAATATGGATGCCTCTTATTTTGTTTTCTTTCTGATTACTGTGGCTAGGACTTCCAGTACTATATTGAGTAAAAGTGGTGAAAGTGGACACCTCCTTGTCTTGTTCCTGACCTTAGAAGGAAAGCTCTCAGTTTTTCATGATTGAATACAATGTTAGCTGAGAGTTTTTCATATATGGCCTTTATTATGTTGAGGTATGTTTCTGTAACACCACTTTGTTGAGAGTTTTTATCATGAATGAAAGTTTGAATCTTGTCAAATGCGTTTTCTGCATCTACTGATATGATTACATGCTTTTCCTTCATTTGGTTAAAGTGGTTATCACCTTGATTGATTTGCAAATATTGAACCATATTGGCATCCCTGCAATAAATCCCATATAATTATGGTGAATGATCTTTTTAATGTATCGCTATATGTGGTTTGCCATTATTTTGTTGAGGATTTTGCATCTATATTCATCAGGGATACTGGCCTGTAGTTTTGTTTTTCCTTGTGGTGTCTTTTCTGGTTTTGGTATCAGGATAATGCTGGTCTCATAAAATGTATTTGGAAGCTGTCCTTCCTCTTCTATTTTTTGGAATAGTTTGAGAAGGATAAGTATTCAATCTTTTTTAAATGTCTGGTAGAATCTGGTCCTGGACTTTCATTTTTTGGTAGTTTTTTGATTACTGATTCATTTCTGTTACTTGTAATCAGTCTGTTAAGATTTTCTATTTCTTCCTGGTTCAGTTTTTAGGAATTTATTTATTTCTTCTAGGTTGCCCAGTTTGTTGGCATATAATTTTTCATAGTATTCTCTTATAATCCTTTATATTTCTGTAGTGTCAGTTGTTACTTCCTTTCTCATTTCTGATTTTATTTATTTGGCCCTTTCTTTTTTTATTTTGATGAGTCTGGCTAAGAGTTTCTCAATTTTCTTTATCTTTTCAAAGAACCAGCTCTTGATTTCATTGATTTTCTCTATTTTCTTTTCTATTTTGTTCGTGTTTTTTTTTGTTTGTTTGTTTGTTTTTTGTGGGTTTGTTTGGTCTCTATTATTTATTTCTGCCCTGATCTTTATTATTTCTTTCTTCTACTCACCGTAGGCTTTATTTGTTTATTTTTTCTTTCTTTCTTTCTTTTTTTTTATTCTTGGGGCAGGTCTGTATTGTTATATACTTCCCTTTTAGAGCTGATTTTGCTGTATCTCAAAGAATTTAGACCATTATGTTTCCAATTTTATTTATCTCCATATATTTTTAAGTTTCTTTTTTGATTGCTTCCTCAACCAACTGGTTGTTTAGTATTATGTTGTTTAGTTTCTATGTGTTTGTGGTTTTTTTTTCCAGTTTTTTTCTTGTGATTAAATTTCTAGTTACATACTACTGTGATCTGAAAAGACGCATGTTATTATTTTAATATTCTTAAATTTGTTGAGGTTTGTTTAATGGCCTAATATGTGATCTATTCTGGAAAGTGTTCCACATGGACTTGAAAAGAATGTTTATTCTGTTTTTGAATGGAATGATCTGTATATATCTGTTATGTTCATCTGGTCCAATGTGTCATTCAAAGACATTGATTCCTTATTGATTTTCTGTCTGGTTGATTTATGCATTGGTGTTAATGGTGTGTTAAAATTCCTACTATTATTGTATTATTATTGACTAATTTCTTGTTATATGTTTATTAATAACTGCTTCCTGTATTTGGGTGTTTAATGTTGGGTGCATAAATGTGTACAATTGTTATATCCTTCTGTTAGATTAATCCCTTATTTTTATGAACTGCCCTTCTTTGTGTCTTGTTATAGTCTTTGTTTTAAAGTCTTTTTTTTCTGATATAAGTATTGCTACTCTGGCTTTTTTTTTTTCACTTCCCTTTTCATACTGAATATTTTTCCATCTCTTCACTTTCAGTCTGGATGTGTCTTTAGGTCTGAGGTGAGTCTCTTGTAGGCAACACATAGATGGGTCTTGTTTTTATCCATTCTGCTGCCCTCTTTTGATTGGAACTTTAGGCCATTTATATTTAAAGTAATTATTGATAAGTATATATTTATTGCCATTGAAACATTTTTTCTGGTTGTTTTGTAGTTCTTTTTTGTTCTTTCTTCCCTTGCTCTCTTCCTTTATGATTGATAAGTTTCCATAGAGTCATAAATGGCATTCTTTCTATTTATTTCTCATGTATGTATCATAAGTTTTAGTTTGGTACTTACCATGAGGGTCATATAGAATCCTAAGTAAATAGCAATATTTCATAATTTGATGGTCATTTAAGTTTAATCACATTAAAAAAAGAGAAAACTTCTTCTTTTTCCCATTCTCTTCCCTTTTTACTCCTTTCTATATATTTTATGTATATGTTGTCATATTTTACATCTTTTTTTACATAATTTTCTTCTGTTTAATTATGAACATTTCTTTTCTACTTAAAGAAGGCCCTTTAATATTTCTGGAAAGCTGGTTTAGGGGTGATAAACTCCTTTACCTTTTGTCTGTCAGGGTTAACCCTTTATCCCTCCTTTAGTCTGAGTGGTAGACTTGCCTGGCAGAATTTTCTTGGTGGTAGGTGTTTATTCCTTTCAGTACTTTAAATATATCGTGCCACTCCCTTCTGGCCTGCAAACTTTCTGCTGAACAATCACCTGATAGCCTTGCACATTTCCCCTCAATAAGTAACTTTTGTTTCTCACTGCTTTTAAGATTCTCTCTTTATCTTCAACCTTTGGCATTTTAATCATTATGTGCCATGTTGTGAACTTCCTTGGGTTTTTCTTGTTTGGAACTCTCCATGATTCTGAGACTTGAATGTCTATTTCCTTCCCTAGGTTAGGGAATTTTTCAGTTGTTACTTCTTCAAATAAGTTTTCTTCACCTTTCTCTCTCTTTTCTTCTGGAACCCCTATAATGCAAATGTTTATTTGATGTTGTACAACAGAACTCTTGATCTTTTCTTATTTAAAAAATTCTTTTCTCTTTTTGTTGTTCAACCTGTGTGCTTCCCATTACCCTATCTTCCAGATTGTGGATACATTCTTCTGTATCCTCTAATCTTCTGTTAATCCCCTCTGGTGTGCTTTTTATTTCAGTTATTATACTTTTCAACTCTGATTGATTCTTTTTGAAATATTTTCTCTTTATTGAAGTTTTCACTGAATTCTTCCATTCTTTTCTCCAGGCTAGTATGTATATTTATGATCATTATGTTAAATTCCTTATCAACCATATTGCTTATCTCTCTTTCATTTAGTTGTCTTTTTGAAGTTTTTTCCTCGTTCTTTCTTTTGGAGAATATTCCTCTGTCTCCCAATTTTGCTTCGCTTTTTGTTTTGTTTCTATAGATCAGGTGGAACAGCAGTGTCTCCTAAGCTTGAAGGAGTTGTCTTGTGTATGTTGTCCCCTATGTAGACTGTGTGTGCTTGGTGATTTTGCTGACTGGCCTTGAGCTGTGACTATATATGCTAGTTACTCTTTTAAACTGTAGCTTTTTACAGAAAGAAGGAAAAAATACAATAAAAAAGAATATAATAAATAAAGGAAGAAAAGAAAACAACTTAAAAAAAGAGAGAAGAAAAAAGAAAAAAAGAAAAAAAAAAGAAAAAACCCACAAAACCAAGAATAATGAAAATAAAACCCCAAAAAGACAAGTTAAAGAATTTTTTTAATTGAAGATACCCCACAGCTTATTTTCTATTCTCAGGTACCATACGCCCGGTATGGGCTTGTGTGGGCTGGTAGCTTGCTGAGGTTGCAAGTTCCCTGTGACAATTGGACCGACTGTTATGGTGTTGGGATCCACCAGTTATGGCATCTTGATCATATTCTGGTCTGGGCTTTTAAGGCGGAGGGAGAGAGAGCATTACCATAGTTCCTTGGCCCATTTAAACCTATTTTTTTGTGCTTTTTTTTTTTTTTTCCATGCTGCAGCTCAACTGGAGCTGGTGTGGGCTTTCAGACCCTGGGTTTGCTGAAGCTGCAAGCTCACTGTGATGACTGGACCTGTCCAGTGTGGTGTCCAAACCCTGGTCTGGTTTAGGCTTTTAAGGTGGGATGGGTACATAAACTGTGTTGTTCTCCAGTCCCTCTGGCCTGAAGAGCATTTCTGTAGCTCCTCCACATCTTGGGTTTTAGTGTTTCTTTCTTTCTTTTTTTTTTTTTTTTTGTAAATTTTTTTTAATGTTTATTTATTTTTGAGACAGAGAGAGACAGAGCATGAGTGGGGGAGGGTCAGAGAGAGAGGGAGACACAGAATCTGCAGCAGGCTCCAGGCTCTGAGCTGTCAGCACAGAGCCCGACACGGGGCTCGAACTCACAGACCGCAAGATCATGACCTGAGCCGAAGTCGGAAGCTCAACCGACTGAGCCACCCAGGCGCCCCTAGTGTTTCTTTTTTATGCTAGTTGCTTTTTCAAACCTTGGCTTTTTTTTCCGTGCCCAAGGACCAGAGGAATCTGTTCCTGGTCCCTCAGTACTACCCTTTCCCACTGCTGTTTGTAGCAGTGAGGGGGGGGTTTACCTTTAATACCTTGTCTCCATCTCTCTTGCTGTTCTCTTGCCCTTCTTTTTATCTTTAGTTGTTCACCAGCTGTTCAGTCAGTCCTCAGTTCTTCTTCAGGAGGAATTTTTCTATTAATAAGTGTAATTTGCTGTGTTCTGTGAGGGACATGAATTCAGGATCTTCCTATGTTGTCAGTTTGGATTGGAACCTCTCACGTTTGTTGTAATCCACTGTGCATTGCTTCAGTTCTCCTCTTTGGCTTTGCTGTGCTGTTACCTCTATCTAAAGGAAGACACAGTCTATGGAACTACTAAGGAATTGATGTCATTGCCAGTTTTCACTGTGCTCTGACTGCACCTTTGTCCTTTCACCTTACTACTGGGATCACTTCATATTTTCCCATGAGCCTTTTATCTCTTCATTTATATTTGAAATTCCCTCATGTTGGTGACTATATCAAATAATTATTTAATTCTTCCACATTGACTTTTGGTTCATTCATTCAGCCAAACAACCATTCAACAAATATTTGTTTATTTGTTTCCTATATGTCAAGGATATATTTCTGTATAGGGCAAACAAATTCTATGCTCTTATACTAGTGTGAGAAATAAAAGATTAAGAGTAAACACACTTTTAATATATTTGAAAGTATTCAAACTTTGATGAAAGAGAAGGGATGGAAAAAGACTTTCCATGCAAATGGAAGCCAAAAGAAAGCTAGGGTAACTATGCTTACATCAGATGAAATAGACTTTAAATTTATTTTTTAATGTTTATTTATTTTTGAGAGACATAGAGGCACAGCATGAACAGGGGAAGGGCAGAGAGAGAGGGAGAAACAGAATCGGAAGCAGGCTCCAGGCTCTGAGCCGTCAGCACAGAGCCCGACGTGGGGCTCGAACTCACAGACCGCGAGATCATGACCTGAGCTGAAGTCGGCTGCCCAACCGACTGAGCCACCCAGGCGCCCCAGATGAAATAGACTTTAAAGCAAAGAGACACTAATAAGAGACAAAGATAGGTATTACATAATGATAAAGGAGTCAGTCCAACATTTATTACAAATAAATATTTGTAAATATTTATGCACTCAACATAGAAGAGCCTAAATATATAAGTAAATACTAATATACCTAAAGGGAAAAATAGGCTACAGTACAATAATAATAGGAAACTTTAATACACTATGTATATCAGTGGGTAGATTATCCAGCCAGGAAACCAATAAGGAAACATTGGCCTTAAATAACACATTAGAACAGATGGATGTAATAGATATATACAGAACATTCTGTCTAAAAGCAACAGAAAGCACATTGTTCTCAAGTGTTCTCACTGAACATTTTTAGGATACATCTGATATCAGGCCACAAAACCAGTCTTAATAAATTTTAGAGATTTGAAATCATGTCAAACTTCTTTTCTGATCTCAATGGTATGAAACTAGAAATTAATTACGTGAAGAAAACTAGAAAATTCATAAGATGTGTGGAGATTAAACTATATGCTACTGAACAACTAATGAGCCAAAAGAAGTCAAAGAGAAATGAAAAAATACCTTGAGACAAATAAAAATGGAAATATACCAAATTTTATGAGATGCAGCAAAAGCAGTTTTAAGAGGGAGGTTTGGGGTGCCTGTGTGGCTCAGTTGGGCAAGCATTCAACTCTTGATCTTGGTTCACATCATGTTCTCACAGTTCGTGAGATCAAGCCCTACTTTGGGCTCTGCATGGGCAGTGTGGAGCCTGTTTAGGATTCTCTCTCTCCCTTTCCTCTGCTCCTTCCCCTTTTCAAAATAAATAAATTAACTTAAAAAAAAAGAAGGAGGTTTGTAGTGATAAATTCTTACCTTAAGAAACAAGAAAAGTCTCAAATAAACAACATAACTTTACACCTGAAGGAGCTAGAAGAAGAAGAACAAACAAAACAAAAGGTTAGTAGAAGGAAGTAAATAACAAAAACTAAAGCAGAAATAGAGACTGAGAAAGTAAAGGAGAAGCTAAATTAAGCTAAGAGCTTGTTCTTTGAAAACATAAACAAAATTTGTTTTGTCTAGCCTTTGGCTAAACTCACCAAGAAAAAAAGAGAGGACTCAAATAAAATCAGAAATAAAAGAGATGTTACAATTAGTATCACAGAAATACAAAGGATCATTAAAACTACAATGAAGCATGAACTACCATGATCAAGTGGGATTTAGGATTCAGGAATGCAAAGATGGTTCAACATGTGTTAAAATCGATGTGATACATCACATTAACAAAATGAAGGATAAAAATCATATGATCATCTCAATAGATGTAGACAAAGCACTTGAGAAAAAATTCAACATCCATTTATTATAAAAACTCCCAAGAAAGTGGTTATAGAGGGAATATACCTCACATTAACCTACAGCCATCCTTCTCAATGGTGGAAAACTAAAAGCTTTTCCTGTAAGATTAGAAACAAGAGAAGTGTGCGTACTTTTGCTACATTTACACAACATAATACTGGAACATCTAGCCAGAGCAATTAGACAAGAAAAAGAAATAAAAGTCATCCAAATTGGAAAGGAAGAGTAAAACTGGCACTATTTGCAGATGACATGAATTATATACAAAAAACACCAAAACTCCATTAGAAAACTGTTAGAACTAATAAATGAATTCCTTAAAGTTACAGAATATACAATCAACACACAAAAGTCTGTTGCATTTCTGTACATTAATAACAAGCTATCAAAACACAAAAAATCATTTATAATTGCATCAAAAAGAATAAAATACCTAGGAATAAGTTTAATCAATGAGATGAAAGATCTGTATAGCAAAAACTACATGATATTAATGAAATAAATTAAAGAAGGTAGAAATAAATGGAAAGATATTTTTGTGCTCATAGATGGGAAGAATCAATATTGTTAAATATCCCTACTCCCCAACAACTACAGATTCAAAACAAACTATAGATTCAATGCAATCCCTTTAAAAATTCCAATGTTATTTTCACAGAAATAGAGTAAATTATCCTAAAATTTTTATGGAATCACAAAAGACCCTGAATAGCCAAAGCATGCTTAAGAAAAAGGAACAAAGTTGGAGGCATATGCTCCCTGACTTCAAACTAAATTATAACCTATAGTAATTAAAAGAGTATGGTATTGGCCTAAAAATAGACACCAAGATCAGTGGAACAGAATAGAGAGTCCAGTAAGAAACCCACACATCTATGGTCAATTAACTTATTATGAAGAAGCCAAGAATATACAATTGGGAAGGGAAGTCTCCTCAATAAATGATGTGGGGAAAACTGAATAGCCACATTCAATACAATGCAACTGGACCAGAATCGTACACCATACACAAATATTAACTCAAAATGGATTAAAGACTTGAATGTTGCATCTGAAACCATAAAACTCCTAGAAGAAAACCACATAGGTGGTATATGCAAATCACATATCTGATGAAAGGCTAATATTAAAAATATATAAAGAACTCATATGAGTAAATAGCAAAAATACAAATAATCTGATTAAAAATGGGTAGAAGATTTGGATAGATATTTTTCTCAAAAATGGCCAACAAGCACATGAAAAGATGCTCTACGTAGTTAATCATGAGGAAATTGCAAGTTGCCTCACACCTGTAGAATGGCTGCTATCAAATAGAAGTAATGAGTGTTGACAAGGGTGTGGATATAAAAGGAAACCCTTGTGCACTGTTGATAGGAATGTAAATTAGTACAACCACCATGGAAAACACTATGGAGATTCTTCAAAAAATTAAAAATACAACTACCATGTGATCTAGTAATTCCACTTCTGGATATTTCTCTGAAGAAAATATAAACAGTAACAAGATATATGCCCTCCATGTTCATTGCAGCATTATTTATGAAAGCCAAAATATGGAAACAACATAAGAATACATTGATGTATGAACGAATAAAAAAATTGTGGTGTATATATATATATCATACGTGATATATATTATATATATCATAATTGAGAGTATGTATAACAGAATATTACTCAGCCATAAAAAAAGAATGAAATCTTGCCATTCGTGACAATATGGATGGATCTCAAGGGTATTATGCTAAGTGAAATGTCAAACAGGTAATGACAAATAATGTGTGATTTCACTTATACATGAAATCTAAAACACAAAACAAAGTAAAACAAAAATCAGACTCATAGATACAAAGACAGATTGCCTATTGCCTATTCCCAGTGGGAATGGGGTTCAGGAGGGCCAAATAGATGAAGGCAATCAAGAATTACAAACTTCCATTTATAAAATAAATAAGTCATTGTGATGTAATGTGGAATGGGGAACATAGTCGATAATATTACATTAACTTTGTATGGTGACAGGTGGTAACTAGACTTACTGTGGTAATAATTTTTCAACATATGCAAATATCTAATCATATGGTGTACACCTGAAACTAAGAAAATGTATGTCAATTATACTTCAATTAACAAAAAGGACATGACAAATAATTTCAATTTTTCAAACATTATTATTTAAACAAATTTCTGCCAAATATACCCAATTTAAAATTATTTTAGACATCTTTTATTCATATAATTCACATAAGTTAAGGACCATGATATATCCTCTCACACCCTAAATTAAAAAACAAATTAAATATCTTCCATTTATGGAGTTGTGAGTTAGCACAATAATTTTATGTCTTATTCGGGTACTAAAAATGATGTCTTATTTGTATTTAATTTTGTGTGTTGTTTACCAAAATAAGTGTTCAAGATACCCTTCTGAACAGCTCTTTTCTGTGATAATAATAGGTAATGATCTCAAATGAACAGATTTCTAGGCAATGTTGCAAAATCATAAATACATTTCACACGAATTGGTAAATAATTTAAACAAGGCTAATAGTGCTCATAGTTACCTTAAGTCATTTCTTAAAATAAATATGAAGAATTTTTAGAAAGATATAAATAATATGCAAATAATTCTTCCTTCTGGTGTTTGTTAGAGGCAAGAAACTTCAGGGAAGTTTTCAAACATTAATCATTCATTTACTTCAGTGTTCTGGTACCAATGCAATATTTATAATAGAATAAAGGTGAAAAATTATGTTTTATGTAATTTGTTAGTTTAAAGGCATTGTCAAAAGGATACACATAGAAAGAATACATTTGACTTCAAACAAATGAAAACCACAGCTTACAATGAGTCTGTTTATCCTACCTGATGAGAAGTCTTGAAGTAAGCTGTCAGTGACTGGAGCAGAAGCTCTAATATGTTATCAAATATTTAGCATCTTTCTAACTTCTTGTTCCACTATTCTAAGCATGGAGCTTTCATACTCATGGTTGCAATATGGTTGCCCCATCACCAGGTATTGTGTCTGCATTTTGGGGAGGAAGATGGGGAAGAATAAAAGGCAAAAGGGTCTTTGCCTTTTTATTTGGAAAGGATTCCTTCTTGACTGACTTGCCTTTGTATCTCATTGGTTAGAAAAGTGAGTTTTCCAGCTGGACATCTTGCTGTCCCAATTTTTGAATGCTTTATCTAATCAAAATCTAGGTTTTTATTAATAAGTAAGATGAGGAAATAGATAGTAGATAGGTTGCAATATTGTATGGCAAAATAGTACTCAAACCTTGCTCCAAGACAGGCCATAGTCACATCCTGGGATCTGATGATGTTAGCTAGCTCTCTATGAGCTCTCAGGGTGTTCACTTGTGTTTTGCTCAAATATTGCTGCACATTAAGTATGGTACTAGACACCGGAGAGGTAAGATTAAAATGATACTGCAGAATGGTCATACATTTTAGCTAATACGTTAGTTAAATTTGTTATAAATTTGATACTGTTGTATTACTTACTCTACTGTATTCTATATTACTTACTTCTGATTGGTGATTTTCCTTCCTATAGCAACATAACTTTAAATGCACTAAAGAGCATAATTTTAAACGTTAGTTAATGGATTCAACTCAGTAGAGCAAACAAATAAATATACAAAAAGAGAAATGAAAAGTAAATATTAAATTTTTGGCTAGTTTTTTGGGCATCATAAAATTCACACTATTTCTTTTTTTCTTAATGTTTGTTTATTTTTGAGAGAGACAGAGAGAGAGAATGATCAGGGGAGGGGAAGAGAGAGAGGGGGACAGAGGATCTGAAGTAGGCTCTGTGCTGACAGCAGAGAGCCCAATGTGGGGCTCAAACTCACAAACTGTGAGATCATGACCTAAGCTGAAGTCAGATGCTTAACCAACACAGGCTCCCCAGAATTTCACGCTGTTACTAAAATCTGATAGTCATTTCTAGTTAGTTTTTGAAATTTTACTACTTTCCTGTACAGGCCATTGACAATTAACTGCTTTTCCTAATTGACTTTGGAATGAATGATTTCCAATGTCTCCTTCATTTCTTCCTCTCAATAATCTATTGTGCTGAGCCACCATCCAGAGATCTGTTTCCTTTGTAAGGTGTGTCTCCAAATGCGACTATCACACTCCTGTCATACCTTTATGAGACTGCAATTCATCTATTCAATTTGGGAATGGAAGAGCCCTTTGGGAAATAAAGGACTAAGAGACGTTTTGGTTGGCTGGTGATTTGTTTCATAAGGGAAAACTGATGTTCACAATGGCCCTTAAGTTAAAACACTGCATTACCACAAGGGCAACATCTTAAACCTTCTGTAATCCAAAGGCTTAAATCACCTTCTTATGGCAGAACAGTTACATCATTCCTGTGAACCTCTTTCTATATAAATTCAGGATTTTCTTCTAACCATTATAAATTTTAGAAAAACAGTTGAACAAATATCTTGTTCCCTTTCTCTAGGGCTAAGAGAAGGAAAACTTAATTATTGATTACTCTTTATGTCTCTACTGGTTTGATTTTTAACAGCAGGAATATTTCATGTTGGAGTTGGAATTATACAAACAAAATTTCCTAGCATTTTAGTAGTTTCTCATGTGTAATAAGAACACAGGTTTATGACTGTATATTGTATGAAGTGCTTGGAAACTCTGAGAGAAATGGAACAGCTTTTTTAGAAAATTTAAATATAAGTTAGTTAACATACACTGTAGTCTTGGCTTCAGAAGTAGAATCCAGTGTTTCATCACTTACATATAATGTCCAGTGTTCATCCCAACAAGTGCACTCCTTAATGCCCATCATCCATTTGCCCCATTCCCCTGCCCATATCCCCTCCAGAAACCCTCAGTTTGTTCTCTGAATTTAAGAGTCTCTTATGGTTTGCCTCTGTGTTTTTTATCATATTTTTCCTTCCCTTCCCCTATGTTCACCTGTTGTGTTTCTCAAATTCCATATAGGAGTGAAATCATATGATATCTGTTTTTCTTTGACTGACTGACTTATTTCACTTAGCTTAATAACCTCAAGTTCCATCCACACTGTTGCAAATGACAAGATTTCATTCTTTTTCATCACTGGGTAGTATTCCATTCACATCTTCTTTATCCAAGTGTGAAGTGCTTGGAAACTCTGGGATACATCAAATGGCTCATTTTTGATGTGCGCCATTTTGCTTCCTGATGGCACCTAGAAATAAGTTACTTCCTTTTGCATCCCACAGCCTGGAAATTGAATCTTAAGATTGAAACTCTGGCAGCTTTAAGGTGGTTAGAACCATTAGTTTAGCCAGCACTTCTTTCAACCTGGGGAAAATTCTCAAATAACCATCAGTAGGAATAAATTATTTTATGTTTTTCCTGAGAGTATTAGAATTGAGCTAATTTTAAGAAGCTCAGGAGCTTCTGTAATTGTCCTTGTCCACAAGAAGTTTGCCTGGATGTCTCCCAAGTAGAGCACATCGTCTAAGCTCCCCTGACCTCATGTTCCTGGAGCTGGCTCTTGGGTCTTCAACTTGTTTTTGGAGTTTAATAAATGTATTTACCTGCAGTATTATTTTCAGCAATCATCTTAGATTAAGCATGATTCACTAATGCTAACATTAGATAACATTAGAGACAACCATGAACAGGCCTCCTACTCCTACTGAGCTGTGTACGGGTGAGTCTTACCTCCTAAATGATTTATGAGATATCAAGCATCTGACAAAGAGGCATTAAAGAAAGGTAAACCATGTCATCCATGGCTTTCTGCAGTAGAACATGTGAGTTGCATGTTTAATGAACCTGTGCCCTTTCAGAGCAGGTTGTTAGATGATTACTTGCTATCTGGCTGCCTCTGATTCCAAATGACCTGTTTTCAGTCTTTTTGGTTCATTCCTCTACCCTA
This sequence comes from Paguma larvata, assembly GCA_030068075.1. Classification (NCBI taxonomy): domain Eukaryota; kingdom Metazoa; phylum Chordata; class Mammalia; order Carnivora; family Viverridae; genus Paguma; species Paguma larvata. The sequence continues at coordinate 166,107,625 of CM057823.1, forward strand.
GAACACTCCAGCACTCCCCAGCTCATTTCTTCCTTTTCTCCATTCCCATAGCACCTTGTTCATATTGCTCTCCCAGCATCTCACCTTAAATTATAGGGATTAGTGGTCTATATTCCTCATTGGAATGGGTTCCTAAGAGCAGAAATGCAGTCTGCAGTGCTTGATACTTAAAAAGTACTTCATAAAATTGTGCTGAATTCATATTGGGCTTCTTTTTCTGCTCAGTGATGTAGTTATTTCTTTTTAATGAAACTGAGCTGTAAAGGAAAAATTCGAGACTTATTTCCTTATAATACAGCTTTTTTGTCATAATGGAAAAGAGAAATAACATATAATTTAAAACTTAAAACATACTTATTAGTATTTAAAAACAAATATATAGTTTAGAATCCAACACTAATATAGAGGTAATTATTTTTCTTTATTAGCAATAATTGGAGACATAAAAATTGGTTCTAGTCAGCAGTTCAAAAGCCTCTGAGGTACTGATGTGTGTAATTATTTAAAAATCTAAGGGGTGCCTGGGTGGTTCAGTCCATTAAGCATCTGACTCTTGATTTTGGCTCAGGTCATGACCTCATGAGTGTAGAGTCTGCTTAAGATTCTCTCTCTCTCAATTAAAAATAAATAAATTTTAAAAATGTAAAATAGAGACTTTATTATATGATCATTTGGCATTTGCGTTAGCAATATATCAGGAAAACCTAAACAAATGAATGGAATCCCAGCCCTGTAAGAAACTCCAGGGAATGGTTAGTCAAATGCCAGGTGTTTGTGTATACCACCATGAGCTGATCATTGAGATAACAGAGAAAGGTGAGGCTCTATAACCAAACCATAGATCTTAGGAAATAATGACGTACATCTGCTAAATGTCTATAGAAAGATGTAGCAGACTAGGAGGTGTGCCACTCAGATCTTTTTTCAAGAAAGCCCTTGGTGTCCATTTGCAAGGAGTGTGGTTTGCAGACAGTCTCCAGCTGTTGAGTCTTAGTTTGCTTTGCTTCTGCTTTAGTTTTTGGACCAAAGTTACACTTTCTCATGGTGACTTTGGGACAATGACTGAGCAAGGTGGTAGTATAAGGGTATTTCCACCCATCAAGGGACTCCTGGAATGATCTTCACCATGGAACTCCCCACTGGGCTGGCAGAGACCAAGTCAGCTCTGCATGGCCATCTGCTGTCTCCTCTTGCCCAAGTGGGTTTCTGTATCTTTTCTTCTATGGGGGTTACTCCCTAATGAACTTTGTGCACTTCTAACAAGATCTCAGGGCCTGCCTCTTAGAGTAATCAATCGGCCTTCTTCAGTTTCAGTGTTTTCTTCCTGGAGAATCCAAGCTGCAACAGAGTATAATAATACCATATGACAGAAGACCGAACTTGTCCCCTGGAAGTAGCTGGCACCCAATGACTGCTCCATGTGGATAGCACAAAAGCCTGGCCCAGCCTGCTTGCCTCAATTAATGTCACTTTGAAGTATCATACCACATCCAGAGTTCCCTGTAGGATAGAATAAGGCCTCTGTTGCAACTGCATCAGAGGAATGTTTCATCACGTCTCTCAGCTGTGGTCCTTAAGAACATTCCACTGTAACCTTCTGCAGGAAACCTCAGAGTCTCAGAATCCACTTCTGGGGGAACCACAATTTTAGTAATACTCTCCAATGTTAACAAACTACTCAAGAGCGTAGATATGCAGTAAGCTATAATAAACATATATCCCAATATCTATAATGAACTATTATTTTTATTTATTTCAAGAGAGAGAGGAGGGAGAAGATGAGCAAGGCAGGGGCAGAGACAGAGAGGGGACAGAGGATCCAAAGCAGGCTCCTTGCTGAGAGCAGAGAGCCTGCTGCAGGGCTCAAACCCGTGAGCTGCAAGACCATGACCTGAGCTGAAGTCAGATACTGAGCCACCTAGGCACCTGTATAATGAATTATTTTAGAGTAGGTTAATATATCACCATCCCTTCCCATGATTTTGTGCCTTCCATCTACATACAGATCCTATGCTCTGCTTTGTAATGGCCGTACTGAAATCCTTGCAGTTCCCCAAGTCATCGCACCATTGCGTCTATTTTAGGGATTGTTTTATGTGATTTTCTCTGTTTTTGCATGAATCTTCCTGTCTACCTGGAGAACTCTTCCTCCTCCTGTAAGACAGAGTTCATACATCTTCATTGAGTCTTTCTTTGATGCCCTGAAAATAATTTGATAATTTCTCTTTTCTGCCACAGTGCACCTGGTATAAGCTTCTGGCTTTATAATTAAATACTCAAAAACAAGGAAGTTGGAGGAGAACACAATTTTAGACAGGAAATACAATAACTATTTTTTAAGCATCTTCAATTTAAGAAGACATCTAAGTGCATATGTTTAGAAGGCTGTTGAAAATGAGAATCTCAATATACTGGTTTCATTGCTTGTTAGCACTTAAAGATCATTATAGAAGGCATAATTGGAGTTTAATCCATTGTGAAATATATGTTGGAAGCAACAGCACTATAAATAGACTCTATGCCTGTTAAGTGATTAAGATGAACCGAAAATTGCAAACATCTAGCTCTATTCCTTGAATCTAGTGACTAGTTGCCTAGAAACAGGAATTGTGATTGACATTACTAGGCAACTCTCCTTTGAGATTACTTTTAATAATCCAACTAAATTTGCAAATGAGTTTCTTTGAAGAGGAGATAGTTAAGGTTGAGAAATCCTAAAACCGTAAACGATTTCAGGCTAGGAACCATTTAAAACAAGAGGCATAATTGTGAATCAGCCAAGGAAGTAAGAAAAGGGAGACATGTGCTAACCACTTTATATATATTTTCATGTTATCCCACACAAACTCATGAGGAAATATAACCAGCATATTGAATGAGGTCAACTTGGTAGAGGCAAGCTGAAAGCAATTTTATTCTTTCTCCCATCTCCTCAAATTTGCTGCTTTTCTTTTTTAGAAGCCTTGCAGAAATATAACAGGTACACAATAAACTGTACATATTTAAAGGGTAAAATTTGATAAGTTTTAGCATATGCCACATACTTATTAAACCATCATCATGATAAAAATAATGAATATATTCATCACCCTCAAAAGTTTTCAATTACTCATTGTTAGTTTATAGAAATGCAGTTTATTTTGTATATTTAATTTTTTATCTTGTGAACTTGCTAATCTTACATATTAATTCTGGAGGAATTTTAATAGATTCTATAGAATGCTTATAGAGACAATCATGTCATCTCTGAATAAAGACCTCTTTTATCTGTTGTTTTTTCTAGTCTGGATACTTTTTATTTATTTTTTTCTTCCCTTACTGTACTGACCAGAACCTTTAGTGTGTGGAATACAAGTGTTGGTGGTCTATATCTTTGTCTTTCTTTAAATCTTAGGGAAAAGCATTCAGGGTTTTTTTTTATTCCATTAAGTGAACATTAGCTGTAGGTTTTATATAGCTACAAATATCAGGTTGAACAAGTTCCTTTCTATTTTTAGTTTGCTGAGGGTTTCATTAGGAATGGATATTGGATTTTTTTCAAATGTTTTTCTGCATCCACTGCGATAATCATATGTGGTCTCTTTGGTAGTCTTTAGTATGCTGAATTACATGGATCCTCATAGGTTAAACTTGCCTTAAACAATTGCTTGCAGTTCTGTGCTGAAGAGCGAACATCTGTTATTTCATTAATTCACATACTATTTAGTTCATGCTTCTTGAGAATCATGTACTATTCTAGATGTTGGGATGGACAATAAATAAAATAGAACAAAGTCTCTGCTGTAAGAGAGCCCGTATGCTAGTTGGGTAAATAGTTGGCAGGCAAATAAACAGATATATACTATGTAAAGTACTATTAAGTTTTATTAAGAAAAAATAGAACTACATACTTTTTTCCACAGTGACTGTACCAATTTACATTCCCACCAACAGTGCATGAGGGTTTTTTTTTTCTCCACATACTAACCAACTCTTGTTTCTTCTTGAGTGTAGCCATTTTAACAGGTGTGAGTTGATACCTCATTGTGGTTTTGATTTGTATTTCCCTGATGATGAGTGATGTTGAACATCTTTTTTTGTGCCTGTTGGCCATCCGTACGTCTTCTTTGGAAAATGTCTATTTAGGCCCTCTGCCCATTTTTTAATCAGAATGTTTATTTTTTGTGTACATTTTCTACATATTTTGGATATTAACCTATAATCAGATATGTTGTTTGCACATATCTTCTCTCATTCACTAGGGAAAACAAAAACACTAACTTGAAAAGATATACACACCCCTGTGTTTGTTGCAGCATTATTTACAATAGCCAAGACATGGAAGAAAACTAAGATGACTAAGATTTAATAGATGAATGAATAAGGAAAATGTGTTCACACACACACACATGCCCACACACACAGACACACAGATACTGGAATATTACATAGCCATAAAAAGGATAAGATCATTATGTTATTTGAGATGACATGCATGGACCTAGAGGGTACTGTGCTACGTGAAATAAGTCAGACTTAGGAAAACAAATACCAACATGCTGCTCAAAAATGGAATCTAAAAAAATGAATAAACAAGCAAAAATGAACTCTGAATACAGTCATATATGGCAACTGGTGTTTGCCGGAGAAGATGGGGATAGTGAGTTGGGAAAAATGGGTAAAAGGAAGAGGGAGATACAGGCCTTAAGTTATGGAATGAGTAAGTCATGAGAATAAAAAGCACAGTATAAGGAATATAGTCAATGAAACTGTAAAAACAATGTAATGGGACAGATGGTGGCTATACTTGTGATGAACATAGCATAATGCGTAAACTTGTCAAATCACTAAGCTGTACACCTGAAACTAATGTAACATTGTATGTCAGCTATATGCAAATAAGAACATAAGAAGACGAAAATAAAACTACAGAAGAGTAAATGAATGTGTATATCAGCAGTGAGGCTGGTGGTGTGCTCTTTTTATAGTAGGTAACCAGGAAAGACCTCTCCTATAATGTGACATTTGAGCAAATATCAGCAGAAAGTGAAAGATCAAGTCATTCAGACATCTGGAGGAAGGGAATTTCAGTCAGAAATAACAGTAAGTGCTAAGGTGGGAGGTGTTTGTCATGTCTGTAAAATTACAAAGAGATCACTGTTGCTGGTTAAGGGTGTGGAGACATAACCCATCCATATAGGTGTTAATAAATTCAAGTAAAAATGGAAGATAGAAGGCAACTTAGCTAGATTCAAAATTCAAAGTGATATCATTTACTGAAATTCCACGGAAATATCAAATTGATGACACAAATATATTGGCATGTGATTTACTGCTTCTTCTTACTTTGAACTTCTCCTTACTTGGTCTAAAGTTGAGACCTAAGAAGCAAAATGTAACAACATTAATAATATCCAAGTTTATATCTGGGCCAGTCTTGGTTGTACTTCACTATTTAGTCTCTAATAATGTTTTATTATGAAAATTTTCCATGTGAACATATAGTTTTACTTGCCTGACATTATATATTATTTAATAGATTTGATGCTTCAAGTTCAATTACCAAGGCTGCTGGAAGTAATGTGTTGAAGAAAGATTGCAAATTGATGGTCATTCTCATACCCTCTTTCTCCAGATGGTATTATTTAGATTGAAAAATGTTTGGAGAATGGGAAAGGTTCTGAGGGCAAATGAATATAAGTAATGTTGCTTTAAAAAAAAAAAGCTAATTATTTTTCTTAGCTGTGGAACTTTTAAGAGTTTATGAAATACTCTTGTAGATTGTAAATCTTTGAGAAGAGGACATCCTATTGACAACAGAAAATTTACTAACAGCTCAAGAAAGTTGTGCTTAACCAGAGCAAATCCTGCAAAAATCTTTCCTGGAAAAGGCAAAGACAGTTCGGTCTATTGAGTTTCTAAGTTGACGGGTGTGGTAAACAGCTGGGATCTGGAAGGCACAACATGGGATCACAATCAAAAGGTCGGAAATGATACCATTAAAAAATTATAAGCAGAAGCTTATAAATTTTTATTACTGCTTTTAATTAACCTTTAAAAGCTATTCATGTAGGCATGCATATGTCTTGGCTCTTGAAGGGAGCAAGGTTTAATACAGCTATGTTTTCTAATGAGGACCTATAGGTGCATCTCTTTCAGTATGGCTATGACATTTCAATAATATCACATTTCAATAACACCATGTCTAGTCAAAGTACCACAAACTGAGTTTCAAGATGGTCACCAGGTGAGAAGATGGCATTTTGCTTTCTTAATTATGTTTCCTTTGCTCTCAGATATTTCAAAAGATTACTAATTATTTTTTAGATATTATTAGTATAATCACATCATCAGTCAGACAGTTCAGCTCCAAACTCTGTCTGGTTTCTATAAACTTTTAGAGTAAATTTTCAGCAATGAGCTGCATAACTGCTCTTCAAAGAAAGAAACAACTAGAAAAGAATAGTGTATTTGTGTTCTATTGCTGCCTAAGAAATTACCAAGGCATAATTGAGAACAACACATGTTTATTATCTGCTCGTCAACAGTCCAGGCACAGCTTAGCTGGAACCTCTGCTTAGGGTCTTACCAGGCTGTAATTAAGCTGTTGGCTGGGCTAGTTTCTCATCTGGAAGCTCAACTGGGAAGAACCTCTTCCAAGCTCACTTTGGTTGTTGACAGAATTAATTTCCTTGTATCCATGGGATTGAGACCCCTGGCTTCTTACTGGCAGTCAGCTGGAGGCTACCCTCCACTCCTAGGGGGTGTTACATGGACCTCAAATCCAGAAAGAAAGTCTACAGAGCAATTCTGTTCACAAGTTGGAATTTATATGATGCAACGCAATCACAGAAATGGCACCTGTCACCTTCGCCATATTCTGTTGGTTAGTCACAGGTCCTGTCTACATTCAAGCGTGAAAGGATTACACAAAAGTGTGAACTCTAGGAAGCGAGGATCATGAAGGACCAAACTAGATTCTGTCCACTACTATTAACAAAGGATTTAGATCACCAGATGGACTATCAATATAGTCCATTAAAAAAAATATGACTTTGCAACCATGTAGGACAGGACCAAGATTTTAACCTGGCTTTAGTACTAACTGGCTGGGTGCTTGGTTTTTTCAGCAATGAAGTGGGGAGAAGTATTAAAAAAATAAAATCAAATGAGATCACTTATGTAAAGTGCTTAATATAGTATATAGTATGAAATGCATGTTCAATAATAATAGCTTCTCATGATAGTAATGATAGTAATACTTGTATTGGTGGTGAAAATACTGATAAGTTCTTCATCTATTGATTAATTGATAATAGATGTCTTTTTTCTTTTCCCTTTAGAATATATTAAAACCTGTTTGATACATATTTTGTATTTATTTTTATATATAAAAATATAATATAAATTATAATTCTAAGATTTATTTATTTGTTGTATACATCTATAGTGCATTAATTTTTGCTTTTATAGAATATTTCATCAAGTGAGTATGCTATTGTATATTTATCCATTCACAATATGTTTATGCATTCTCTTCTCAGTAGGCATTCAGATTGTTTACATATTTTTCTTTTCTTTTTTTTTGACTCTTATTAATAGTGCTGTTACTAACAGCAAGGAAACAATGCATTAAATGGATGTGTATTTGGACCTCAAGAACTTGTATCATCTTTTCCATTATAAACTCTGAAAATAGGAATTCATTTATCGAATTATAAGTTAAGCAGCAAGAAAAGTATTATATGCCAGGGACCAGAGGCAAAATACTGCCTTCAAAGAATTTAAGAGCTTAATGAGGGAAACAGACAAATTTTAAAAACTGACTAGATAGGGAGTCAGACTCCGTTCTGGTAGGCTGATCCATCACCTTGATTTGTCCTGTCCTGGTTTTAACATTGAAAATCCAGCAACACTTTAGTCCCAGTAACTTTGAGGCTTGCACCAGGAGCCATTTCTTTAAGAACAACAATGTACTGTTTTTATTTTTTATTTTTTAAATGTTTTATTATTTATTTTTTAAATGTTTCTTTTTGAGATAGTGCACAAGCAGGGGAGAGGCAGAGAGAAAGCAGGAGACACAGAATCTGAAACAAGTTCCAGGCTCTGAGCTATCATCACAGGGCCTGATGCAGGGCTTGAATCCATGAACCATGATGTTGTGCCCTGAGCCAAAGTTGTACGCTCAACCGACTGAGTCACTCGGTGCCCTATTATTATACTGTTTTTAGAATGCATGCATATTGGATGCTGGTCAGCAAACAATAGGTGTCCACTAGAAGAGACATCTAACTCACGATAGAGGCTAAGTCAGTCAGAGAAGTCTCCCCAAAGGAAATGTTATATGAGTAAGGAGTGGGAAAGACAAATAATATTATCTAGGCAAAGAAGGAAACCAGAAAAAGGATTCTGGGCAAAGAAGGTATTGTGAGGCAATAAAGCATTAGGTAATAGTCAAATGCAGGGTATCCAACAGTTCTATGTTGGAACATAGACTTTGTATAGGAAAGAGGCAAGAGATGTAGTTAGAGTAGTCAGCAGTAGCCACAGTGACATGATGTGCTTGTCATGCTAAGCCAGGACTTTGGATGGTAGGTAGGATCAAGGGTCAGGGCTGGGTCATGAGCTCAGATCTGTCTTGAAGACATATTCTTGTAGCAGGTGGAAAAGCAGAGGAATGGGTGGCTGGTGTGTGAGTTCTTTGTTTCTCCATAAATTCCCTCAGAGCTGTGTAGCATTTTAGTGCATGCACATTGTTTACCATTGAATAGAAATTAACAATAAAAGCAAAACAAAGTAAGAAAACAATGACAACAAAGACCAAATCTATCAAAAAACATTAGTCTCTTTTTGCTAGACAGGTGAAACAAGGATGGAGATTATACCTCTATCTCTATCTCTATCTCTATCATCTCTATCTCTCTCTGTTTCTATCTCTATCTGTATTTATATATATATATAAAACAGGGATATTTATATATACAAATATATATGTTTTCTTTTTCTAATTACATTTTTTTATAAACCTAGTTAAAACTCTGCGTTCATATTCTAAAAGTTACTTTCATATTCACTGAGCATTTTGTAGGAGATAAAATGAACCCACATATGTGCACACTTATAGGCACGTACCCCAAGTAGCCTTGGCCATAAGGTGTATCAGTGGTAGCGGGACACCAGGGCCCATTAAGAATCAGTGTTTCTTACAAGAGGAGGAGTACTGGGGCGCCTGGGTGGTTCAGTCGGTTAAGTGTCCGACTTCTGCTTAGGTCATGATCTCGTGGTTTGTGAGTTTGAGCCTTGCGTCAGGCTCTGTGCTGATAGCTTGGAGCCTGAAACCTGATTCGGATTCCATGTCTCCCTCCCTCTCTCTCTCTCTGCACCTCTGCACCTAACCCTGCTCTCTTTCTCTCCCAAAGATAAATAAACATTAAAAAAATTTTAAAAAATTCCTGTTTTTTTTTTTTTTTTTTTTTTTTTTTTTAAAGAAAGGAGGAATGCTGCTGTGGCTTACAGGTACTTTTTTAGTTTTACTCCTAGGTTTTTACTTTTACTAACCAACTAGCCTCCACGGTGCCATGGGAGTCTGTCGAGGTCCCTGACAAGGTCTGGCTCAGACAGGAAGAATCTCACAAAAATGTCGTAAACCCATCATCTATTATTTTCTAGTCTGTTCCCAATTCTTCCTCTTTCCATCAACAATGTAATAACTTTTTAAAAAAATAGGCCCAAAGAGAGGTTTTTTTATAATTTATCTTGCCTGGGATCCCTGTCTGATCCTGTGCTACAACTAGACAGGCCATATCCAGACTCCAAACTATCCCCCATTTATATCTAAAGTCTAGATGACCTTGACCTCATATGCTAATTGATGAAGCAATCTTTCCTTTTCCTTATCATTATCTTGTTCACAGAAGCTGAAGCTGGCTGAATAAAAAGTTAAACACAGACTTAAACACTAGTTGAAATCACCTTCTAAAGTGGTTAACTAGGAAAAAAATGAAATCCTCTAGGTAGTACTGCAGTCTCTTGGCTTAACAGAGAATGGGAATGAAAACCACTTTCTCCCATCTCGTTTTGCTTTGCTTCTGTTGAAGATTAGTCTATTGCAACACCACGCTTTTGCAAACTTAACATTTTGATATTTTTTAATAACATAAAGTGGGTCAAATTCTTGAGTCAAAAATAGAAAATGCCTGTTGTCTTTGTAAATGTTTCACATTAGTTTTATGTATACAATGTACACAGTATATTTAAAGGGTGACTGTGTGGTACGTGCTGCGGGCTGGTTTGTTCAAGAATAGCCTGAACGTCCCTGTGAATCACTACCTTGAGAACACAGAGATCCCATCTTCCCTCTATGTACTCATCAAGCAGAATGTGTGGAAGAACATGTTTTTGGCCTTCAAGGTCAGGGGCTTGGGAGTGGCCAACCTGGATCATGTCCCTCATAACGAAGACTGTCCATTTGCCAGGGCTTGATCTCCTTGCAATTCTGGAAAGGTTACAGATAGTTGCTAGGCTAAGTTGCTACACGATAAAAGATCTAGAACTCAGCAGCAGATGCTTCATTCAGTTGGCTCCTCCTGGACTTCCTGTGTGTAAGTTGCCTTTGATAACCCTGTGTCTTGATTACTGTCTCTGGGTCTTTTCTTCAATCTCATTGGACCATCATCTACTCTTGGCTTAGAGTCTGCTGGTGTGTGGCTGCACAGTGACTCTAAAGCAAGGTGGCTGTTTACCAACCAGGGGAGCACATGCACTCCCTAATGACCGTTGCCTCATGTGGGATAGCCATCCCTAGACACACTGCCACTGGATGAAATATATTTCAGAGCCTAGTTCTGCCTGTCTTCAATGTTACAAAAGCTTAATATTGTAAAGGGGGATTTTGTATGTGTAAACAACCAAGGGTCATTCATTCAGAGCCATTTTAATTAAATAAGATAGGTGACCATGGAAAAGAACACTACGTGTGACCGATATGGAAATAAGTTTGATATAAAACTGATTATCATATTTCGCTTTTAAACTGTCACTGAAGGCAAATACCAAAGACAAAGTGCATATAAATTTTGATCACTGATAGCAGTGTAGGAATGAGCACAACATGTCCCTAGTTACTCTTTTGAGGAGACAACACTTAATGTATAATCTAGACATATATGCTAAAATTATATCCCATTACTTTATAGATACTTTTATGCTATGTGTTGGGCATAGTGTTCTGTGTTAGTTTAACTGCATGCTTGCTTTCTCATTAGAATCATCCGCACAATCCAGCAGTAGTCTTTTTTATAAACCTATACTCCATATGTCCAAAGGTCAAGAAATGAATACAATAGTGTAAAGTCTTTTTAAAGACACTCAGTAAAGTAAGATATAATTGATTTAGAATAGGAATTAGGGCTCATTAAATTAGCACGGATGAGCATTGGAGATTTTACATAGCTGCAAATTGTGATTCTTGCTTTCTAAAATGAAGGAAATATAAAAGATTTTATTACAGTCAACTTCAAGAAAAAGTACATTTTATTATTCCTCCTTTTGTGACTATTTTAAGTCCATCACGAGACTTAATTGCTTTTCATTTGTCTTAAGAACTCCTGGCTATTACTATTTTTGGAAAATTCGGAAACTCTTTCTGTTTCTACTTTCATGTATTATGTTAAATTGGTTTTAAAGTTGTTAATAATAGGGGCACCTGCATGGCTCAGTTGGTTGAGCATCTGGCTCTTGATTTAGGCTCAGGTCATGTTCTCACAGTTTGTGGGTTCAAGCCCCACATCAGGCTTGGTGCTGACAGCATGGAGCCTGCTTCAGATTCTCCCTTCCCCTTTCTCTGCACTCCTCTGCTCATGCTCACTCGCACTCTTTCTCTCAAAACAAATACTTTAAAAACATTTTTTTAAAGTTATCAGTAATAAAAATATTAAAAATAAGTAAATATAATTTTGTAACAATATGCCTCTGTGCACAAAGCATTTGACTCTCAATTATTAATAAAATATTGTATATATACAATATAGAGTTGAATAAAATTACCTGAAGTCTTTCAGATGACTTTCTCATTTTATCTTTATATTGGCGCTATAACTGCTACATTAAAAGTTGAGGAGGCATGCCTGGGTGGCTCAGTTGGTTAAGCATCCAACTTCAGCTCAGGTCATGATCTCTCAGTTCGTGGGTTCAAGCACCACGTCCGGCTCTGTGTTGACAGCTCAGAGCCTGGAGCCTGCTTCAGATTCTGTGTCTCCCTCTCTCTCTGTCCCTCCCCTGCTCGTGCTCTGTTTCTCTCTGTCTTTCAAAAATGAATAAATGTTAAAATAATTTAAAAAAAATATGAGGAAAATAATGCTCCACAAAGTTCCATGACACTGTAGATCACAAGGTCAGTTAACAATGGAGTCTAGACTAGGGTCAGGAGCAGTTCAGGATACTGGCTTTGTCTTAGAGCATTCTTCACTTACCCTGTTTATATTCATAGCAGCTTCCTGTTTTCTCCCTGCCACAACTGAGTCAGTAAAGAAAGATGATGTAAGCTTAAAGGTTATTTTTTATTTACTCCTTGCCTCTACCATAAAAAAATTGATATGATGGTCAATGTGTATGAAGTAAAAAATAGAAGTAAGCCAGAAAATTGGATAAAAAGAAAGGAGGAGTAAAAAAAAAAAAAGGGGTTTTACCTTGGTGTAAAATGCATGTGTTAACTGTGCTAGCTCATGAAATCGACAGATTAGGGGTTGAAAATCAATCTCTGAGCTTTCTAGCAATCACTGAGAGGATAAAGCCATAGTCCCTTATGCAATTTTCAGCACTCATAAGATGAAAAATAAACCAGTGGTCAAGGAGAGACACAAAATATCTCTAGTAGGAAAAACTAAAAAAAAAATCCCAGTGGAAATAAGAATATGCCATACTTGCAATCAGTGATAGTTCTAACCAAAACCAAACACCCTTGCAGACAAGGCCAGAGGAACGTTTCCAACCAAACATAGACAAGACTGCACTACCACCATAAAATGAATTATATCCCATTCTTGTGCTATTTCTGCTTCCTCACAATGACAGGATACTCCTTGTTCCTCCAATTTTTGTTGTTCTGCTTCAGAAAAAAAAAAAGAAAGAAATCATTGAGCTCCCCAATCACTGAATTGCCTCTGCTTCCTCATAGCATCCAATCCACTTTCCTAATCTGTCCTCAGAATTGTCCAGTCCTTGCCCAAACTCTTTAAGAAGCCCCTCCCATCTTCCTTTAACTAAGAGTCTCCTAATGGTCCCCTGGGTGCTTTCTCCCTTGCTAGAGATGGCTAAATAAAACAACTATGTCCTTTGTACTTTTAAAAAAGTACTTCGTACATTTTTGTGATTACGGGTGTTCTCTTGGTATCATTTGATTAGTGAGTTTTGGCAGGTGTTGAAAAAACAAGACTGTTTAATGAAGTCAAAAGTATCCTCAACAATATATCCAGAGCAAATAAAATAATTTTCACATGCCGTTTACTTACACAACTCCTTAATTTAGGCCAGCATCATTATACCAAAGGACGATATGACTTTAGTAATATGGTTGAGCAAAGCTGTTTTCAGGTGATCCGACCTAATCCAGAGAAACATTTGATATCTATGCCTAAAATGTTCCTTAAGAAAAGTCAATGGATCTTAGGTTTATTCACAATATTTTTTAGGAGAGTTTTTATAGCTTAAAACATATCAGCCTTTAAAACTTTCTCCTTATAGCAGAGCAACCAACTTTTCAGATAGTATAACCTGGTAACTATCATTTCACAGTGGGCTTAAATCACACTCAAATTTCAGTATATACTGAGATTGGAGGATTTATTCCAAGGCCTTTGCTGAGATAAAGTGTTTTTAGTATCATATAAACATTCCTAGTATTCCTAGATCAAAAAGATGATTTTGAAATAGACGCCATTTGAGAAACAAAAATTCTAATACATCACTTCCGAAAAAATTCATGGAGAGTTAATTGCTTTTTCAAGTCTGCGTATAAGCCTGGTTTTCAACTAAAGTTTATTTTTTTAAATGGTAAACCATAATATTTGCCATATTGTAGGGAGTGAGATACAGCATAAGTTTTTTATAAAATGAGTTTCTCTGACATCCAGAAATATTCCTCCTCTCTACAGAATGACTGGATTTCATTCTCATTATGTAATTAATGAATTCTACCCCCAAAGAAAAAATTTTTCTTATCTGAGTTAGTCATCTATAACAAACACTTCTATTTTCACAAAAATATAACTCATATCATTGATTTAAGCAATTCACAATTCTGTTTGGGATAGTAAATGAAGGCGGAAGCACCACAAAGTAAAGAACCCTTTGGAAAATGTACAGGCTTATGAATTACTCACAGACTGAAGTTGAAAAAGTGGCGGACATTTGGTTTTTAATTTTTTTGGAAGTGATTCCCGTTTCTCAAACATTCTTTCTGCTTTCCATAAAACACTTGCTAGTGTATTCCATCTGCCTGTCCTTGTATCCATCCATGATGTTCTAAATGTGACTTTTCCGGCCTTCGAGAATAAGTTTCGATGTCGAAGCTATTTTCTACAAACACGTTCCAGCGTTGTTCCTGTATCATGTTAGTGCTTTATGCATTTATGCAGTCTCTTCGGAAGGAGTGTGACACAAATAAATGATAGTCTAGTTTCAGAACTGAATTCTCAAAATTTTTCTCACCTATTTGGGTGAGAAATCAATCCCTGGATAAATGTTTTGTTTTGTTTTGTTTTTAGTCAAAACCGTGTATTTCTATATCCAAAAGTTGGAAGTCAGCCTTACCTCTAACTTTTAGAAAACAAGTTGAAATTTTTGTTTTGGTATTAGGATGCTGTTATAACCAGGGATCCAGAAACACTCAAATCCTGCATCTGACCAAACCACACTTTCTGACAAATCTCTGGAGGGAAATTAAGCACAAGTAACAGTATTCAAAGAAAACAAATTTATTAATTTCTGGAGATGTGATTTTAATGCAGTAAATCTTAGTAACTGTTGGTTCCACTCTCTCCTGAGAGCTTCTCAGGTATAATTTGAAACCAGATCCCATAAGAGGAGAGCAGGAAAGACCAAAGAAAGGGGCAAGCCACTCCAGATTGTAAATGGCAGTTTTAATAAACAAAGAGAACTTCCATACGAGGCTTGTCTCGAGCAGCAGCAAGATTTATCCCTGCATCTGCCTGCCAAATCTTAAAAGTTAACTGAGTTTGGTCATGTCTACCATGTAGGTGTTTTCAACACCACATCACTCTCTCAAGGTTATGTTCTTGCAGCAGCCTCTGAGATCAGGAAAGGCAAGTGGAACCCACATTCCAAAGACAGGGGAGGGTGTGAGGAGTCTCTGATCACCTTGGTCCAGCTCACAGTTCAACTGGCAATTGGTGACCTTCCCTGATAGTAACCCGGCCGTAAATTACAGAACATCCCTTTTTCTGAGCTAGCAAGTACCTGATAGAAACTTACAGCATCAGAGGGGAGGGAAGCTTGGATATACATTCATTTGCAACATAAAGAATGCTATTTATTATAAGATTCCGTCTGGAGAGGGTTTTTTTCCATAGGGAAATCAGGGAGTGGCTATAAGAAAATGGGTGAACAGATAACACAGGAGCAAAGCAACAGTTGGAAAAATCAGCAGTTAACCAATGAGGGATAGAACGTATGTCTCAGGATTCAATTTAGTGCTCATGGCACTTTATTACCCTGCTACTGCAGAGAAAATTCTATAAACCCTGAAGAAATTAGAACATCTTATGAAAATACTTGAAAAAATTTCACATCTAAACTGTCATTTTGTGGGATCTGGCATCATTTTGGACCTCCAGAAAATTCTTCAAGAATGTGATGATAACACAAAATCACCAATACACAGTAGGCAGATTCTCTCTCTTCTTTCTACTATAGTTAGAATACTTTTGAATATCTTGTAGTTATTCAGACAAAAGGTAATATTGATGTTTTATTTCCTTAAAAGGAGAGGGACTTCTTAAAATGTTTTAAATCCTTAGAAGGATCTCTGGAGCATTAATAATCTCTGCGGAATATTTTCCCTTTTATTAACATTTTAGAACACAATATGTATTACCATGGACTATACCAAGTAGATTATTTGTTTGGGAAATAAAAACGATTCAAAGACAATCTGTTCAGCAAAGTGTTCAATGACATTCAAAAACTTTTTGAAATCAATGTGACTACCTTGAACAACTTGATCATTCAACTTGTTAAAATTGAAAGTCAAAATATTTTTTTTATGTTTATTTATTTTTGAGAGAAAGAGACAGAGTGTGAGTAGGGGAGGGGCGGAGAGAGAGGGAGACACAGAATCCGAAGCAGGCTCCAGGCTCTGAGCCGTCAGCACAGAGCCCGACGCGGGGCTCGAACTCACAGATGGTGAGATCATGACCTGAGCCGAAGTCGGACGCTCAACCAACTGAGCCACCCAGGCGCCCCGAACGTCAAAATATTTGCACACGTAAACATGGTCAGTATGAAAGGGTGAGAGCAAGAGGACTGTCTGTTAATTATGCTGCTGTGCTTCATATTGTTTCATGATCTTTAAGAGGACCTGTGTGTGTTGCACACATATTTACCTCTTCAAATGGAAAGGATTGGAGAACTCTGTAGGAATATGACTTAGATATACAGTACCTTGAACTTATATATGTAGAAGGGCATTGCACTGGCTTTTCCAGTTTAAACTGCCCCTTTTAACTCTATTTTTAACATTCCTAACTTTCAATTCATATATAACTTCTATCCTGCCACCTTTTGCGTTCTCTAATGCAGACTCATTTTGTATCAGTTCTATTTTCACAGTGGGACATGCCATTTATTGGTTTGGGAACACTGACTAAATTGGAATGCAATTCTACTATATATAAAGGTATCTACAACAGCAGGATGACATGAATCTGAATAAATAAGAAATTACAAAGGTCAGTTAGAATAAAAGTTAGAGTCGGTAAATAAAAATACAATAATTCCCATAAATAAAAAAAATAAGAATGCAATAACATTCAACACAAACGAATGGAGCAGGAAATGCATATAAAATAGAGGTTTTGATGAGAAGTTAGAAATAAAATTCTGCCATAAATTTATCTATTTTCTCAGAAAGTCTAAACGAATGCCTGAGGAAGAATCTAGCTATGCTGTCAAACTAACAGGATATGGATTGGGGAGAAATAGATTTTTGTTGTCAAACATAGTTATAATTCACTGTCTATGATGCTTAATAAATATCACAGTTGAGGGTCACCTGGGTAGCTTAGTCGGTTGAGCATCCAATTCTTGATTTGGGCTCAGGTCTTGATCTCAGAGTTTGGGAGATCGAGCCGGGCTTTGGGCTTTGTGCTGACAGCTCAGAGCCTGCTTGGGATTCTGTCTCTGCCTCTCTTTGCTTCTCCCCTGCTCACAGGGGTGCTCTCTGTCTCAAAATTAATAAATAAATGTTAAAATAAATAAAGCGAATAAATAAATATCAAAGTTGATTAATGCTGGGTAATTTTTAAACTTAGCAGCTGAAATAAAGCATAAATATGAGATAATCTGGAAAAATAACGAAAAATTAAGATTGACTAAGAAATGAAAGAAGAGGTGAATTTCAAACATAGCTCTGTATTATAATGTGGAAAAAATTAAATCTAAAAAATTGTGGGCATTAAAAAGGACATGCAGAGAGAGCATACAACACAAATATAGGAAATTAAATAAGAGATTTAAGAGAAAGCTAATATTCTCTCGTCCACAGTTAGGAAAAAAGAAGGAAAGAAAAGAAGAAACTGCTGAGGTCAGGGACAGAGATCTTGGGTGGAGGTAACTTTAACTTAGAAGGCAAAATGGCAATATGAAGAAAATAGTGAATATTGTCAGAATGAACATTTTAATTTACCAATGAGCGCCATGCCACTAAATTTAGTGGCCCTTTTTCAAGCTCATTTCACTTGACCCATCAAGTGGGTTAACCAAACCAAGCTTGGTTTTAACCAAGTTGATCATTCTTCCTTGATGCACTTTCCTCACTTGGATTCTAAGAATACCCACCATACATGGCTTCTCTCCTAGCTCTCTGGTTGCTCCTTCCCAGGCAACTCTGGGGTGTTCTTTTTGATGTTCTTTTTCATTCTGACCTCTTAATGGTTACGACCAAGCTTGGTCCTTGGTCCACATACTAGCTCTTGGTTTCCTCCAGGCTGGTGGCTTTCAGAACCTCTGCATGCTGATAACCTCCAGCCCAGATCTTTCACATGAACTCCAGCCTCACATATCCAATGATCCACTTGTGTCCATCCTAGAGAGACTTAATGTCCAAAGCCAAACTCCTCATCTCCCTCCACTAACTTCCTTCATGTAGTTTTCCTCAATTACCCATGGAATTGTGGGACATTTCATTCTTGGACGTGCCTAAGTCAAACCTTTTAGAGTCATTGTTGATCCTCCTTTCTGGCACATACCCTTTTTAAATCCACTGAAGTTTCTAACTTCAAACCATATTCAGAATTTGCCCAATTTTAAGCACCTCTCCACCATTTCCACCTGGATCTGAGCCACCATCAGCTGTCACAGCATTACTGAAACAGCCTCCCAGTGGGTCACTCTGTGTTTATCTTCATCGTCCTACAGTCTGTCCTATATACACCAGTGGAATCATCAGAAATTTACATCTGTGTGGATTGTTACTCTGCTCAGATTCTGCAATGGTTTTTCACGTATATATACTCAATGAAGTTAAAGCTCATGCAAGCATTTGTCAGGCTCTGTATGATCTAGCCCGCTCCCCCATGACCTTTCCAACCTTAATTTCTATAACTCTTCCCTGCTGCCATTACCTCAGAGAGCCACAGTTATCCCCTTGCTTTTCCCCAAACACATGAGGTATGCTCTTCCCTTGGGGACTTTGCTCTGGATGTTGTCTCTGCCTGGAATACTCTGACCTTAGCCACTTGCTTGGCCAATTTTTTTTAACTCCTCAAATCTTTGCTCAAATTTCACCTTGATGAGGCTTACCTTGACCACTCCTTTGGATATTTCTAGTTGACAACATCCCATAATACTCCTGCCATTCAAAATTTCAAATCGCCTTACTTCGTTCTGCTTTTTATTTTGTTCCATAGTATTTATAGCTTTCTAACATGCCACGCAATCATTTGTTATATCTATTATTTATTGGTTGTATTCTTCGGCTGAGATATAAGAGAATAAAAGTTCAGATTTTTTTTTAAGCCTACACAAAGTCATTTATTTACAGCAAATGATAATTTGAGGAGTCCTGTTTACAG
The DNA here is from genome assembly GCA_030068075.1 of Paguma larvata. NCBI lineage: Eukaryota > Metazoa > Chordata > Mammalia > Carnivora > Viverridae > Paguma > Paguma larvata. The sequence goes on from CM057823.1 coordinate 166,126,911, forward strand.
AGGGTGACCACAGTGACCTCCCTGCTTCCTGCTGGTGCTACTGGAGCATTTGGGAGTGACATCCTCAATCCTCCTTGATGTTCATGTCTGAAGGGGATGGGCAAGGGCTCTGAGGGCTGACTACTATCCAGGCCCAGGGGTTTTGATTTACTTTCCTCTCGTGGACTGGAGTTTGATGTAGAGGGCAGTGATGCCCAGATTCTTGAACCTCTGTTTCATATCCTGGGTGGCCAACATGGCAGCATATGGAGAAGACTCATCTTTGCTGGCCTTCACCTTAATCCTACTAGTTGCATGGGGAAATGGCTTCCTTGCCAGAAAGGTGGGTGGTGCCATAGACGAAAGTGTCATTGAAAGGTACAAAGGTATGGCAGACGCTAAATATTTTTTCTCCTTTGGCCGCTTAAGGTCTGAGGTTGTTCTTTCTTCTTTTCCTTCCTCTTGCAAAGTGCTATTTCTGTGCATCCTCTCAGACTCCATCACCGGGAAGAGAGAGAGTTGAGGGTTTTGACCGTATTGTTCTCTAACATACCCAAAGCACACTGGGTTGAATTACTAGCTGAATCAAATGAGCTTATCTTCATACAATGAACTTTAAGAGTTATAATCTATGTACATATATTTTTTAATACCATTGGGAATGCCTCAAAATATCCTGCAGATAGCATGCATATTCAATATGGGTTAAAGGATCACCACTGTCATCATTTAAGATTCACTCAATGCTAGATTCCAAATAAATGATCAACAACTTATATATGCCATTATATTTGTAATAATATATTAAATATTTAGTATTCAAAACTCTGTGTTGTGAAAAATACAATAGAAAAACATCATCTCTAGAAATTTACTATTCAGGAGGGAAAAATAACATAATTTTCATATTTATCTGACCACTGAATTTCTTTCCAGCTATAATCCTCCATTGTAAAACCAAATAAAACAGTATCTTTTTTCAGGAGCTCAGACAATAACATTTATTCTCCCCATCTTTTCTAAGACTCTTTAGAATTGTAGTAAATGAGATGTCTGGTTACCTGGTTAACTCTTCCCTGGATGTTAATAGGATTACAAATTCATTTAAATTTGGCTTTGTAAGGAGTTCCCTGGAGGCCAAGCCAGCATACTGAGCTCAACTAACAGACTTTCAGCATCACAATCTAGGTACACATTTTTTTTTTTTTTTAAGCCACAGGGACCTTAAGATGGTTTAAAGTAGATGAAATATTGTCATTATGTTCTTATGTGATGTTCTGTAGTGCTGAGGTATTTTTAAAATGTTGAGTGATATTTTAAACAAAGTAATAAAATACACAATCTGTCCCTGGTTGATACAACTCAAACTATATCTATGGAAACGGAACTCAGTGACCATGAATGTTAATCTATCTGCATTTTCACAAAGAGGTACAAAATGAAAATCTCAATTCCAACTACACTTTTTTGCAAATCCAACCTCCTGTCTAAGCTAGCGGGTGCCTTGATGTATTCGATATGCAAGAATGATGTTTTCTCCCTAAGGAGTGGATACTGATGTCCTATCCTTTTCAATCTTTTAAAATCTAGGGGGCTAGCCTTACTCTTAATGAGTAGACAGCTAAGAGTGATGTAATTCTGGCTCTTCGTTGAGGATTTATGTAATACTCCAATGCTCACACTTGTATTATGAGGTTTGATTTAAACAGCAAGATACCTGCCCCATTACTATACCTGCTCGTCACTACCTATCAATCTAAGGGACTGGCTTTATTTTGTCATGCTGTTTCAAAATCAAATATCCATTTCTTCCTAAAGTTGCTTTTAGAATGAACATCTCAGCATTTTCTGATACTACTAGCTGACAGCAGATACCTAGGAAAAGGAGAGTTTTAATTGAGACGAGAATAGAGAGGAGAAAAGAAGTTCTTATATAAAATGGTTTAGGTTACTAGTGACCTTCATATATGCCCATGATTATACCCAGGCCTATACTCATGCCTATGCCTATACCCATGTCTATGCCTGTACTCATGTGGATGCCTATGTCCATGTCTGTGCATACGCTTGTGCCCATGCCTATGCCTATGCTTATGTCTATACCAATGCCTGTGTCTGTGCCTATACACATTTGTATGCCCTTGCCCATGCCTATGCTGATATCCATGCCTGTGCCCTTGCCTTTTGCCTATAATCATGCCTATCCCAATGCCCATGCCTATGCCTATTCCCATGCCTATGCCCTTGCCTGTGCCCCTACTCTGCCTAGGCCTGCCTAGACCTCTATTCATGCTTATGCCCATCCATGCCAATGTCCATGCCTACAGCCATAGCTATATCTATGTCCATTCCCATACTTACACCCAGGCCTATGCCTATATACCTGTTCCTGTACCTATCTGCTTCTGTATCTTCATCTATATCTATATTTGAATGAAAGCCAATTAAAAAATGTGAACATTCTGGGGCATCTGGGTGGCTCAGTCTTTTGAGCGGCTGACTCTTGATTTCGGCTCAGGTCATGATCTCATGTTTCGTGCATTTGAGCCCCATGTCCGGCTGTGTGCTGACAGCTCAGGATATGGAGCCTGCTTCAGATTCTGTGTCTCCCTCTCTCTCTGCCCCTCCCCTGCTTTCACTCTGTCTCTGTCTCTCAAAAATGAATAAGAGTTAAAAAAAATTTTTTTAATGTGAACGTTTTTATGGGCCACATTTTTTTCCATTCGAGATTAAAAATAGTTATATTGAGACTGGGCGGGTCCGTGGCGCGGTTGGTCGGCTCCTGTTCTTTAGCTCCTCGGCGCCCTTTTTCTGGAATAACCAGGCCGTATAAGTTCATCTAGATGACATCGATCTTTATTCCTTTTCCCTCGCACCTGTCCTTATTCTGATTTCTATCAGTCTGGATTAAACCCTTTAGTCGCTCTACCTGGGCAAAGTCCATTTCCTTATTCTCCCTGCACCAGTCATTATTCTGTCTATATATGCTCTGCCACCAGCACACTACATACCCTGTCCTTAACATGTAGCTGTTACTTCAGGACATTGCCCTCAGAGAGTCACTTGTTATTTTTTTCTGTTGTGAACTGCTTGTCTGGACCATTTGTCGGTACGTTTGAGTATTTCTGTGTTCTGTGTGTCTGTCAGTTTTCCTTTCCAGGGCAACTTCAAGAAACAACCCATAACACATCCAGCCAAAATGACGAGACGGAAGAATTCTCCTCAAAAGAGTCTACAAGAAGCAGTGACAGCTCAAGAATTAATGAAAACAGATATAAGCAACATAACAGAACTTGAATATAGAATGTTAATCATAAAACTAATTGCTGGCCTTGAAAGAAGCTTAGATGAATGCAAGGGGTCCCACGAGGCAAAGTTCAAAGACCTTAAAAACGGTCAGGAAGAATTAAAGAAGACATTGGAAGAAATACAGGGGAAACTGGAAGCAGCCACAGCACGGATTGAAGAGGTAGAGGAAAGAGTTAGTGCATTAGAAGACAAAATCATTGAAAAAGAGGAAGCAGATAAAAAGAGAGAGAAGCTGATCCAGGAACAGGAAAGGAGAATTCGAGAGCTGAGCGATGCAGTCAAAAGAAACAATATCCGTATCATAGGAGTTCCAGAGGAAGAAGAGAGAGAGAAAGGAGTCGAAGGGGTTCTGGAACAAATCATTGCTGAGAACTTCCTCAACATGAGAAAGGAAACGGGCATGGAAATCCAAGAGGCACAGAGAACTCCCCTCAGACATAACTTGAATAGACCTTCTGCACGGCACATCATAGTGAAGCTGGCAAAATACAAAGATAGGGAGAGAATCCTGAAAGCAGCTAGGGACAAAAAAACCCTAACATACAAAGGGAGACCTATAAGGGTAGTAGCAGACTTATCTACAGAAACTTGGCAAGCCAGAAAGGAATGGCAGGATATCTTCAATGTGATGAGCAAGAAGGACATGCAACCAAGAATTCTGTATCCGGCTAGCCTGTCATTCAGAATAGAAGGAGAGATCAAGGTTTTTCCCAACAAACAAAAACTGAAAGAATTTATCACAAATAAGCCAGCACTGCAAGAGAGCCTGAGGGGCATTCTATGAAAACAAGGAGGCAAAGAACACAAACTACCAGAGACAGCCTTACAAACATGAAACTTACAGATAATACAGTGACTGTAAGCCCATATTTTTCAATATTAACACTGAATGTAAATGGACTAAATGCGCCAATCAAAAGACACAGGATAACAGAATGGATTAAAAAACAAGACCCATCTATTTGCTGTCTTCAAGAAACTCATCTTAAACCTGAAGACACCTTCAGATTGAAAGTGAGGGGATGGAGAACTATCTACCATGCTACTGGAAGTCAGAAGAAAGCCGGAGTAGCCACACTTATATCAGACAAATTGGACTTTAAAATGAACGATGTAATAAGAGATGAGGAAGGACATTATATAATAGTCTCAGGGACCATCCAGCAGGAAGAGCTAACAATTGTAAATCTCTACGCACCGAATTCAGGGGCACCCAAATTTGTAAAACAACTAATTACAAACATTAGCAACCTCATCGATAAAAATGTCCTAATAGTAGGGGATCTCAACACTCCACTCTCAGCATTGGATAGATCAACAAAACAGAAAATCTCTGCAGAAACAATAGCCCTGAATGACACATTAGGACAGATGGGCCTCACAGACATCTTTAGGGTCCTTCATCCAGAAGCAAAGGAATTTACGTTCTTCTCATCTGCACACGGTACATTTTCCAAGATAGACCACATTCTGGGGCACAGGGAAGCTCTGAATAAATATAAAAGAATTGAGATCATACAGTGTACAGTGTCAGACCACAATGCTTTGAAACTTGAAATCAACCACAGGAGAAAGCCTGGAAAATATCCAAGAACATGGCGGCTAAGAAATAACCTACTAAAAGATGACTGGGTCAACCAAGCCATCAGAGAAGAAATTAAAAAATACATGGAAACAAATGAAAATGAAAATACAACATTCCAAACGCTCTGGGATGCAGCAAAGGCAGTCCTGAGAGGGAAATATATTGCAATCCAGGCCCATCTCAAGAAACAAGAAAAATCAATAACACAAATTCTAACAGCACGCCTAAAGGAACTAGAAGCAGATCAACTAAAACAACCCAAGCCCAGCAGAAAGAGAGAAATAACAAAGATCAGAGCTCAAATTAACCATATGGAGACAGAAAAGGTAGTGGAACGGATCCATGAAACCAAAAGCTGGTTCTTTGAAAAAATAAACAAAATAGACAAACCTCTAGCCAGGCTTCTCAAAAAGAAAAGAGAGAGAACTCAAATAAATAAAATCGTGAATGAAAAGGGAGAAATTACAACCAATCCCTCAGAGATACAAGCAATCATCAGAGAATACTATGAAAAATTATATGCCACCAAACTTGGCAATCTGGAAGAAATGGACAGCTTCCTAAATAGCCACACGCTACCAAAACTCAAACGGGAAGAAATAGAAAATTTGAACAGACCCATAACTAGTGAAGAAATATAATCCGTTATTAAAAACCTCGCAGCAAATAAAAGCCCTGGACCAGATGGCTTTCCTGCGGAATTTTACCAGACATTTAAAACAGAGTTAATTCCTATCCTCCTCAAGCTGTTCCAAAAAATTGAAACGGAAGGAAAACTCCCGGACTCATTCTATGAAGCCAGCATCACTTTGATTCCCAAACCAGATAGAGACCCAGCAAAGAAAGAAAATTACAGGCCAATATCCCTGATGAATATGGATGCAAAAATTCTCAACAAGATACTAGCAAATCGAATCCAACAGCATATAAAGAGAATTATCCACCATGATCAAGTAGGATTCATCCCTGGGTTGCAGGGCTGGTTCAATATTCGCAAATCAATCAAGGTGATACATCACATCAACAAAAGAAAAGATAAGAACCATATGATCCTGTCAATAGATGCAGAAAAAGCATTTGACAAAATACAGCATCCTTTCTTAATAAAAACTCTCGAGAAAGTCGGGATAGAAGGAACATACTTAAACATCATAAAAGCCATATATGAAAAGCCCACAGCTAATATCATCCTCAATGGGGAAAAATTGAAAGCCTTCCCCCTGAGATCAGGAACACGACAGGGGTGTCCGCTCTCGCCACTGCTATTTAACATAGTGCTGGAAGTCTTAGCATCAGCAATCAGACAACAAAACAAAATAAAAGGCATCAAGATTGGCAAGGAGGAAGTCAAACTTTCACTTTTTGCAGATGACATGATACTTTACATGGAAAACCCGACAGACTCCACCAAAAGCCTACTAGAACTGATTCATGATTTCAGCAAAGTGGCAGGATACAAAATCAATGTACAGAAATCGGTGGCATTTCTATACACCAACAATGAAGCAGCAGAAAGAGAAATAAAGAAGCTAATCCCTTTCACAATTGCACCAAAAACCATAAAATACTTAGGAATAAACCTAACCAAAGATGTGAAAGACCTCTACACTGAAAACTATAAAAAACTTATGAAGGAAATTGAGGAAGACACAAGGAAATGGAAAAACATCCCATGCTCATGGATTGGAAGAATAAATATCGTCAAAATGGCAATACTACCCAAAGCAATCTACACATTCAATGCAATCCCAATCAAAATTGCACCAGCATTCTTCTCAAAGCTAGAGCAAACAATCCTAAAATTTGTATGGAACCACAAAAGACCTCGAATAGCCAAAATAATACTGAAGAATAAAACCAAGGCGGGAGGCATCACAATCCCAGACTTTAACCTCTACTACAAAGCGGTGGTCATCAAGACTGTATGGTATTGGCACAAAAACAGACGCATAGACCAATGGAATAGAATAGAAAACTCAGAAATGGACCCGCAGGTATATGGCCAACTAATCTTTGACAAAGCGGGAAAATGTATCCAATGGAAAAAAGACAGCCTTTTTAACAAATGGTGCTGGGAGAATTGGACAGCAACATGCAAAAGAATGAAACTAGACCACTTTCTTACACCACTCACAAAAATAAATTCTAAATGGATAAAAGATCTGAATGTGAGACAGGAAACCGTCAAAATCCTAGAGGAGAAAGCAGGAAAAAGCCTCTTTGACCTAAGATGCACAAATTTCTTACTCGACACGTCTCCAAAGGCAAGAGAATTAAAAGCAAAGATGAACTATTGGGACCTCATCAAGATAAAAAGCTTCTGCACGGCAAAAGAAACAACCAACAAAACGAATAGGCACCCAACGGAATGGGAAAAGATCATCGCAAATGACATATCGGATAAAGGACTAATATCTAAAATTTATAAAGAACTCACCAAACTCCAAACCCGAAAAACAAACAACCCAGTGAAGAAATGGGCGGAAGATATGAATAGACACTTCTCCAAAGGGGACATTCAGATGGCCAACAGACACATGAAACGATGCTCAATGTCACTCATCATCAGGGAAATACAAATCAAAACTACACTGAGATACCACCTCACACCAGTCAGAGTGGCTAAAATGAACAAATCAGGAAACTATAGATGCTGGCGAGGATGTGGAGAAGTAGGCACCCTCCTACACTGTTGGTGGGAATGCAAACTGGTGCAGCCACTCTGGAAAACGGTGTGGAGGTTCCTCAAAAAAATGAAAATAGAGCTACCCTATGACCCAGCAATAGCCCTGCTAGGAATCTACCCAAGAGACACAGGAATGCTGATGCATAGGAGCACGTGTACCCCAATGTTCATAGCAGCACTTTCGACAATAGCCAAATCATGGAAAGAGACCAAGTGCCCATCAACTGACGAATGGATAAAGAAGTTATGGTACTTATATACAATGGACTACTACGTGGCAATGAGAAAAAATGAAATCTGGCCATGTGTAGCAACATGGATGGAACTGGAGGGTATTATGTTAAGTGAAATAAGTCAGTCAGAAAAAGACAGATACCATATGTTTCCACGAATAGGTGGACTTTGTGAAACTAAGCAAAAACCAGGGGGAGGGGAGGAGGGGAAAGAAAAAAAAGACACAGAGAGGGAGGGAGATAAAACATAAGAGACTCTCAAAGACTAAGAAAAAACTGAGGGTAAGGGGGATGAGGGAGGGGGGAGAGGGGGTGATGGGCATTAAAAAGGGCACATGTTGGGATGAACACTGGGTGTTATATGTAAACCAATTTGAAAATAAACTATTATAACAAAAAAAAATAGTTATATTGAGTCCTACAGGGAAAAATGGAGATTTTATAAATTAGACATCATTTTGTAGAATATAATGATTTATCTTATTGAATAGAAGAATGCCAATGGGAAATTGATATTGTTTTGTAGCCATCAATATGTTAGCATCTTTGGGCACATTTGGGAAGTTGTAACCTCAAGGAGTGGTCTTATTATTCAATGTGAAATTCAGAGTGGGCTAGGCATGTGGGGCCACTGGACACTGTGCATGGGATTGAACTGGGGAACTGGGGACCACCATGGACACTCGCAGAGTGGGGAGGATGAGGCTCCAGTAGCTGGAGATGGAGCATGAGAGGGTTTCAAAGACAGTTCCCAGCTATTTCATCATTTTCCAGAGTCCAAGTGTAATGCCTCATTCATATCTCTTTTGTTTTAATATGTAATTTTGACCTTGAAACTTCTCACTTATGAAATCACTTAGTATGTGGTTTACAATGTATATACATAAAATGGAAAACTTTCCAAGAAGCAAAATGTATTTTGCTCACCTTTAAAAAGATAATTGCAAAATTTGCCACTCACCTTTCATCTTAAATCAAATTCATTCCTGAATTTCCAAATTCAAATTCCAAATAAAAAAACTCTTATTTTTTGCCTAAAACAGCTGGATAATGGAACATGTTACCTTATGAGAGTTCAGTGCCACACCTGAGAAAATTTAGAAAGTAGGTCAAAGGTTATTCGGGGGGTGGTTTGCTGTTGCACGTGTGAATTATTATTTTTAGCATAATGGTTTTCTTTAATTTTGGCTAATTTGTAATAATAACTATTTCTATTGACAAGTAGTTTAAAACCATTTGTGAATATTCAATAATCTTGCAAAAGAAGAAAAACTATTATGGTTCAATAAATATTCCATATTTATTATTTTTAGTTGTATGTATTTTTAATTTTTATTATTTAATAAATATTTCATAATCAATATTTGAACAATCACAGTATTCAGGTTATTAGCAAAAATGTATAATATACTCACATTACCAGCAAAAAATGCATAATACATTACTGACTTACTTTAGGGTAATAGTATTTTGTAGAATGCAAATAATTACAAGTAACAAATGTGTTACATAAAATACTTAGTTTTTAAATTGATCCTCAAGCCAATCTCTATCTCTCTCTCTACCTCTATACATCTATATTAGCATATATGTGTATCTATATCTACACTGATATATGCTGACATATCTGTATTGATATAGATGATAATACAGATGAAGATAGGAACAGAGCGAAGTATTAGGTCAAAGGTATAAGTATTGTTATCTGTCATTGTCATACTCCATTAAGGTTGCTATAACAAAGTACCATAGACTGGGTGGCTTATACACAACAGAAATTTATTTCACACAGTTCTGGAGGCTGTAAGTCCAAGATTAGATTGTCACACGATTAGGTTCTGGTGAGATCCCATTTTTGACTTGCAGACTGCCAACATCTTATTGTGCAGAAAAAGGGCGAGACAGTGGTTTGGAGCCCCTTTATGAGGGCGCTAATCACAGTCATGAGGGCTGCACCCTCATGAAATAATTACCTACCAAAGGCCCTACCTCTTAAAACCATCACACTGGGGGTTTCAATTTCAACATATGAATTTTGAAGATACACAAACATTCATTTCATGGCCTTCACCGTTATCCTAGACCATTCTACATGTAGATTGAAGTAACTGAGACTGCTTTTCTCTCGGTGCGGGTATAGTGTAATAAGTGTTGAAAACATTTATTAGTCACCTTTGTCTCCTCTAACCTACGCAAGTATAGTATAGCTGTGAGGTCTTATGATTTGAAATCTGAATTTTCCAAAATCTGCAGCTCATTTTTTACCAAAGCTGGCAATATTCATTCACTCATTCACCAAACACACAATGAGCTCTCAATCAGACATTGTATCAGAGGCTGGGAATACAGCAAATGAGACTGGGTCTATACCTTTATTTATTGTCTGGTAAATTCACTAGTAAACATAAAATTAAAACACAGTATGGTACAAATGAGGTGCTATAGTAGGAAAATAAGGGCTGGGAACTTAGACCTGACTTTTATAAATAGACTCAAGTTTACCAAATGGTAAGGGCTGGAATTTCTCTTTGTGGCATAAGCTTGATGTGCTAGGAAAAACTTGAGATCCAAGATTTACCTTTCCTCTATCTGAGGAAGAAGGGGATGGAAGTACAGTCAGGCTCAGAGGTCAGTTTTCTTTTTTTGCTATGTGTGTAGTGACTCATCCGCTGGGCCTAAAATTGGTCTCTGAAGTTCAGCCTCCCTGCTCCTGATAGTACTCTCTCCCCAGGTACTGGACTCTGCTCCCCAAATATAATCACACACTGGAAATCTGAAGGATGCAGGCTTCAACAGGAGAGGGAAGAAATCTGTTTCCCTTCTGAATTTGTAGGGTTAGCACAGAAGGCACTCACATATCATAAATCAGAGAGACTTCTAACACAATATAATCTCCAGAACAACTGAATGGAACCACTTCCTGGAAGCCCTTTTGTCATCTCTTATGCCAGACTGGGCGGTGACCCCATGTAGATTTAACTCAAATTACCTATACCCTTTTATTGTGATAAGACAGTCTACAAAACAGAGATCCTAGTGTTGACCCCCACATGGATATATGTGAGGATTGTCTGCCATTTAATAGGCACCGTGTTAACCGCCATCCCTTCCTCCAAACTATCAACTCCTCGACTATTTCTCTGCTTGTTAGCATCAAGAGTAAAGTGTAGGGTAAGAAAAAAAAATGTTAAAAATTGTATTATTTGATTTATTTATGGGGCTGCTTTGATAAAAGGGAAAGTAAGGGGAATATGTCCAAATTTACTGTTAATAACTGTCTTTTTATTTATTTAAAAAATGATGGGTACACTTTAACGCCGGTAATCAAGTCAGCTCACATTGCCAGAAGTGAATTACGACTACTGTGTAGCCCAAATTTCCATATGTTAAATATCACTTGTGCTTTTGATGCCTTATATTAGCAAGTTTTGCAGTAGAACAACTTTCTACCAATACCCCAAAACCCACAGTTTTAACACATTACCAAGTCGATAAAATATTCCTAGATCAGGTTTTGTAAAAGCATTTGTTTCTTACTGGTTATGAGAAATTATCACAGTATAACTTATTTTTTAAATAAGCATGGTTGGCAATTACAGAGTAGGCAGAGAATGTAGATTTCTTCAATTTAGAACATGTGTGAATTATCATATTTTTACTTGGATTTCTTTATTTAGCCTCCCTCTATTAGCCTGTTCCTTGCCTAAGCTCCATCTTTACCCAAAATCCAGAGATTTGTATTCTTAGACTATTTATTTGAATTTCCTTCCCTGGGCTACCTGAGTCATAACTCTTTTCTGATACTCTGCTTCTATTGAACATTTTCTTTTTCTGTGCTCTGCCTCCCACCCAAAGTACCGTGGATTGCTCTTTTGTATGGTGATTGTTGGGTCTTGGAGGCATTTCTCTTTTTATTTCCCCATTAACAACAAACCTTGAATGGTGAAACTCTGGTTATTCATGAGCCAGTGTAGCTGAAGTGATTATGAGCACAGATATTAGTGCTAGACTACCCCTGTTCATCCCCAGCTCTTCCTCTTACTGGTTAGGTGATTTGGGCAACGTTACTTAAACTTTCTGGTCCTTAGTTTTCTTGGCTGTAAAATGCCAATAATAACCATGTCTACCACATGTATTTGTTGTTAAGACTAAAGTTAATAATTTACAACATCCTCTGATACATAGTAGGTGCTAGACAAGTGTTAGGTATTATTTGTTTTTGAACCTTGTCATGGCCACTGTTCTAAAACAAGATCTTAATAATTTACATCTGTGAAGGCTGAGTCTCAAATTCAAATTTTGACTCACATCCTGTTATCCAGTTATCCATACCATGTTCACTGACCACCCCCAGGAGGAGCCAATCCATTGGTTTTTTTGTCAGGTACTCTTGGATGTATAATTTTGAGTCTTTGCCAGAATTGCCATTTCAAACATTTTCTTCTCTTTCCCTCATCAATACATTTATACTTATTAGTACTTCATTTCAATCTTTATTGAAGAAAGCACAATTATATTGAAATAGATGAACATGAGCATGAGGTACTTGTCAGCAGAGTTATTTCTTTGCTACCTCTTAGTAGCCCATCACTACCTTCAATGATTTGATCTTTAACTTTTTAGGACATCAAAAACTTTAGTATTAGGCATTTCTGAGGATAACCAAAACTGGCAAACTTTGGTTAGTAGCCAAAATTTACGGGACAAACATATATTAAAAAATGATGCAATTCTTCTTTTAATGAAAAAACGTATCAACCAATTGATAATTCATGTGATTTAATAGAGTATTACAAGACTTATAATGAAAGAGAGACACTCCTGTCATATTCCTTTCTATCAATGAAATCCTTTCCTTAATGTCTTATATCTATCCCTTTCTAAATAATAAACTGATAGCAGTTTAGTTTCTAGATCTATCAGTTTTAGAGTTCAGTCCCGTCTTCAGGCTTCACTTCTAATTCCAGTTCTCTTGCTATTTCTGCCATATCTTCAGTGACTTCTTCCACTGAAGTCTTAAACTTTTCAAAATCATCCATGAGGGTTGGAATCAACTTCTTCCAAACTCTTATTCATGCTGATATTTTGCCCCTTCCCATAAATTATGGATGTTCTTAATGATCTCTAGAGTGGTGAGTTCTGTCCAGAAGGTTTTTAATTTGCTTTGCCTAGATCCATCAGAGAATTAACTATCTATGGCAGCTGTAGGCTTACAAAATGTATTTTTTTAATGTTTTTATTTATTTTTGAGACAGAGAGAGCACGAGCAGGGGAAGGACAGAGAGAGAGACACACACACAGAATCTGAAACAGGCTCCAGGCTCTGAGCTGTCAGCACAGAGCCGGGATGCGGCTCGAACCTATGAACCATGAAATCATGACTTGAACTGAAGTCAGACGCTTAACTGACTGAGTCACCCAGGCACCCCATATTTCTTAAAAAATAAAATTTGCAAATAGAAATGACTTCTTGATCCATGGACTGTAAATTGGATGTTGTATTAGTAGGCATGAAAACAACATAAATCTTGCACATCAAAACCTTTGGGTGACTATCAGTGAATAGTCATTGTTTGAAAGGAAACTTTTTTTTTTTCCTGAGCACTATTTTTCATTAGTAGCCTTAAAATTTAGTAAGCCAGACTTTTTTGTTCCATTTACAGAGTACAGGCAGAGTAGATGCAGCATACTTCTTAAGGGCCCTAGGATTTTCAGAACGACAAATGAACTTTGGCTTCAACTTCAGGTCACCTTAGCCCCTAACAAGAGAAAGCCTGTCCTTTATAATTTTGAAGCCAGGCATTGACTTCTCCTCTCTAGCTATGAAAGTCCTAGATGGCATCTTCTAATGGAACGCTGTTTTGTCTACATTGGAAATCTGTTGTTTAGTGCAGCCACCTTCATTCATTGTCTTAGCTAGATCTCCTGGATAAGTTGCTGTAGCTTCTACGTCAGCCCCTGATGCTTCACATTGCATGTTCTATTGCAGAAACAGCTTCTCTCCTTAAGTCTCTGGAACCAACCTCCGCTAGCTTCAAAACTTCTTCTGTAGCTTCCTCACATCTCTCAGACTTCATAGAGAATGTGGGTCATACTCTGGAACAGGCTTTAGTTTAAGGGAATGTTGTGGTTGATTTGATCTATCCAGACCATTCAAACTTTCTCTATATTGGCAATAAGTCTGTTTCACTTTCTTATTATTCATGTGTTCACTGGAGTAGTACTTTTAATTTCCTTTAAGAACTTTTCCTTTGCATTCACAGCTTGGCTGACTGGCACAAGAGGTCTAACTTTCAGCCTATCTTAGCTTTTGACATGACTTCCTTGCTAAGCTTAATCATTTTTAGCTTTTGATTTAAAGTGAGAGACATGCAGCTCTTTCACTTGAACACCTAGAGGTCATTTTTAGGGCTACTAATCAGCCTAATTTCAATATTGTCATGTCTCGGAATAGGGAGGCTGAGGAGAGGAGAGACAGGGGAAGGGGACCAACTGCCTCCAGTTGGTGCGGCAGTCAGAGCACATGCCACATTCATCAGTTAAGTTCACTCTCTTATGTGGGCACTATTCACGGCACTCAAAAACAATTACAGTAGTAACATCAAAGGCCACGGATCATAGACAACATAACAAATACAATAATAATGAATAAGTTTGAAATATTGTAAGAATTACCAAAAAAGAACCAGAGTCAATGCTGTTGGAAAAATGGCACTGGTGGACTTGCTTGAAGCAGGGCTGCCATTGACCTTCAATTTGTGGAAACTATATCTGCGAAGTACAATAAAGTGAATATGCATGAGTGAGCCACCAATTATGTAGAAACAGATAAACTGGTTTAAAGATTAATTGGGTTAAGGAGGCATATTTGATGTGCCTGTAGAGTGAAATTGCCTGTAGATCTTTAAAAAATACCCATGACTCAGAGAAAGACAAATCGCATAGATTTCACTCAGAGTTGGGATTTAAGGAACAAAACAGATGAACATAGGGGGAGGGGAAAAAAAGAGAGGGAGGGCAACCATAAGAGACTCTTAACTATAAAAGGGTTGGTGGAAGGGAGGTGGGTGGGGGATGGGCTAATGGATGATAGGTATTAAGGAAAACACCTGTTGTGATAAGCACTGGGTGTTATATGTAAGTGATAAATCACTAAATTCTACTCATGAAATGAATATTATACTATATGTTAACCGATTAGAATTTAAATAAAAACTTGAAACAAACAAAAAAACAAAAATACCCATGGCTGACTCCAGTCCTCAAACATCCTGAATCAATTCATCTGGGGTGTGGCTTGGGTACTGGAATTTATAAAAGCTGCCCAGCTGATTCTAATGTGCTGCAAGGTTTAGAAGATTACATAGGAGGAGGGCTGTCCTGTTGATGGGGGGAATGGTATTGGTCGCTGGAAAGGGCTAATAGGCAAGCTGGTGTGTTGCCAGCCTGAGGTATTTTGCAGAAGTGTCTTGAGAGTAGGTTAGGAGTGTGGCTGGGTCAAAGGATGGCCTTTGGTAGCCCTGAGGAAAGGAAATCAACGATGGAGCCCAGGAGGAGAGACTCTGGGGAGTAGAAAGGTACTGGAACCTATCAATAAGAAAGAATATTGTCCTTTAAGTGTGGTTCAAGATCCCTGGGGCTGTGGGCATTAACGTTTTAGTTGCAGGATCATAGAGCCAAAGGGGTCCCTGGTGGGGCGGAGCACCCAGGGTTACAGGCATTTGAGAGGGTGGGGCTAAGGGCCGAGGTTGTTTACTAACCCGTAGAAACAGATCTCAATATTTTAATGAACTTTACAGTTGTCCTCATGTATTCAGAACGAATGTCAGTCATAGGACACCAGTGTATTGAGCTTGGACTAGTTGTTTTTGTGGTTTATTTGCTCAAACCTCGTTAGAAATAAATCTTTAGGCAAATTTTAAATCTGTATTTTTTAAAAAAGTGTATATTCATTTTTTGTTAAATCCAATTGACTGCTCTGAAGTAAATAGGGAAGTGTGATAGATAATTAGGGCATATGTGAAGGCAGCCTGCCTCCTAGAGCTGCCTGGGGAAGGTTCCACTGGAAATGAGGTATTAAAGCTGAGACATGGAAGTCAGAGGCTGAAGTGCTGGGAAGAGTCAAGGGAATAGTGTTTCAGGCACAGGGAATGGAAAATTACAGGTCTCTCTGACAGCAAAGAATTGGGTATTTTCTAAGAATTGACATAAAGACTGAATATGAGGAATAAAATTTTCAAGACCAGAATTCTGTGCAGCAATAGTGTCACATATAAGAAGGTAGATAGAACTCTTCAGAGTATATTTGCACAATCTGGATCAAATATATTCACGGAGAATCATTTTTAAGGGGCATAACATGCTTGGATAGGTATAATTGCCAAATATCTCCAGTTTTCCCTGATGTGTCTGATTTTTAAAAAATGTTTATTCATTTATTTTGAGGAGGTAAGGGTAGAGAGAGAAAGAGAGAGAATCCCAAGCAGGCTCTGTGATGTTAGTGCAGAGCCCAATGCAGGGCTTGAACTCACGAACTGTGAGATCATGACCTGAGCCAAAATCAAGAGCCAGACATGTAACCCACTGAATCACCCAGGCACCCCATTTCTAATTTAAAATATCTCAGTCAGTTGAAAATTTGTGTCACACAAAAACCTACACATGAATATTTATACCAGCTTTATTCATAATTGTCAGAACTTGGAAGCAACCAATATATCCTTCAATAGGTGAAGCTGTGGTACATCCAGATAATGGAATGTTACTCAGTCCTGAAAAGAAATGAGCTAGCAAGCCATGAACAGACATGAAAGAACTTTACGTGGTTATTACCAAATGAAAGAAGAAACCTAAGAAAGCTATATACTATATGGTTCCAACTCTATGTCACTCTGGAGAAGGCAAAATTATGGCGATAGTAAAGGGATTAGTGTTTGCCAGGGTCGGGGGTATGACAGAGGATTTTTAGTTCAGTGAAATTATTCTTCATGATACTGTAATGGCGGATGCATGTCATTATATCAATTGTCCAAACCCAAAGAATGTACAACCCCAAGAGCAAACCCTAATGTAAACTATGGAGTCCAGGTGATGACGATGTCTCCTAGTAGGTTCATCAATTGTAACAAATGTACCACTCTGGTGGGGGACGTTGATGGGGGGCTGGGGAGGCTGTGTGGTAGGGTGGGCAGATGGTATGTGTACTTTCCCTCAATTTTGCAGTGAATCAAAACTGTTCTACAAAAGTGTATTTCTTTTTAAATCTGTTTATTTTCCCTCATAATTATAAAAGTTAGATCATGTTCCATGAGAGTTGCTCTGGACAAATGTTTCTGTAGGTCATACCTAAAGTGAACTGGGTAGATGTTTGCAATGGTTAATGCTGAAGTTATCTAATGATATTCTTTAGACAGTCTATGTGTGACTTTTGGGCATTTCTCAAAACTTCTCAAATGCATTTTAGTTCATTAAATCTGCCACCTACAATTACCACTCACAAGCATGTCAGATTCTTAAGAGAAAAAAATGCACAATATCCTTTAAGGATAAAAGACTTAATGCATGAGCGTAAGCAGATACGTTCTACCCTGGTCTATATTTTGCCAAAACAAGTGGTTATCTGTAAATTCTGGGAAAAAAACAAAATTTTGTTGACACTGTACACTTCAAATTGCCATTTTTAGGTGTAAGTAACTGTGAAAGAGGTTGAGTTCTGATAAACGTAATAAAATTTCTGAATGGGTAAAATAATGGTGGACTTAGTGCTTTTACTTGATGAATGCCTCATCATGGGTAAGTAGCCCATGTGAAAGCTACTTGAAAGCTATCAGATGCCAGAGAACTGTATCTCAAACACCTGTGCCGGGGCATCCTGCCAACACTTCATCAGGTAGTTGATTCATCAAATAAACTCTTTAATGAAAGCAAAGGTGTGCTGGTAAGTGTGTAACAACCAGATCCCTGGAGGTAATGCCTTGATTTGTAGCATTTTGCAGTTTCCATGGTGTAAATACAGTAGTTTCCCCTTACCCACAGTTTTGCTTTCTACAGTTTCAATTACCAGAGGTCAATTGCCATCAGGAAGCAGATGATCCTCCTTCCAACTAATTGGCAGAAAGTAAATAGTCACAGTGCCTAAGTCACTCACCTTGCTTCATCGCATCATGTATGCATTTTGTCATCTTGCATCATCCCAAGAAGGGTGATACAGTATAAGATATTTTGAAAGACAGACCACATTCACATAACTTTTATTTCAGTATATCATTATAATGGCTCTATTTCATTATTATTTATTGTCGTTAATCTCTTAGTACACTTGATTTATAAATGAACTTTATCATAGGTGCATCTGCATAGGGAAGAATATAGTATATATAGAGTTCTGTGCTATCTGCAGCTTCAGGCATAGACTAGGGGATCTCAGAACACATACTCCCACCATGCCAATTTGCAGCTACCAATGTGATGACATTGAACATAGATTTGGGAAAAGATGCACATAGTCGACTTCTCTGAGCAAGTACAAGATGGCTCCAGCATATCTCTGGTCAAGGGACTCCTCTTTCTCGGCTCCAGAAATAGGAAGGGGTACTGATTATTTTGTTTTGTGGAAAACACCTCCTTTCTCCTTCATAGACTGAAAATTCTCCTTAATTAGTGTAAAAAAATCAGACCATTTTTTTTGTTACACCTTGAAGTGAGTTTTCCTAAGAATTCCACCTACTACCTTCCCTTGGTGCCCCTCTCTCCCCCTAGTGCAGTGACCTGCATAATTTTGTGTCCTCTGCTAATTTCAATGTGTAATTTAGCTGTAAGGTGGCTAATTAGAGCCGGTCTAATTGTAGCTGTGCTGAACATGTAACATTGAGTAGAGGGCAGATCAGTAATGACTTGGAAGAAGGGCAAAATTCCCTAGTGCACTGGTGGTGTCTACACTGCCATCTAAGAATATTTCACTGAATCACTGTATTAGATGGGAGAAAAACAACTTTATAGTGTCATGAACACCATGTGTCTAGTGGGATAATTAATATCCATATTAACATGTTAATATCCACCATGTATCCTATATAGTGCAGAAAAAGTAACTGATTTTATTGACATTGAAAATTCAGGTGTCTATCTTCCAATAGTTGTGGCAGGGCTTGTACAATAGGTAATGGATACAGTTTAAGGTAAATAGAGATTGAAATCAGCCTTGTCTGTTCACTTCCAGAAAATTAGTCACATATTTCAGAGGGAAGAAGTCCCTTAAGGGATGGTGGAATTCAAATGTCGTAATGTAGAGAAAAAGAAGAATCTTGGGATCATAAAATAGATAATGAGTATTTGTCATTTAGGAGGTCTTCCTATTTCTCTCCACAATTTCCATTTGATTCTGCATATGATAACTCTAAGTCTTGATTCTATATATTCTAAGCTCAGAAATCATAGCCCTCTTAAAAATCAGCTGAACATATTTACTTCTCCCAAGTGCATATTTTTTCTAGAAACAGGGTTAAGCTTGCCTCAAAAAGCTTTAGCACATATTTCAGAGTCTCAAAACTGGTTATGAATAATAGATATGCATTTCATACTAAAAACATAGGATCATTTCAAAATGTCACGATATAGAGTTCATTATTGTCAGATGCATATTTTGCTTTTTCAGGGAGATAGAAAGCAAGGGAGAGAAAGTGAATGACAGTGAGTGAGCTATTTAAGCATGTGGCTAGAGATATTTAAGAAACCTTAAGACCTTTAGACTTTAAAAACTTTAAAAATGTCACAGCAGAAATGTATAAATGACTCAAGCAGAAAGACATTTCTTTTGTTAAAAAGCACACAGTTTCAACATTGGTTTATTAATTAGATTTAGTAATGCTGCTGAAACGTTCTCAACATGGCATTTTGGCATCACCTTTCTCCCTCATAAAACACTACTAAAGACTATACAAGTGGTTTCTCAGAATCTTTGGAAAACTAGAAAATTTCCAATAAATAGACAACTTCCCCCTTCACCATGTTTAAAGGATGGGACTAACAAGTGATAAATGGGTTCATTGAAAAACTTAAAAGTCTATTAATTGTAAGAAAGTATTAAATTCCTTCTGCATTTCTGATAGTTATCATACAGATGAATTCAGTGGCTGATTGGTAAGAAAAACTATAAGCAAACAAAACTTTGATAAAAATAAAACATTTTTTTCCCTTTATAATTACTCTCTCTCCATGTTAATCATTATGACAAATGGATCCATTACTTGGTTCAGATGAACACATTTCCAACATGAATTCTTACTGACCTTAGCCAGTCAAATTTCAGGAAGACACTAGGCTTAGTTCTAATGAATATTTATGTCCTGCACAATCTCATGGTGACTATGTCATTAGTGAGATCATGTAACTTTCTTTGGCTTCCAGGATAAATGTCAATAAAAGTAACAGCCCCATGAAATTGGAAGGCACATTAACTGATTTCCTGGAGGGGGCATATAAGAGGTCATCTGGGAGAGCAGCAGCTCTACAGTGGCCTGCACATAATTCAAAGAAAGTATGAAAGTGTGGGCTGCCCTTGTAGGAGAACACATCAATATTTCATTGAAACTAAAGATTGAATCTGTTGTTATAGAGGAACACCAGAGCAGGAGGTAGGGCAGCAGGTATCTGTGGCCTGGGGGAGAACGTGGTAATGAAAACAAAAGATGAGCATTAAGAAGACTGCTAGGCATGACCCTTATTTTCTATCAATTGCCACTGCTTTGAACCTAAGCCTCCAATATTCTATTTGGGGAAGGCCAGCTTTATTACTTTCTCTGCTCCATCTGAAGCTGAGTTGCTATAAACCATACTTCCTTACGAAGCGAGCAATGACTTTCTTTCAATTCTTCAAGGTCTCGATGAAGTAGAATTGTCAGTCGGGATGTAGCCATCCTGATTCTCTCTTAGCAATTTATTTACCAGACAAATGTCTTGCTTTGACTTTGAGTTCCTGTAAAAGCAGTGCTTGGGACAGGATTTGACACAGGTTGAAGCTAGTGCAAGGAGAAGGCAGAAATGAGAGTGGGAGGATGAGACAGGGAGGGGAGAGCAGAGGCTATTAGTATGCAAGTCATCACAGCAGACCCCAGGGCTCAACTCTGCAGGTGACCTCCTCGAATTCTAGAACAATGGGAACCTAGGCATCTCCTTTTTTTTTCTTTCTTTTTCCTTTCTTTCATTTTCTGAACATTTCCTATAAGGGCATTACCTTTCTGGCACTTCCAGGTTGCATCTCAGTGCAGGCTGGAAGCTCACGAGGTGCCGAAGAGAACTCTCAGACAGAGCCAACAGGCCATCATTGTGGGAAATCATCACTGAGCTAGGAACTGTCTGCTGCCCTGAGAACTCAGGCAGGCAGAGGGGCTATGAAGTGTAGGCCATTCTCATAAAATTTGAACTCCACAGCTCTGGTTTCAACTGTCTGGCAAACAATCAATGTTGGACCCATAATGCACAATGTTTTCCTTTTAATGGCTCTGTGACACTTTTTAATTTTTTCCAATTATCTCATCCGCAACATGGAGATAATAACATACAAGTAGGCTGCCAGGTAAATTACAGGATGTCCAGTGAAATTTGAATTTCATATAAACATCAAATACTTTTCTCAGTAAAACGATCATGAATATTACATGGGACTTATACTAAAAAGCATTTGTCGTTCATGTGAAATTCAAATTTAACTGGATGTTTTATATTTTAATTTGCTAAATCTGATAACTCTATAAGCAATCATATAATAAACAATGATGTATAATAATATATGATACTGCTTGCTATAAACAATGATATTATAATAGAATTAGTGTTGTACCCTTAAAGTACCTTGTTTTCCTTTAGTTCGTTCTGTGACCATGAGCCCATTCTTTTTCTATGCTTCACTATGATCTATAAAATGAAGATAAAAAATGGATATTGGAAGTTCATTTGCTAATTTGTGTAAAACTTTTAGCATAATATAAGAGTTTGGTGGACACTAGACATTATTGAGTGTCAGGCTCATGGTCATCATGGAAGCCATCCTACAAACCGTAGCTTCTGTGTTTCTAATTTTCAAATATTTTTGAGGATGTGGATTCGGGGGAGGAGAGACTATAGTTAGAGGTGATAAAAATTTTAGGACAGAGCAATCCCACTCCAGCAAAAGAGAGATGGATTACGTTAAACATATCTTTCTGTTATCAGTAGAAACAGATCGTATCAGGTCAGTAGTTCAGGAACATCAGTGCAGATTTTCACATGCTGGTTGAAAAAGTAAGAGTTGGAGAACAGAAATTTCTATCATATTTGCTTTGTCAGATATAGTTACCTGACCACAAATTAATGATTAATTTATTTTCTAGTTAGATGATTAATTTTAATAAAAATTGGTTTAGTGGCTTTGATAAAATAAATAGGCATAGATGAGTAAAAGCAAATTTGCAGCCTGGCTTTTGACTTAAATTTTGTTAGAATATAGATTTCCAGGTCCATACCCTGTTTGTCATTGTTCATAACTGCATTCCAGGTCCAGGCCCAGTTATCAATGTTTATAACTGCATTCTCAGCTTTTACAGAAGAGTTCCTAATCTTCATAATAATTAACTGTTTGATACAATCTAAAGCATTGCATGTGATTCTTATACCAATGGCATCTGACCTTCTTTTCCTGAGTTATTCTTAACCACATCACTGTTGTCTTCTCCATGCATAAGCAATGAAAAGAATTTATGTTGTTGGAGACTTTACACAGTTCTGAAATGATGAGCAAGGATTTTGGTGGCAGAACTTGGTGACAGCAGGCATAGATCAGATAGCAGCTCTGCCCACCTGGATGAGATGTTGGCATGAAAGTCATTGAACTTAATTCTGTTCTCACTACAGAATAGGACAGCATTACAAAAGGAAATAAAAAACAAAGTAGGCTTTTAGCTCAGACATATAAAGAGCTTGGGAGCCATCACTCTCTCTTTTACAAGAAGAAAAATCTGTACATACTGAAAATCAATGACTTTTCTTGGACATAAAACTGAGATCAAAGACCAAGATGAGAGGTGGGGGAAAAAAGAGTAACTTTGTAGTGGAGAAATCCAACAAACCCTACCTCAGCCAGGTAATCAAAATTGACATGGATAACGTTGAATCATGTTGATAGGATGTAATTTTGATATAATGTGATGAGAATGTCACTTTACCTTTGTGATTCTTCCTCCCCAAAATCCATAACCTTGGTCTAATCATGACAAAAACATCTGACAAACCTTAAATACCTGACCAGTACTCCTAAAATCTATCAAGTTCAGCAAATCTCAGGAGATTCTAAGAAACTAACCTAACCAAGGGAACCCAAGGAGTCATGATCATAAAGTGGAATGCGATACCCTGGGTAAGACAGAGAAGGGACATTTGGGAAATACTGAGAAAATCTAAATAAGGTATGGACTTTACTTAATAATAACGTATTGGTTCATCAGTTGTGACAAATGTATCATACTAACATAAGATGTCAATAGTGGGGGAAACAGGTGTGGGATATAAGGGAACTCTTTACTATCTTCAAAATATTTTTGTAAATCTTACATTGTTCTACAATACAAACATCTATTAAAACATTAGAAAGCAATTAAGGGGTGAAGCAAATAGAAAAGTATACATATGAAATTCAGTGGAAAAGTAAACAGCAGTTTTAGAATCTCAAATAAAACCAATTACACCAGATACAGAGAAAAATATGCACAGATAATATGTAAAAAACAAAAATAAAAGAACAACAACAAAAAAGGAGGAAATAAGGAGTCATCAAAAAGAAGAAAGCAGATTTTTTTAAAAAGTACAGATAAGTACTTTTAGAAAAACAAAGGGCGATTACTGAGGTTAAGAACTTTATAGTTTATGGGTGCATTTCATACCATATGAGGCAAAGCAGAAGAAAGAAATTTTGAATGGGAAGACATAACTCAAGAAGTTTTCCAGAATTCAGGTAAGGGAGACTGAGAATATTGAATATAAGAAGTTGACACAAGGATAAGAGAGTGAGCATGTGCAGTATACAGTTACCCTGATTTCCACAAGCATAGAAGAGACTTACTGTTCTAAAGGAAATATTTAAGGAGTTAATGGTTTACATGAAAATTTTATCACTATTTACTTTTATTTATTTGTTTATTTATTTATTAAATGTTTACTTATTTACTTTTGAGAGAGAGCGCATGCAAGCAGGGGCGGGACAGAGAGAGAGGGAGACAGGAGGGAGAATCCCAAGTAGGCTTCACGCTGTCGCTGCAGAGCCCGATGTGGGGCTTGAACTTGTGAAGAGTGAGATCATGATCTGAGCAGAAATCACGAGTCGGACGGTTAATTGACTGACCCACCCAGGCGCCACAGTTCTATCACCTTTTAAAGCATTACTTAGATTCATCCGTTAATGGATATATCAGCATCAAGCATCATTTGTATTAGCGCTAATGCAACTATAGCTGCCATGTGTATTTTTTGTGAATACAACACTGATTCCTAAATATTACTGGAACCAGATGACTTAAAGACATGCAAAAAATGAATGCTTAGCACTTGTTAAAATGATACTTCTTTGTGCAAGACACTGTTGCATTCATGCCATCTAACCTGTTAATTAAATTGTGTTTTCTCCTAAAAAAATAGCGTTCACAGACTTCAGCTAAGTTTAGGTCTCTCTGAGTTGACTCCATTGAATAGTCAATAATTTTTTAATAACTAATTAAAATGAGAAATTGCTCCAAATTTTCAATTTAATGGTTATTGACAGTGAGCAATTTACATGGAGGAAGGGTCAGAAGGATGTCTTTCCCCCTTATATTTTCAGCATGTAATACTATTAAATGGGAGCTGCACAGATGTTACTTAACCTGGCCTCTTGTCAGGTCCAGGAAAAGAAGAAACGATTGAAGAATTAAGATTAGAACCTATGAAGAAAGGCTGAAGCATGGCTAGAGCCACCCTAAGTAAAACTGAGATAGAAGAGATTAGGGGAAATTGGAAACATTGTTGTTAGGCATCATTCATCAACCATCCTTAGTACACAGTGTTTAGCGAGGAATCACCTGTCTCTCCCTACTAAGACACCTGCATTTACAAGCACCTTCTATAAAACGTTGCCTTTCTCATCCTTCCAAGGTGTAATTCTGTCCGCGCTGACTTCAGATAGAACAAATGGAATTGTTAACTAGACCTGCAGGGTCAGCTCAGCCATGCAATTAATGTATTCTTCTGAAAGGACTCTTTTGGAAGGTGAAGAAAGAATTAAGGTGAGCAGATGAATTTTTGTTCAATGTTCTCATCAAAACAAGAAAGAAACAAAAGGAGTAGTTTGTGGAACACTGGACATTTTTTCAAGGAAAAGCTAGTTAATTATATTACTTGAATATTTCAGATAAGAAATATCTTTTTTAATGTTTATTTATTTTGAGGGAGGGAGGGGCAGAAAGAGAGGGAGAGACAGAATCCCAAGCAAAAGCTCTTTGCTGTCAGTGCAGAACCTGATGTGGCACCTGATCTCACAACTGTGAGGCCATGACCTGAGCCGAACGAAGTCAGACGCTTAACCGACTGAGCCACACAGGCGCCCCAGAAATGTTTTAATAATGGAATGACCAATGACTTAGTATCTTTATAAACATTGCTGAGGTTATTTCTTCACCAAGGACACAATGCGAGGTAATAAGATTTGAATGTCCCATTCTTCTTTTCGAAGTCTAAACAAAAACGGAGACACAGAACAAAACCAGGAAAATAAAAACTGCAATATGATTCATCTCTTCATAGTTCACAAGTCACAAAGGTTTCCACAAATTTTCCAATAGGATATTACTGTGAGAGCAGACACTTGGAAATCCATGAAAGGTTTTGAGAAAGCAATTGTCATTTATGTTTTAATCGTCATGTAGTTGACTTTGAGCGGTTGATACAACATACCATAAACATGAAGATATCCCATTTATTCAAAATAGACCACATTCTAATTTTTCACTGATAGTTTGAAAGAAAATTGCAGCTGATGGAAAAGCCAGGTTTATTTACGCCTTTATTTAATACACATTTATAGAGAATCTTTGTCCCACGCATGTGCTACACCAGACTTATAAGGAAAATTAAACACTCTTCTACTCTCAAAGAATTCATAGTTTAATGGGAGAAATGGGCTTAGTGACAAGTGAGGTGGGAAATGCAATGTAAGACATTAGCACAAAAGGTTTAGGTGGGTTGAGGGTGGTAATACCAGGGCTGTGACTGAAAGAATAAGCAGCAAGTAAATATCCAAGCTAAGGAGAATAATGGCAGCAGGAGAGAGGAACTTCCAGGCTCTTTGACCTCTAAAGGTCCTTTCTGGGCCGGCACTTCTAAGCACATCAACATAATTAATTCATTTCACTATTCCCCAAAGTCCTACTGTTTAATAAGAAAAGTAGGAAGAAATTTTAAAACAATCAATTAACAGCTAGAGAACTCAAAACCTAAATTAGCGAGAGTATTAATAGATGTATGCCTCATTTAGCTAACTTCTTTGGAGGATAACATATACTGTACAAATGAAATTTCCAATTAAGTGAACACTGCTCCTGAAATATCAGCACTTTTAACATTTAAGTGTATTTATTATGATATATTTTGAAAATGTATAGCTCGTTTTCTTGCCCACTTACGTGGAAGGTAATTGAAGGCGTTTTTGGCTTTGTGGATGTCCCAGGATCATAATTTCCCAGGGTGGACACAGCTTTGGCCCTTCTCTCAGCAGCAGAGCGTTCTCTCTATTTCTATTGGGTTAGCAGGCTCTAAACACTCTCCCAACACCCCTTCCAGTTTGCTGCTGCTGTGGGGTTGCAACACTGGCTAAACCATTAATTTTAAGTTTATGATTTTTGGTAACAAGGTCTAACATTTGGAACAATGAGGAAGAAAGGAGCACTGACACAAATATTTATTGGGTGTCTAATATATGACAGGCCTTACGCTTAGTACAGTTGGATTGCAAGTAACTTGTTCTACGATTGTTCCGCAAGATGAGCAAACATTTCTAATAAATTTAACTTGATAAACCAGTGATGTCTTGCTATATGAGTTGTACATGACACTGAATGTCACGTGATCCCAACTGCATCAATCGTTGTCCTCTCTCTCTCACTCTCACTCTCTTTGTCTCTCTCTCTCTCTTGCTCTCACTGCAGGATTGTGGGTGATCGTCAATGCAATATCACATTCCCACAAAATCCTCAAAAGGAGGTAAAAGCAAGTGTCATTGGATAGGTTCCTTGTTAGACTTGTATGAAAAGAAAAAGATTCCATCGAGCCAATAGAAGCAATAATTCCATTAGTGATAGTGAAAATTGTCCTACACAATAACCCTCCTCTCTCGTCTCCCTTATACCAGCCAAAAAAGGTTTTCAAAGACAAGTGCAGGTTAATTTATTTTTCTTTATATTTTGTATTATGTTACAGTATTGTAATCATTTTTATATGACTATATTTGGATTGTGGGACAAATCATCTGAGTTTCCATTATTTCTTATAAGGAAATTCACTCTGATATACAAGTGCTTTGGAATGAATTATGCTTGCAAACCAAGGTTTTACTGCACTCATGTCTTAATCTGCTCAGGCTGCCTTAACAAAATGCCATAGAATGCGTGGCTCAAATGACAGAAATGTATTTCCTGCAGTTCTGGAGGGTACAAATCCCAGGCCATTTCCCACAGGGTCAGTTCATGGTGAAGATTCTCTTTCTGGCTTGCAGATGCCCTTGTTTTTGTTGTGTCCTAACATGGTAGAGAGAGATGGGGTCTCTGATGTCTTTTCCTGTGAGGACACAGATCCTATTGGATCGAGGCTCCATCCTTATGATTTCATTTAATTAAAAACAAATTTAAATGGGTATTTATTTATTTACTTATTTATCATGTACCTTAATTACTTCTATAAAGGTCTTGTCTCCAAATACGGTCACATTAGAGGTAGGGGCTTCAACTTGAATTTTGGGGAAACATTCAGTCCATACACCTAAGCCTTATATTTGTCCTGAGATTCAGTTGTTATTATCTGTATATTCAGATGAGGCTCAGAAAGGTGAGAGGCTTGCTTATGTCCTGAGAGTTTGTATGTGTCAAGGCTGGAAATTCAATCCCAATGTTTCAACTCTTTATCTGTCTCTTGTCTTACCATTGACTGTGACCTCCCTGAAGAGTACCAACACTTCCAGTTGTTTATGCCACTAACCATAGTCTCATTTTGAACTTCTCTCTGTCACTTACCACCCTCCTCAAGCCAATCCATCATTATATATCAGAAATTCTACCTTCTAAATCTCTCTCAGTCAAACCCATCTTTTCAGATCCATTACTTACCTTAACTAAACCCTCCTGTCTGTAGATTATTACAAAAGCTTTACAACTGTTCTTGCCACCTTCAACCTTCCTTACTTCCTATTATCCTCAGACCTGTAACCAAACTGATCTTCTAAAATACAAATAATAGAATCACTTCCTCTTAAATACTCCTTGATGAATCAATACCTTTAAAATAAAGATAGGATTGTTTATTTAGCCTATGATCAAGCTCTCATGCTCTACCACTTAGAGACATTTGCACATGTACTTCTGCTTTCTGGAAACTCTGTTCTGTGTTCTTAGTTTAGATAGCTTCCTATCATCCTTTAAACTCATCTTCAACATCTATTGTTCTAAAAAAAATCTTTCCTAATCTTGGCTAGATTAGACACCTCTCTGTATTTTTTTATTTCATTGTTAGAAGAATCTCTATATTACATAGGAATTTAACTGACTGACCCACAAAATTATAACACTGTGATGTAGAAACACTAATTTTAGAATACTTAAATTTTGTTCTCACTGAGGTAACAATAGAGAAAAACCCCCAAATAAAAGTGGCTTCAAAAAATGAAGAAATGGATTTCTTTTCATATAAAAGATATGTGGAGGTTAGGAAATCTTAGGGTTCTATATTATCCTTTCCACTGTCAAGATGTAAACTTCCATATTCTCACTTTGCTCTCTTTTTCATGGGTTGGCAAACTAGTGCCCATTGGGTGGCTACCTGTTTTACAAATGAAGTTTTATTGGAACTTGTCCATTCTATTAGACATTGTCTGTGGCTGCTTTCTTGCTATGATGGCAGAATCGAGTAGTTATAATAGAGACCTTGTGCCCCATAAAGCCTAATGCTATTGATTGGCTCCTTTTAGTATCTTAGAGAATGGTTTTATTGGTCTTAATGCCTCTTCAAATTCCAAAATGGCTGCTATTACTCCAGCCACTCTTTTTACATAATGAAAGCAGGAAGAAGGAAATGGAGAAATGCATGGTCTCTCCCTTTTTAGAACATTTCTCAGAAATTCCCCACAACAGTCCCCTCATATCTCATTGGCCAGAATTCAGATACATGGCCATCCGAAGTAGCAAGGGAATCTGGGAAATGTAGTCTTTTCTTGTGGACAGCATTGTGTTCCTTAAATGTAGGTTAGGAGGAAGGATTGGAAGGGTGGTGTAGTAAGCAACGATAGTCACTGCTATGATCTCATTAAATATTTTCTCATCAGCATCAAGTGTCTAATAACTACTCATAAATTTGTGATGAATGGAATTGTCTCTAAAGCGCTTTGTGATGAATATTGTTTCAAGTGCTCAAGTCAGTGACTTCTGACTTATGCTGTAGGAAGCCAAATTGCCAAAAGGTTTACCTCTGGATAAGTATATTGCGGCAGCCCTGAGAAAAAGTTTTAGTTGCTCTAGAGCTTCAGTTTTCCTTTTTATGTTGTACATTATTTTTGCTAGTGACTTAACTTATTTAAAATTGTATATTTCAACCAGTAGTCTATAATTTAATGGTACAAAATTTAACATAATTACTTATTTGCTTCAAAGAAAAGCTCTCTTCCTTTTTCCTCTGATAGGTGATGTGGCAAAGGTAATGTTTCTGTGTTAGGCATGCAGGGGTAAGAGAAAGGACTAGCTAATAATTATTTTCTTTAATCCATAGTGGAAGCAATATTACTGAAGAATAGGAAGATATCTCACTCTTGAAGGCCCTGTGGTTTCTAGAGTCCTCAGTGCTCCATTGATGTTTCTGTAGATGCTTAAGCTGGCTCTGATCTTAAACTCAAGCAGTGTGATGGTCAGCAATCAGCTCTCACAGATGGGATATAAAACTGGGTTGTGTGCAAGGGTATAATCCCACAGACATCTCCCACCTTTGTATTTTTACGTCCCCTTTTCACTTATCCATCCTCCTTCTTTCCACCTTTTTCTCTCATGACTTTGTGTGAGTCCACCTTCTGGGGCAGTAGTGGATGGATCAAACAGAGATCTGCATGTGATTTTTGTCTGAGGCTCTCCTAACTTCATGAGTTCCTATTGTCCATAGACAAGGACTCAGCTCTGGCTTCTTCACCTGTCAGCTTTTTGAATACAATTCTTCATGTAATGATTGCCTATACCAATAGGGCATTTTGCAATGATTACAGGGGAGAGTTACTCTCTTTTCTTCACATGAGTGAAGGAAAGGTCACTACTGCACTACTTCATAAGTGCAGAAAAGGTTATGCTAGTCAAACAAACAATTGAACAAAAGGGTGAGTAGTGCTGGGCTAGATAATCTAGTTTGGCTGTGGATAGAACACAGCCTGCCAATTCATTCTTTCCTTGCTCCAAATGCACTGCATTGAAATTTTCTTTTCCACATTTGTAGCTTCTAATTAGCTTTGAAATGATTCTGTGGTTCTGTTTAAAGTCTGCCTTCCCCCTTCAGTGATTCCTTTGGGACTGGTTGTTCATTTTTTTTTTAAAAAGAACACTTTGCATTTTTATGGTTCTGTGTGCTGGACCATGGAGGGGCAGCAGATGTTGCTTGAATTCTCCCACCCACGTATCCAAATGCGAATAATCTTGGTGCTCCTGGCAAACTTCTACCTCATACAGCATTACTCCTCTAGCATTGGCAAAGACTTCATCCTACAAAATGTTCATGAAGAATAAAGTCAAACACTAGCATTTAATGGTGAAATGTATATTATGTAGTTGAAGGAGCTCTCAACTTGAAATTGGATAACTCTTGATCTGCTAGTAAGTTCTGTGACCTTAGGTAAATTTTAAATTCCAAGGCACCTGGGTGGCACAGTCAGTTAGGTGTCTAACTTTGGGTTTCTGTTCAGGTAGTGATGTCATGATTTTGTGGGTTCGAGCCCTGCATTGGGCTCTGTGCTGACAGCACAGAGCTTGCTTAGGATTCTCTGTCTCACTCTTACTCTGCCCCTCCCATGCTCTCTCTCTCTCTGCCTCTCTCAAGAGTAAATAAACTTAAATTCTTTTTTAGGCCTCAATTTTCTTATATGTAAACTCAAGATAATGCTACTCACATTATAAGATTGTGCTTGACACACGCTTGGCACTAAAAGGTTAGTTTTTATATTTAATTCGAATATACAAAATGTTTGAAATCACTTCAAAACTGCTGAATTATCTCCTATTGTGATATTGCGGTTTATAGTAAGAGCTTTATATTCGGTCTTCATTCTCATTTCTGGCACAGAGCTCCTAAAACTGTTAGAATATCCTAAGTGAGGAGAGCAATTAGGGTGTCTTTTGTTTTGTTAATGAGGTAACTTTCTGACCTCACCTAAGGTTGGGGGGTGGTTGTCCCTGGAGTCCACCAGGTGATGAGAGGGTTAGAATTTTCAGTCTCACTTCCTGACCTCTAGGAGAGAGGGAGTGCCTGGAGATTGAATTCGATCACTTATAGCCCAGGATTTAGTCAGTCATGTCTATGTAATGAAGTCTCCACAAAACCCCAAAAGGAGAGGGTCAGAGAGCTTCCTGGTTTGGTGAACACTTGGGAGATTCAGGGAGAGTGGTGTACCCAGGGGGAGCAAGGAAACTCCACAACTTGTCCTTCCCCTGTGTACCTTACCAGAGACATCTCTTCCGTCTGGCTGTTTCTGAGTTCAGCCTTTTACAATAAACTGATAATCTAGTAAGTAAAATGATTCTGAGTTCTGTGAGCCACTGGAGCAAATTAATGAAACCTAAAGACCGGGTTGTTGGAACCTCTTATCTATAGCTAGTTGGTCAAAAACACAGGTGACAACCTGGATTTTGGATTAGCCTCTGAAGTGTGTGTGTGTGTGTGTGTGTGTGTGTGTGTGTGTGTGTGCGCGCGCGTGTGTGCGCACTGCACGTGCATGTGTATGCCTGTGAGGGGGTTGGACAGTCTTGTAAGACTGAGCCCTTAGTCCCTGGGACCTGATCCTATCTCTAGGTAAATAGTGTCAGAATTGAGTTAAATAGTAGGATACTCAGCTGATGAGGGGAAATTGCTTGTATATGTGGGGAAATCCCTCCACCCTCCACCCCACACATATGAATCGGGTCCACAACCCCTTAGGTATTAATAGCTTTCTCGTCTCAATGCTTCCTTCCATTTTGACTTCTGGGGCAATGGTCTTTTATCCTCTCACTGATACTTCTAACTTCTTTATTTTTTTGAATAATCCTTTAACATAGATTATTTCTCATTTTTCTTTCTATATATTTTCTGTCTATATATACATCCTTACTACATTTATAATAATTTGTTGATTTTTCTTCCTTTTGGATATTTCAGTATTTCCAGATGTTCTCATAGGTGTTGTGGGTAAAACATAGATGAATTAAATATAGGTCCTGTCCTGCAGAATACTCATGCTGCTGCTAATGTTGCAGGAATTTATATGCATTACTTCATTTAATTCTCACAACATCCATTTAAATAAGTATTGAACTCATAAGGATTTGCTCAAGTCCACATTGATGGCCTAGTGAGTAGTGAAGGCAAGCTCAAACCCAGGTCTGAGGTTTTCAACACCAAACCCTTAGTCTTAACCACTGCACGGCAGTGCCCTTACTCTCTTCTGTGTTCAGTGGAATATCTTATATTTCAAGAATGTGGATGATTCCTCTATTTTCTATCTTCATCTTTTTTAACATACTTTTGCTAGTCTGTATATTTCCTTCAGATCTTATATAGTTTGTCCTTAGTTTTATTCTCTAGCACCTGACTTTCCATCGTAAAATAGGGTCAAGATATTTACATGTTTTCCATTATACTTTTATGCCTCATTTAAACTCCAACTTTTATACTTTTTCTTTTATTTCAATTTCTGTGATAATTCTAGCCCTCTGGCATTGTCTCTACCTTTGCACGCCTTGATCATTGATAACTTTCTTCCATTGTAATTTCAGTGCCTCTCCTGATTTTTGCCAAAACAGCTCGTGCCAGGACATTCAGAGAGATCTTCCATCTGCCACTCTGCACGTAGCACATAATTTATCTCAACTTCCAATTGTTTTCTTTATATATTTATTCCCCATTCTTGGAGGACTTCCTCTTCTGTGAATTGCCAGTTTGTAACCTTTGCCTATTTTTCTATTAAATTTTCTGATTTTTTCATCTTTATTTTTGGAAATTCCTGATATAATCAATATAATTTTTTTTTTTTTTGCTCAGTTTTAGAGGTCACATTTACCTTATCTTTGACTTCTAGAAATCTGAGCAGATAATACAGGTAATTCCCATTTACCCCCTCCCTATATACAGTTCCCCTGTTATTAACATCTTGCATTATTATAGTCCTTTGTTACAAGTAATGAATCGCTATTGAAACATTGTTATAAAGTCCATAGTGTACATTAAAAGTTCACTGTGTGTGGTAGAGTTCTACAGTTTTTGACAAATGCATGTGTCATTTGATACCTTTATAATACCAAACAGAATAATTTCTCTGTTCTAACAATCCCTTATACTTAATCTCTTCTTCCCTCTCACCCATTGGACCCCTGGCAACCACTGATTGTTTTACTATTTCCACAGTTCTGTCTTTTCTAGAATGTTATATAGTTGGAATGGTATGTAGTATGTAGATTTTTTCACTTAGCAATATGCATTTAATGTTACTGTCTTTTTATGACTTGGTAGCTCATTTCTTTTTTTAGCACTGAATAATATTCCACTATACATATATAGAGACAATTTGTTTATCCATTTACCAGTTAAAGAACATTTTGGTGTTTCCAGTTTTAAAAGGTTATAAATAAAGCTGCTAATAATGTTTGTGTGCAAGTTTTCGTGTGTACATAAGTTTTCAACTTAATTGTGAAAACACGTAGGAGCATGATTGCTGGATGATATGGCAAGACTGTGTTTAATTTTGTAAGATATTCCAAACCATCTTCCAAAGTGAGATATACCATTTTGTATTCCTATCAGCTATTAATGAGATTGCCTGTTGTCTGGAAATTTGAGATTGTTAGCTTTTTAGGTTGCAACCATTCTAATAGGTAGATAATATCATTTCATTGTTCTTTTCATTTGTAATTTCCTAATGACATATAATTGACTATCTTTTCATATACTTACTTGCCATCTATATAACTTTTTTGGTGGAAAATCTGTTTCGAATCTTGACCATTTTCTTGTTGGGTCGTTTCTTATTGTTGAGTTGTGTTTTTTGTAGATTTTGGATACAAGTCCTTAGTAAGTTATGTGTTTTGCAAATATTTTCTACAGGCCTGTGGTTTGTCTTTTCACTCACTTAAGAGGATCTTTCACATAGCAAACATTTTTAATTTTTATAGAGTCCAATTTATCATATTTTTCTTTTATGAATCATACTTTTAATGTATCTAAAAAGTCATCACCAAAACCAAGATTATCTGTATTTTTTTCTATGCTATCTTTTAGAAAGTTTGCAGTTTTGCATTTTGCATTTAATTCTATGACCCATTTGAGTTAATTTTTGCAAAACATGTAAACTCTATGTGTAGGTTTTTTTTTTTTTTCATGTGCTATATAATGGTTCCAGCACCATTTGTTAAAGAGACAATTCTACCTTCATTGAAATGGTTTTGTTCCTTTGTTAGGGATCATTTGACTGTACTTATGTAGGTCAGTTTCTGAACTCTCTGTCTGTTCCAGTGATCTATACATTTATTCTTTAGCCAGTATCACTTACTTTATTTTTACAGTAAGTCTTTTGTTGGTTAATATCAGTCCACCAACCTTGTTCTTCTTTAGCATTGTGTTAGCCATTTACGGTCTTTTACTTTCCTCTATAATTTTTAGAATCAGTTTGTCAAAATCCACAAAATAACTTGCTGGTATTTTTATTGAATTGAATGTATAGATCAAATTAGGAGAAAACTGGCATCTTAGCAGAATCGAGTCTTCTTATCCATGAACATGGATATCTCCCCATTATTTAGAACTTTTAAAAGTTTTGTTGTAACTATGTATAATGACAAATGATTACTAGACTTATTGTGGTAATCATTTTGTAATGTATGTCAAATTGCTATGTTATATACCTGAAGCTAACATAATGTATGTCAGCAATACCTCAATAAAAAAAATCTTTTACAGTTCTATTGTTTTCCTTATATATCCTGCATACATTTTGATATATTTATAGCTAAGATTTATATCCATTTCACTTTTTTGTGTGTTAATGTAAATAGTATTTTGTATTTAATATTAAATTTCAATTGCTCATTGCTGGTATGTAGGAAA
This sequence comes from Paguma larvata, assembly GCA_030068075.1. Taxonomy (NCBI): domain Eukaryota; kingdom Metazoa; phylum Chordata; class Mammalia; order Carnivora; family Viverridae; genus Paguma; species Paguma larvata. Next base: position 166,162,288 of record CM057823.1, read on the forward strand.
GTAGCTGACTGTCTTATATTAACCTTGTGTCTTGCATCCTTGCCAAAACTGCTTATTAGTTCCAATAAGTTTTGTTGTTATTGTTTCTATTGTTGATTCTTTGGGATTTTCTGTAAAGACAATCATATCATCTCTGAACAAAGATAGTTTTATTTCTCCCTTTCAAATTTGTATACATTTATTTTCTTTTCATATATTCTTGCATTAACTAGAACCTCCAGTACCATATTAAGTAGGAATGGGGGGGGGTGGTGGGAATTCTTGCTTTGCTTCCAATCATAGGGAGAAAGCACAAAATTTTTCAGTAGAAAATGTGGTTTTTATCTGTAGGTTTTTTTTGTAGATGTTTCTTATCAGGTTTAAAATGTGTCCTTCTCTTCCTGGTTAGCTGAGAGTTTTTATCGTGAACAGGTATTAGATTTTGTCAATTGTTTTTCTACATCAATGATATGATCATGTAGTTTTTCTTCTTTAACCTGTTGAGGTGATAGATTACATTAATGAATTTTCAAATGTTTAACCAGGCTTACATACTTGGAATAAATTCCAGTTGGCCATCGTATATGATTTTTTAATATATTATAGGATTAGGTTTGCTAGTATTTCATTGAGAATTTTTGCATCTATGTCCATGAGAAATTTAGAAATTTTGGTCTCGAGAGTCCCTTTCTTTTCATGTCTTCCTTCTGTTTTCATTTTCTGGAAGAGTTTGTAGAGAAGTTGTATCATTTATTGTTTAAATGTCTGGTAGAATTAATTAAATCATCTGAACATGGTACTTTTTTCTTTAGAAGGTTATTTATTGATTCAATTTATTTTTTTAAATTTTTAAAAATGTTTATTTATTTTTGAGAGAGAGAGAAAGATAGAGTGCAAGCAGGGGAGGGGCAGAGAGAGACGCACACACACACAATCTGAAGCAGAGGCTCTAGGCTCCGCTGTCAGCAACGAGCCCGACGTGGGGCTTGAACTCATGAACTGGGAGATCATGGTCCGAGCCGAAGTTGGACGCTTAACCAACTGGGCCACCCAGGTGTCTCTGATTCAATTTCTTTAAAAGACATAGTCCTGTTCAGATTATATTTTTCTCCTTTATGAACATTGACAATTTGTTTCTTAAGGAGTTGGTCCATTTCATCCAAGTTATTGAATTTGTGGTATAGTGTTATTCATAATATTCTTATATTATCTTATTTGTTTGTTTGCTTGTTTGTTTATGAGACAGAGAGATAGAAAGAGCAGGAGAAGGGCAGAGAGAGAATCTCAAGCTGGCTCTGTGTGTTGACAGTGCAGAACTGGATGTAAGGCTCGATCTCACAAATGTTGACATCATGACCTGAGCTTAAATCAAGAGTCAGATGCTTAGTATTAACTTTTTAATGTCCATGGGATCAATAGTGATGACCCCTATTCCATTTCAGATATTAATAAATTGTGTCTTTTCTATTTTTTCTTTATTAGCTTTGTTGGAAGTTTTTCAAACTTACTGTGCTTTTCAAAGAGGAACCTTTGGTTTTATTGATTTTATTGTCTTACTGTTTTCAATTCATTGACTTCTGCTATACTTTTTATTATTTCTTTTCCTTTGCTTGCTTTAAGCTTATATTGCTCTTATTTTTCTAGTTTCCTACTGAGGATGCTTAGATCATTGATTTTATATATTTCTTCTTTTGAAATATGTATAATCAGTGAACAATAGCCAAAGAATGACACATTTATGTCATTTGACTAACTCGGATGAACTCAGTAAGTTGTTTTGTATACAGTTATATAGCATCTGACCCTAACATTAATTGCAGAGATCTATTTTCACCTTAAGACATTGCATCTACTACATGGAGAGCTCTAGGATTTTGAAGGGTTTAGGTCAGATTTTTATCATATTCTGTTATCTGATTTGCTTTACTGCTTTAGTTTAATTGTATTATTGGTACTTCTGTGATGGTGTAGATGGTGTGGAACTCACTATCTTTCTCTTCTTCTTTCTTTTATACTTTTGACTTATGACCTGTAGCCTACAAGTATAATAGAATTCTATAGCAAACTTTGATTTGTAGTCACTGACTATTCTTACCTTCGTACAATTGAAGTAAATGTAAAAGTCATAAATTTTCTTTGATGCAATTCAGATTGCTAATCTTTGGTTTAGTGTATGACTCTAAGTAACCTGACACTTATCAAATGCTATTATTTAAATTATATAATTCAAAATAATATGTTATTTTCACCTAGTGCTGCACGTGTGCATGCATGTGAATAGTGCATGTATGTGTGATTTTGACCTAGTACATAACGTAAATGTAGGTAAACCGTTTAGCACAGAAACAATTTTTCCTTTGTTGCCAGTGATATGTGTCTTTAAACTAAGATTCCTTCAATATGACAATTGATTGAAATACACTACTTGAAAAAATTTAATGAAAGTTCATTAGTTCCTTAGTTGAAATTCCTTGGGAATTAATTCTTCATTCTCTTAGGAGTGAGAGATATATTTACTTAAGGAAAGAGCCTTATGAGATAATTTCCTATAATTCCGTTCTGAGATCAGTCTCAATTGATCGCTTTTTTAAAAAATGTTTATTTATTTTTGAGAGACAGAGAGAGAGGGAGAGGAGAGGGAGAGAGAATGAGGGGGGGAGGGCAGAGGAGACACAGATCCAAAGCTCCAGGCTCTGAGCTGTCACGCAGAGCCCAAAGCAGGGCTCGAACTCACGAACTGTGAGATCATGACCTGGGCCGAAGTCAGACACTTAACTGATTGAGCCACCCAGGTGCCCCAGTCGATCACTTTTCCAGTGTTGATTTACTGGCAAGTTGCAGGTACAGTATGAACTGAAACCCTCCCCGATTCTCCTGGGCCCAGTGTGTTGATTATCAAGTTAGCATGGTAAGCGGAAGCTGGAAAAAAGACATGGTGGAAAGGCTGATACAAGAAGCCACTAAAATCATCCTCTGAAATAGAGGGCCACAAACTTGAGAAGGCTGAGGGGAATATTAAGGAGAATAAGTAGCAGCTGTCCTCTTGAATTTACACTGTTGTTTCCTGCAAGATTTTGGGAGCATGTGTGATTAAAGTATTTTTCTTTGGGGGGAAATTGTTTCTAATAAGAATCACATGTAGCAGATGTATAAAAACATCTTAAATCTGTTTGTTCACAGGATCACCAGAAGATCAAAATTGATTTTCCTATTAGGAAGTATAACCTTGTACAGAAAATGTCTGAATGACTCTCTTGACTAATTGGTTTTGTCAAATACATGAATACATTCTGTCCAATTTACATTTACCGCTGGTAGATTTTGTCAATGGTCTCGGAAATGACATTATTGATTTACCTCGTGCACAGTGTCTGGAAGGGTAGGCAAGTACAGTTTATTGCCAAAAAATAAAAATAAAATTATATTAGAAGTCAAGTATAAAAATATAATAACTTGTAGTGGTTGGTATAAAATAAATTTTTGCTCTTTTGGTGGTAATATTTCAGTTCAACACAGAGTCACTTTGGTTGGATGCTTGGTTCTTTGGAATTTCTTTATTGTCTGGCCTCCCATAATCTCTCTTTTCCTGGTTCCCCTCTGTATGTCCTTGTTCTCTGGAGTCTCAGCGGCATCCTGAAGACTGTCCTTTCTGTGGGCTTTATCTTGGTATGGTAATAGTGGGTCTCTTTAGACAATAACGATCATAATCTTCTGTGAGAGCAGATTCTTTAAAATGGAAGCATCTGTGAGACAAATTGTCTTTTGTTGGTGTTTAATGCCTTCCATAGTATACCATACACAAAATTTTGTACAAACTCTCCACTTTCATCAGGGCTTAGGGAAAGGAAATGAGGTGAGAGATACAAAAATCTCTCTCTTTTTGCAATTAAAAACAAAAAAGCCCTTTGAAGGTTGTCATTACAATCCACAGTTTTTTAAATATTAACATATAAGGCATTTGTCAAGGTATGGGCTTTGTGGAATAATAGAAATATCCTATTATCAGCTTTTTTTGACCCAATAATGTAAGAAACCCAGAATGTTCCCAGGAGCTAGATATCACAGAGGAGTAAAAAGAATAAAGAAAGAGAATGGTGTAAGCAGGTAGGAATGAAAAAGTCCAAGCATTTCAAAAACTGTTTCACATGGATTAGCATATTTCAGAAGTACAATACCTTATAATTGGATTCCTATACATAAAACCTTTCAGTAACAAGATCATTTTGTGATGCTTTCATTATTTTTTAATTGAAGTGTAGTTGGCATATAATATTATATTAGTTTCAGGTGTCCAACAATGATTCAACAATCACATACATTATGAAATGTTCATGATAAGTCTAGTTACCATCTGTCACTATAAAAAATTGTTGTAATATTGCTGACTATATAAGCCCAGCACTTTTCTATGATAGAATATGCTAGCCTCTCCTGCTCATTTTTTTTCTGAGTAATGTTGACATACAGATTCTAAAACACATGAGTATTTTAGCTCAAGATACTTTTCCCCCCTGAGAACAAATTTATGAGCTAATGCATGTGACTTGCCAGAGGTGACTTCCTTACCTAAAAAAATATAGTATGTCTTTAGGTTTGTTAGCAAGCATTGGGGTTAACTGCTTTTTGACTGTAACAGGGCACATATACTGGAGAAATACAGAAAAAATAAGTGGGGGGGTGGCAGGGGGAGGGGAAGGAGGCACATGGGAAAGATTTTACAATTAATTAAAAAATGAATTTTAGTATATCTTTTTTAAATATAGCAAGCTCACAACAAATCAGCAATATAGCAATATGAGGCATATTATTACAATATACTTAAAAGTTAGAGATAAGAAAGGATAAGCAATGAAGGCCGTCCTTAGCTAAATGATTAATTCATTTAACTGCTGAAGAGGCAGTTTGCTAATGAGGAGCTAAGGTTTGAGAATCTTATTCAGATGTACTGCTGATAATCTCATTAAGAAATGGTCTCACAGGGTCAAAGAGGTGACTATATGAGATTGAAGCCTAGCACTCCATTGGTTCACTATGCTTTTCATATGCTGTCAAAACAGTGGTAAGTGAGTCCACTGCCCAAGTAATACTTATGGGGAGGGGAAAGGAATTACAGATGGCTTGTATTAGAAAACCTAGGATTAGAAAGAGCTTCAGAACTATAACAGCATTCTTACTCAAGAACAATTCAATAACTAATAGTTTTTTGGATAAGTGATTAAAAGTGCTGAGTCATTTAGTAAGTAGTAAAAATTAAATCTTAGAATAGTCCTTCTTGTGCTGTTAGACTAACAGGTATCTCACCTCTCAAGATTGCAACTGGGTTGAGTTTACTACTCAGGATAACATGGCAGTGAGAAAAATCCCACTGCAGAGACCCCCATGTATGTAAGTAATCTTAGGGTTGGCTATTAGCTGGTGGGTATTATTTATACAGGTTCTCACTACCTAAGAAAAGAGTTGGCCCTAACTCTGGCATGGCAGAGACAAGCTAATTGCTAGTTGAAACCCGTGATTTATTTCCTCTTCAGTACACAGCCCACCCACTTTTTCTGGCCTCCTTTGTAATTAAGTGGGGCCATGTGATGGAGGACAGACCAATGAAACGTGCCATGATCATGGCATATCCATGTGTGACCCATTCTAACCTCTCATGTTTTTCCTCCATTCTCTTTCTTCTTCCTCCTGGCTCCATGTGGACTCCGAAGAAAGAACATGATGGAATTTGCATTAGATTTGCTCTCTGAATAGAACATGCTATTGTCATGCATTGAGCTTTCTATGAGCTAAAAAAAATAGAGTATATGAGGTCATTGAAAAAATTTTTTACATAGATCATACATTTACCCTATAACTAAAATCTCTATCTCCTTTTCTTATCTCTCATTCACACATGTATTGAAGAAGTATTTATTGAGTATACCCTATGTGTCACAGACATTGCTAGCAACTAGAATTACCAACTAGAAGATGGCAAATAGAGGTAGAAAACTAACATTAGAGCTGAGACATTTCTGCAGTGTCTTCAGGATGAGGGCTTTTGTTCTGAGGCAGTTTTGACAAATCGGATGCTTTGTTTCCTCTGTATTCAAAGAAAATTGAATACTTTTTTTCCTACCTAGATTTACTATTTTTACTATTAATATATGCCCAGATTGGCAAGTTCTGACTCTCTTGTAGTCAAAGAATATTGACTTACAGCAGTTATTTGTTTTCAGCTTAGATACATATTAACTAAACGTTCTGCCTTTTGTAAAATTCACAATGTAGAGAACTCTTTTGTTGTCCTAGAGGTTGTCTTTCCTTGCACAATATTATTAACCAGACATAAATAAAACACTTTATCACTAACACAGAATCAAGGAGTTATAAATAGCTGTCTGGTCTGTCCTTATTCACTTTCATTTAGCTTCATTTCTTCTCTTGGTATAACCTCTTTGTACAAAGACTACCACATAACAATGGAAACCTACAATATTTTCAGTGAGATACTGCCAGCAGAAGTATTGTGGGTGATTCACTCATTAAAGCCTTTTCCTTGTTATCAAGGCAGAAGCTGGGATAAACAAATAATAGGTATGAAACAGAGGATGTATTTAATAATCAGAAGGTTAGCTATTTCCTATTGTTGATATGAATTTTACATTCAGTTGATGGAACATTTAGAACCAGACTTCTGATATTAGGCTGATGATGAATGTGCATGGCATTTTACTTCAGAAACAGTGGATAATTTAAGAAAGGAAAAAGTTATGATTAAAAATCTGCACAGACATTTTAAGGACTAATCCTTCTCATCAAGCAAATGACCTGCTCTCCTGACCATGGTAAATGAAGGCTCCAATAGAATTAATCAATTACAATTAGATGGATCAGTTTGATTCCTTTAGTCCATTGGTCCTTAAATTTGGGAGGGAGATAGGGAACTATTTGGGAACCTGATAAGCTACGGATCTCCATCCCAGAAAAATAGCAAAACAGTCCATGCTTTATGTATAATATAGGGGATTCTGGATCTTCTAAGCTCAACAACTCCAAGGTGATAAAGAATTACTGCTTTTGTACACGTAGATTTGGAGAGTTGTTTTTTTAAAATACTTTAAAAAATTTTTTGAGTTTGTTTATTTTGAGAGTGACAGAGATAGTGCAAGTGGGGGAAGGGCAGAGAAAGAGGGAGATAGAGAATCCCAAGCAGCCACAATCTGCCAACACAGAGCCTGACGTGGGGCTCGAACCCAGAAACTGAGAGATCATGACCTGAGCCAAAACTAAGAGTCAGACACAACTGACTGAGCCACCCAGGCACCCTGAGAGCAGAAGACCGTGCTGAGCACCAATAGGTCATTATTTGAAATCCCCAGTGGAGGAAGAATCAGTAGAGATTTTGATAGTCTTTCTGAATGAAACTAGGAATCTGAATTTGAAATTTAGTGATTCTTATGTAGATTGTATGTGGGCCACATTTTGAGAAACACTGTCTAACCTTCACTTGGAAGTTCTTCAAACAGCTGGTCACCAAGTCACCCATCTCTCAGCACACCACCCTTAGAGCTCCTGTGTGTCCTGCTTTCCAGTGAGAGCTCACTTGGGCTGAGCACTTCCACACTGAGCAAAGTACAATTTTGTTTTTCACTCTTCCACAGTGAACAAAATATAATGTCTCATTTGGAATAGCCTCTTCAAATAGCTAACTGTCTGGCTGAACTAACTTAGCCTGAATTGCAGGTGAAATCAGTCCTGATCATTGTGATAAGTTTCTTAATAACTATCAATGATTGGCAAAGCTTTCATCGATGTTTGAAAACACTAGATGGCACCAATTAATGAGCAGGATGACAAAACCTCTAGTGGAGACTTGGAAAGATGAATCTAGTCCTTCCTCCACATTACTGTTTCTTCCCTTCTCCACATGCTTCTTTGGGTACAGATTGTGAAAAGGGAAAAATATATTAATATTTAAATATGCTGAGAAGGGCACCTGGGTAGCTCAGTTAGTTAAGCATCTGACTTCCACTTAGGTCATGATCTCATGGTTCTTGAGTTAGAGCCCTGCATTGGGTTCTGTGCTGACAGTTCAGAGCCTGGAGACTATTTTGGATCCTGTGTCTCCCTCTCTCTCTGCCCCTCTTCCACTCACATTCTGTCTCTCTCTGTCTCAAAAGTAAATAAACAATACATTTTTTTTAATATTATGAGAAGTCCATAGATAAATTTCATTTTACCTTCAAATATAAATTAGAAATTCTATCTTCCAACAAAAGTTTCTTTCCATTAATTAGATCTCAATTAGTTTTCTGGGCCCAAGAAAGTATGCGTATGTCCTTAGGCCAGGCTTTTTAATAACAATAATAATAACAATAATAATATATTCATAATTATTATATTAGCTATTACTCTAACATATAATATAAAAATATAAGAAATAACAATGCAGTATTATAGTATTATAAACATTAATTATAGATTATAGATGCATTGATAATGTTTTAACATATTAATAAATATGTTTCTAACTTTCTTCCCACAATACTTGTTTCATTTGTTATCTTGTTAAACAGATTTATAGAAGAGTTTCCTCAAAATTAAAACAGCATAAAAAACAGATATTTTGTAAGTGTCTAGCATTGAAACCACAGGGCACTTTTACTTGAGAGAGAGCTTCTTCACAATTTCATGCTCTTCCTACAGAACTAATTCACCAAAGAATTTCCATCTGATAAATCCTTTATCAAAATCAAATAGTCTTTTGATTGTTTAAATGTGCAAGCTGTCAGACTGTGGAATAAACAAAACTTGTTTTATATATTTCATTATGTTTAATATGTCCAGAATAATCAAATCTTATTAATAATCAAGGGAAAAGAAAGTATGTCTTATGAAGAAAAAAATATCTTTTTTGCTAAGCACAAATGATGTAAAACCTCCAGAAGTTGAAAAGACCTTTAGTAGAAATATGGAAACACATTTAAGAGCAAAGTTTCGTAAACCAATCTGGATAAAAGCTAACAGAGATGGCCATTTAAGGGGCATACAATCTCAAAATTGTATTGTTCACGGCTGCTTTTACCCTCCAACAGCAGAACAGAGTTGAGTGGTCCCAACAGGAGATAAATGAATCTCAAAGCCTAAATAGTTACTATCTGGCCTTTTATATAAAATGTTTGCTGACTCGTATTCTAAAATCAAGTGAATTTTCAGTTTTTGAAAGCAATGTAAGTAGAACAAAAAATCAGGGTTAAGTTACTTTAAAACTATACCTTTTTTTAATTAATTGATTTTTTTTAATGTGTGTTTATTTATCTTGAGAGAGAGAGAGGGAGAGAGAGAGAATCTGAGGAAGGGTCCACGCTGTCAGCACAGATGAAAGCTATACTTTTTTAAAGTTTCACTATAGTCAATAATATGCATCTACCTAGAATTTTATTCCTGGAAATTTTAAAGTAACATGTTACTACCTACATATTTTTCTAGGTATACACCTTGATTAATACCTACATTGATGTCTCAGGGGAGTGTTAATTTCTTCCAGGGAGACTGAATAGGGAGTTACAACAGTCTCTAAATATGCATATCATGTATGTGGAATGAAAGTCTATATCAATGGATAACTAAACACCTGATTTCATTGGATGGGCAGTAGCTATTTGAATTTGGCATTACCTGCCTTTGAAACCAATCTAATTTAAAGTAGTGATTTTTAGGTGATTCAACATTTGACAAGTCAAATAATGCAATCCCTGTAAGTAAATAGAGACACAGGGAGATTTGTTTTCGTGGAGAAGGGGAAGGATTCTAATCAAGCAGTGGTATTTGCAAAGGATTAGAGGGAGAAATGAACAAATCTCATGCAAGAGACAGCAAACAGCCCGCTGGGCATGATCAGGGCTCCTCGTTCGAGGGGCATGCTACTTTGTTCCTTCCATTTTTGGAGGTGGAGTGATTTCCACTCCCCGCCTCATCAGAGAACATATTGAGGGAACATTACCGGCCCTCCCTTCTTCAGAGGTTCTCCCCCCAAGAGGTGAAGTGATCTATCGGATGACTGAGTTTAGGAAAAGAGGCTCTGTCCAACTGAACTGTTCCTTCTTGCCTCCCATTGCTTCTGTTTCCAAACCGCCTATCTGTATGCTGAATATGTTCTCTCTCTCCTGACCCCCTTGCATTAAGCACAGAGAAGCATTCCATGAGGTACAAGGAGAGAGGAGTATGAGAGTCAAAAATCAGTTTTGGCCTCTATCTTAAATGACAGTCTCCAACTAGTTTCATGAATATGATAACTTATCTGAATCAACTATCACTGAAATGATTTTGAATTCAAAGAGAAGTTTGATTAATTGGCCTCTCAAATCCTCAACGCTTTTTCTTAAGGCTATAGGTTGTAGTTGAATCATGATGGACAGTTTTACATAGATCTGTAGAGATTTATTTGGGCCTGAACTGCTTGTTTGCAAGGCTGAGGCAAGGAAGGGGTTGACACTGGTTGTCTCACAGCAGAAGAATCTTCTTCCAATGTCTGGTCTTCACAATACAACCAAGATTTCAAATGACCTTCTGAGTCTGGAATGATGGTCTACAATCAATAAGACATCAGTGAACAAGAATTAATGCTCTGTATTTAGGCCTAAAAATTAAGCCACCATAAACAGTAATGACAAAAAATACTAGCTCAGAGATGGAAAGGGATCAGGCATGAGAAAAGTTTATATGAAAATAAAGATACAAACTCGATATAGGACAAGAATATTATATTAATGTTACCAAGGCTGACTAAACCTCAGCCAGCCTTGATAATAGTAGAATGTCTGAATTAATGGAGGTAATTATCCCAAAGTCCTTTATGCTGGTTAGATTTATTGCTGTTTAGATTAAATTATTTGTAATATTTTTTTATAAGAACTCCACATACCTCGAATGTTCTTAATAGGGATGTTCTCAAAATGAAGGATTAGATAATCTGCCATTGGTGAATGGTTGAAATTATTTACCCTGTACAAGAAAAGACTTATAGAAGGACTAGCTATCTCTTCTCTAATATTCGAAGGGCTATTGTAGGAAAAGATTAAAACATTCTCTTTTTTTTTTAGACTCAAAGATTTAAGAAGCATATTTCAAATCAGAGCATTTTATAAAAGTTAAAACAGTTTAACAAATGGAAGAGCTGATTTTTGAAGTAATAGGACCCTGACCTATGGGTGGTTTTAAACAAAGGCTGAACAAGCCTTTTAAGTTATTATTCATTTTTAATACTATTTATTTATTTTTAAATGTTTATGTTTTGAGAGGGAGAGAGACAGAGCATGAGCAGGGGAGGGGCAGAGAGTGAGGGAGACACAGAATCTGAAGCAGGCTCTAGGCTCTGAGCCATCAGCACAGAGCCTGACACAGGCACCCCTTTTTTTTTTAAATAATTAATTATTATTTATTTATTTATTTATTTATTTATTTATTTATTTATACTTATTTAGAGGAGAGAGAGAGAGAGTGGGGAAGGAGCAGAGAGAGAGGGAGAGAGAGAATCCCAAGCAGGTTCCACACTGTAAGCATGGAAGCCACCGTGGGGCTGGAACTCACGAACTGTGAGATCATGAGCTGAACCGAAATCAAGAGTCGGATGCTTAACCAACGGAGCGACTGAGGTGCCCCCTGAACAAACCTTTTAAAGGAGCTATTGCTGAAGTGATTCTTGCTTAGAATAATACTGAGCAGGATAATCGCTCAAGACCCAACTGTTTCTTCAAGTGAAGATTCCTGTGTACTAATCCTGACTCCACCTCTGAAGAGTGGCCACCTTACCCTTCAGCTTCTCTAGGCTTCAGTTCTTGCATTTCCAGAATGGGAAGCAATGTTACCTCTCCTTGCCTCACAAGATTATTATAAAATTAAATGAGAAAAATGATATTAAAGTGTTTTGGAAAGGACCCAAATACAGGCAGTCTCCTATTATATTTGGAGTGGAAACTCAACTAGCAAATTGTAAAATGATAAATGCAAGGGAGGTAGAATAGAATGTCTTAAACTTTAATGTGCAAAGCAATGTCCTGTGGAATCTTTAAATGCAGATTCTGTGTCAACAGCTCGAGTAGAACCAGAGGGTGTACATCTCTTCTATCAGGCAAAGTGGAGATGATGCTGGCCTATGGACTAATCTTTGCTTGGCAAAGAGATAGAAGACTAGGGTCATGAGCCTTGCATGTCCATGGAAGAGGCTCTCAGCCTACTCCATCTTCTAGTAATTCTATCCTGGCAAAATTCTCAATGAAGCAATAAACAAAATTTATGATTCTAGATTGGGCTGACAGTGAGGAGGTTGCAAACACGCCCACCTACTGTATATATTCATTTTCAGAATGACTCTATTATGACTCCTGTATCTTAATTAGCTGCTTGCTATGATAACATATATGAGAAGCAACAGTTCATGACCTTTAAATGTGAGAGCTATTTGCACAACGAATCAGATGATTTAGAAGAAAAGCAAGTTTTAAAATGCAATGAAAATATATAGGTGTGGTTATAGTGGTTTGCATGAGGACAGTAAAAGTAGGCTGGCTAATTTAACTGAAAAGAAAATTTGTTTCATATGGGATTCTAAGTTAGGCTGAAGACAGACTGGCAGCTGCAGGAGGCTTTAGAAGCATAAGATACTCAGCAGTCATTGTTACTATGAATAAACTGCAGCCATTTCTTCTGTCCTTTTGTCAGTAAAGTCAAGAGCCAGACTCACAAGAATAAGCATTTAGTTGGCACAGCTTAGGTCATGTGCTTACTTCCTGGTATACTGGAGAAGGGAAGGGAAGTATCTGTCCTGCCAAGAGGAGAATGTGGGAAATTGGGCTCCTCCAAGGGAAGGAACTATTGATGTTGAGAAGCCAAATATTGATATGAGCATAACTCTCTGAATCATATGTATGCCTCTCTCTGTGTGTGTGTGTGTGTTTAAACATATAAACATATATGTATCAATGTAAATATACAATATACATCAAGTAATCTTATAACTTATAAATATTTTAGGAATTCAAACTAAGATTATTTTTTCATATTTGTTTATAGTATTAGTTCCTCTTTTGTGAAATGTTTACATTTTTCCTGTTTACCTATTAAACTTAAGTGGTTTTACTATCACTTTCCATTAGTTCTTTATATAATAAATCTTAAAGTTTTGAGTGTGAAAAAAAGAACCATATGTAAATACTCATTTATTTATTTATTTCTAGAAAGAGTGTACAACAGAGAGGAAGTGGTCTCCCAAAGGAGAAAAGAACTTTGAACATGGGCAAAATAAAGTCTATTTAATGCTAATACACAGGCAAATAGTATTTTTATTTAATAGCATACTATTAAATACTAAATAGTATAATAGTATACTATTTAATAGTATATTTATTTATTTAGAAAATATATATTTTCATGGTAAATAAAATAAAACGTGTAGTTTACACATTATGCTCTGGTTTCTTCCAGTTGGGTGAAAGATGAGTTGAGTTGGAGTTGTCTGTAGTCATGGTTAATTTACTTTTTTTTTTCCAGCAGCACACTCTGAAACAGAAGGTGCTAAAGTCAACGAGCTATTTATATACAGTTATTTCCAAAGAACAGGTAGCCTAGAAAATTGTCTGAGTTGCAGCAAAAAAAGGAAATACCACAAAGGCTTATAAATGTAGGAATTACAATTTAATGAAAGCAATGGTCATAAAAAATGTTGTCAACTACGGATACCTGGCAAAGTTATTCTAAAGGCTATTAGAGAGAGAATAAAATGTATTTGAACCAACTTTCTATCTAATTGAATTTCTCTTCCTCTACCGAGGATAAATTTGGTTGTCTAACGGGAATTTAAGCTATATGCCATTGCTGAGGATACAGATTTCTCCAAAACCATGGTCTGCGCGGATGGAATGGGCTCTGCACAGCAGGTCTCTGACACACTCCTATCTCTTTAGAATATCTCTGCTGTGTAGCCCTAGGCTACTGAATGCCCAGGTAGTGTGGAAAAATGAGACAAATTTTGATTTTAGGAGAAAAGTTAGCTTCACCTTTCTCCAACACTTCTCTCTGCTTTTCTCCTGCTGAAATGTAATGACACTTTTCCCTGTCCCTAAGCAAACAAAAGTCACCATATATGCAATCCCCATTCGACACAGTGGTGAACTATGTGCTGTCTGTTGTTTGTCTCAGAAATAATTCCATAGCTTTTGACAAGTTTCTACCCTAAGGGATCTGGTTGAATTGTGCACATTAAATTTCTCTTCTGTGGATGTACGGCAGATGTACTGCGTTAGAGATTCATCATGCCCATTTTATGAAAGAGATATGGAGATGAAAGGTGTTTTTTTTCTGAAAAGGATAACATTGGAGGAGGAGCAGAAATGAGAGGTAACAGATAAGAGTATTACTTCAAAGTGTACACAAAGTGACTTCTTACCTTGCACATATACAGATTATAATAGAGAGATGTAGGGGCGCTTGGGGGGCTCAGTCAGTTGGGCATCTGACTTTGGCTCAGTTCATAACTTCATGGTTTATGAGTTCAAGCCCTGTGTCAGGACCTATGCTGACAGCTTTGAGCCTGGAGCCTGCTTTGGATTCTGTGTCTCCCTCTCTCTCTGCCCCTCCCCACTCATGCTTTCTCTCCCTCTCTCTCTCCTTAAGATATAAATAAACATTAAAAACATTAAAAAAAGAGAGAGAGAGAGGCAGGTGGTAAGTTTTGGCGAAGTTTCTTTCTTCTGCTATGGAGAATAGGACTGTTTCCTGTATGAGCACATAGATGTCTGGTTGCAAAATCAGATATAGATGGGGAGCAGAATCTGGTAACTGACCGAATATCTCTCTCATCATTTTTAATGACTCACAAATCTATTGGGAGTAGCTTGGGTTTGTAATGAGAACAATTTATCAGACTCCAGAAGATACGTCATATTTCAGACTGACATTTTCCTATATGGTGGTTTCTCTCACACAGCCCTAATGCTGGTGTGGGTTTTAAAAAGCCATTTGGGAAATTTTATTTAGAATTGTTCACATTATTTTTCTTGTAATATTACAGAACACTATTTGCTTAAGTCGAAAAGAAATAGCACCAAGCTGGCTTTTAGTAAAATCTTGGCTATTTGCTGTTGGAACTTGGGCATAGTTCTCATCTTCTTCCTGCCTTAGATTCTTAATATATGCATATATACATACACACACAAATATATATATATATATATATACACATATATACATACACATATACAAACATACATACATATGTGCGAACACACACACATATACAAACATGCGTTTGTGTGTATATGTGTGTGTATATATGTACATATTTGTATGTAGGTATACATACACACAAACATGACTACTGCTTTTGAAGGAAAGTTAGAAATATTGTTCTGCTAATTTTTGGTTCATTTTCATGACTAGCAGAGTTCCTGGTGTTATTAAAACATGATATACCAATTAGTAATAATAAAAGCAACTGTCATTTATTAAACATTTACTCTATACATTGTCTTGGACATGATCACAGCAAAGAAACCATTATTGAATAAATGACAGAATGAATGCCCTATGAACAAGTCATTTATTTGCATTCTATCAGTAAATCCTCATAAAAGCAAAAAAAAATCAAAACTATTCTAGGTAGACAGTAGTATCATGATGCCCATTTTAGAGATGAGAAAATTGAGGCTGAGAGACATTAAGTCCAGTGGCCTTGGATAACACAGCTAAAATATTATGGCACTAGAATCAGGACCCAGATTTGTCTCATTTAGATGAGGATAGGATGGTGAAATGGAGAGAAGGAATAAAAGTAAACAAATTTGTATAAGAACGGGAAACCAGCCGCAATAATAGTGCAGTAGGCATGGAGCACATGCAGCCTATGTTTTTCTTCCCAAATGGATCTCCTTTCTTATAAATTTTCCTTGACTGGCATTACGATGACTGACAGATAAGTCTATATAATGTCCAATTCACAACCGAAGTTAACGGTAGCTGTGAAAGTGATTTGTGGCGGCGTTTCACTTCAGAAATTATTACAAAGTAGAGCAAGCAATTTAATTACCTTCCAAGCTGACCCAACATCAAAAGTATCACTGCTTTATCTCTGTGCTCTAAGTGATAGACTGTCCATGATCTGTAAGGAGACACTTGGACATGACTCTCTAAGTGGAACGATGGGGCAACACCTTGGAGTGTGACATATAGCAGAGCAGGAATAACACTGGCTAAGACGGAATTCTGAAAAGTGGCCTGTTCAGTGTGTGTGACCATTATGCGTGTGTGTGTGTGTGCACGCCTGTGCTTTCCATATTACGCAATAATTCCTAAATCAAATAGTCAAGATATCCAGTCTGGGTATCTAATGCTAATGATGCTTAGATACCTAGAAGATTGATCTCAGGACTTGGGGGATGACAAAAGAATTTGAAGGAAATGACAGTACAACAATCTGGAAACAGTGACAACGTGATACTTTTTCCCAAATTACAAAGATTGTTAATAAAACATCTGTTTGCTGAATATGAGTTCATTTATCCTACTTCAAAGAGCTGTGACTTGGATACATATTTAAAAAATAATCAGACTGTTAATAATGATTTCTAATATTTCACTATGTAGGACTTGTGCCCTATTTTAAAGTTGGTAAAATCACAAGTTGTAAAGCATGGAAACTTCAGTCTTCAATGTTTTGGAAAAAGTTCCCGATTCCTTCTTTTGTATGTAGAGACTTTATTCTTATCATAAATGTAGATTTCATGCTTTTTATCTGGGCTAGCGCCTTTTCTTCTCTTTTTATTTCAATCCTTCGCCTCCATAACCTGACTCCCCCATTTAATCTACCCGACAGCAGGTTTCATTCATTGTCTTTTTGTTCACAGATATATCTCAAGTACCTAGAATGGTGGCTGGAATACAGTGGGCTCTTCAGTATTTGTAGAATGCATAAATAAATCTCAAAGTTTTACTTTTATTATCTTTTTAAGTTTTAATTTAAATTCCAATTAGTTAACATACAGTGTAATATTAGTTTCAAGTATAGAACACAGTGACTCAACACTTCCATACAACACCCAGTGCTCATCATAACAAGTGCACTCCTTAATCCCCATCACCTATTTCACCCATCCCCTCACCCACCTCCCTTCTGGTAACCAGTTGGGTCTCTATAGTCAAGAGTCTGTTTCTTGGCTTGCCTCTCTTTGTTCTTTCTCTTTGTTCATTTGTTTTGTTTCTTAAATTCCACACATGAATGAAATCATCTGGTATTTGTCTTTCTCTGATTTATTTCACTTAGACTTATACTCTCTAGCTCCATCCATGTTGTTGCAAATGGAAAGATTTCATTCTTTCTTTTTATGGCTGAGTAATATCCCATTGTGTGTATCACATCTTTTTTATTCATTTATACATTGAGGATATTTGCAACTGACATACCTCATAAAGAGTTAGTATCCCCTTAAAACTCAACACCCAAGAAGCACACAATTGAATTAAAAATGGGCAAAAGACATGAATAGACATTTTTCCAAAGAAGACATCCAGATGGTCAACAGACACATAAAAAGATGCTCAACATCACTCATCATCAGGGAAATACAAATCAAAACTTCAATGAAATATCACCTCACACCTGTCAGAATGGCTAAAATCAACAACACAAGAAACAACAGGTGTTGGAGAAGATGCGGAGAAAGGGGAACCCTCTTGCACTGTTGGTGGGGATGCAAACTGGTGCAGCCACTCTCGATTTTTACTTTCATATCTCAAATACTTGTGTTACATTAAAATTCCTTTATTTCCTGTTATCATTTTCCATTATTTTCTGCCAAATATTTCATGGTTCTTTCCTGAACATTTTCTCTTTCTTTGCACCATGTTATGTTTCAGTTGTCTTGGTTTCTGCTTGTGCTACTTTGTAGTTTTATGTTCTTAGCCTGTAAAGAGCTTCTAGGGCTTTCCCAACCTGAGCAGAATGCTGCTGCTGCTTGTCAAACCATGTCCTGGTTTCTTAGAGGACCATCAGAGTTTGTGTTTGTAGGTGGCACCAGATCCTCAGTTCTCAGTGAGGGGCTCCAGTCTGATCTTTTTTTTTTTTTTTGTATCAGGAATCCCAATTAAAGTAACATTTCTGAATCTGGGAGATGATATTTGAAAGTTGCTAACAGTGTTCTGATCCTAATGTGGAAGGCACCCTTTACCCTTTAAAATAGACAACTTTTAGTTGAAGAAAAATAATCAAAATTTCTCTTAAGTTTCAAGAAAAAAAATCTATTGTTTTTGGAGAAATTATGATCAAAACAAGTGAGCAAAGTGTCCTGCTGTAAGCACAGCAGTAAATTGGGTGACCTTTAGCAGATTTGTGTGTTTACAGCAAGATAAAATATTACTTATTTCTTCTAAATATCGATTTTGACTGAATTCTCCCTGAAAACAATTCTTTGTATTTTGGAGAGGTATTTATCTTTTTATCCAATGATTTTCTCACAAGTGATAGTATGGCCACATTTCCCCAGGAAGGATGTATATGCCTGGTGTGCTTTGTGTCTCCCGCTGTAGAAAACACTGTGAAAGAAACATATAGGGTTTACACAGGCATCCTGGTCTGCAATGCTACTGCCCTGCCCATGGCCTTATATCAGCATAAATAAGCCATCTTGGCCCATGCAGTCTTGTGATGAGTCAGTTTAAGGCAGGTAGGTCGGTCCATACTCATGTGCAGGTGAGTAAACGGTATACTTCCACTACCAGTTACTGGGTTGAAGAACAAGCGATTGAAACTTTTATCTTCTCTCAGCGGTCAAAACACAGTTGTGGGACCAGGATTCTGATGTACAGAAATGCCTTATAAGTCTGTCTGTCTATCTATCATCTATCTATCTATCTATCTATCTATCTATCTATCTATCTATCATCTATCTATCTATTTATATATCTATCTATCTGCTGGAGTCCAGCTCTGGAGAGTCCAGGAGTCCCCAAAGGATGGACGGTCGGTGAAAGGAATGAGAAAGCCACGAGATGTAGTCTGATCACCAAGTGGGGACCTCTGGCAAGCCTGGCATCTCTGCTTTGCTGGTCTCAGTGTCTTTATTTAAAAGTAGTAAATGACATCACAGCAATGAGTGAGTGACATTCCATCAGTAAGCATAGCTTGACATCTTTAACAACAATGTGTTTTTGTCAGCAATGCTGGGATTTCCTCAGTCTTGCAGGTTGTTGTAATCATTCTTTTGCAGACCATAAAGGAAACAATTCTTAGCTATTTGTGATTCTGCTCCCAAATTAATTAACATATGCTGTCTTTGAAGTAGGATTAGGTAAATTTGTGGTAGGGGGAGAGAACAGGATGTTTAGGAAGCAAGGGGTCTCAGTAAACAGAGGGCACATACATTATCATCTTAATACCTATGTTAATCATCTATAGAAAAGTTAAGATTCTTCTGTCTAGCTTCCTAAACTACAATGAGGGATGTGTAACTCTCCTGGTAAGGATGTAATTCCTAAGGATTGTCTAAATTCCTTTTCTTATGAATGAGTGAATTTACATAATAGGAGCCTAACATTTACACAAGTCACACCAATATCCAGCCAGATCATAACCGCTATCAATCTGTGCAACCCATCCCCAAGATGCAACTTTAAGATTATTTCTGGCCAGGCTACTCTCATTCAGATATAATCCATCAAAGCATCATGCTCCAGGTCCTTCCTTTTTATTTAAATGCCATAAAACAAAAGAGCATTACATTCCTTGGGGCCAACGAGAGCAGCTCAAGAAATCCAAGCCTGAAAAATTATTTAGAAGGCGGTAAGACTGGGCACCATTTGATTGGCAGGAGCCTTGCAACATCTGCCATTCCACACAGGGAGGAGGCTCAACCTGTGTGCTCAAGATGGCTCCCAACATCCATCCATCCGTCTGTCTGTCTGTCTATCTATCTATCTATCTATCTATCTATCTATCTATCAATCATCTATCTAATTTTGGCATTGAGTTAGACCATCATGGAGGGGCTGTTAAGAATAGCATTTCTTTAAGTGCAAATGAGCCACCTACTGTGTCAAACTTTTATTAGCCACATGGCTCCCCTAAAGGGACATCTGGGGGACCATTTCCCAGGGATCAAAAAGTCCTCCTGTGTATGGAGTTGGCTTTTATTGAAGTACCTCCGCTAGCGATGATAGATAGGGTCAAAGCAAAACTTCAACTTTCAAATTCCAGTCTTGCCACCAAGATCGGTGAGTGTGTGCAGAATACCTGGCCTCATTTGCTTTGTTCCTGTTTTGCTCTCTCTTGCATATTTCTCTTTCTACCCCTTTCCTTTCTCACAGTTCACTTTCCTCTTTCTATTGTTTTCCTTTATCTCCTTCCCCTTCCTCCCATCCCCTTTCCTTCTGTGTTTGTGTCTTCTCAGAAGACAAAATTAGATGTGCAAGAAATGTATTAGGAGAAAGGGCTTTGAAGAATAAAGTGGAAAAGGAGAAGAATTAGTAGGAAAACCTTCAGAAAGCTGCACCAGGATAGAGGGAAAGGAGGAGGAGCAGATGACAGGGAGAAGCCTCAGACTATAGTAATTGTCTGAGAAAGTCTTGGCCAGACTAACAGAGAGCCTAGAGCAAATCTCCCCAGTAGAGGAGCCTCAGGTGAGATGGGAATGGGCCGGCTGTCACATTCCCACCTTAATCACTGGCTGGGGGTGGCCAAGAGAGCTCAGCCTGTGTGGATGATACCGCACATCCAGAAGCGAGGCAGTTGGAGCCTATTAACCAGCTGCCCTCCTTGCAACAAGTTCTCACTCTTTTTTAAAAAAAAATATTTATTTATTTTTGAGAGAGTGAGTAGAGGAGGGGCAGACAGAAAGGGAGACAGTGAATCTCAAACAGGTTCTGCCTTATCAGGGCAGGGCCTGACCTAGGGCTTGAACTCATGAAACCTGAGCTCATGACCTGGGAAATCAAGAGTTGGACGCTCATGACCTGAGTGGAAGTCAAGACTTGGACACTTAATGCACTGAGCCACCCAGGAGTTCTCTTGAAAGGAAGCCTTAGCACAGTGTTGTGACTACCGTGCCATCCTGCCTCCCTCCTTGCTTCCCTCCCTCCTTCTTTCTCCTTACTCCTCTTGATTAAACCCTAGGCAGGTTTCTTCCTGACTCAGGGCCCCTGACCTCCCTTTTCTTAGAGCACTTACTTTAGAAATCTCGTAATTGTAAACTGGTTCTTTGCCCCTATGAGATGTATTTTTTTAAAGCTACTTTCTAGTTTTATAAGCCAGGAATGCTTTTTTAAAAGACCTTGGAACCATTCCTTGGAAATGCAATCATGCCCTTATCTCTCTGTCTCTGTGAGATGATAGGGGCCAAACTTCAGTGGACCTTGCTCCAAACTGTGTAAGTACATCCTGTTATAAAAACAAGAGACTACGCACTTTTCTTTTGGGTAAAGCCAATTAGAAGACTATTATTCCCCCAGGGCAGTGCTTCAAATCACTCCAGCCCTTGTGACCTTCAATGAGGTCACACCACTTGGCTTCTCTTGGTCCTATTGCAGTAACCTTGAATAGAGTTTGCCTGTGTGTTTAACTTAGACACAGCTTCTGCTATGATAGTTCCTTCCTTCCTTTCTTCCATCCCTTTTTTCCTTCCACTAAATATTTTTGAGTGCCAACTGTGTGCCAGAAATAAGGTTAGCACAAGGTATATTGGTGGAAAAGATAGTTGTAGTCATGTTCCTTAGGGTAGACAGAAAATAAGTAAAATATGAAAATAAGAAAATGAGTAAACAAATAAATGCAAATTTCAGAATGTAAATTTCCTTTATAAAAGGAAACCAAGTTTGCGGTGTGAAAATGAGAGGCGGGCCTACTTTGCAAAAAATATTCTGGGAACTCAGAGGCATGGCCTTTTTTCAGGTTAGAGTCCATATTTTGGGGTGTAGCAGTTTGTTAATATATCCCATACAGCATCATCTGCAGTCATGATTCTAGCTCTACAAATATCACCTCTCTCAACCATAAAATGAAGATAATAGTAATAATTGTTTCAGGGAATTATTTGGAGTATTCAGTGAGATAATGCATCAAACACTTGGTGTACTGCCTGGGTACCATAAACATTTGATAATATTGCTGAGAGTGAACTAGTTTGCAAAGACAGTATTTAAGCAGGAGATAGTGCATGACTTTCCAATTTCTTTAATACCAGAACATAAAAAAAATACAAAACAAACAAAAACTCCTTTTAAATATTTCTTGTATCACAGTCTGGGGGATTTTGGCCTATACTTTTCATTTGGGCACTAATTAGTGTGCTGCCCAGAATTATGATTTAACAGCTTATCATTTAGATGTCTTGCTTCTCTTATGAAAGTATAGTTTCTTTGAAGGCACTGATGATCACTTATGTGCTTTCTGTGTTCCAACAGCACTTATATATACCCATAGAAGGTAGGCAATAAAAGTTTATAGAATTGAAATTCACAGTAATAGTGAAAAGATAGTTATTGGTGTGAGTTACTAATTAAGAATTCTTTCTGTTCTTATAAATGTTATTCTCTCTTTGAAAGAAAGCAATGTGGTCTTAGAATTGTTGGTTGAAATTAATTCTAGGAAACAGACTTTTTTCTTTTTTATAATAAAGGATTGACATTAAGGATTTAAATAAAACACAAAGAGCTTGAGAATTAATTAAGAACATTTTTCATATTCTAAAAATCCATATTACAAAATGTTTCATACTGGTGCAGGGTTACATGGAACACAGAATAGAGACATTTATTCTATTAGATAATTTCACATTTCTTTGTCTAATGTGGTTCTAATTCTTCTTCATTCTGGGATATGAAATCCTGGGCTCTTTATTGTCTTACTTCTAAACACAGATATTGATTTAATTAAGCTCTTCCAAACAATATTCTGCATTTTTGCTTCTTGGTTTTCTGCTGGAAGTTGCATTCTGGGGAACAATTTTCCTCTGGTTAGGGCAATATAGAGAGCAGGGGCTGTAGAATAAGATTCGCTTGGGTTAGAGTCCCAGCAATTTGTCCTTGAATGAATTGCCCACCTCCCATGGTCATCTATAAAATGGGAACAGTAGTAGTTTCAACCTCATGGGGTTGGTGTGAGGGTTAGCAGGCTACATGTGTAAAGTAACAGTGGATTACTCATGTACAACACCCAGCTTACAGGAAACACTGTAGACACACTGCAGTTCCATTACTTTCCTATTATAGATGGCACCGTTCACAGTCAATTTGCTTTCTGTCCTATCTTGTCATAAACATATTTTATTGCATTAATTTTTCTTAAATATAAACTTGGTCCTGTGTATTTGTACACTTTGAATCTAGGATCAATGTGGTAGCAAAATTAATGCATTGTCTGTGACCTGTCTTTTTATAATTAAAAAGACCAGTTTGATTTAATTCATACATTTTTCATGTATTTCAAGACATTGTTGTGCCCTTCCCCCAGGCACCCGGGTAGTAAGACTTTTAATTAGCCATCCTTCAGTAACGTGCTCTGATGAGTAATATCTTATTGTCTACTGGAAACTGACCCTCACAGCTCCTTCAATGGGAGAGTGAGATGCAGATCCAGTCTCTTGTCAGCATCTGTCATCATCAATTGTCTATTAATTTTATTGCCCTTTTTTTGGGAGCCAATTCCTTCTAGGCCATCTGACCTCTTACTTCGTGGTTGTCTTCCTTATTAAAGACTGATTTTTCAAGGCGCCTGGATGGCTTAGTCAGTTAAGCATCCAACTTCTGCTCAGGTCATGATCTCATGGTCCATGACTTTGAGCCCTGTGTCGGGTTCTGTTCTGATACCTCGGAGCCTAGAACCTGCTTCAGATTCTGTGTCTCCCTCTATCTCTTCCCCTCCCCTGCTCATGCTCTTTCTCTCTCTGTCTCAAAAATAAATAAACATTAAAAAGTAAAAGACTATTTTTCCCATATCTTTTCTAAAAACATTAGTCCTACAAAGGCTCTGAAGAAAAAGAATGACGTGGTAAAATGTTTGGAAAATGTTATTTCTATGTTATCCTTCAGAAAATTTGTTTTAACAGAAACGGTGTGATGTATATGTGTGTAAACTGATTTTAATCCAACCTCGAGAGGTTGTTAGCGAGCATCAACATTCTCTGGTCAGGAAGCCACACTCCAGTGGAGGTCTGACAAATTAGCACAAAATGTATTAGAAATAAGTTTTCATTCATGAATTCAAAAATTTCCCAAGCCCAACTGGTCCTTCACAACAGTGCTCAAAATTAAGAGACTTAGTTCTGTGCACTCCTACTTCATAAAGATCTCTGCCGACAGATCCAATGTGATGGTTGCTACAGCCATGATAACTCATTTGGTCAGCTTGCAAATAAATGTCTGCGTTTGGCAGAATTTTGTCTCAAACTTGCATTTCTTATAATGTTCCTCTTCGTATTAAGGTAGCAAAGAAGGAATGTGCATATCCCACTTACCTCCCATAGCTGAATTTTATCAAAAGAACCCTAAAAAGTTTTAAAGAGCCAGAGTGACATAGCTTAGTTAACGATAGTTGCAAAATACATTCCTCCATTGGGAATTCATAATGTATATGAGACTCTCTCAGTTAAAAAAAAATTGTTTAAATTTGTTTCTTGGTTAAATTTTTCTTTCAAATCTTATTTTAGCATGGATTTCTTTTTTTTTCCTCAGTAAATGTCTATTTACATCTTGAGTGACAGTGCGGTACCAATGATCAAAATTTGGAATATGTTATTTTAAGCCTATCTTCTCTTCTGCTTTTCATCAAAATTCGCTAGTATCATAGTCTTTTTCTTTCTTTCTGAAATCATTCACTCTAAGGGAATCCAACTGCCATGTCCTGAAGAAACAGTCCTGTGGAAAGGTTCATATAGCAAGGAATGGAGACTTCCCACAACACCCATGTGGGTCAGCTGGCTCAGAAGTGGGTTTTCCAGCCCCAGTCAAGCCTTCATTAACTGCAGCCCAGCTGACATCTTGACTGCAACTCATGAGTGACCCTGAGCCAGAACTGCCCTGCATAACCTCTCTCAAATCCCCAACTCACAATATACCTGTTATTTAATCCACTAAATCTGAAGTAATTTCTTATGCAGCAATAGATAACTAATACAGATTTCAATGGTTTTAATAAAGCATCAGATAAAAAATTATTTCCAAGAGTTCTAAGGATAGAAAATGACTCTATTTTGCCTCCTAGGAATATTTTCTTTTTAGCGATGGCACACTCTGTAAAACTGGGTGACGAAAAGAGAATTTTCAGACTGGAGAAGTTTTGAGTCCACAAAGCATGTCATAAAGATGGCTGGTTAGTCTGTTCTCCACAAAGCCTTCCCTGCTAATTCCCATGAATTCCCGCTCTCTTCTCTTCTCTCCTCTGACTCAAGTATACACCATTCCTTCCAGCCTTCTTTGTCCCAATTCCTAATGGAAATATTATCAAATAATACTACAAATAATTTTCATGTCTTTGAACAACTCAAAATGAAAAGGAAAGAATAAATGGTGGGTAAATGTATTTTTGTGGCCTCAAATGGAAGAAATACTACCAATCTGATGTGGTAGAATCAAAGACAGGTGTGTGTGGGGGATTGGGAGAAAGGGTGGAAATTATTAACCTCCTCCATTACCTCCTCCAAGTCACTTCAATGACACATACCATCCTTGTAATACATGTACGTATACATACATGTGTAATACATATACATCCTATATGCACTTCTTATCCAAATGAAGCCTCAAAACAAATTTTCTAGCCCCTATTCCAAAAGGAATTGCCACTCCTAACCCCTTAGCTGTGGAAATTCCATGCTGTTAACCATGATGATATTTATTATTTAAAGGCATTCCTAAAGTCAGCTCAAGTGTTAGAATACTTATAAATAAGTTAACAGGATCCTCAGCCTCTGATAGTCATTAATATTTTGGCCAACTCAGTTGCTGGGTCAATGGTAAGTTTAATTTTCTTTGATCAATTAAATTGACTACTGCAAGCATCATCCCCCCAAGTTTGGCAGTAAAATATGATTTAAAATAATTAATGTATAAGGATGGCTTCTTTCCAGGGAACTTTACTGATCTGAAGCTCTTTGGAAGTTTTGCTACTGATTATGAATTAATTGGCATCCAACCTTGAGTTATACAGAATCAAATAAAATATATTAATTATGTACTTATGACATAATTTATAGCAAAGCCATCATCACTGAATGTTTCTTTAATTATGATATAAAACCCAAATGCTAGGCTAAGTCAGTAAATGATACCTTTTAAGAAGAGCTATAGTTTCTGTTGGCTATTTACCTGGATTTTTTCCCTAAATAATTTTCATAGGAGTTGAAAATTTTTACTTTGATGTTAATTACTACATGCTGAATCTTCTCATTAATAAGTTTTCAGGCAATTAATTCTATCACAAATGGAAAGTATTGACCGAATTAAAGGCCATTTCCAGAATTAGACTATGGTAATTAATTTCCTGGTTTCTATGTTAATAAGTTTCACATATTGTTTGGCAGACATTGATTGGAGTCTACATCAGCCATGCAAATTAACACAGGTCTATTGGCCTCCTTGTTGGAAAAGGTAAGGCTAGGCTTTGAAAGGAAGCAGACAGGAGGTAAAATCAGAGCCAGCTACACGGTCAAGGAGGCTATATTTTCTCATTCCCAAAGATATGTTATTACTAAAGACTGTCCCAATCCTTTCCAGGTCTCCACAAATTCAGAATGTTTTCTTGGCTGCCCTGGATTAAACCAATGATACTCACATATCTAGTTTAATTACAAGGTGTGTAATATTAAGCATGGGAAGATTTTTATGCCTTGGGAAATTTTCGTACTCTGCTATAGAAAAGTTATTGCTATTAGAATAAAATATAATATTAAACCATTCGAGTTACATTTTATAAAGCATAAAATGTGAATTTATTTTTAAATTGTATTTACTAACATAGGCACTCTTGTATAATAATTTTTTCAGGCATTTTTGTATTTTTGCCAAATGAAGATTCGCAATATTTGTTTAGTTCCTTAAAAGTGGTTTGTAAATCACGGTTGTAATTTTTTTCATGTATGGAGTATTTCAAACAGATGATAAAATCCAGAGAATAGTATAACAGATAATACTGTGTATTCCATTTGGATTTAATAGATATAAACATTTTCATCTTTCTACTTCTAACCTTCGTTTAAAAATAATAAAAATAAGGGTGGCTGGGTGGCTCAGTTGGTTAAGCCTCCAACTTCAGTTCAGGTCATGATCTCATGGTACATGGGTTTAAGCCTGTGTGGGACTCTCTGCTGACAGCTCAGAGCCTGAGCCTGCTTCAGATTCTGTGTCTCTCTCTTCCTCTCTCTCTCTCTGCCCCTCCCCTTCTTGTGGTCTCTCTCTCTTAAAGATAAACATTAAAATAATAATAATATTTAAAGATACAGTTAAAAGTAACCATCATTCTTTCTGTACTTCTTTTCTTTCTTTTCCTAGAGATTTCAGTACCCTGAAGTTGGTACAAAATTTTTACAAATTTTTTAACATTCTTCCTAATTGATATGTACAACTGTTAGGTTTTTCACATATTTGACTTTAAAATGTACTCATATTACACACTAGCTTTATATATGCATTTAAAAGTCTGTTACAGGGGCACCCGAGTGGTTCAGTTGGTTGGGCATCTGACTTCGGCTCAGGTCATGATCTCACAGTTCATGAATTCAAGCCCCGCATCAGTTTCTGTGCTGACAGCTCAGAGCCTGGAACCTGCTTCAGATTCTGTGTCTCCCTCTCACTCTGTTTCTCCCCTGCTCATGCTGAGTCTCTCTCTTTTTCAAAACTAAAAATAAACATTAAAAAAATAAATAAATAAAAGTTGGTTACATGACATAGGCTTAAATATATGTGTCTCTTTGTATATATATGTATATGCACATGTATATGCATATAAACATAGGATTAAGCGTATATGTATGTGTCTGTCTATGTATCTATTTGTCATCTATCTTTCTAGTCCTATGTTCTATGTCTTAGAGCAAACTTTGAGAGTGTTGCCAATCCAATGAGTATCACATCGTCTAAGTTTGTATTTTCAATAATGAATTTTAGCATTTTTTCAAATGTTTATTGAGTGTTAATTTTGTTCATCTGTGAACTGATTGTTAATTTCTCTTTATCCATTTTCTATGGAATTATTTTTATCAATGATATTATAGCTTTATATATTCTAACTGCTAAATTTTTGTTGATCTCATACAATGCAAATCCATTTCCAGTTCTGTGGCTTGTATTTTAACTTTGTATTTTTTTAATTAAAAAAGATTCAAATTTGAATATACTTAGAATTATATTTGTTTTGCTTTATAGTTTGTGCTCTTTGTACCTTGTTTAATGACTTATTCCTTACCCCAAAGTCATATATTCTTCTACATGTACTTGCAAGAGTGTTTAAATTTTCACTTTCCCTGTTTAGGTCTTCCATTTTTCTGGAATTTATTTTTGTATATGGTGTGAAGTTTGGATCCAATATAATCATTTTCCGTATAGATGGCCAATTGTTCCAGCACTATTGATTGAACTATGCATTCTTCTCCTATTAACAGATAACACATTTCTATCAACTACCCCATTCCCATACAGGTGGTTCATTTTTAGCCACTCTATTCTTTCACATATCTAACTGTCTCCTGTAGGGATACCATGCTGATTTAATGATCATATACTTATAATGTGTCTTGATATTTGAGAAAGTTTATATCCCTTCTTATTCAAAATTGACTTGGTTGTTCCTATCACTTTACTGTAGCATGATTACCTTTTCAAATTCTGTTAAAAATTGGAACTTAGGCTCATTGTATTAAATTTACAGTCTGATGTTGAGGAGGAAAGGCCATTGTTACAATATTAGGTCTTCCTATTCGTGACGACAGTATATCTTTCATTTATCTATGCATTCTTTTATGCACTTGGAGTGTTTTAATTTCATCTATTACATTTTTTGCTAGGTTCATTCTTCAGATCTTTGTAGGTCTTATTGCTATCACTTTGGATACATTTTTTTAAGCTACATTTTGTAATTAGTTATTACTGGTAAGTGAGGATGTTATTAACCATTGCATATTGATGTTGTATTCAGCAATCTCGCTCAACGTTCTTATTATTTTTAAGAATTTTTCTTTGGAGATCTTTTGGTTTTCTACATAAGCAATAATCACATCTGCAAATAACACCAATTTCCTTTCTTGATTTTCAGTTTTAGCTTAGGTATAGGTAAGGTATTAAATATACTTCATTAGTAAGATCAGGGTTTGGGAAATTGAGAGGACAATACTTACTGAAATTTTAATGCTGAAAGCCATCCATCCACCCTCTATTATTCACCCTCTATTATTAAGCCTCTTCCCCATCATCTTTTAAGTTAGGCATTTTTATATCAAATATTATTTTACAGTACTTAAAATTTTTTTTAATGATTATTTTTGAGAGAGAGAGCAGGAGCAGGGAAGGGACAGAGAGAGAGGGAGACACAGAATCTGAAGCAGGCTCCAGGCTTCAAGCTGTCAGCATAGTGCCCTTTCGGGGCTCAAACTCACAGACTGTGAGATCATGACCTGAGCTGAGGTTGGAGGCTTAAACTACTGAGCCACCCAGATGCCTCAACAGTACTCTTTTTTAAATAAAGATATACTAGGTTACCAATGAGACTCAGTAGCAGTGTGTCAAAGATCCACCTTACTTTTCAGAAGAACTCCATTCATTTCAGGCTGTGCACACGCTGAATGTGATTGCTAGGGGTTGGGAGGTGGGATTTGAGTATCTCTCTGTAGCATCAAGGATCTCGTCCAGACCAGACTGTGATTCACTTTTTTTATGTCCTAAAACAAAGTAGAAATTTGCTAATGTTTTGTAAAATTGCCCAAATATCTTCCTTTGTCTATCAAGCCTTGAAATGTCACTGCTACAAACTCATTCCTGTGTGATTTAGGGTTTATTAGTTTTAATAGCCTTGCCAGAAAAAGTAAACACCCTTAGTATGTTGTTATTTTAATTTACCATCCCTACCCACAAAGCATACCTCATACCTGCTTCTTATTCTATCCTAGTACTGGTACAGAACATTTGGTAAATTATGCCTAAGTTTTCTCATCTATTTAATTGGTATAATTAAAAAACTTTATAGTGTTGTGAAAATTCAATGAAAGCATATAAAATTTTAGGACAGTGCCCAGTCTACAGTAAGCAATAAGTAATTAGTACTTTTATTAACAAGTGATCATTATCATTGACCTCAAATGCTTAGGGAGAAAATAATTACTGATTCTACATTTGCCTTTTCATTTACATCTAGTACAATACACTATCAAGACAAGTAATTTTCCTATAAAATAAGAATGAAATAGCACTTTGTACAAATAAGAATAATAAATAAAATAAATAAACATACACATATGTTATCAACTACTTTTTAAAGGTTATATTTAAAAGTATTTATGTAAAATAATGGATTTCCATCTATAACTCATTAGCTTAAATCAGAACAGTTCTTCTGAAAAGAACAACTGCTGGATAAATTTTAAAAATATATATTTGAAGAAATTAGAGTGCTATCAAGACAGCCCAGTGCTAAAGAACCGAAGATTTTGGAGAGAAGAGAAAAGTAATGAAATGAGTCTGACATTTAACACTAATTTACTCTGTAAGGATTTTGCCTATTTTTAAGTGTCAAGTCTGAGAGAATGAGAAAATAAGCAGAAGGGGCAGGTAAAGGTCTAAGAATCTGAGCAGAGTTTTCAGCATTTTTATAAGGCTAAAAAAACAAAATTCAATTCAGGACTGAAAAGGCAACCAGTACTTACAGCAAGAGAAAATTCCAAAGAGAAAGAATATAATGAAAAATGAGCCCCACATTTGGACTGCTTTTTCTATGCAGGTATTTTTTTATTTTAAGAAGAGCAGAGCAAATGTCAAGAACTTAAGCAGAAAGCAGAATCTAGGGATGCCTGGGTAACTCATTGGATTAAGCATCTGACTCTTGGTTTCGGCATAAGTCATGATCCCACGGTTCATAAGTTTGAGCGCCATATCACTCTCTGCACTGATGGTGCAGAGCCTGCTTGGGATTCTCTCTCTCCCTCTCTCTTTTCCTCTCCTCTCCCTCTCTCTCTGCCCCTCCCCTGCTCATGCTCTATTTCCCTCCCTCCCTCTCTCTCTCAAAATAAATAAATAAACTTAAAAAAAAAAAGAAAGCAGAATCTAAGCAGGTGAGAAGCTGAACTAAAATTTTAGAAGTTTCACAAGGATTGGAGAAACTAAATTTATAGTTTAATATACACTAAGGAAAACAGACACTTGTAGTCATCCTAAACTTTCAAGTGAGATGCTGAATAACTAAATTATATGACTACAAACAAACCAAGGATAAGTCCTCATAAAGACTAAAACCACAGTATGAAATCATTTCAATTTGAGGTTGAAAGGGTCTGCTCCTACCTTTGAGGTTCTCCTGAAGCAACAGAAAATCCTCATTAGAGGAAAATAATGCCACCCAAATCCTTAAAAATTTTTCATATGTCCAACAGATAGTAAAAAACTACATGATGGGAGATAGGACCAAGAGAACAAACATATACTAGGAAGAGACTCACAGATATATATACACAAAGTTACATATACAGATTAATCTACTCAATAAAATAAACGTCTAGAAGAATTTCAAGAGAGAACAGAATAATCTATGAAAATATCAAATGTAAATTCTAGAGCTTAAAAATATAATAATACCTTAGGAGAAGTTTTACAACAGATCAGAGGAGCTAAAGGGAGTACTAGTGACCTACCTACAAAATATTTGAGAAGAAAAAGAATAGGCTGAAGTATGAAGTAAAAAGAGGAAGAAAATTCAGACTAATGAGTAGGAGGCAAATGGGACACGGTAAAAATGGCTTAGCTATGTATAACTTGAGTCCAAGAAGAAGCAAGAGAGAAAAGTGATAGTAGCATATTTTAGATGATGACCAAAAATTTGTTTTAATTAAATAAAATCCGAATTCACAGAATTGAGACATATATAAATTGGAAGCAGGGTAAATATTTAAGAAAACATTTCTAGGCATGCCATAATAAACATTTTTAGATAATTTGATACATATTTGTAGTTTGTCACATTCAGCATCTATTTTTCCAAAAATGCATGATGAAAGGTCTTCTATTCCTAAACTAGATATGTTTCATTTGTAGTTTATTTGAAATAGACATTACTAAGTTTGGAAGTAATCTTAGTTGTTATGCAATTAAATCTGTTCAGTGTATCAATGACGACACTGAAA
The DNA here is from genome assembly GCA_030068075.1 of Paguma larvata. Taxonomy (NCBI): domain Eukaryota; kingdom Metazoa; phylum Chordata; class Mammalia; order Carnivora; family Viverridae; genus Paguma; species Paguma larvata. The sequence continues at coordinate 166,194,603 of CM057823.1, forward strand.
TCCAGAAAACTTGTGAGGCTTATCTAAAAGTATTTCATCATGGAAAGCAATATTTTTAAAATAGAAATTTTTGTAAGTATTGAAAATAATGCAATATTAAAAGAATATTTAGGGGCACCTGGGTGGCTCAGTCGGTTGAGCATCTGACTTCAGCTCAGGTCATGATCTCGCGGTCTGTGAGTTCGAGCCCCGCGTCGGGCTCTGTGCTGACAGCTCAGAGCCTGGAGCCTGCTTCGGATTCTGTGTCTCCCTCTCTCTCTGCCCCTCCCCTTCTCATGCTGTGTCTCTCTGTCTCTCAAAAATAAACGTTAAAAAGAAATTTAAAAAAAAAAGAATATTTAAAATTTTAATTCAAGTCCTAGTTGTCACAGAAACCATTTTTGTTTACCAAAATATCCATTCCAATCTTCATACCAAAAGGACTCTGATTTTCGTGTGTGTTCAACTGTTGGGAGACAATTGTCCATGAATATGTGTCAATGTCTACATGATTAGAAGCTTCTGAGTAGTAACTGACAAGGTTTGTTAAAGGATGCTCAAAGAGCTTATATGTCTTGAAAGCTAGAAATAGTTTATCTCCTAGGACAGATTTAGAGATAAATCTTTTCAGAGATAATCACTTACATTCCAGGGTATGAAACCTGGAGAGATTTACCCCATCTCTCCCCTCCCCACAGAATATGTGTTTATATTCTAGAGTAAAAGTCTATTTCTCTTTGGAGGAGAAGACTGGCAATTTTCCAGAATTCTCTACATAAACTCTGAGCTTCATGATTTTGGTGTTCCTCTCCTGTGATGTAAAGGCACTGCGTATTCAGATATTATCTTAATTCTTAGTCATATTGTCTTGTAAGGAATTGGGTCCTGGGAACTGAGACAGTGTGTGAGTAATAATGGTCTGAAATTATAATACAGAAATCTTATAGCTCCTATCAGTACTTATATATACTACTTTGGCAAGATAATTCGATAGCTTGTAAATATGGTAAATTTTTCATTTTAACTTAACAGTGTCAATGCCCAACTAAAATAATGTATTTCCTAGCCTCCCTTGTGCTTAAAAGTAACGAAATGACTAAATTCTACACATTGATATAAAAGCAAATATCGATGTTTCAGGCTTTAAAAACCTGGCCCAAATTTTTTTTTGAGCAAAAGAACACCCAGATTTGGAATCTCAGATGCTATATGTACCCCAAGTATTATTTTGAAATGTATCTAATTTGGGGGGCACCTAGGTGGCTCAGTCAGTTGAGCGTCCAACTTTGCTCAGGTCATGATTTCCTGATTCGTGAGTTTGAGCACCGCATTGGGCTCACTGCTGTAGGCTTAGAGCCCACTTCAGATCCTCTGTCCCCCTCTCTCTCTGCCCCTCTCCAGCTTGCACTCTCTCTCTCTGTCAAAAATAAATAGAACATTAAAATGTATCTAATTTTTGTTATAGAACTTGAGAATTTGACAAAAAGTTCTTGTAAACTTAAAACTCAGTGTGAAAATGATCCATCAAATCACTGATCCTGAAGTAAGATACACTGTCTAAAGGTTCAATAAAGTGCCATTACCAACAATAAGTGAGGAATCATATGGTACATTGGCCTTTGGGAGGATACTCTAATCAACAGATGAAGTAATGGGGCTCAGCAGGTGCTTAGAAAACCAAAATTTCAGCGTGGTGCATCATTATACAGAAGTTAAGATGCAAATCAAGTTAGATTCTTTCAATGCCCATTTCAACTGATACTAAATATGTATCCCAAAGGAGAAATTTCAGCTAACTAGAAGTTACATATTCTGAAATCCTGTCTTGCTTTTACTTAATTACTTTTTTTTTACTTCTTTAATTGATATAACCTTGAACAGAATGCAAAAATATTGTTTACCTGTATGGTACATCCCTATATGTTCAAGATTAGTGATTGTCTCTTTATTCCCCAGTGTCCAGAAACAATCCTCATTGTATTCTTTTCTTAATCACCTAACTAGTTTTCACAGCTTTTGATGTATCATCAATTTTGAGATTCTTCTAAATTTAGAAAACAAGTTTAACCATAACTTGGGGTTGATGAGATTCTTTTCACTTAGTTTCTAGAAGCATGACTACTGAAGCAAATAAAGTACTATCTCATTTGCTTCTAAAAAGAGATAGGAAATAAGTGGAAAGTAGATTGACTATTTTGCTTCCTCAAAAATATACTCTCTTGGGGTAATCATTGTGCTGTCTGTGAGCCTTATCTGACATTGATGTTCTTTATGCATCATTTAATTGTTTCATGTTTAATTGCATTACAGCAAAGCCAACATCTGTGGCAATGAAGATATAAAGGATATTTGTAAACTCAGAAAAGTGGAGTGGAGTCACAGAGCAGACCTCCCCCTGAAAGAAATTTTCCATGGAATAGACTAACTATCTAGATTACATTAAAGACAGAGGAGGTCATAAAAAAACAAAAGCCAGGAAATTAGTAAAAGACAGAGAATTTTAGAACCAACAGTAGATATTAATTGATTGACAGCACAAAGCATTCATTTCCTTTGTTTTAGAATAAGAAGAGGTTTTAAATTTTATCCTCACGTCTCCTATTGTATGTTGGATATACTATTAATAAGGTACCACAAAAATATCAGGTAATAAAATGCAATAAAATGGACAACTTATTGATGTTCATTCTTGGGGGTTACAGTGGTTTAATTTCTCCTTCATGAAATGAGTAATTCATTTTTAGATGACCTACATATGGCAATTCTGAAGCTAATATGTGCATTTTCACTGGGTGGAAATAATTTTTATTAAAATATACAGAAAAGAAATATTTGATATGTAGTAGAAAGATAATGTAGTTTTGATAAATGGAAAAAATAAATTCATAATTGTCTTAGAGACTAGCATGGGGTATGTATGTAAAGAATATACTAGACCAAGATAATGAATTTGAAAAGAAGCATGAAACCCTGAAAGTCAAATTCTGATTATCCATATTTTTACAAGGACAAGAGATCTTATGAAAATTCTTTTTAAATAGCTGGTGGTACCCCCAGGGAAATGATTTAAGGATACATAAGTGATTAAACTCTCTTAGTCTCTTAGACAAAGTTATCATTTCAGTGGGCCTAACAAATAGGATCTTATATGAACACACTTCCATCGGTGGCTCTTAAAAGTTATTATTGCATTTTTTAACACCTAGATTTCTATAATATCAAGAAACCAATTTATTTTGAAGTATCACCTGTGGTGCATAGAAACACTAAATTGTTGATTTTAGAGAAAGCTACAAGACACACAGGAATTCTTCCAATTTCACCATCCCTTTGATTAAATAGTTGAAAAAAACAAGTCAAGAAAATTGTACTATCAACTGGTAAGCAAATACAGAATTCTACCCTAGCTGTAGCTTAAAGCTAAAGCAGAAGACAGAGGTGGAGTAGAATGTAAAGTGTGATGAATATATGTGATTACACTTACATGATTCATGAGGTTGTAGTACCTGTCTTGCTGGATTCTTTCTCCATCATTGTCTTTGCAGAGGCCAGCTGCTATGAATCCTACAGATGTAAGGAAATGAATGTTGCCAACAGCCTGCTTGTGGGCAAGTGACCCTTTCCTTAGCTAAGCTTCCAAATGAGACACTACACTAGCACTTTGATTGCAACTTCATGAGAGACTGTGAAGGACAGAATCCAATGAAGCCATATCCAGATCTGTGGCTCCCAGAAACTCTGAAATCCTATATGTGTATTATTTTAACCAAGCTTGTTGTAACTTGTTACACAGCATTGGGTAACTAATATGACAGCCTGGCCAAAAAAAAAAAAAAAAAAAAAAAAAGGCACCCAGAAGTAGATTGCTGACCTTTTTAAAATCTGAAATATAGGGCATTGGCTTTGGGAATGAGTGGTGTGAAGGAAGGGGTTTTCACTGGTTGTAGACAAATGGTGAACTATTTTAGTAAGTGGCAAAATATTTGGTAAAACTGGACCTACTTGAACTGACTTACTTGAAAGACGATCATAGTGAATGATCTTGTAACTTTGATCTAGGTGCTATTGAGGCAAAATAATAAAAATGATAGCTGGTTGCACTCAACTGCATTAGACAAGGTATTCAAGAAAAAATACATCATTTGCAAGCAGAATTTAGAGGGAACATAAATACTTCAGAATTTGCAGCATTGTAAATGATACTACCTTTTAAATCCGAAATGTGGCCCTTATGACATAGTTTCAGTTTAAAGACCAAATCAAAGGTGTAGCTGAAATAGCTTTTGATGGAACCTAGGAAGAGTTTAAGAGTATATTTAGTAGATTATTTTAATTGGAGGAAAAAAAAACTTCTGGAAAAACTAAGGATATGGCCACACAAAAGAGAAAAATGTCCAAGTAACCCATAATTAAGTCTACAGAAAGAGGCATGCCTGAAAAACAACTGTGGGGAATATTTTGTCACATATGTAGAGAGCTGTGTTTGAGACACAATCTTTTGAGAGAGCCACTGAGGCAAAACCTTTGCCAGCTTAAACCAAGAGAATCAGAGATGTATTTGAGATGCAAAAGGATTTCTTGTCCCCACCAAAAAGCATATGTTCTCCCATGACCTCTTCAGAAGTAGATGTCCAAAGTGGTGAGAAAGAAGAGCAGAGCTATGAACTATGAGAACAGTGGACTGGGGAGCTATTCCTGGTAGAATAACTGGCACCTAATGGACGAAAATTACCCACCCCAGAGTAGAGGAAACTCACACTTTCTGACAGTACTTCAGAAGTTTTGTGGAGTGGAGATTGCTAACAAGGAAGTCTTCTGCTTTTTGAAAGGAAAATATTATCATAATTATTCTGTCCCTCTTCCATACTGGATGTTGGGATTATGAGGACATATCACTTGCCCCTTTAATTTCTGTGTCTCTGGATCAACAAAAAATGAATTTGGATTTTAAATAATATATATCCAAAAAATGCTTGTGTGTGTGTGTGTGTGTGTGTGTGTGTGTGTGTGTGTGTGTGTGTTACAGCATTCTGGACTTGAGGTCTGATTCCATAATTGGATTGTGACATTCAGGGTGTCTTTTTTTTTTTTTTCTCCACAGTGGTATTTTGCATGGGGAAAGCACATAAATATTTTTGAACAAGAAAGTGGAGTATGGCAGATTAGATTATTTAGCAGATAGTCACTTCTTTTCACCCCACTTTCTTCAGAAAATTGTATTTCCCTGCTCTACCACCATTGGACTTGGCGTTATAACTCAACTTGGCCAAAAGAATGTAAGCAGAGGTGGCAGTGTACCCGTTATAGGCCTAGACTTTAGGAGGCACCAGATGTTTCTTCTGGAGCCCTTATGGAGCTCCAGGACTTTCCAATTAGAAGAAGATGGCCTTGAGAGGCTGGTGTTCCTTTAGCCTAAGGTCAGAATGAATATACATGAAGCAGAGCACAGATTTATAAGTGTAAGAATGAACGTTGTTGTATGTTACTGAATTTGGGGGTGATTTGTCACCAGAAAAATCTACCCAACACCAAGCTTGCTTAGAGTGCTTGATTATATTCTAGTTTATTCATATTTTGGCCTGTGTCCTAATTGGAACAGTCATCTGAATACTTAATTAATGCTTAATATTTTATATGTAGATTCAAAACAATAATAGAAACCTTTGTTCATTCATCCTGAAGTGTATGATATATATTAAGTATATAAGAATAAAGGGCCTTGATATATGCGACCAAATCTCAAAAGTTAAAAAAAAGGAATATATATATATTCATGTATATGAGATGGAAAGGGAGAGGGAAAGAAAGGGAGAGGGCGAAGGGGAGAAAGAGATAGAATATTTGCTACCTAAATATTGTTACCACTGCATTTCTCCATGTGTGCCCCTCTAGGGGTGGGTAGGGAAGAAGAACAAAAAGGTAAACAGTTTAAAAATTGTAAACCAGGGAATACACTTGTAGTTACACTTGGAGCAACTTAAAAGGGTCCTCATCTTTGTGTACCTTGGAATGAGAGAAGTACACAGATTCGGTCTGCTCTGAGTTCTTTTGTTAATGTTGTTAGTGTACTTCCTGAACAGGAGGAAAAAATTTTATCTCTTCTTGTCATGTTGACAGCTTTTGCTACATAAATAGATAGCTATGTAGGCAGATACCAAGGTGTGAACTTCCCCCATGCATTTTAATTGGATGTTTGAAATGTGGGATTGAGTGTTTAAATGGTAAGGGTGCCCATCAAATAAAGTCCAGATTATCTACTTTAAGTCAGTAAAGTGGCCACTGCATAGTTAATGGTGGGACTAGTTTGTCGTACGTTAGTAACTAGCTTATAGATCCCAGAAGCAGTCCTAAAGAGGGGTGTTTTTGTCATTTACAGAGAAAACACATCTTCCCACATCATTTTTCCCCTTAAATCATCCCTGGAAAGGACTGCTTTGGAAAACAAACTTTGGATATCAGGTTTTCAGCAGACCAGAAATAAAGCCCTTTAATTAATTTTTCCCCTACGAGCCATTTTTTGACACTCATGAAGTATTAATTAATATTAATTGACTTATGAATAATGAATTGATTAACAGATTGAACAAATATTTATTTAGTGTTTACCATGTTACAAGCCCTGGAGTGATCAGGTAAAAAGCACAGAGGTGGTCAACGCTATCCTGAAGCATATATTTGAAAGACCAATGTGTTAGTAAAATAAGAAATATATGAAATGATTATAAATTGCAGTGCTTTATAGAATTAAGGGACTACAATAAGTCAGAGAAGTCATCCCTGAAAAGGTAAAATTCAAGCTAAAACCTCACGTGAGAGAAAGGAACTGTATGTGCATATTGGGGGCAGAGTGTTTCAGCAGAAAGTGGCGGATAGCACGATGTCTCCAAGGAAGAGCAAAGAGAATGATGACTGGGGCCCAAGGAAGAGAGTGGTAGGAATTAAGGTGGAAAGTAAGAGCTGGGAGCTAGGACAAACAAAACCCCATAGGCTATAGTAAGGAATTTTATTCAGTGTGTAGTAGACAGCCTTTAAAAGGTTGGACAGTGATGTAATTGCTATTTGTTTTAAGATATTTTGGCCACTGTGTGGAGATTGTCTTGGTGGGTCAGGAATGACCCAAAATAGGGAAACCACTTAGAAGGGTGACCAGTACGGGATGGTGACCAGATTAAAGGAGTAAAATGGAATAGAAGAGACATGGATTCCCGGTAGGTTTCATAGGTAGATCTGATGGAACCCATTCGTTGATGAATTTATTTATCAAGGGTGAAAGAGATAAAAAGAGAGTATGCCTCATGGGTTTCAGATTTGTCAATTACTTAAATGAAAATTATAATGGGCAAAGTTCAAAATTTCCATTTTAAGATGTCTATGGAGCATCTAAGTATTAAAGTCAAATAGTTGTGTGTTTCTGTTACGAATTCCAATGAGAAGATCAGACTTGAGATTTAAATATGGTAGATATCAAAAAAAATTAAATAAATAAATAAATAAATATGGTAGATATCACCATAAATCTGTAGGTGAAGCTATGAGCTGGTGGAGATAATCAAGAGAGTAAACAGGTAAGACAACACCCATGTTGGAGACTTGAGGAACCAGAAAATTAAAAGTTTGGCTTTAGAGTGATAAACTAGCAATGGAGATGACATGGCTGGTGTAGGAAAAGGAAGGTAGTGTGGTGTGATCAAACACATTCCTTTAGAGAGTAAACTCATGAGCAGCTGGGAAGTTCCTGCATTTACAGAGCAGACACAGGGAAAAACAGATTCCCCCTGAACCATAGATTCAGGCCTCAAAGAATAACTTTCTAAAGCTTTAGCTTGGCATCCAATGTCTTCAACAATGTCTAAGACATTTCATTTCACGTCCACATGTAAAACTTTTCCTTTCCAAATCTTCCTCTTCTCTTGAGAAGAGAAACCTAGAAACCTAGAAGGGGAAGCCTTTCATAGGGTGACCATAAAATTTATGGACCAAATTAGGACCCTTCTGAGAGCGAAATGAGAGTTAATGATAATTAAAACAAGTGCAAACCTGGAATGTCCTGGGCAAACCTGAACATGTGCCCATTCGTATCTTTGCCCATATTCACATTGGGCATTTGTTGTCTGTAGTGCTCTCCTCACTTACTTTTCCAGTTCTTCTTAGGGTGCCACCCTAAACTCTGAGAGTTTAGTTTTTCTCTTCTGGACTATAGAAAGCTGTTTTAGAAGAATAATTGTGTCTTGAACATCTCCTGTGTGTGTGTGTGTGTGTGTGTGTGTGTGTGTTGAGATAAAACTGACATATATTAGTTTCAGGTATACAACATAATGATTCGATATTTGTGTATATTGCAAAATGATCACCACGCTAAGTCTGGTTAACATCTGTTACTATACATAGTTAAAGAATTTTTTTTCTTTTGATAAGAACTTTTAAGGTCTACTATTAGAACTTTCAAATATGTAATACAGTATTACTAACTATAGGAACCATGCTGTACATTACATCTTCACGACTTATTCATTTTTAACTGGAATTTTGTAAATTTTGACCACTTTGACCCATTACCTATGTCTCTTTTCTAAATTTTATAGATCAAATAGTTTATACCGGAATCTAAGCTAATCTGTGGTTACTAATTGGTTAATGTATTTCTTTTTTTTTAATTTTTAATGTTTATTTATTTTTTGAGAGAGAGAGACAGAGTGTGAGCAGGGGAGGAGCAGCGAGAGAGGGAGACACAGAATCCTGAGCAGACTCCAGGCTCTGAGCCATCAGCACAGAGCCTGACGTGGGGCTCAAACTCATAAACTGGGACATCATGCCCTGAGCCGAAGTCAGACACTTAACCTACTGAGCCACCCAGGCGCCCCTAATATATTTCTTTTTAAAAAATATAATTTATTGTCAAATTCATTTACGTACAACACCCAGTGCTCATCCCAACAAATGCCTTCTTCAACGTCCATCACCCATTTTCCCCTCTCTCCCACCCCGTCATTCACCTTCAGTTTGTTCTCTGTATTTAAGAGTCTTTTGTGGTTTGCCTCCCTCCCTCTCTGTCTGTAACTACTTTTTTCCCCTTCCCTTCCCCCATGGTCTTCTGTTAAGTTTCTCAAGATCTGCATATAAATGAAAACATATGATATCTCTTTTTTAGCCTTTATTTACTTATTTATTTTTATTTATTTTATTTTTTATTTTTTATTTTTTATTTTTTATAATAGTTTATTTTCAAATTGGTTTACATATAACACCCAGTGTTCATCCCAACACGTGCCCTCTTTAATGCCCATCACCCCCTCTCCCCCCTCCCTCACCCCCCTCATCCTCAGTTTGTTCTTAGTCTTTGAGAGTTTCTTATGTTTTATCTCCCTCCCTCTCTGTGTCTTTTTTTCCTAAAAAATAACAAAATTTGTATCATAAAGAGGACATTTAAAGGTAATGCACTTAATCCAGGGCATGATTCATTGTCAAACATTCAGGCATTGGAAAAGATAGAAGATAATTTTGAGCAACCAGGCCTTCTCACGCTTCATTATTTCTACTGGAGAGTTTGCTGCCTATTGAATGTCATTATAGCACCAGCTCTGGGCCGCATAAAAGTTAGAGGAGACATTAAAAATGTCAAATTTATCTTTAAAGCTGAGATGTCTTTAAGCACATCGATATCAAATTATATTCTTTGAGAAGCTGGATCCTTTACTTATTGCAAGAAGTATTTTGGTATTTCTTGTCCCATAATGATAGGGAACCCTTAGAGACAAGAGCATCCATGCCCACAGTAAAGGTTCCTTCCACAACAGGACATAGAGATAATAGCATGGCCTTTTCACTGTTTCATTCCATCCTGTGCTTCTCATTGTTGGCTATTGTCTGTCATTCCCTTATGCAGTGCTGCCTAATCCAAAGACTAAGGCTAAAGCCATTGTCTGGAAGCAACTTAATTTAATCCTTTCCTTTGTATTCTTAGAATTTGTCCAGGACCCTCTCCTCATAGGCAACTATTTTTTTTTGGCTTATTTTTCCTTTTGAAACAGCTGACTCTTGGTTTCTTTTATTGTCAATTTATTCTATACTCATTCTTTTTTCTTTTCACTGAAGGGGAAACCATTCTTAAAGTTCGAGAAAGAAAGAGAACCCAATGAAATCTCTATAGTTAAAAATAGGGTCCAATGATGAGGGTTTAGATTTGGGATAAGGCTGTAACTATAAAGTTTGGGTTGAGGCTTATGTATTATGTGCATAGAATAGAAGATTATTAGTTGCTTTTTTCTAACAATTCTCTAAAACTCATGCCAAGTGATTAGACAAAACTCTTGCATTTGTTCATTGTCACTAACTTTCCAGAATAGAACAAGCTTAAAAATAATTCATGTGTAGGCAAACATTAGGAATGATGAGAGAGATTATAAAGTAGGTTAGAAGAAAATCTTTAACAACTTCCTTTGTCACTTGAGCCCATCCTAAATCTCACCATTTAAAAACAAAAACAAAAACAAAAACCCTCTCTCTCTGTCCCTTCCCTGTTCATATTCTGTCTCTCTCTCTCTCAAAAATAAATAAACACTAAAAATTAAAAAAAACAAAAGGGCACCTGGGTGGCTCAGTTGGTTAAGTGTCCAACTTTGGCTTGGGTCATGTTCTCAGGATTCATGAGTTTGAGCTCCACATTGGGCTCTGTGCTAACAGCTCAAAGCCTGGAGCCTACTTCAGATTCTGTGTCTCCCTCTCTCTCTGCCCCTTCCCTGCTCACACACACACACACACTCTCTTTCTCTCTCTCTCTCTCTCTCTCAAAAATAAATAAACATTGAAAAAATTTTAAAAAACTGTCCCTTTTTGGATTGAGAAAAAATATTAAAGTGATATCAACTGTGTACTGGTTTCTTTCTCTCTGTCTTTGGTCCAGTTGCAGTCACTATGACCATGTCAAACAGGGATGTATTATGAGAAAGAAAGTTCATACATAAAAAGAGCTGACTCTAGAATTTGTTAATAAGTATGATGAAAACCTAGCTGAAGTAATGTTCTGGAACTGAGTGTCACATTAAGGAAATGGAACTGTGCATAATTATAAAAAGTAGAGAAGATAGAACTTTTGGAAAGATGCATCTCACTTGAGAGGGTCTCAGGAATGCTGTAGTTACACTATTAAAGAGGGAATTTAAAACCAGATGACAAGTTCTATGTGAATTTGATTTACAAGCACATTGCACAGTCAGCAAGCCCTCCTGTCAGTAAAAATCTACAGAACGAATACATGCTCATAAATATGGAATTGAGATAAAGTTATTTAAATGTGGCTAAATGAGTAAACCAAGAGTGGAAAGAGCGAGTACAAGTTCCAGGTTTGAAAATGTAAAGTCTCCCTCTAAACCACAAATTTCTGATACACAGTTGAGTTTAGAGGTCAAAATAGCAGCCAGAAATTGTGTCACTATACGCATGATATTTTATATTTTGGAGCAGAGGTCTATAGCCATTATTGGATTCTCAAAGAATTTTTGTGATGTAAAAAAAGTTTGAAGTCTATTTGAGCCCTATAAATACATATACTTTTAAAATTCTGTGGAATTTAGGAAATATTTTGGGATTTAGGAAATATTTGTTTCAGTGCAACTCCTGTATTGCTTACAAACAAATTAATTCATAAATAGAACTATTAGTTCAGTCTCGAAGGAGCATGTCAACTAAGGCATACTGGTGGTGGAGCGATTAGATTAGATACAACTGACATTGGGTAAGAAATGAAATTAATATCTCTATGCAACTGATTTTGAAGATGCTCTTATCTGAAACTTGTAAAAGTCGTCTACTGTCTGTCTATGTACCCCCTGTGCCATTCTCTTGCTCTGGTGTTCATTGGTAATTACAGAAGGCAAAGAACACTTCATATTTGTTGACATCTTCTCTTTATTATATTACCAAATGACCCATAGTTGGGAATGTGTAAATGAGCCCTGGTGGTCATCAAAACCTGATTTTGCCTGTAAGCAAATGCTTCCCCTGGAAAATATAACTGACCTAGAATAACTTGGCTCTGGTCCCTTCTCCTTCCTACTCATAATGCCTTAGGGATGACCCTTCATCAGTTAGTCATTTAAATTCTCATATTCAGAAACTTTTAATGAAGGGCAAACTCTACATTGCATTTTCATCTTGCTGCATGTTATGGTACAGATAGTCTTGTTTTATAAATGTTTATCAAAACTGTCAGATACTAGAGATTGAAATTGGCATTTCTATTCTTTACTCCCCAGTGACTCACAGAAACTTATCCTTTGACTCATCCATACACTTAAATCTTTTCACACATTAAAAAAAATGTTCTGGAAATAAGAATGTAGACTATTTGTGTTCTTTCCAAAATTAGTCCGAGAAGTAGGTACAATAAAGCTGCATGTATCAGCACTCTCCAGATGGTAAAAGGAAAATAAAGTGCCAGATCCACATCCCCTCCTTCTTCTTCCTTTTCCGAATATACAGTATAATGATGGTTATTGATCTGAGAGTCAACAACATTTCATTCACCTTTAGGCTGTTCTGAAAAGAAGAATTCAATAAAAAAATTATAATATTACTTTGAGGAGGCTTTTGTTTTTTTCCCTCTGTGACAAACTCGTCCATACCCATTCATTTCAATGACTTCTTACAGGGCAGCGAGTTCTAAATTTCCTTGCTATATTGTCCTCTCTTTTTGAGTTGCAGACCAATACCCTCCAAGTCGTTTCATGATAGTCATAATTAGAGTGCTCTTGTAAGAGTGCAAATTAAATTACATCATTTAAAGTCATCCACTGACTTCCTGTTTTGGGGGCATAATACAATGTCATAGCATACTATGAGACTTTGTATATATGATACCTGCTTAGCTCTCTGGCCTTAGGATTTATCTCTCTTCTCCTTTTGTGTCAAAGACTGTGTAGATATGCACCTTTTCTAAACATAAAATGAAGGTTATGTTTCTCATTCACTTCTGCAGCTAAGTTGGGAACAAATGAATAGTTTTTATCAATGGAATGTGACTGGGAGGGATGTACCCCACTTGCAGTACTAACCTTTCCCATTTGATCTACTTTGTCCCTTGGAAGATCATTCTGAAATGATAAATACACCAAGGGAAAGAATATGTATGTTTGAATCACTACTTGGAGGTGAGATTCCTACAGCAAAGACTAAACATTCATTAGGTTAAGTTGTTGAGACTTGTGTTATTTAATAGAGCTTATTGTGTTATTTATATTTATAAAAATTATTTGGATTTTTTATTCTAATTAATAAGCTTCCATTACAAGATCTTTTAACATTCAGTTTATTGATCACATCAAACTCTTTCTTGTTACAGGGTCTCTGCACACATGAATCTTACTGCCAGGGAATGATCATTCATCTACTCTTCATTGATTAATTCCTGCTTATTTTCCAGCTAACGGCTTAAATCTGCAATCTATATTAAGTGTCCCTATTACACTAAAAATATGTATTTTACTTTTGTAAAAGTCATTAAAATTTAGATTGCATATTTTTGCATTGAAAAAGCAAACTATAAGCCCCTATTTTCTTTGGTTTAGTCTTACCTAGTAAAAATTCTGCTGATTCCAGAGACCACAACCTTAACTAAGCAGTTGTTCACAAAGACATTGGGGCAAATAAAGAGTTGTTGATTCAGCTAATGTGAGAAGACAGGATTCTGAAGTAAAGAAGCATTCATAGAGAGTTGATAAAAATCAAGGATGAACTCTCGAAGTCCTTTGATTTAGATGTTAAGACTATACATGCTTTCCCTGGTATTAAAGTTCTCTTCATATCAAACATATAACTGTTCTGTATCTTGTAATCATAAAAGCATGCTAGATAATTTTTAAGAAGTCCAATAGAGACATATGGTTTTTATAAGTTTAATATTATTTTCTGTGAAATATCAACATGCACTAAATGCTTATATTGATATAAAATCTGCATTTGACTAATCAGCTCCAATATCACATACATAAGCAATTTCAATTCTTTTATTGTGTGGAAATAGAAACTCTATCTAAGAATGCTTCCAGGGTTATGATAGTAAAATGCAATGTCATTCAACATAAAGCAGTAGAAGCTTGAGAATTGTTTCTGAAAATGGTTCCTTTGATCATGGATTTCTAAAGTCTCAGCAGACGGAAGACAGGATCAGAACTTCTTCAACTGAAACATACATTCACAAAGTAAGGAGACATTTAAAGCCACATATAGGCTTCAGTGGGAAAGGTTCTAATCTCTTATGGCTCTCCTGTTGGACATCATGTCAGTGTGAGACCACTTTCCCTTTGGGAAGCCTTTTTACTCATTAAATCAGTCAAAAAAAGAATATGCTTCTGCCTTGGAAATGGTAGGGAAACACTTCCTCTTGGAATGGCTTAGAAATACTGTATTTTTTTTAACTTAATGGAAAAAATTGGTCCATCCTCCCAATGTGGCTATTTTCTTTCTATAAATCAAGCATTGTTGAGTCGAAAGATTTTATCTGATTTATTCAATGGGAGTATGGAAACTCTTCTGTTACTAAGTGGGTTGAGGTATAAGCCTATGAACCCAGGTAGAAAGGAAAATCTTCAGGTTGTAAGGGATGATCCATGTTCCAAGTGTGGTTATTTATCCTCTCAAGGGAACCTTGCCCTTTGAGAATAAGTTTCCAATTAAAGACCGTCATGTACAGGGAATACCCAGGAATTGATGTTCTGAGTGTGCATGTTTTTCCGAAGATTCATTTAAAGAAGGCATATGAAAGAGAACATTCTCTTTGACTAGAAAGAAATATCTGAATATGAGCAGAAATTTCTTTGATTAGAGTTAAATTTAGATATATCCAAACTAGAACCAGTTCACAAAATACAAAAGGTTGAGTATGCTTATAAAAGAATGATCACTTTTTCAAAAGCTGGCTCTCTGAATTGAGCCCTAGCAAATATCACAGTTTACTGGGCTGACTTGATAGCACAGTCTTCTAACCATTCATTCATTCGCTCATTTGTTCATTCAACTAATGCATATGAGTAACTCCAGGTACTGTTTTATGTATTATGTGTACAAAAGCATTGAAAGCAGATATAGTCCTCTGCATTCATGAATCTATTATTCTAGCAGTGAAAGATTGACAATAAATAAAATACGATGAATAAATTATGACTAAGAAGGTACTCAGTGCCATAAATAAAAATAAAAAAAGAAAAGAAAAAGAAAAAATAAAAAGGAAATAATAATAACAGATTCGTTGGGGGAGTTATATGTGAAAATTTAAACATCATAGCCAGGGGAAGGCCACACTAAAATGTAAAATATAAGCAGGTCTTGAAAGGGGTGAGGCAGTCACCTGTATTGGTATCTGGGGAAAGACAAAACCAGGTAGAGGGAATAGGATGTGCAAAATCCTAGTAAGGATCCAAATTTCTGAAAAAACACTTGAGTGTCTTTTTTTCCTCAACAGGTTCACACAGAAAGTTTAGAAAATATTGTGGATGTTCCTATTCATAAGTTGGTTATGGGATCATGGTTGTTCATGTTATAATTACCCTTCTTAATTTATATGTATATTGCATATGTTCTATTGCCTTATGTCATAAATATATATATCATACCTGTACACACACACACCCTAGCACACTCACTTATCACACTCACACTCATATTTGAATGATACTAGCTGCTAAACCATATATATCTACATCTATATCTATATCTATATCTATATGTTATTTTTTTAAGAGTGAAATGCGATGAGAGAGCATGAGGCAAGCTGAGAGCAAAGTACAGGCTAACAGCACTCCCACCCCATCCCTACCTCCACCCCTGCCCCAGGTGGGATATATGTGATATTCCTTAGACACCCATGGCTACCCAAGAACAAAGAAAAGGGGTTTAAGTCCTTGCCATGGTGATGTGGGAAACAAAGATAAATGAAAAATTAAATTCTCTTTATGCCTACAGCCCATTGACAAGTCTTTGAAATTGGCAGAATGACCTCCCTTTAGGAGCTCAACTGTCTGGATGATGACAGTTTGCTAAGGGCAAAAGAGAACCTTAGCTTAACATTATCTTGACCCCTCAGGAACCTTGTCTACTTTAACATATAAAGATTCCTTTGGAAACTTCCTTTATCTCAACTCCCCTAAGACATATATTGGCAATGGTACTCCAAGCTTATGGCCCCCTGATATACATCTGAAAGTTCTCATGACTGAAGTTTTACTAAATGGTAATAAAAGGTGTTTCCCTAGCAACAGCTAGCCCCCCAAGGTCCTGGAAACCTTACTTTCAAAATTCCTTAAAGAAGATTTACTCTGTCTTTGACCCTCTCCCAACCTGAGGGTATATAATGAGTTACCTGTCAGGACCCTAGTGCGGCTCTTCCTGCCTACAGGTCCTGTCCCCGCACTTTAATAAAATCACCTTTTTGCACCAAAGACGTCTTCAAGAATTCTTTCTTGGCCACTGGTTCCAGACCACCCCATCATCACCCAAAATTTCATCAGTCACATCTACTATATTAGTAAATCTCATCAATCATATTTTATAATAGGATTTAAAATTCCACTCTTGTTCTATTATTTAAGGAACTTATTTCTTTTTCCACATATGATCTATTTCTCAATACTTCTTGAGAACAGAAATATACCATTTACATTTATAGTCAGACCTGGAGGATTGGGGTACACGTACACGGTACATGGTGAAGTAAATTTCTAAAAGAGTAGCTCCCTTTAATTACTGTCTTTAAATTTCTTCTCATATTTTTTACTATAATGACTTTTCACTATGATCTTAACCACAGTAGATTTCTGTGTAAATATTAGTTTAATCTTTGAATCCTCCATGATACTCAAGATAGGACTAAAACTAGTAGACACCCAATATCCTTTTTTAAAAAAATAAATCTGTATCATTTATTCAAGTTTTGATTTTGAACAAAAAAGATCTAGAACACTGAATTATTACTGAACATAGAACATTAAACTTGACCCTTTTTGTTCATATTTGTAAAGACTCAATTTACAAATCTTTTTGTATGAAAAGTGCTATCTTCCCTTGTTATGTATTTCTGATCCATTTATGCCCTCATTTCTGCTTTTTTACATGGCACTTCTGTTTCTCTTCCCCTACATTCATTTTCCTCTTTATCCAATTTACTTAAACATTTTCAGCTTTTCAATGATAATAAAAAGCTTCTACATCATCACAGAGAAATTTTTATCTTGGAAAATGACCTTAACATTTGACTTGTGCTTTTCTGTCACTGCATTCAATTGCAAACTTTATATTAATCATTCCTGTGGGGAAAAATGTTGAGATTTCAAAAGCTCAGAAAGAAATGTGAGCAGTTTCTTTTCAGTTTTGGTACTGACAGAAGCTACAACACAAGCTGCCTTTGTTGCAGGTAATTTAAATCACAAACACCTACCGTGGTTAAATTTTGTTCTGAATAGCAGTTTGTATTTTGAAACTATTTATAGCATGCAATTTCATTTCTGGGATTACCACTACAGGGGACAAAATGCCAGGAGAGGAAATGTGTTTAAGAGGGTAAAATATGAGAGAAGAATGAAGCTAGATGGACTGAAATGGCTAGATTATTTAGCCTCGATTTAGCAAACCCCTAAATCACCCAGATTGATGTTGAACTTCAACCTTTATGTCCTCCCAGCCTCCCAGCCAAGGCGAAATGTTAATAATGCTGATGGTGAGGCCACCTGTGCTGGGAGCAAAATCAACTTGATCTTCTTCTTTTTGTGCACTAGAAACTAACATTACTTCTCTCCCATTCAATTATTTGGAGAGCTAGAGAAAAAAATGTAGTCCCTCTCAGATTCATTTTAAAATTTTACATGTGTTTTTCCAGGCTTCCAAATCACTATGCTTTTGAAATCTTGGTTGCTGCTCTTTAGACAATCTCCAGGTCTTTCATGTTTGTTCTAACCTAGACACCACATTTTATGCAATTCTTTAGAAGAGCAAAGAATTCTTTCTGCCTTGATATTGCTTAGTCTGGTCACGTCATATCACTTTTCTATATATTTTTTTGTTTTCCAAAAGAAATATCAGGTTATTCACTTAATAAAGTTATGGGTCTCAAAGTATTGTGGTCCCTTCACAAGGCAACTGAAAATATCCTTAACTGTTTGTAAAGCATCTAGGCCTAGTAATCAAGAATTAAGTCACTGATTAAAAAATTCATTTTAACCAGTATGAGATTAAAGGTTCAGCCAGCCTATCTGGAAGATTAACGAAGATGGCCAAAACATCAATTCAGCCAGCTAGCTCACTGGGAACTGAAATGCGAACACAAATTTTTAAAATCGAGTTACATTGTACATATATAAGTAAGTAATATATGTTTGCATACACATACACAGGCATACACACACATTACACAATCTGTAAATATAAATATTTAAGTAATGTAGCATTTCCAATAGAAATTTTGGATTCTGACCATTACTAGGATCTATTCTTGATGGAGCTAGCAATTAATTACATAACTTAGTTATCAGATCATTTATGTTTGAATAAAGATGATGCCAAACACAGCTCTGAATAGGAACTCTGAATGATGATGGGCTGTATTATTTAATAACTTAAATAGCAAGTGTGGTATTTTGGAGTTGAGAAATCTGAGTTTTAGTTTTTAGTTTTGAATGTGCTCATAATGTATGAGATTATGCCCCCATTTGAGACTCATCCTCCATATGCTACCTGTATGTCCTCACAAAGTCGCTGAACATATCTGTGTTTCTGTAATTTCACTCTTAAAATAAGGAAATTGGACTATAAATTTTTTGTTCTAATCTTACATCTTTCTAAACTTACATGCCACTAGTTAAATTTAGGAATGTCTGGGGGCACCTGGGTGGCTCTGTCGGGGAAGTGTCTGACTTGATTTCGGCTCAGGTTCTGATCTCATGGGATCACATGAGATTGAGCCCCACATTGGGGTCTGCACTGACAGCCTGCTTGAGAGTCTCTCTCTCTCCCTCTCTCTTTGTCCCTCTCCTGCTCACATTCTCTCACTCCTTCTCGAAAAACAAATAAATAAATAAATTTAGGAATATCTGAAATATTGGGCTTTATACTACGAAATGATAAACCATGTTAAGTTTGAAATGAACATGCAAAGCAAAGTATCTTTAAGATATTTATTTAAAAACATTTTTTTAACATTTATTCATTTTTGACAGACAGAAAGAGACAGAGTACAAGTGGGAGACCTGCATGGAGTCTTCCCCAATTTATCTCCAAAACATCTGTTTACATCCTTATAATTTCTGGCACACCTTAGTTTCATAACTGTATCTAGACAAGAAAAGGTTATTAATGTATACTTGTGAATTCTCATATTAGTGGTCTAAGTAAGTCTGATATGATTACAATGAAAGAAAGGAAAAGTAGGTGTTTGAGAAGCATAGAGTCTAAGTCATAATCAATTATTTTTTTGATATCAGAAATGTGATATACATGTTTATGTAAAAAATCATCTGTCTCTCAAAAATAAACATTAAGAAAATTAAAAACAAAGGTGGGAGGCACTTGGGTGGCTCAGTCAGTTAAGTGTCTGGTTTCGGCTCAGGTCATGATGTCATGATTCATGGGCTTTAAACCTCGTGTGGGCTCTGTGCTCTCAGCCCAGAACCTGGAACCTGGAGCCTGCTTCAGATTCTGTGTCTCCCTCTTTTTCTGCCCCTCTGCCCTTCCCTCTCAAAAATAAATAAACATTAAAAATTTAAAAAAAAGAAAAAAGAAAAAAGAAATGCACAACACCCTCATGATATTCTGCTACTTTGGGGAAATTATTTTTTCTTCAGGTATCCATTATGAGCCATGAAAATGTGTTTTCCAAGAAGGAAAATAGTAGCTGATACTTGGGACCGTAGGGTCTGGTAGTGATTTCTCTGTTTTTGAGAGTGGTAAAATTTTTGTTCATATCTCTTCGTATTTTAGGAAAACAAGATGAGGAAGGAAATTATAGGACTAGGATGACCAGAAATGCTTTATGTCTATGGAGAGTCTGGATGTTTGAAAGACAAGCTGTCAATTTTCTCAGTGTTTAATCATAAAGCCACTAAGAGAAGAAGCAATGAGTTTAAGACAGAGTCTGGTAGAGGTCTTGGAATGGGGAGAGGTGACTATAAGTGATGAGAATGGCTCACACTTGATGTTTACAATTTTCAAATGCAACTCAAATATTTCATGTTTGCAATATTATATAAGTTATGCTTAACATTTTTTTAGCTGGAGTCTTCTAGGAGAAAACTCTTCTATATTGCTGTATGTCTTACAAGCTAAGGCACTCCTTGACTTTTTGCTGAACTGTCCTTCAAAGATGTTCGTTTGGTGAGCAACATGGGAAGAAAGAGATACTCTTTTCTCTCTGGAACAAAGTTCAGCTTCGTCTGCTCTCCAGCATGTTCTTAGTCTGTTCAAGCTGCTATAACAAGATGACTACAGACTGTGTGGCTTATAAATAGCAGAAATTTATTTCTCATAGTGCTGGAGGCTCGTCCAAGATCAGGGTGCCATTGTAGTCTGGTGATGGACCTCTTGTATGTCACAGACTTCTTGTATCCTCACATGGTGGAAGGGGTGAGGGACTTCTGTGGGATCTCTTTTGTAATGGGCTCTACCCTCATGACCTAAGCATCTCCCAAGACCCCACCTCTTGATACCAGCATATTCGGCATTAGGATTTCAACATATGAATTGGGGTCACATACATTCATACCATAACAAGTATAATAAAGATCATATCTCTCCCTCTGGGGAAAAGTTCAGGCAAGCTTACAGTCCATTTAAAGAGATTCTGGCTCCCTTAACTTTAGACTCCTCTTGTGCAAGTATCACCTTGCACTCTTCTTGTTGGCCTGTGGGTATTGTGACTTGGCCCAGTGGTACAAAATGATGCTCTGGCTATGACTGTTACTGTAAATAATAGACTGTCCATTGTCTCTGACTCAGGAATATCTTATGTTCTGCTGTCAACCATGAAACTGTGGCTGCCTAATGTATTAGTTGGAAGTAGATCCATTTATAGTTTTTGAGAGGCATTAAAGGGGGACTTACTAGGTTCATAATGTTTGTAACTCCCCTATTTCTAAGGAAAGCTAATGATGTGACCCTCCCTACCTGATACTGGTTGTTCGAAGCAGGATTGGGTTTATGTCCATGAGAGGCCATATGCGAACACCCAAGGATTGGCACAAGTTATGACATGGCCTAATAAGGGAAGGCTGCCCCTGTGTCAGAGTCCATCTGACCTAATCTAATCCTCTCTTTTGGAGACATGACTGTGAGACAGAAAAACAGCACCAATGGTTGGGAGTGGTGCATAGGCTAACAGATGCACTGGATAAGCATTAGAATGGGGAGGCACAGTCATGCATCTTTAATAGCCACTTTGTTTTACAAGGATACCACAGCTGCTCTTGGACACCTGGGGAAACTGCTAATTCCCAAGTAGTAATACTTGCTTCTAGGGTGTGTGATTTTCCTTGCTGCTCTATGTTTACTTTTAATATCTCTCCCTGACTGAAAGCAACCGGAATGTGCTTCTGCTTCATTTACCTGGAAAGAGACAAGCTAATGAAGGGGAGAAAAATGATGACTTCCCTAAATTAAACCTGGACTCTTAGGGTAAAGATTTATCGGACACAGTTTTAGCTAAACTATGCTTCTAATATTTTCTGGATGAAAAGATTTAGAAATCCTTATCTGACAATCAGGTATTAAATCTGCCAGCAACAGATGCTGCTAAAACATGAATTTAAACTGCGTATTTGTGTTGGTACAACATTAGGATCATTTCAGAATAACTGATTATGATGTGCTTTAGACTTCCTACCTGTTGTATTACAACACCTGTCGTGAGAGTTAGAAGTGAGGGGCACCGGATGGCTCAGTAAGTTGAGTGTTGACTTCAGTTTAGGTCATGATCTCATGGTTTGTGAGTTCGAGCCCTGCATCAGGCTTGCTGCTGTCTGTGCAGGGGTTGCTGTCCCCCTCTGTCTCTGCCCCTCCCCCACTCTCTCTATCTCAAAAATAAGTAAATCTTTTAAAAAATGTGATATCCCTGACGATTGATTAGGTAAAATGGAACAACTTCAAAAGTCTTCAAAGAGAGTTCCAAGAAAGCACAATGTTTATTATGTTATATAAATTCTAGTTTTTCAGGTGCAATTAACTCAGATTAAAAAACAAAGAATCAAAATATATGGGTTTTGGCAACAGCTCCTACTTTGATTATCTAGATATTTCTAGAAAATATTTACTCAGATAAAACTGTAGTACAAATTAATAAATGGTAGTCTACACTGGGAAAAGGATACCACAGCCTCTGATTCTCTGTACAAAATGAACATTGAGCTTGAGCAGGGAGGAAAGCTTACTTCCTTTTCTCAACTAATGTTAACACAAAATTTAGACCATCTTACGATAGCCAATAGTCCTCGGATGCCACTTGTGAGACAACTTACCAGGGGAAAATACAATCGCACTATTGCATTATCTAGCACAAAATGAGTATATGATGCAGATTAGTGGAATAAGATTGCCAGTTCTGATAATTTTCACTAAAATATTAGTAAGTAATTTTATAATACATCCAAGGAGATGTAGATCTCTCTCTTCTATACTCTGCGTGTGTGTGTGTGTGTGTGTGAGAGAGAGAGAGAGAGAGAGAGAGACTGTGTGAGTAACTAATGAAATATACCCCAAATCTGGATCTCCTGTCTTTGTTTAATAATCACAGTGATCCCTAATACTGAGTCGAATCATTGTTTCCCAAAGAATGATTTGTGAAATACTAATTGTATTAAGTGGAAGATTTAATATGGAAAATTTAACATGTAAAAATTGTGCGGAATAGTACATTTTAATACTTGGCATTGTATAATCTGCTCTCAAAAACTCCCAAAGCTAATGACCCTAATTGAAGTTTCTGAGAATTTGTACACCATAAAAACCTGTTTAATTTTTAAACTCATATTTCCAATCTTATATTTCAAGGAAATATTTTTGGATGATATTTATTACCCTCACATAGAAGTTGTGTTCTGTGTAACTGCTGTTTGCAACCGAACTCTATAAATTGGAGTGTACAAAAAGTTTCTCCATTTTCTTTGTTTTTAAACAATGTTTTTTAAAATATTTTGTTACCTTTATTTATTATTTTTTTTTTTGAGAGAGAGAGAGACAGAGACAGCACAAGTGGACAAGGGGCAGAGAGAGAGGGAGACAGAGAATCCCGAGCAGGCTCTGCACTGTCAGTGTGGAGCCTGACACAGGGTTAGAACTCACGAAACCATAAGATCATGACCTGAGCCGAAAGCAAGTCAGACACTCAACTGACCGAGCCACCCAGGTGCCCCTTAAACAACTGTTTTAATCACCATAATCTTTGTGCTTTGCTGGGTAGTGAGGTATGGTGGGGTAAAGATGAGAAACAAATTTAAAAGTGCCAATTCACCATACCTTAGACCTTTCCAGTTTAAAGAAACTTCTGGTAGACATAGAGTATTTTTGGTAAATACTTAGAAGCTCAGACACTCTTCTTGCCTCCAGTTGCAATCCTAGATAAACCTGTAATCAACTGGGAATTTATTGTTGCCCATGATGCCTAGGGATGGGGATTGTGACCTCAGACACATCAGTGGACTTGAGTTGTTTTGGCTGTTTCCTTTGAAGCTAATCCACTGAATTGTCTACTAGAGTTTACTGTTGACACCTGCACTGGTGTACCCATGGTCTGTCCAACTGGTGTGGTGAAAATCCTTGATGACTTGGCCTCACTTTGGTTTTCACTGACATTGCAGAAGTCTGGGGCTCAGCCACCATTTGGTTTGCCAACCCTTGTATCAGAGCCGTCCTATGGTCTTTTTCTGAACTCTTCTTTGGTCTCTGGCTCTCAGTCAGCAATTGGTTTCCTAGCCCTCATGTCAGAGCAATCCTATAGCTTCCTTCTGAATTCTCAACTCAGCTGACCTTATGTTCCCCTCCAGCACATGCAGGATTTTCTGTACTGATTTAACACCACCGAGAAGTGTAACACAAGCCCTCTCTATGCCTAAACACCAATGACACCACTCACACAATGGTATGGCTACCCATGAAGGCATAGGGGCTCTTGTTTCAGCTGATCTTCCAGATTTCCAAACATGAAACCAAGTGTATGGCTTCAGCAGCTTTTAGCAGCTCTCTGCTCTCTCTAAGACCTCTATTGTATCACCTTCTCTCCTTTTACCACCATCCTGTTCCCCCACCCCCATTTCTTACCTCTTCACCTAAAGTTTGACCCTGTGGAGATGAGGTTGATGGAAATGAGGAAAACTGAACTCTCAGTAAAATAACAGAGGCAGTAGAGTATAATTTCAAAAGCATTAGCTCTTGACCTAGCATTCTTAAGTTGAAACCACCCTCCAATACTTAAAACTGTGACTTTGACAAATTACTTAAACCTTCTTAGTTTCCATATTTCCATATCTGTAGAAAGAAGATAATACCAGAAAGTTGCTGTAAAGATTGAATAGATAACGTGTATGAAGTACTTTAAAAGCACCTGTTCATGGAGCTACTCAATCCAAGCTGTCTATTGACATTAATTCTTTTCTGGCCAAAGCTTACTGTTTCTGTTTGTACAAGGATGCAACTTCATATTTGAAATTCTTTCTAACCGTTTCTTACAGTAAACATCTATAACAATTGGCCCAGCTCTCAAGGCTGTTGTCTTGCTTTAGAAAAACAATAACAACAACCTATCTAAATTGAGAGTCAGAAATGAGCAACAACTTTATTGTTCTACCTAATATTTACCATCCTTCTGAAATCTGGAAAAACATTAATTTGAAATATTAAAGCATCGATTTAAGTGAAATTTAAAAATCCATGAATTAATGTTATCAGAAATATATCTATTATATGTGGAACACATATTGGGAAATGCTGAATTAAACTAACATTTGAATATTTGGCAGGAAATGTACCTCTTTGTCTTGCTTTTCTGTCTTTTGAGAAGCCTATCTACCCCTCTGCTCATCTACCTTTCTAACTCTTCCTCCAAGGAAGAAAAAGTTGTTGGTCTAGTCCCTGGATCTCGTTATATCATTGAGCTGGGTAAGCAGGCCTTACACAGAGAAGTCAATTTCATTTTAAGCACCACCTGGGTATGGATAGTCTTCCTGAAGCAACTCTATCATCCCTAAGTGCTCTATTTCAGCTCCTCTGTGATTGGTGAGTAAGGCAGTCCCATCATACGCAGTCATGTCATATACAGAATAGAGTCTCTTCTGCCAGTACAGGTTTCCACATTTGAAGTAGTAGAGAATCGGCCAAGGAGAGCCATCAACCAGTCCGTTGGCAGTGCCCTGCTTTAGGGAAGCAAAGAGAGAGAGAAGTTAAGAAAGAGACTCCCAATGTGCTTCTTCCCTTCATTATTAACCAAGTCGGGGTCTTAATACAAAGTCATATGATGAGAAAGGGCATAGATTCTTTACTCTTAGAATTTTAAAATTCTGAAAAGCTAAAAGTGACCTGATTTTACCAATGATGAATCTGACCGTGAGGAGACTGCCTGGAAAAATAGAATTTCTCATAACAGGTAGAAACGTTTATTTTCAATATAAATGTAAGTTATTTTTCTTCCATTTTTAGCTCCAAGAGAAACTTCCTATGTTAAGTTTTTCTCTAAAGTTGTACTTTCTTAACCAACCTCAAGGTGAATTATAATGGTACACTTGACCTAATTATGAGTTTCAGAGAAATGAGTGTTATTTAAGGCAATATCTTAATGGTAAGCCTATTTACATATCACTTAAGCCAGTGATTCCTGTCTTTTTAGAACTATAACATCCTCTCATGCTTTGGCGTAATTTCGAAAACTGCTCATGTGGCCACCTCTCTTTTTAAGTGTTTATTATAATTTAAAATAGTATGTACTGGATTCTCTCTTTAAAATATTTTCTTTTCCTTCTTCAAATTGTAAAAACATCCATCTTTTTAAAAGGAACACATTCTTAGTAAGCACATTATTTTATTTCTATAATTGCTTTGAAAAGGCTGAATGTCAGACAGACAGTCTCAAAAAGTCAGAAATCAAATCTGAAGAATGTCTATTTTTTTAATATCTAATTTTCTAGCTTCAGGATTTATGCCAGAAAAAAAAATATGATCAATGCTAGCATACCTTGGCATCACCTTTTCTCTTAAAAGCTTCTATAAATAACTTTTCATAAAATGGAATTACTGAATTTAACATGGAATGACAGAATAATTTTGGGGTGAAAAATGGTCAGTTTCATCTCTGAGCCATGTTGCCCTTTCCCTTTGTGAGGAGGCAGCAAAGGCAGTTTTTAGCACTGCCTTCTGTTAACCTTTATTTAAGAAATCAGCCTCATGGATTCAATTCTGTCAGTATCCACAAAATCCACACCCTAAAGTTACCACAAGAAAGGAAGAGAAATGGAGAACTCAGTCAAATACCTACTGGGATAAATCTGTATAAAGACAGAGATTAAATGTATCTTCATAATAGTCATTTGAAGGTGATATTGTAAGATATTCAAGAAATTCCTATTCTGTGGCTAAAATTAACAACTCAGGAAACAACAGATGTTGGTAAGGATGTGGAGAAAGGGGGAATCTTTTGTACTGTTGGTGGGGATGCAAACTGATGCACTCTAGAAAACAGTATGGAGGTTCCTCAAAAAATTAAAAATTGAACTATCTTATGACCCAGCAATTGCACTACTAGGTACTTTTCCAAGGGATACAAAATGCTGATTCAAAGGGACACATGCACCCCAATGTTTATAGCAGCACTATTAACAATAGCCAAGTTATGGAAAGAGTCCAAATGTCCATCAACTGATGGATGGATAAAGAAGATGTGTGTGTGTGTGTGTGTGTGTGTGTGTGTGTGTGTGTGTATTCCATTTTGTATATACATATATTCTATTTTGTGTGTGTGTGTGTATATATATAGTGTATATATATATATACACTATATATATATACACTACTTGCATATATATTGCCAAGTAGTATTCCATCATGTGTGTGTGTGTATGTATATATATATAATAAATATATATATAATAAATATATGTATATAAAATGAATGAATGAAATCTTGACATTTGCAACAACTTGGAACTAGAGTGTATTGTGCTAAGCAAAATCAATCAATCAGAAGGGTGCCTGAGTGGCTCAGTCAGTTAAGCATACAACTTTGGCTCAGATCATGATCTCTGTGCTAACAGTTCAGAGCCTGAAGCCTGCTTCAGATTCTGTTTCTCTCTCTCTCTCTGCCCCTCCCTTGCTTGTGCGCTCTCTCTCTTGATCTCAAAAATAAATAAATGTTAAAAAAATTTAAAAAAATTAATCAGAGGAAGAAAAATATCATCTGATTTCACTCATATGTAGAATTTAAGAAATACAACAGATGAATACAGGGGAAGAGAAGGAAAAATAAGAATAAAACAGAGAGGGAGGCAAACTATAAGAGACTCTTAAAGACAGAGAACAAATTGAGGGTTGCCGAATGGGAGGCAGGTGGGGGGATGGGTTAAATGTGTGATGGGCATTCAGGAGGGCACTTGTTGGGATGACCACTGGGTATTATATATAAGTGATGAATCACTGGGTTTTATCCCTGAAACCAACACTACACTGTATGTTAACTAACTTGAATTTAAATAAATACATTAACAAAAAGAAATTCCTATCCTGAAATTTCCATTTTCATTTAACACATTGGTTATTGTGCTCTTTGCACAGCTCTGTGCTGGGCGTGGGGGTAAGAGTGATGGAGAAATCGAGAATTGACAATATGGTTTGTGAAAGAGCATGGAACAGTTTTATAACACTGTGAAGCTATAGCTATTTGTGTCAACTTAAGGGAAAGAGCAGAAATCCAGAGAAGGGAGAGCTATACATCAGTAACAGGGTGGAGCACAATGTAAATCACCTCCCTCCTTCCATCCTTTCCTTCCACCTTGAATACTAACCTCTTCTGCCCACCTTACTTTTGACTACACATCACTACGGTCATTTCCTCTTGACTATCTTCCTTGATTTGCTCTCTTCACTGCCAACTTAGATGCCCTTTCAACGTTTCATGTTCATATACCCTGCAAGACAGTTGAGGCCCAACTTATAGACATCTGAAGGCAGGCAATTTATCTCACAATTCTTTTATCCTGAAAGTAGATACTATATCTACTATGTAGTAGGAGGTATCTTATTGGCTGGAATGAATAGGAATGACTTTTGGATGTGGGACTTGAGATAAACCTCAGAGAGTGAAGTAGTGGGACATTTACTGTGTGCTTTCATGGATCTCCCTTATTTGCTCTTAGGACTATAAAAACGAATCAAATCAAAACACTGCATAATATCATTCAAGCAGAATTACTGAAGCATATAAATTCTGTTCTTCTGTGGAGAAACATTGATGACTATCATTGAATATATATGTTCATAAGAACTTCTCAGAAAACATATTGAGTATTCATGACTGCCTGTTATTTGTCCTTATTGGGGTTGATAACTATGGGTTCTTGACCTCATTTGTTTTGTTCAGATAAGTTATTGTAAATAGTGTGCTCAAAGAATTTGGTCGAACTCAGAATATTTTGACATTCCTAACCATTTGGTTGTTTTCCAGGACACACTGTTAGGCCTATCCACTATGGTGCTAATATTAACGATGAATCATATGTTAGTTTAAAAATGGCTTGGTGCCAGATGAGTCAGGTAATTCATCACAGTAAGTTATTTATGTAGACTTCTATTAGTTTTGTCTATTAACAACTGGTTAATTCAGGAAAAGAATCAGTCAGTCATATAGACCCTCACTAGTTGGATCAGCCGACATCAATGGACATTTCTTTTTTATTTTCATCTCTTTGCCATTTCATCATTTACACTTTGGTTTAGGAATGTGAATATTAGTAAAATGTCAAACAATGAAAATAATTCATGTGTGAAATAATGTATCTGTTTTATAATGAGTAGAAAATTGTGTTTGGCAAAGAACAGGATTTAAACACCTTTCAAGATTATTACTAAGGTAACAGAAGAGCCAAAAATAGATTGCTGCAAACTAATGTAGTCATTTCTTTTCACTTTGTGCCTTTTCATACTATTTTATCATCAACACAGAACCATCCAATCTCTTAAGTAAAAGTAAGAAAAAAAGAGTTATAGCCACCCTTCAAACTTATTGAAGCATCCATTCCTCTTCAAATGATTATCATTGGCTTATCCTATATAGAACCTACCTAATTTGGAGTTTATCCTTTAGTTAAAATATTTTGTAAATAGTGGTGATAAGCTGTGTGTTTTGGGACACTCACCTTTCTTATTATTGTCTTTCAAATAACACAACACTAATCAATTTGTCTTTAGATTCTTTCCCTATTGAAAAAAAAAAGATCTCATGCCCTTCAAAAGTTCAACTTGAATGAATAGACAGGGTTTTGAGTTGATTCCTTCTAAGGATGTGGGATTTTTCCCCCTTCATATTCCACTGTTATCTTTAAGGCAGATTAGGATCACTTGCAAGGAATGCAGAGCATGGTAGAGGAAGAAAACAGATTTCCAATAAAGGAGACTGTTTCTACTTCTATCCTTTGTTCTTTTCTCTCTACTGACTGGAATTTTTAATGAATGTCATGCTCTGGACCTGAGTTAGCCAAAATGTTTGTTGAGCAATGATCATGGAAAGATCAGCACTTTTTTCTGGGTTCCAGTTATAACCACACAGCAATTTTTATAGTTTCCACATCACTTTTACATTTACCTTCTTTGAGTAAATTGGGGTCACACAAACCCCCTGTGAATTAAGTATAACTATTCCCATTTTACAGATGAGAAATCTGACTGTCAGAAAGAAACTCAGTTTACTTCATTTAACCAGTCATCTCTGACAGAACTTGAATCCAAGTTTTTTGACTAATCTTTTCCATTTTGTATTCTGTTTTATTTCCTTGGTGTGCCACAGATCTGCATTAGAATGCAATTGCTTTGTGTATGAAATGTTTTATTGGATTAACTGGACTCCTCAGGGTGCAAAGACCAAAGACATCGTCTTCAAAGACCACCACACCCACAGCCATTGTCCTGTCGATTCTTCCTCATCCAGCCCTGGCAATACCTTGGTAATTGTACAGTCTTTTCTGTCACATTCATGTAAATTAGATTTCAATTCCAGGTTTAAAAATCCATCATACAGGTGCCTGGATGGCTCAGTCAGTTAAACATCCGACTGTTGATTTTGGCTCAGATCATGACCTCACGGTTTGTGAGACTGAGCCCTAAATTGGGCTCCGTTCTGGCAGTGTGGAGCCTGCTGGGGATTCTGCCTCTCCCTCTCTGTCTTCCTTCCCCTCCCCTACTTGTACTCTTTTTTTTTCTCTATTTCTTTCAAAATAAATAAATAAACTTGAAAAAAATTAAATCCATTAGGACCTATCCTCGAAGTTCCTATCTTTTAATTGGTTCAAAGTTTTTCTCTTCTCTACTTTGTGCCTGTCTTAAATAAGAAGACCACAGCTATAGCACAGAAGAGGGAATTTAACATTAAAAACAAACAAGCAAACAAACAAACTAGTTACACAGCAGGCACATACTAAGTGTTGGAGACATTGCAGTGATCTAAACAGAGGTCTCACCTATGGAGAATTTACGTTCAGCTCACATGTCATGGAAAACAGAAAAACCTGAGTAGAGTAAGAAAGAGCGTAAGTATTTAGCATGGTGGTGAGTAAGTATCAAATTGTAGAATTAAATAAGGTGGTCTTGGCAGACCTTGTAAAGATATTGATATTTGATAAAAGTTTTTTTTAAATGTTTATTTATTTTTGAGACAGAGAGAGACAAAGCACGAATTGGGGAAGCAGAGAGAGAGGGAGATACAGAATCTGAAGCAGGCTCCAGGCTGTCAGCACAGAGCCCCATACGGGGTTGGAACCCACGAACCTTGAGATCATGACCTGAACTGAAGTCGGACGCTTAACCAACTGAGCCACCCAGGCGCCCCTTGATAAAAGTGTTGAATAATTTTAAGGGATTCCTTGTGCTCATATCTGGGGCAAAAGCATTCTAGACCGAGGGAACAAAGAATGAGCTGGCATATTCAAGGCGTGGTGAGGAGGTCAGGGAGGGTAAGGCAGGGTGAGTGAGGTAAAGAGTAGGGACAGTAAGATCACAGAAGCACAAAGAGCCTGATCACGTCCAGTTTGAGTCTTCCAGTAAACATATACTGAGATAGAGTTATGAGTGCAAGAAGTTTGTCAGGGTGGGGGGCAGCATCCTATAAAAGAAAAAGGAAGTGAAGAGAGAATTGGTTAGGGAAAGCCTTCACACTGCAAAGTAGATCTGTTATCTGTGGAAGGCAAGAGGAAAAGAGACAGAATTGGACAGGAACTACCTTAACTGTGATTCATATTTGACATAGTCTCAGCCAAACCAATGGTTCAGAGCAAAAAAATTCATATAAGAGGATCTTGCATTGGCAGGAATAGCTGGGTCTAGGACCCTCACTCTCCTTAAGTCATTGGGTGGGGGCTGTCTGGAAAGGGTGTGTCCACAAATGCTGCAGTAGACACTAGGATCCATCAACTAACTGTATTCTGAGCACCTGAATATCTCCTTACTTTTTGAAGGAAGATCTGAGCAACACATCCTTATGTCTACTCTAGGATTGTAGGTTATTGTTTCATTTTGACTTTAAGTGTGAGAGAAAGGAGGTCCAAGCAGAGGAATACATGATTTGACTTAATTTCAAAAAGAGTCACTCTGGTGGTGTTGAGAATAGACTGTGGTGGGCAAGAACAGAAACCCACAGAACAGAAGGGAGGAGGTTAATGAAATAATCCATATCTGGTAATGGACACCTGGACCAGGGCAGTGGTGGTAGAGGTGGTAAGAAATGGTCATATTCTGGATGCAAAATGTCATATATCTGCTCACTGATGTCTCTGGATTCTTCAATACTTACCTTTGATTGTCTATTCTGTTCCTTATCCTCAATCATTTCCCTGCTTTGGATCCTCAAGTGTTTAAGCTATAGGACAAAAGATACATAAAAGTCAGAAAAATGTTACTTGACTCCTGGAAATATAATCTGGCATGCCATGCTCTGTGGGTGACAGATATCAATGCTCAGATTCTATATGGGGGATTTTTATTCTTTTGGTTGTTATTCTTCCGAGATCAAACTATTAGGTTCCTCCAACTATAGTTTTTCCAGTGGGATCCAAAAACCTGTGCTATCTGGCTACTTACATTTTCCCTTCTGCTCCTATTTTCCAGCAATCTACTTCACAACAGACTTACCTGAAGGAAGTCTTCTGGATAAAGACATTTCAGTATAACTCAGCATAACTCTGCAAGCCTTATACCCCTTAGGAAACATGAATATTTCCCCCACATGTTTGAGAATACAGTTTTCTACCTCTACAGCCTTCTCTCTTCCTCTTTCTGCAGACTTGGTTTTATTCTTGTCATCTGTAAATCATGTGCCGGGCTCTGAATTGACAACATTTCAAAAGATATAGAACAAACTCTTCAGGCAGTTCTCCCAGAGTATGTTTCACTTGATGGGATCGAGTGCAAAATTCCCCAGATTCTCCATTTATTCCTGTACCCACATACTTGCAATATGACTTAGCAGCTCCTCCCATCAGTAGGTAGAGTGTACTTGTCTACTCTTACTTGCAGACTTCACCTGGGTTGGCAAAAGCAATATTGTGGCTGTTGCAAATCTTCGAATCAAAAGACCTTGCACATTTGTGCTCTCCCATTTGGGACCCCTCTCCCTGCAGCGATGTGAGGAAACATGGGCTAATCTGCTGGAGAATGAGAGGCCACATAGAACCTAGATGAACCATCTCAGCTGAAGTCCCACTTTTGATCTAGATCAGCCATCTGCCTCTGAAGGGACAGTTGAATGTGTAAGTATGAGCCCAGTCAAGAGTCCCACAGGAGACTGTCCACCTGAATGTAGTCCCAATAGTTGAAATGTATACCTGTGGGCTAAATCAATGATTGTTGGTGTTTTTAATAAATAATCAATTTATATATTATAAGTTTTATTTTATCACCCAGTGTTCATCACGACAGGTGCACTCCTATAAGAGATGACATAGAATTAGTGGTGACATGTATAACTTCAAAGTCCTACTTAGAAACAGGATCCTCCACTTATTAGAAACCCAGGCAAGTTATTTAACTTCTCTGATGCTCAGTTTCCATATGGTAAAATGGGAATAAAATTGTACCTATTTCATGTGTTGTGTGGATCAAATGAGATATAGTATCTAAAACACTTAAAATAGTGTTTGGATTAGCAAATTAACTCAATGAATACTACATATCATTAACACAGTGTATACTATAGTATAGTGTAGCACAGTAAACATAGTTTATAGCAAATATGGTATAGTATAATATAGCACAGTGGAGGCTAGGACAAAAGAACACTAAAAAGGTACTGAAAGACTCAGCTTTCTGGAATTACTGTGTAATTCCATGTAGCTGTAGAATTCTATGTAATTCTACGTAGCTGCCATGCTATTTCCATTTGCTAATTCCAATTAGCAACATTGAATGTCTATGATGGTGTATGGCTTAAGAATCATTTAATATAAAATATCAAGTAACAAATGTACCCAAATTCATAACAAACTATTGATGTCCCCAGAAATATAATTCTATAAGTTATTCCAAGCATGAGGCTCTGAGTCATGGTTTTAAATTCTGCAGATGACTGACTGAAAACCTCTACCAGTACTTTTTAAATTTTCTATTATATCTTTTTTTCATCTACCAAAGTAAATTATATATAAAAAATCAACTTTGTGGTCAAGAATTTTATTAAACTAAAATGTGATAAATGAAGATTGTTAGCATCCCTCTCCCTATTTATACTTGTTAGTGTGAGGTGTTTTTTTTTTTTTTGTTGTTGTTGTTGTTATTAATTATTTACTTGAGTATATTAGGTTTCCTACTGGTAGATCTAATATTGGTGCTGTTCTACATCAACAATTTCAATTAATGGAGGCTGCCATCCAATTCTATAGAACTAATTATTTCTATGATTACCCAGGCCAGTGTCCATAGGATAGAGGG
The DNA here is from genome assembly GCA_030068075.1 of Paguma larvata. Classification (NCBI taxonomy): domain Eukaryota; kingdom Metazoa; phylum Chordata; class Mammalia; order Carnivora; family Viverridae; genus Paguma; species Paguma larvata. The sequence continues at coordinate 166,228,722 of CM057823.1, forward strand.
TAAGATAATGCCTGCAGACACAAAGTTATGGATAATTGTTACTTGTGAATGTCTGCGGTTTTAAAACATTGTTTAACCAAATACCCCATAAAATGATCCCACGACCACTGAATTAACAGCTTTTAAGTGAAAAAAAAATCATTTGGAAACTCTCTCATTAAATAACTTGCGATTAGCCAAGCACTTAATCATCCATTGTCAAAACCTGATAAGATGCAAACAAATAAGTTTTTCAATTACAACTCTGTCACCTGCATGTCTTTAGCACAGTTAGGAAAGGATGGTGAGAATTACAATTTTTCTTTTCACAAGACTTTTCTCCAATGCAAACACTGAATTCCTCTTGCTTATTTTCCCCACAAGAAGCATTCATACAATTTCAAATCTTCTTACTGCAGATGCATGACAGAACTATATTATCCTTGGCAGCATCTTATCATCGATTACTCTCAGAGTTGGATAAAGGCTTCAGCAAAGCGTAAAAGGCACAACCATTCAGACAACACTTGCTAAGCCTGTAAGTGTTTCCACATACTTCTGCAAGTCCTTTTATGGTTAAAATTTTGTTAAGACACAGGTTTAAATCCTTGCTGTTTTGACACCCTTTTACTTTCCCATTCAGAGTAGCTGTCCCTACTCGATGTGCTGAAGCTCTGATATTCTGTGGAAATTGATGCCGTCATCACAGCATATTAGAAAACATGCGGAGTGATGTCTTGTCAAACTGATGACTTGCTTCAATGGCACTTCATACTGGTGCTTTTCCAGGCCCCAATGGCAGAGCTTAGTATATCAATAAAGAATTCATTCCATTGTTATAACTTTTTTTTTAATTTGGCATAAATCTCATTGATACAACTTTTTTTAAATTAAATCTCATTGATATAACTTTTTTTTTAATTTGGCATTAAATCTCATTGATAAAACTTTTTTTTTTTAATTTGGCAAGAATCTGTCATTGGATAACTGTGGTAGGTAAGAAAGGTAGTTTCCTTTATTTTTCTTTAATTGGAGTAGATTTCTACCACAAACTCTCATTATGCCAAGTGGCAAAAAATTTATCTCAATCAATTTGGCATCCTCACTGATTTCTCTATGTTCTGAGGGACATAGTATTGCAAAGGCTCTAGGAGTTGAGAAGCCCCACTGATGCCCAAAGATACCTTCTTATTCTTGTTGGATGTTTGGTTCATGAATGTCAATGTTACTTCCTCTTCATCTCAACTCCTAGTGGCATTCAAGTGCCCTAGATGTCTGGAGCATCACCACTCTGTAGAAGAAAATATTTCAATTTTCTGTGAGTCCTGCTCATAAAATAGGCCCTTTATGATACTGACCTAAATATATTTTCTTAGAATCCTAAGTATATATCTTTTATTCTTGAACTATGAAGATATCTGGAACATTTTGGAATCTTGCCACCTTTCTGGACTCTAACTCAAATAAAGAGGGATAGAAGTCCCTATGTCTGTATTCCCTGAATTTCTTCAGTAGACTCAACAACATTTCTGCTCTTTATGTCCTTCTCTTTTTAGTTATACATTTTTTATGTAGTGTGTTATATCTTGATATTTATGGATGCTTACAAATCTTTATTCTTTTATATTTAAAGATCTACATGTTCAGATTATCTGCTATGCTAATCTTCCCTTGCTTTAATAGAAATTTCTAAGTTTAATCAAATTTGATGAATGACTAGAACCTCTAAATGAAATGCCAAGAATTAATTTCAAACTTAATCAATTATTATTTGATTTTTTTGAGCCCATAACTACATGTAAGTAATATTATGCCTATTATTTTCTCCAGATAATTTTTTTATATAGCTTTTACAACAATGGCTATTAGTCTGTTGGTTTTTGCTATCTTCTCAATTTTCCCCAAGTTAGTCTTTCCTTTAAATTTTTGTTTAACTTCTGTTTATGAGTACATGTCAAATATGTACTTACAACTCTCCAGAGGACCTCTGAGATTCTTGTGAAGAGCCTGTTCATCATTGTACTGTAATATATCTTGGTTAAGAGACCAAAATCCTATCTTTTCATTTCACCAATAGAACTGTCTGTTTTCTTCTCATTTTTTCTTCACTTTTAATGCTGTGACTTTCAATTGTATTCCCAAACTCTTTTGTGTCACACACAGAATATTTGCCTTTATTCACTCACTCATTCATTCATTTACTTACTCTTTTTAATATTCTCAAGTCTGCACATTGGAGAGGCTCGGTAACCACTAAGATAAGACCTCTCAGACAAATAATTGAACATATAATTATAATTCTATAATTAGCTAAGTGCTATGATTAAATATGTAAAGACAGAGTGTGAGCCTTGCTATAGAACTGTATTTATTGTGAAGACTAGCATTTATTGTGAAGTTTAGTAATGGAATATTGATTATCTGTAATATGTTATTTTTACATATTTTTTTACATGCATGATATGAAGGAACTGATATTCAGCAAGGTTAGGGAACTTGTTTCAAAACCAGATGCTTCTTCCATTGTGTCTTTGACAGCAGACAAAATAAAGTGGTAACAAGAGGAATGGAAATATAAAGTCAATAAAATAACAGGGTACTATGGCTGAATAACTGTGGATTTAAGGGATCTAGAAAAATAAATGGTGGGGATAAGCAACTTATTCTAGTGACTATAGAGGCATGCTCTTGATTAGACAGAGAGTTCAGAAATTAGTGATGGGATAATAGACTATGTTTTAGATATGTCAAGTTTTAAATCTCTGCGGGATATCTAGGCAGAGATGTAAATTAAATTGGCTATATGGTCTGTCGTCCAGGAATTGAAATCTGGGGTAAAGACACAGATTCAGAAGAATAATTCCTGGCTAATAACATGAAAGTAAATTAAAGCACTCATGCAGTTTTCAGTGTGAGGACAGGGGAGGCCCCAAGAAACACCAGTGTAAAGTATGGGTCCAAAACTGGAAGCCTGAAAAGAGATCAAGAAGAAGCAATGAGAGGGAGGACTCAGAGCAAGTGATGTTGATGGTAGGGAAACCTAGACAGGAGGACAGATACTGCTACTGATTATTGGTTAGGGCAAAGGAGGACTAAATTGTGTCACTGTCTTGTGTAATAAAGAGGTAAGTTGCTACTGTGGTGAAAGCAGGTTCTATGCAGTTGTTGGAAACAGAAGGAAAATTTCAATGGTGTGAGTAAAGTCACTGGGAGAATCTCTTCTATTGTATTCTCTGGGGACAAAGACCCTACCTTGGGCAATGCCTCAGCTCAGGCTTGAGACGTGAATGAGGTTTGAGGAAATGGAAAGGATAATAAGGATTATCCCTTGGAGGAAACCAAGAGAAGAGAATGAAGAATTTAAGTGTTTGCTTTGCATTTAAGCATGAGAGAGACTTGAGTGCTTTCTGGATTAAGAAAGAAGAGCTAGCAGAGGGGAGATGGTTGTATATAAACATGAGAGAGGAAATATTTGATTGAGTGAGATTGCTGAGGAGGAAGAATGATTTGAGAATGAGAGGCTATGACTTAGAAAGTCATTATCCACGATGGTTTGTCTTATTGCCATATTTTAAATTCACACTCTAAGAATGAACTGTCCCATATGGTAGCTATTGGCCACATGTGGCTTTTGAGCACTTGAGAAGTGGCTGATTCCAATTGAAATGTGTCGAAATTATAAAATGCACAATTAAAAAATCTTTAATAATTTTATTGAATACATATTGAAATGAATCATTTTAGATAGACTGGGTTAAAAATTATTTTATTAAAATTAGTTTTGCCATTTCTTTTCAATGTGGCTATTAAAAATTTTTAATTGCATGTGTATCTCCTAGTAAATTTATTTGATTTATTTATTTTAAATAAATTTAAATTTATTTATTGCTCTAGGAAGACCCTGTATCTCCAGTTAGAACCTATGACTTTCCTTGGGTGCAAAACATGTGCTCAGCAAGCTGTCAGTAACCATCACCAGAGATTTACTACTCCAAAGACTGGCCCCAGAATTCCTCCTGTGAATCCTTTTTATTTTGTGGGAATTTCTTCAGGAGATCAAGTCTGACCTAATAAAGTCATGATAGAGATCTCTTCTGTTATTTAAATCTCCAGTGCATCTAGTTCTTTCTCTTTGTCACATGTCATGTTCTCTTACCAGTTCTAATTTTATTTTGCTCCTAAGCAATTATTTTTTGTTGTTGTTGGTATGACATCCTTTATTTTTATCCTTCCTTGAGGTCTTATTCTTGCTTAATAATTGGCTCAACTTTTTCTCTTCCTCTCAAGCAAAGAGATTGACCATTTTTAGAGCAAAGATAATTTGTTCGAGGCTCAAGTAGGAAAGCATATGCAGCTGATTCTACAGGTGATTATATTAGTTTCTTTAAAGGTCTTAGGTCCCAGGTTGGTCCACCTCTCTGCCTCTCACCATGAACATATTCCCTGTAAGCTGCTAAGTAAGTGGCCTTTTTGTTGTACCTTAGTACTGGAGCTCCTGATCAAGAAGAAACCCTTAGCAATTCTTATTTGCAGCCTGTTGACATATTGTTCTCTTCCACCATGCTGCCCTCACTCAGAGGCCCTCATGGACCCTTGCATGCCTGCTGTGTGTTAGAAATTATCAACCATTCTTATCAGCCATGGGTCATCCTCTTCCACAAAACAAAAATGTAAATCAGTGACCCAATTCTAAATTTCTTGCTTATCACTTCTTATTCCTTGCTGGGCCTGTTAATTGAGATCTGGTATTGAAAAATACTGTATTTTATCTTGCCTATGGAGGAGCCAATGGAAGTTAGAAAGATTACGTGAGTATCTATAGCTTAACTTCAACCACCACAACCTGTTATGGTGTCAGTCTTAGTGCTTGATCTCACTGATATCTCAAAGATTTTAAACATAAACTCAAGGTCCTTCTGAGGTTCTATGTAGAGTATGAAAATTAGGTCTAAGTTTTGGCAAAGGTAGTTTTTAACTTGTGTGATACAATTCATTTATTGTAATGAAATTTTATTAGAAATCCTCTTTAGTTCCTATATTTGTCAGCACTCCCCTCAACAATATTCTCAGCCACGAGAGAGAAATTGTGTATTTATTTTATTACTGTTAACTGGAAGACAATATGTTGTCTTAGTTAAATTTCTTCACACAAAAAAGATTACTCCATTGCTGTCAATGCACTCTCAGTTCTCCTTTATTACATGATATTTCATTGCAATACCTGCTTCTATAAGTTTCCTGTATGTTCTGGAAGAAAAGAACAGTTGTCTAAATGCCTCTTTGCCTGCTTATAGAATAGAAAGAAAACTTGAGGAAAACCTTTTTCATTCAGCTAGTTCTCAACTAGAAATTAGGATAGTATCTTTTCTCCTAACTAGAATTTATATTTGTGCAGTCACAAGGGGATTTCAACTCCAGATTGCCTCTATCATTCAGTCATTTAAGAACTGATAAAAAATCAGTTCTTTAAAAAATGAAAATATGAAAGGTAATTATTTTCAAGAATATCTTTTTATTGGTAAAAACAAACATGTATATAGGTTTAAAAATCTCAGAGTTTGGCAATGATTCTTCTTTGAATATATTATATATATATATATATATGGATATATATATATATATTTATATATATATTAAGGTGTACAAAGTGTTGACTTCATAAATTTATATATTGCAATATGATTACCGCCTTAGCATTAGCTAACACCTCTATCATGTCATATAATTATTATTTCTTTTTTGTGGTGAGAACATTTAAGATCTAGTCTCTTAGCAACCTTGAAGTATGTATTATAGTGTTGGTGACTCTAATTACAATGCTATGCATTAGATTTTCAGAACTTATCCATCTTCTAGTTGCAAATTTGATTTTACTTATCCACATGTTCAACAAATCATGCTCCACTTTCTGTAGAGATCTAGCTACTCTGTTACAAATGATTTCAACGTTCAGGCAATCTTTCTGCCTGTCATAGTTTCATTGAAAACCAATATACGTGTTTCACACACTGAGAATGTTCTGAAATGCATTAGCTATTGGCCACTAACAGCAAAAATCTGAAAGAGTGAAAATAGATTAATGCTACTAAAAATGCATAAGCAAATTATTCTTCAATAGCTGCCTTTAAGGTGGAAATTACCTCTAGTGACTTTCTCTCTTACAAAAAGGCCCCCGTATCTCCCCTGTAACAAACCATGGTCAGTTCTAGTTCTAACCCTGGCACAAAGTTTCCTGAGGGCGACTGATCCGCATGGTGCAAAGATTTCCTTTGTCATTCCTAATCAAGAACTCTAAAGAAAATTTTAAGAATGATTTCTTTTTTTTAAGTTTATTATTACTATTATTATTTTTGAGAGACAGAGAAAGAGCATGAACAGGAGAGGGGCAGAGAAAGAGAGAATCTCAAGCAGGCTCTGTGTTGTCAGTGCAGAGCCCAACATGGGACTCAAACTTACAAACTGTGAGATCATGACCTGAGCTGAAATCAAGGGTCATATACTTAACTGACTGAGCCACCCAGGCGCTCCTTAAGTAAGATTTCTTATACTATTATGGTCAGAAAAGCTGTTCAGAGAAGACAGAAGTAGTATGAGAAGAAATTCTTTGGTGCCAAATGTTGATTATTGAGTGCTGAGTATCCCTGTGTCTGTTCTAAGATCATAATGCTGTGGTCATTTGCCCCTGAGAAGAGAAGAGTATTCAGTTCAATTGCCACAGAAAGCACAAAGAAATGATAAGTCATTCAAAAGAAAATCCTTAATTGTTACAGGATGGTCTCAGTTAATTCTAACCAAATTTCACGGCTCTATGTAACTCCAGCAATACACAAAAGATGCAGACATCAATATTAGAACACAAGGCTCTCTGGTTTATGTAGCAGAGGAGGTCTACTGGAATCATCTGGAATTTCTTGGACCATAGATCATTATCTACACTTCCCTTTGCCACCCTAATAGCCAGAGCAGCAGATTTTATTTTCCTTATTTCTGAGAGGTTGGTGTTAGAAGGAAGATAAATGTAAGTTTACCTATTTTTCAGTTTTGATAAAAGGCAAGAACAATACATAAGGTTTCAATTATTCTAGATCTCATGATAAGATGAGATGTAAGCATGGTAAGCTGCTTGGGTATCTGTGGACTGTGGTATCAGGTGTGAAATGAGTTCTACCTGTATTGACTCATCAGCCACCTCAAGGCCATTCTAAGAGAAGACTAGAGATTCATTAGAACATTCACGAGGACAAGAATATGAATTTCTTTGGAGAATAGTTTACTGTTCATTCTTAGTCTCTCCACATGGAGAGAGGGGATGAGAGTGCTCCCTTAGCACTTTGAATCTAGCAACAGACACTTAGCAAAAGCTTGACCAATGTAGTAGGTGCTGTTCGCATCCTGCCCAGGTATGTAAAGCTCAGGCCCCAGCTGAAGCTGCCTGTGGCCAATGATAACTGATACAAAGAGTGTGTGTGCTCCTTTGCTTCGGATTGATACCAGTTCTGTTCTTGCTCTAGAGCCTCATGGGATCAGCTGAAATTTCATTTCAGTTATAAACACATCCTTTCTTACATTACCCTGCTTCACTTACTTCCTTTCTTCTGAGAGTCTCCCTGAATAAATTAAATGTTTCTCAAATCCGCTTGAAGCTTTGGCTTAAGGAACCAGCCTAATAAGCATGTGGTACATCAGGTCTGGTACCTGATTCAAACCGAGATAACTCTAAGTGGTGAGGCTGTGGCTTGGACAGCAAGGAAATGAGTCATATGCAGTTCCAACTTCAAGTCGTGTTGGAAAAGACCTTGCCTGACCAGGCCTTTTTTAAGGAGTGAGACCACCTCTATGGGGACTCTCCAGTGTCCCTGAAGAGAAGGTATCAAAGGGATCAGATACATGTAGTCTCACATAGTCCCTGGGGATAAATATCCCTAAGAGACCCACGGTGACATCTCTTGTGAGAAAGAACCAGGATCAAAAATCCACATGGCACTATTCCCACTACTGTAACACCATTACTCAATGGTAAGATTTATTTTATCATTGTTCTTGCTCCATCCTGTCTGCTCCTATACTAGATAGAGCTATGTCAGTAGCTACCGAGGGGAAGAGGTGGAGAAAGAAGTAGGGAAGAAATCCTCCACAATCCTTTTCTTTCACTGCCCATCTCCTTCACTCTTCCTACAAGGCAGGTCTAAGCTAAATAACTAGAGACATTTCATATTGGATGAGAATGGGGAAATTTGCTCTCAGATAGGACTGGATGCTTTATTACTTGAAAATTAGTGGGAAAATCATGGAAACCTTGAAACTCATACAAAAGACAGAGGGGGCCAGATTCACATAGGAGGATAGGCAAATGAATAAAGTTTCCCTTTGCTTGTACCTTACAGATTCCAACTTGTTTCTGAAACCTATGGCTTCCCTCTACATGCATACCAAATATATGTAAGACCCTCTCTGCAAGTTGCTATCAAGGGAATTACTTTGAAGCCTCTATTCTGTTACCTGGGTGCCTACAGAGTCCTTTACAAGATTTCTACAGATTCCTAGGAGGATGTACATTCTCATGGTCACATTTGTCTCTGGAAAACTCCATTTCACCTATATCGACACTCTCTTTCTATATGTCTTCAACAAAATTAATTCCATGTCAGAGAGGTCTAATGGACATTTCTATATATTGTCCAGGATATGATCTCTTTCCCTCATTGATGAAGAGCTTGATTCCGCTCTACTAGTTTTTCTAGCATTTTGGGGAGCTAAAGTGTGGGCAGTATAAAGGAGAGTTTGCCCAGATAGTTGTGTCTACCTCTGGAGCTAGTGGCCCAGAGAAGTATAGACAGTGGAGAATTTATTTATTTTGTGAGTGGTGGTAGAAACACCTAGCCAAAGGCATGACATCATTGTCATAAATAATGTCATTCAAAATTATAGTACATATAATGGTTATTATGGAGTATTTAGGTGTATTTTAGCCAAAATTCAGACAAACCAATTCAGGGACTTCAATTTAAGAGAATGATTTGCAAATCTACAAACAGGTGTTTTTTACATGATATATGGACTCAAAATTTTAAATAAACCATATTGAGAAAATCCAGAAGACATTTATAGCCTAAAGATTACTACAAGAAATAAATTTAAGCATCTGATAATAACTGACATTGATTGAGAGCTTACTGTACACAACATACATTTCTAAGTGTTCAACATGTATTAACTTGTTTCTAGGATATTCAGGATATCCTATAAAGTAACCAGTGTTATTACTTCCATTCTATAGATGAGAAAACTGATGTTATTACTTCCATTCTATAGATGAGGCACTGCATTGATGTTTTCCGGCTCATGCATCTGGAAGGTGGCATTGCCAAGGTTTCAAATCCAGGCCATCTGGCTCATTGCTCATCTTACCAGCCATGAGCAATGGTGTTTCTTACACTAAAGTGATGTTAGTATCATACAACAGATAGAGTAAGCATGAGAAAATTGTGCTTTCCTTATTCTTTTGTCTCCTTTAGGATGAAGTTTTATAATTGTCAAATACACAATTTGTTATAAATTATGCAAGCTTAAAGTACCATACACTTCCTTAAACCTAGAATATGATACAAGCAATATGCCCACAGTGCAATTGCAAATGCTTATAATTTTCAAGATTCCAAGTTACACTGTTGGCCTGACTTCCTTAAATCTGTCACAGGCCAACCGCACAGCACTCTCAGGTGTCCATGGAGGATGAATGGTGTCACCACAATGATGACTCAAGAGAGCAATGCGGCTTCTGGAACCAGGCAGGCGTCTCTGCCCTGCTGATCTCAGTATCTTTATTTAAAGGTAGTAAATGACATTACATCAAAGAGTGACATTACATCAGTAAGCATAGTTTGATATCTTTAGCAACAATGTATTTTGATCAGCAAAAAGGCAATTTCCTCATTCTTGCATGTTATTTTTCATCATTCTTTTTTAGACCACGAAGGAAACAATTCTTATCTTAGCTATTTTGTGATTCTGCTCCTGAGTTAATTAACATATACTGTCTTTGAAGTAGTATTAGGTGAATTTGTGGCAGGGGAGAAAATAGGATGTTTACGAAAAGAGCAGGGTAAGTCTCAGTAAACAGAGGGTGAATACATTGTCACCTTAATACCTATATGTTAATCATCTATGGATAGGTTAGGAGTCATTCTGTCTAGCTTTTTAAACTATAATGAGGGAAATGTAACTCACCTGGTAAAAGACATAATTCCTAATGCTTGTCTAAGTTCCTTTGCTTATGAATGAATGAATTTATACAAATAGGGGCCTAACGTCTACATAAGTTACACTAATTTTTGACCAAATCATAACTGCCATTCGCGTGCCATAACTGTATGATCAATATGTGTAACCTATCCCCAAGAGGCAACTTTGAGGCCAGGTTACTCTCATTCAGATGTTATCCATCAAAGCATTACACTCAAGGTCCCCTTTTTTATTTAAATACCATAAAACAAAAGGGCATGACATCCCTTGAGGCCAACCCAACCAGAGCAGTTCAAGAAATCCAGGCCTGAAAGGTTATTATTAGAAGGAGATAGTACTGGGCGCAGTTGGTCGGCAGGAGACCTTGCAACATCTGCCTTTTCCACACAGGGAGACGTCTCAACCTGTGAGCCCAAGATGGCTCCCGACATAAATCAACTCTCTTGACACTAGTTTCCACTTCTCTGTCATTCATTACATTTTAACCAAGAATTATATAGCCTCTTCTCCTACAAATACATTGAAATGCTCAAGATAATATTTTAGTACCATTGAGTGGGTTCTGTCTTTCTCAGTGACGTGGTACCATTTTCATTCTTGAAGATTCTTTCCCTTCTCTATATCCATATATTCCCAACTCTTTTTGCTCATTCAGAATTCCTGCTCATCTATTTTACGTATTTGCTTCTCGTGCTTTCATTTCCTGAACATCCTTAAACGTTCAGTCATTGGACACATACCCTTACCTCTCTGCCAGCTTACTTTCCTGGTCTCCTCTGTCACTCTCACTGTTTCCTCTCCAGTAAATATCTTCAGCCCTCATTGTAACTCAGTTACGTTTATAATAAAAGAACGCACAGCTAGAGTGGCACAGATGAGAACCGAACTCATTACTGTCTGCCTTCTCAATCTACGGTCTTAAGCTTTATTTCGTTCATTTTCAGTCTGACTTTCAGGACCTCTCCACTGGGATATTCTACAGTCACTTTAAATGTAACAATTGCCCTTGATTGACTTTTATCTCCCTTTAAAAAATGCCCTTCTCTTTTATTCATCCTCTCTTAGTATGTAAAATATGCCATTATACTCTCTCCATTTTTTTCCTGTGACAGTTCTTTTAATTCTTTACTGTCTCCACGTAGCCTAAGAACTTGCTATCCCAAGCCTAAGGCAGGAAGCTCACATTTAGTTTATTTACTTATCCTTGCAACCCACAATATTAAAGGGCTGTGCTTTTTCAAATTTAAGTCTTAGTTATTTTTTATAGAAATTTATTTGACATTTACCATCGTTTAAGTTTAAAGTGTACAATGTGTTAATTTGATATCCCTATGTATTGCAAAATGCCTCTATCATATCACATAATTGTAATTTCTTCTTTGTGGTGAAAATAATTAAGATCTAGCCTCTCAGAAACTTTGAAGTTTGTAAATACAGTATTGTGGACTATAGTCACTATACTGTGGTATGTGTACACAGTAGAATATAATTCAGGAATGAGAAGAAAGAAAGATATCCTGCCATTTGTGACAACATGGACGACCCTTGAAGGCATTATGATCTTCAAGTCTGTCTAAAATAAGTCAGACAGAAATAGACAAATGCTGTATGATATTTGAACATATGTGCAGAATTTTAAAAAGCTGAACTCACAATAACAGAGAGTCAAATTACGGTTACTAGTTGCTGGGGGTGGGCTGGGAATTGAAGAAATGTTGATTAAGGACATAAACCTCCAACTAGTAGAGCAATAAGTTCTGGAGCACTAATTTCCTCAGACACAACTTTCGGGAATGTCACACTCTTTCTCAAGAATTCATGGTCTATTACTTTTATGCCTAATTTCATAGCACTGTGTCTAAAATCTTTTCTTAATGTCTCTATTTTATTTAATCGAAATTCTCAGAAGATCTCCAAACACAGATCCTCCACAGAATTGAGATAGTGTTTTTCCCCCTCCTTGTCACATCCAAGTTCATTCCCCTCCTTTTCTATTCAATTTTCTATGACGTGCTGGAGTCTAAGCGTCAGTCCATGTTTATCTTAAATAAAATGACCCCAGCTTCTGATATCTTACATTATCTTACATATCTGATTAAAAATTCATTTGTGTTATTCTATTTTTTCTTTCACTGAAATATAAACATATTGAAAGTGAAGCTAGGGATGGAAGAAACTTAGAAACTACATGGCATTTTTAGGGGTCACGTAGTTAGGTTGCTCTATTTTACAGATAAGGAAATATAATTAAGAGAGGTTCTTTCGATGTTTATTTATTTTTGAGACAGAGAGAGACAGAGCATGAGTGGGGGAGGGGCAGAGAGAGAGAGACAGAGAGAGAGAGAGACACAAAATCCAAAGCAGAATGCGAATCTGAGCTGTCAGCACAGAGCCCGACATGGGGCTTGAACTCACCGACCGCGAGATCATGACCTGAGCCCAAGTAGGACGCTCAACCGACTGAGCCACCCAGGCGCCGCTAAGAGAGGTTCTTTTGAATCCTGAATCCTTAAGGACACATGATGCTTTTTTTTTTTTTTTTTTTGCATTCATCAAACAATTTGGCCTAAGACATGCTGAATAAAATGTGTTCGATTTATTTTTACTTAGAAATAGGAAGAATTTCTTGGTAAAATTTCACTGAGAAATTTAATTTTCACTGGGACTACTTAGGCAAACTAATTTCAAACCAGCGTCTGGGAACTTTAAAACAGCAGACTAATGACTCATTAATCTACCTTACAGATCTTGCTAATATACAATTTATGACTTTGGTAAATAGCTTTCAATACCACAGATACCATCTGTTACTCTTTTCTGGTTAAGTCATCCAACATTGTATTTCCCCCAAATATAATATGAACCCAATTAAAACATATCAATCTTGGGCCTGAATGAAAAAGGTAAAACAGTTTGTAAAATGAAATTATTTACTATACTAAGTATTATAGTGAACTTCATATTTTAATTTTAGCAAATTATGTTGCCTAGCCTTGGCAGTATATATTTTCACTGTTCACATCTAATGTTTGACTTCTAAATCACATTTTCTAAAACATATACCCCCAAAATGAATATTATTCAGGACTAATACCAGGTAACAACAGACTTGATTTCTATTAGCTTCTTTGTTGATAAAATATTATTCATTATTTCAAAATTATCTCTCTTAAGTCTTCCAGGGTGCCCATTAGTTAAAACTGCTGTATCTTCTACATGTCTTGTTATGTTACTCTATTATATCAGAGATAATTTCAAATATATCTAAAATATAAATTCCTTGAGACCAGGGACTATGACTTTTTCGACTTCCTTATACATTTATTCCATATTATACATAGCAGATATTCAGTTAATGTCTAAATGACTGCTTTCCTCATCGAATTTGTGGCAATTTAGTGGTCTCCCATACAGTATAATACCTATAAACTTTACAATCAGGTTTTCCTGTGCTCTCCATGAATTCTAGTCTATATTCTCTGTAAATTTTTATATTGCTATTATCCTGTCGTAAATACTGACATTTTAGAGTGTGTCTTAAAGTCTTGAAGTAATAGATGTCCTCTGATCGTTCTTCATGATCATGCTGCCCACACTAGGTTCTTGGCACTTTTATATGGATCCTTGAAGTCATGATATGAATTGTTACCAAGTGGCTTGCTGTGATTTTGTTTTGATTGCTTTGGATCTTGACGCAGAGAATGCAGTGATTAATGTCAGAACAAAGGCACCTTAATATTGAGTTTTCCAATCCATAAACATGATGCAACTCTCCATTTAATGAAGTCTCCTTTAATCTCATCATCAGTGTCTTACAGTTTTCTGTATGGAAATCTTTCACGTATTTTTTTAAAACTCTGTGTCTTGATTTTTTTTTTTTTGGATGCCCTTCTAGATACTGTCTGTTTAGTTTTAATTTTCTGATTCTTTCTTCCTGGAATGCAGAAATACTATTGAATTTTGCATCTATTGACTATCAGTAGATGCAACAGACCATCATACCATCTTACTAAGTCAAATATTTTATAGAATTTTGAATTTTCTATGTATGTAATCATGTCATCTGAGAATACAGACTGCTTTATTTTTTCCTTTCCAATATTTGTGCCTCATATTTCTTTTTCTTGCATTATTGCACTGACCAGAATTGCAGTACAATGTTGAGAGAAGTAACAATAGTGACATCCTGTTCTGTGCCTGATCTCAAAAAGGAGTCTTCAGAATTTTACATTAAGTATGGTGTTAGTATTGGTTTTGTGTTTCTTCCAATTCCCAGTTCTTCATCACCATTGATTTATATCAAATACTTGTTCTGTATCTACTGTGATAATCATATCATTTTTTCTCCTTTTTTTTGTCTGTGTAGTAAATTACTTGATTAATTTTCCATGTTAATTTAACCTTATCTTCCTGAGGCGAACATGAGACTCAATATGTAAATACTTGCTTATAATTTTTGTACCCATGCTTACAAGACATGTTACTCTGTAATCATTTCTAATATCTTTCCTAGATTTTGGAGTCATATTAAGAGTTCTACAAAATATTTCGTTTTATATTTTCTTTAAGTGTTTGAAAGGATTCATTAGTAATAATTTCTCAGTTGGCGTACTCTGTTTGTAGGGAGGTTTATTTTACTATGGATTCAGTTCCTTTGTCAGTTATATGAATATTCAGATAAACTACTTTTTTATGTTAGTTTTAATAATTTTTGAAACATCTAAGACATTTCACTTCAGTTATCCATTTTTTTGGCATAACTTTTAAAATAATATTCTATGATTAACTTTTTAATATCTGTGGTATCTGGATTGATGTCCCATTGTCCCTTCAGGATTTAGCAATGTGTTTTTCCTCTATTTATTTTCATTAGTCTTTTCATAAGTTTATCACTTTCAAAACCAAACTTCTGCCATTTTGTTGTTGTTTTATACATTTGGAAATTATTTCACTGATTTCTGGGCAAATATTTGTTATTTCTTTCATTTTGCTTTCAATGAGCTTAAATTGCTTTTATTTTCTTGACTTTCTACATGGAAACTTTGATCACTGATTTAAAAACATTTTTATTTCCTAATACATGCTGAAATGCGTGGTTCTTCTCTCCTGACTGCTATTCTACATCCACTGACAGAGTTCCATTCCTCTTTCTTGGGACATCTTAAAGCCATTGTTTTAGTCATAGCTCTGAATAACATTGGATAAGACACTTCAGCTCTCTGGGATGAGAAAGAAGGAAGTGAAGAGTAAAAAGAAGGAAGATGGACAAAAAAATGAAAAAGATAGGAAAGACAGTTTTACTAAAACCTTTCTAAAATTTCTTCTGATACTAAAATTATGACTAAATAATTACTCATATAATTATATAATTATTAGTCATATAATATAGTCATATAATATTATAATAAAATTATTCACTCTTTCAATAGCCAGAGTGACTTTACTCCGTTGTTTCCAGTTCTCTTCCTATAGAAATGTACAGCCACTATATGCTCATGTTCTATATCTGGAAAGGCCAGGTGAACTGCTCACAGGCTGGCAGAGGATAGGCAGAAAGCTAGGTGTTTGCTGTGTGAGGTATAATCACCTGACTCTTTGGATGGGTATTGTTCCATAGGTGGTAAAATTCATGTGTTTTCAATTATCTGACGGTGTGCCTAAAATCTTAACCTGAAACTCTCCCCACATTTTCTATGTTGAATCTTATGCGGTTTGGTGAGAATATGTCTGGCTCACTAATTATATATATTGTTTACATACTAAAGGTCATAAATTCAAAAGCTTATAGAAAATGAGGGGGCAAATGAATGAATTCATCAAGTATAATGGTTCTGATATTTCAATTGTATTATTTTTTTTAGTTTTTCATATTGCAACTGAACCTTTGCATTGGTATAGATGATATAAGTGGAGGGGACTTCAGGGACACTAGAGACGATGTGACCTGTTGAAAAAAGGATGGCAGTGACTTTGCCATACCAGGAAGGGTAACACGATATTCTAATTTCTAACGAGTTAAGATTTTGATAAGATTTCATCATATTATTATTTATTTCTGGCACATTTCACCAATGATCAACTAAAATGCACATTTTTTTGATACACATTGTCAGACTAATTTCTTCTGGGGATCATAGATGAGAAAGAATGAGATATTCTTTTCTTTCATAGTTTGTTAATCCATTCAGCAAATATTCACTGACTGTCTAGTATGTGTCAGGCAGTCACACTAGGTACTGGAGATAAAATGGTAACCAAAACCTGATGGGGTTTTATGCTCTAGTCGTACTTTTGGTTGAGTGGGGGGTATAGGCAGTGGTGAAATAATCATGAACGTGGTAATGTTACCACTGTGAGAAGTACTGTGGCAGGCCACTCAAACCAGGGAGGAGCTTCAACTCAATTCATCGGACCTCGTTCCACAGAAGGAATGTTATAAGTACACCTTTTATGCTAGCTAGCTTTAAGGAAAAGTCAGAATTAATAATTTATTCCTTCTAGAGAGGTTTTAAAACAGAATATTCCTTACATGCAGTTTGATGCAATGCTCTCCTGGATCCTGAGAAGCCGTGGGCTTGTATGTTGAATTTGGTTATCTTGAGGAAGATTTCCAAATAGCCACTTCTGTTTTTGTCTCTGCTTCTTCATAACAGGTCCCTTAACATTCTCTATTTACAGGGGCGGAATTTATTCCCTATCTCTCTTATGCTCCAAGTTCTACATAATAATTTTGTCTTCCTCAAGAGAAAATGGAAAGCTTTATAATGCAATGAAAAGTCATGAGAGCAAACCAAATACATATAGGATCCAGACTGTAGCACTTACTGTCTAACCCAGTGCCAGGAGAACCTCCCAGTAATTGTCCCTTTGGGTTGAGTGACACTCAATACATTCTTGATTGAGAGCCCTTATCATCTATGATTCTGATCTAATCAACTACAAATATTTAGTCACATATATGATTTTTTATTGTGTTCCTAATATGTGTTAGATATTGTTCTAAATGTTTCATATATGTTTTTTATTTAATACTCTGAGACTTCTGAAGATAGGTGCTACTGTTAATTCCATTGTAGAGATCAAAACCTGAGGATGAGAGAAATTTGGCCACTTAGCAAAAATCAAATAGGTATTAAGTGCTACACCTGAATTTGAACTCAGGCTTTGATTCCTAATGGATGGCAATAATATTTACTTTACTGCTCAGTACTACTTATCTTTTTAATGTTTTTCCTTAAATAAAGTTTGATCCCTACCCATATTTGATCTCAATCTCTACAGCCTATAGCACTACAAATAATGAGCTGATGTTTTACCAAATATTTTTAGTCCTCAGAGACTTTTAATTTCTATTTGACAATGATCTAGGCAAATAAGAAGGATTTGAGTTACATTAAACAATTAGTGTTGCACACTCAGACATGCTCAAAATTTAAAAAGAGACCACTTACCTCTTTTACAACACATAGAGTTGCCAGAACTGTAATAACAGTATCGAAAATCCTAGTCTCAAAGATCTGAACTCTGGACCAATTATAATGGCAGTGAGAATCATGCTGGCTATCCTGGAGAAAAAAAAGCAAGAAAAGAGTACAAGCTAACATAATAATATTAATAGTTTAAAGGAAATTGAACAATTTAATTCTTTTGGCTTTTGTTTCTTTAGTCAAAAAGAATGAATTCCTAACTCTAAGAAGGAAAAGTAACCCACAGTAGGAGAAGAGATTGGAAAAGTAGTTGGTTGCTTTACTAAATGTATGTCTCCTCACCCACATAAATTGTACAGAATAGACAGGGATTTGAAATGGGAGGTTTAAACATGCTAAAAAAAAATAGAGATTGTTTTTTCTGTCCTGCATGGTTCTTGAGAATTGCTTCTTTGTGTTAATTCATCCTCTACTCCTTCCTCTTCTAGTTTCTTTTGATCCAATTGAGGCAGATGTAGAAATCTTCTAGATGACTTAACAGGTAACTATGAGTGCAATCTCCAGGTGACTTTTTATACCTGTCTCTCAGTTTAGTGGATAACTTCAGGTGCTTTAGCTCCTATGGCAGAATAAGATGAGCCTGGGTTTGGAAGTCAGAGGATCTTGCTCTCTCACTTTCTGTCCAGTAAAATGCACTACAAAAGTTCCTTCTTTACAGTCTATGGTGGTAATTTTTTTTTTAAGTTTGTCTATTTATTTTGAGAGAGGGAGAGCATGAGTAGGGGAGGGGCAGAGACAGAGGGAGACAGAATCTTAAGCAGGCTCCATGCTGTCAATGCAGAGCCTGACCCAGGGATTGAACTCATGAACTCTGAGATCAAGAGTCAGATGCTTAACCAAACTGAGCCACCCGGGTACCTCTCTGGTGATAATTAAATGAACTAATACTATGTAAAAAGTATTATGACCAAATATATCTTTGTTATTTAGACATTAAGAGATTAGATCTTTTACCATTAATTTACTTAAACCAAAATATTCCAGCCATTCAAATGAACTGTATGGGAAAACTGATTTTTCATATAAAATGAAAATTTCCTTTTTTAATGTTTATTTACTCTGAGAGAGAGAAAGAGCATGTACACATGCACAGAGAGAGGGGGGCGGAGAGAGAGGGAAAGAGAGAATCCCAAGCAGGCTCTGTACTGTCAGTGGAGAGCCTGACATAGGGCTCGATCTTACAAGCCATGAGATCATGAGTTGAGCTGAAATCAAAAGTCAGACGCTTAACCGAGTGAGCCACTCAGGCACCCCTAAAGTGAAGATTTCTAAATGGCAATTATTAAATGTCAGTATATCCCAAAGCACTCTGCTTTGGATAAAAACAAAAAAAACACAAAAAACAAAAAACAAAACACAAGGCATTGGATTTATATCACATGATAATTGAAATTGTAGTTCTGTCATTTAATGTGTAACCTTAGGCAACTGAGAAACGAATTAACGATAAAACCAACATCAAAATAGTAGTCTAAGTATCAAATGTAATAAGCCTATAAAGTACTTAGCATAGTGGCTGGCCGTAAATGTGGTTGGTTCAGTAAATATAGGAGATTTTTATTGTGTTTCATTATTATTTGTAAAAGTTGTATTCCATTGGCTTGGGTATTGGAATCTCTTGTAGCAAAAGTCTCACCTTTGTCAAAATATTTTTGATAAGCCTCTTGGATGGTCGACCAGAGCTGCAGGGCATGTAAGAGACAGTGCCCAGACTTCAGGGAAGGAGAGCTCTTTAGCAACATAGATACAAAAATTTGTGAGGTGAAAAAAGGAAAATGGAGAAAAGGATACAAATAGAAAAAGGGGCAAACATACAGGGAGAATATGAATATATACATATAGTTATAGTTGTTATAGTTATATACTGTGCAATGTGACATCCCTTTTAATTTCCAAATCAGCAGTAAACTCTCTATTGTTTGCTGGTGCTTTGTTTTGGTGGATGTATGTGTATGGGTGCATGTGTTTGCATGTAGCCTGCATTCCATATCCTGAAAGATATGAGACTCAAAATGGTGAATTTAGGTGGAGAAGTGTATAGATGCCATCTGTATGTTATATCTCAGTGTTGATTCATATTTTCTTTGACAAGAATGGTAGAATTTTGACACTCGGTAATATAACTGGTGGTAAAAGGCTAGGCTACCAATTCTAACCCCAAATTGTTAAATAACCTGGCATTCCAATTTAATTATCCTTAGGGCCTTCATATGTATAACACCAGTGATTATGGTTAGCAGATGCCCCCAAAACCCAATGAGCTTGCCCATCAAAGCATCTCTGGTTATTTAACAATGTAACAGACATGCCACAGCCAACAACGACCAAATCAAGAGAAGAATTGGGTAGACTCCCTGACATTTTATAAAGGCTCTCTAAAAATGATCCCAATAATTATTCATGTTTTTAAAAAAATCTTTCTTTCATAAAGAAAGCTACCATAGCTTTTCTTAACTCTTTACAAATACATAAAACAAAGTAAAGACAAATTTCATGTTACCTTTTACTTTTCGTATATTTTTCTCTTCTGTCTATATCCACTCACTTACCTGCCAATCTGCTCTGTCTCCACTTTACCTCTTTCTTAGCAAAGGACCTTGCTCCTCTGGCATCCAATGATTGAAAATCTGGTAGGTCAAAGACCTGCAGAGGATACAAAGACGACTTAGATTTTGATTCAGTTTTTGAAGTAGACCTGTTGTTTGTGTCTGGCAGCCTCTTCTCCTTGGGGAAATTCTCTTTCAGGCTACAGAATGAACATATGACCATGGCTCTACCCGAGGATAGGCATTGGAGCCAAGTAAGGTCAGAGTCCTAGTGCTTCGCATGGAAAGAAAAACAAAGAAGCATTTTCTGTTGTGGCTGTTACTAAACTGAGCCTACAGCTGCTGACAGCAAACCTGCCTGCCAACTTGACTTTGTGCAAAATGAATTCACGTCGAGAATATCATTGTTTAAGTGTCTATTCCTAGAATTCCCAGGAATATTTGGCAATAAATTTCCTTTTAGCTTAAGCTCGTTTGAATTGGCTTTCTGTCAGTGGCAATCTAAGATGTCCTAATGAATACAGCCTTCCAAGAGTTTATAGTCTAATAAAAAAATACAGCTAGAATGCCAAAATTGTCCTGAGGAGACCAAGTTGAAAAGTACAAGTGTTTTCACTTGTGACAGAAAACAGTAGCAGTATTGCAATGATGTATTATTATCTGTTGCATTAGCCTTGTTTCACCTTGACTCCTGCATTCCAAAGTTTCAAGGGAACCCTCCAGTTTTAGTGGTGGTGCTCAAGTTATGTGTGTGGGATGAGGAGAGTGAAGTTGAAGCCCTCTTCCTAGCAACATCAACTACCCCATGATCTCTGTTAGGCTTCCTACACTACACAGTAACCTATGGCCTGTGTGAAAATTCATAAAGTTAACCAAAACAGTATGATAACCATATACATGAAATACCAGTCCCCTAACTCTCCTTTCCAACTGGATTGCCACTCCAAAGCTCTGACTATTTATTTCTGGAGCTACACCAGCTGCATTAACTAGGAACGAGTATTATACTAAGAGCCTCATACCTACCTTTGGACACTTATTTGCAATGTGGATAGATGATACCAAATTGTGAAAGGCTACTTTTTATAGAAGGACTATTTTTAAAGAAGAACTTTTTAATGTCCTTTCATAAATGCCTTTTTAAACTTTTTAAATCACTGACCACTTTTTAAAATCATTAAGTGGCAAACGGTACTCTTTCAAATTCTATTTTAGAGTGTTGATAATAATAAAGATCAAAAGATAAAGTTTGATGAGTACAAAGTACCACCAACGCCTTATCGATAAAAGATGACAAATTATAATATTTTTCCTTCCCAAGAATTGAGCTTTCTACCTGTACATATCATCTCACACAGCATGTAATGGTTAGAAATGGTTAAACATGAACTCTGCAGATAGAAAAACAAACTACAAAGAATTTTAACTGTTCTAATTGAAACAATATGTGCTTCTATAAGAATAGACAGGTTGACCAAAGAAACAGAAAAGAAGGAGCACAAATTAACCCAACTATATTTGGAAAATGAGAATATCAGAAAGGCAGAATATCAGATCACTCAGGAAAAATGGGCTTTTTAATAAATGATATTGGGAACACTGTAGTGTTATTTTGAAAAAAAGATAAAATTAAATCAATTTCCTGTACCATTGGAAATAATTGAGTCCAAAGAGACCTAAATGTGAAAACATGTAGTGGTAAATATAAAAATTACTAAAAAGAGCTAAATGTTGGGGCACCTGGTGGCTCAGTCAGTTAAGTGTCCAAACTCTTGATTTCAGCTCAGATTCTGATCTTATGGTTGTGAGATCGAGCCCCAGGTTGGGCTCTGCGCTGTGTGTAGAGCCTGATGGAGATTCTCCCTCTCCCCCTGCCCCTCACCTACTCGCATGGGCACCATGCACTCTCTCGAATAAAAAATAAATAAATAAATAAAGGGACTATACAAATACTATAAGAAATCATGGGAATTAGGAATGGATTTCTATGATTCAAAATCCAGAAACGATAAAAGACATATAAATTTGACTATATGACTTACAAAGAAGGTTGGTATGAAAAAAATTATTTAAAAATGTCTAACAGGAAAGACAAGTTGGGAGAAAATATTTGTAACATATATTACAAATCATTTGACAAAGAATTTATAAAAATATAGGGGAAAACACTCAAATTTTATAGAATAATGAGCAGAAAAGGATTTAAAATGGTCCTTAGACATATTAAAACATATCCAGTGATCATAATAAGAGAAATACAAATTAAAATTACTCTGAGCCATTATTTCTTACTGAAAAGATTGGCAGAGATTCTAAAACTTAAAAACAGCTTTTGTTTTGGAAGCTGTAGGAAAGTAAGCATGGAAACGCATAGAGGTCAGAAAAAAAGGTCTATGAAGTCTATCTGCTCAGGGAAATTTGACAATATCTAACAGCACTTACACGCACTAGTCTTTGTCTCAGAAGTTCTCCTTCTGGAAATTTATTCTAGAGAGGTGTATCCAAAAATATGAAAATGCATATATATAAGTATTTATTTATTTAAAATTATAAAATATTTGTTGCTTCTTCATCTGTAAAATTTGCCTACAAATAGCTAACATTGATATAAAAATTGGCTTCAGATGGTATTGACATAGCATATAATGATACATTTTGATAATACCATTACCATAGAATTTTTGGAGAGCACAGAAACTAATGTATATAGAGTGTTTACTGCGAGCCAGGCATTTTCTATGTTGTTTAGCTACACATTCACGTGTAATCTTTACAACACAGTTAAAAATGCGTCATATCTCCCCACTTTACAAATAAGAACACTAGGACTAAAATGGACTAAATACATTTCCTAATGTTCCAAAGCTCTTATTTCAAGAATCAAAATACTAAACGTAAGCTTTCTGTTGTCCACCACTCCATTCCGAGAATTAAATGACGAAAGGGACATAAAATACTTTATAACTTATAAAATACTTAGGCAAACATAATAGATCATTGCAATTAAGGGAGACAAAACAAATACATTAAACAACTAGAAAACAATGTATCTCAAACCAAATGATACTGATATGCTAGCATGTATGGTTGGAGACAGGGCTGGGGAGAAACCCCATTAATTGGTGTGGGATGGATTGTAGGAGGCTCCCTGGAAGGGATGGGACTTGAGTAGGCCTGAAAGAGCAGAAAGCATTCTGATAAATGGTGGCAAGTAGAGAGGATATTCCAGGCAGGCAGAATGGCATGGTTAAAGGCACACGGCAAAGTGCATTTGCTGCAAAATATACGGTATTTGCAAAAAAATACAATGGGTAAGTCAACTAGGCCAGGTTCAAAAGAGTCCAAGAAATCATTTTCTAGACTGTTCCTTAAAATCATGATTACTTTCCTTTGTGACTTAGATCATGATGCACGTAAATGACCATTAAAATTGTGCTGACCTCTCTACACTGGAAGTAATTTCCCTAATGAATATTGGTGCACTTGGCCCTGCACACTTGATAGAGATAAATGTCTATGCAGCCCACTGTGGAGGTCAGCGGGAATTCTACTTACTGAAAAGCTATAGAACTTTGCCTTTAACAAATCATTCTTTATTAGTGAGACCAAGGAAAGGATAGAAAAAAGCTGTTTGATGATGGATTTTGTTATGCTCTATGAAACATAAAAGGAAAGATTTGCATTTTAAAGTTACTTAAACGATGTCAGATGTCAAAAATAAAGCCCTCTTACTTCTCTTTAAGAAATGTTTAGAGTTTGTGTTTATTATTTCATATATTTTATGCTGTCCTTTATTATATTACATTTTTATTTAATGTGTTTCTTTAGATAAAACTTCAGATTCGAGGGCTGTTTCAGCTCTCCAAGGATACATAGTTTTCTCTATTTTGAGATTTTAGTTTGCTATACTTTTTAATCTCTGTGTGTAGTAGCTCAGTTGACCACAGAAGATAAAGAACTATATTAAACACCATATATTTTTCCCTAATTGGGCAACAAATTTCCAACAGAGTATATAAAACTATGTTGCCAAAATTCTGGAGAAGAAAGAATACACTGACCAGGCATATATACTACATTATATTTTTAAAAATATCATTTTAGTAATTGTAAAATGCATACAAACATGAGTATAGTGATTGAGAATTTTCTCAACACTAATGATGGATATTAAGCCTCAGATTTTATTTTATTTATTTATTTTTTTAATAATTTATTGTCAAATTTGTTTCCATATAACACCCAGTGCTCATCCCAACAAGTGCCCTCCTCTGGACCCATCACCCACTCTTCCCCCTCCCACCCCTCCTCACCCCTCAGTTTGTTCTTAGCCTTTCAGAGTCTCTTATGTTTTGTCTCCCTCCCTCTCTGTGTCTTTTTTCCTTTCCCCTCTTCCCCTCCCCCATGGTTTTCTGCTAAGTCTCTCAAAATCTACCTATGAATGGAAACATACAGTATCTGTTTTTCTTTGACTGACTTATTTCACTTAGCATAATACCCTCCAGTTCCATCCATGTTGCTACGCATGGCCAGATTTCATTCTTCCTCATTGCTGCATAGTATTCCATTGTATATATGTACCATATCTTCTTTATCCATTCATCCGTTGATGGACACTTAGTCTCTTTCCATGATTTGGCTATTGTCGAAACTGCTGCTATGAACATTAACTCAAAATGGATGAAGGACCTGAATGTGAGACAGGAAACCATCAAAATCCTAGAGGAGAAAGCAGGAAAAAACCTTTTTGACCTGAGCTGCAGCAATTTCCTATGCAACACATCTCCAAAGGTGAGGGAATTAAAAGCAAAAATGAACTATTGAGATCTCATCAAGATAAAAAGCTTCTGCACGGCAAAGGAAACAACTAACAAAACTAATAGACAACCTACAGAATGGGAAAGGATAATTGCAAATGACTTATCAGATAAAGGACTAGTATCTAAAATCTATAAAGAACTTACCAAACTCCACACCCAATAATAAAAAGCACTTAGAACCTCAAATAAAGACTGAAAAAATTTATGGCTAGCAGACCACCTCATAAGAAATACTAAAGGAAATCCTTCAGGCTGATAGGAAATAATTCCAGATGGTAACTCAATTCCAGAGTAAGATATAAAGAACACCAGAAGTGGTAACTATGTGTGCTGACATAAAAGACTCTATAAAATATTTTGCATTGTCTCTTAAGTTCCTTAGGGGACATAAAATTGTTTAAAGTAATAATTATAAGATTATATTGTTGGATTTATAATATACATATAAATGTAATATATATATACAATAGTAATAGCACAAGGGAGGGGGAGAAAACTACATCAGGTCAAAGTTCTAAATTTTGCTGAAACTAATTAATTTGTAGTAGATTTTGATAGTTAAGTTTCATAGGGCAATCCATAGGGTAAACACTTAGCAGACAACTCATAAAATATAGTTTTAAAAAAGTGAATTAAAATGGTACAGTAAAGAATATTTAACATCAAAGAATGGAGGAAAGAAAGAAAGAGGATGAGAAAAGACTGAAATCATATAGAAAACAAATAGTAAAATGGCAAATATAAAGCTGACTGTATCAATAATTAAAAATGTAAATTTTCTCAATATCCCAACAAAACAGAGATTGTCAAAATAGATATAAAAAGCAAAATCCAACACTATGATGGCTACAAGACACATACCCTAGATTCAAAGACATAAATAGAAAGTAAAAGAAAGCAAAAAAATGTATATCACAGAAATAGTAACCGAAAGATAACTGGAGTGGCGATTGTAATACCTGACAAAATAGGTTATCTACCAAAAATTAAACCAAAACCAAATCAAAACCATCAAGCAAACAAACACAGCCAGCATCCTACTTAATGGTGAAAAAAATAAGTTCTTTCCCCCTAGGATGGGGAACAAGGCAAGGATATCTACTCTAGCCACTTCTATTCAACGTTAAATAACTATTGTGCAATGCAACAGACACAGAAGATGTATCTAGGTGTGGATTTTTTCAGTGTGAGGAGATATCCCTATTAGATTTCATATCCTATGAGTTCCTTGGGTTTGTGTAAATAAAGAACACAATGAGATGATATTCCACATACACCAGATTGGCAATAATGAAAAAGTTGCAATGACAATTGCAAGTGTTAATTGCAATGACTATTCCAAGTGCTGGTGTGAAGCAATGTGCTAATGGTTTTATACATTGGAACAACCAATTTAGAAACCAGTTTGTCATTTTCTAGTGAATTAAAGAAATACATTTTCTATGATCCCAGCAATTACAACTCCTACATATATACCCTAAAGAAACTCTTGCATATGTGTACCAGGATAAAAACAGAATGTTTATAGAAGCCTTGCATATAGTATCTAAATACTGGGAATAATCCAAATGTCCATTAACACTAAAATGAATAAACAGATCGTGGTATGGTTACGCTTCAATGAACATGAGAAAACCAAAACAAAACCAGAGCGTATAGATAAATCTCACCACTATTAGAATGAGGCAAGGAATCAAATCTCAAGAGAATGTACACAATATATTTATATTATAAACCTATATTTATAGGTTTTCAAATAAATCCTATTACTTTGGGATGGATGCATAGATGGTGAAACTGTTACCAGAGGGAGAGTCTGCGTTGTGTGAATAGAGGTGTAGGTTCTTGGATTCCCTACCAGAAGATTTGCCAGGATCCATGCTGGGGTAAAGACAGCTAGAGGGAAAGTAGCAAGCGCAAAGCAATGTATACTCTCAAGGTGGGAGAGCAGGCAGGTTCTGTGAGCTGGAACTTGCCTCTAGGTTGTTTGAAATTGGATATTTGTTTGGCTTCTCTAGACTGAGAGGAACTGTGACATTCAGTGGGGTGGTCTCTAATGCAGGCTGCTTCCAATCATTTGGGGGCCTCTTCCCACAGGTTGGGAGGGGGAGTTTGACCCTATGAGATGTGTAATAGAACCCCATGGCAGCCTTTTTCCATAGGATGTTGGGCTATAACCTCCAAACAAATGTATTATAATGAGTCTAGGGGTTACCCTGGGGCAGAGGAGAACTCTTGCTCTGTACCTGTGGCTCTTGGTCTGTTAGCCCCAGGGTCTTGCAAGCCACAAGGTATGGATATTGAGCACCCTCCCCCCTCTAATGTATAACCTATTTATCATTGTCCTTGCCTCCACCTCAAGTCTAATTGCCTACTTTATCACTCCTCCCTCAACGACTTGAGACTGCCTCAGGGCATTACTTTTACTGCTCTATCCAGCTTCCACCTAACAAAACTATTTATTTAAAGGTGAGGAATCAATTATCACAATATTCTAGGCAATAGTTGCTTTTAAGGGGATTGCAGGATCTTGAGATCTTGGACAAGTACATGCAAGACCTTGGAAATGATTGGTAATATTTTATTTCTTAATCTGGATTATGTTATCATTTTGCTGATGAAAATATGGGAGTTCATGTAATTGTGTTATATGGGTGTTAGCTTTATATTAAGCTAAACATTTTAAAAAATATTTATCTTATATTTTTAAAAATGCAAATATGTCTCATAATAAAGAAGCAGCACATTTTTTAAAAAGGCAGTTCTTTTTTTAATTTTTTTTAAACGTTTTAAACGTTATTTATTTTATAAAATAAACGTTTTAACGTTTATTTATTTTTGAGAGACATAGAGACAGAGTATGAACAGGGGAAGGGCAGAGAGAGAGGGAGATACAGAATCTGAAGCAGGCTCCAGGCTCCAAGCCTTCAGCACAGAGCCTGACGCGACGTTCAAACTCACAGACCGTGAGATCATGACCTGAGCCGAAGTCGGCCACTTAACCAACTGAGCCACCCAGGCGCCTCTTAAAAGGCAGTTCTAACAGGTTTATTTTTAAAATGGTTTGAGCAAATCATTGAAGTTAGATCTAGAACAAAAAGTAAAATAGTAATATTAAAGCTATTGCCTTATATAATTAATAAAATATGGTCGCAAACTCTAATAAGTAAGATTATATTCATTTACATGTATAAATTCTATTATGTTCAATAAAAAATGAAGTTTCATTTTATAGGCACACCTCATTCATATTGACTTGATATAAAGGGATATTCTAGGATATGAGAAATCAGTCGTGATATTCACTCCAATGTTTCTATTGTGGTTCTATGCAAGATGATCAAGACTGAAATTATTCAAATGTAGGTCACTTTCAGGGTATTAATTAATGCCTTAGAGAATATACAATAAATCTATTCTTTCGGTAAACCAGTTGGTAAAGTCACCCACACAGATGTGTTCTAATGATATCAGCACTTGGGGAGAATCTTCAGAGGTTATTGAAGTTTAGAGGTTGAACACCTCTATTTTTTTTTTCTTGGAATTAAACTGAAAAAGTCGTGGTGATTTAGATATCATAATATGAATTATGTATTGGCTTCAAAAATCGTGTGGTTCTTTAGGAAGCTCTTTGGAAAGACTCTGGTCTGGAACGTGTAAGCAACAAAAAGATAGAGAATCCAATAAAATATAAATCTCTTTCCAGATTAAAAAGACAGGCTCTCTGATAATGGAGAAGAACAAGTGATGAGAAGTAGTAACTCATACTTGGCTTGTACAATTCACTTGTCTTGAAATTGTCTTGTACAATTCACAGTGAGTTTTTATATATATCACCCACACAGTAACTCTGGCTAGAGACATGGTTTATATCACTCCCATTCTACAGACAATAACGAGGAAGTTTATGGAATGTAAGCATCTAGAACAAGATGGCCCAATTACTTACCTCTTTTTTTTTTTTATAAAGGAACATCTAGACAATGAATGACGAAGAGGCATAAGAAAAATATTTGGTGTGAAGAATGTTGTGTGTGTGTGAAGAACTTCTTATCTTATTCATTTACCCAAAGATTGATATACAAAATTCAGTGCTAAATGTTATATTCAGGTTAAGTACTGAAAGAATGTTCAAAGAAAAAAAAAAGAACAATTCTTTATTACTTTCCCTACTTTTTTACTTGACACAGTTCTGTACAATGAAAATTGCTCAAGATGATGCTGATATTGTACTAATAACTTTCATCCAGGAATATAATTAAACAATAGGTAGTCATATTAGAGAAATCAATCTCGATTTTTCAAGGCTGTCTGTTTTTACCATTTTCTTTTACAAAAGTTACTGAGGATTTTGGTATGATTAAATTTCAGAATATGTTATTCTTCTGAAATCTTTTCCATAATAAAGTCCAATAATAAAATCGAGCTCTATTTCATTTGCTGAAAATAAGATTTGCACAGAATCCTATTGTATTTTATTCCTTTTTTAGTTGTTTCAGTTGATAATAATGATTATTTTTAATACAAAAAATTCAATTCATTTCATTATAAATTAAACTATTGACATATCAGTATAGAGTAAATGTTTTAAAAGGTAGAAGGAGTATGCTTAAACATGAATCAAACTCTATGCTTCCTGGCAATGTATAGTATACTATTTGTTGGAAAAAAAAAGTAAATTACTTTCCTCATTGTGATTAGACAAATTATTTCAATTAAGTGTGGCAAGGTCATTAACCACAGTTAATTATAAAGCAAGCTAGATTATTTATAAAATAATCATAGGAGAACCATAAAAATATATATGCCAAGTTTTATAGATGGATTTTTGTTAAGACTAGTAATTTTGATAATTACTATGCTCTGGATTTCAGTTCATACAATATTTCTCAGAAAAAAAACATGCCATGTGCTGAGTTATTATCTAGGAACAGAGCCTGAGACAGGGGCATTCTCATTCAAGTGTTTTTAGGGGAAGGAAATGAAGTTTGAGGATAGAGCAAAGTTAAGGTCGGAAGTAGTTTCAAGAGGCTCTGATCCTAGAGAAGCTCTAGAAGACCACTTGTAGCATAGACTTTGTTCACTTTGAAGCAAGGGGGCACCCTGTTTGAACCTCCGTGCCAGTCAGTAACAGACTGAAGTCAGCTCTATGTGGGTGTAGAGGATTCCTTTTGTATAAGGTCATCTGTAGGGGGCAACTGTGAACCAGCATTTACTTGGCTGGGCATGGGTTTGTAACAGGTATTTTGGTGTGGCACTAACAACATCCACTGTGTATTAAGAGATTCTGCCCTCTTGGTCCTTACAATTTTGAAAACATTGCCACATGTTTATACTGTAAAGTTATTTCTCCAAGATTATCTGACAATAAATTCAAACAATCTCCACAGAATAGGAGACTTAACAGAGATCACAGCAGACAGAATTGGAGACTTAACAGAGATCACAGCAGAAAGCAGAAAGAGCTAATTCAAACTATAGTCAATAACCTAATTTACAGAACGTTCACAATTTCTTATTTCCCAAAAGGGAGTATTTCCCAAAGGGGGACCTAGAATAAATCTGTTTAATAATGGCTTTGTGCTGGGGCACTTGGGTGGCTCAGTCAGTTGAGTGTCTGACTTTGGCTCAGGTCATGATCTCACTGTCCTTGAGTTCAAGCCCCTCTTTGAGCTCTCTGGTATTAGCCTGGAGCCTGCTTCAGATCCTCTGTCTCCCTTTCTCCCTCTCTCTGCACCCCCCCCCCCCCGGGTTGTATGTGCCCTCTCTCTCTCTCTCTCTCAAAAATAAAATAAAACATTTAAAAAATTTTTATAATGTTTGTTTATTTTTGAGAGAAAGAGAGAGTGCATGGGGCAGGGGCAGACGGAGAAGGAGAAACAGAATCTGAAGCAGGTTCCAGTCTCTGAGCTGTCAGACGCACAGAGCAATAGGAGGCTCAAACTCATGAGCCGTGAGACCATAACCTGAGCCAAAGTCTGATGCTTAACCAACTGAGCCACCCAGATGCCCCAATAAAACAAAACATTAAAAAAATAATGACTTTGTGCTTTGGACTCTGGGGAGGTAATCTCAGAAGAGAGAGTGACATCCCATCGCACCTCTTCACGTCATCCAGAGTTAACAAAAGCCTGCGTAATTAAGCCTTATCCCAGAGAGGTGTACCCTCATAGTTTGCTGCATTTGCTCATGCTTAGGCTTGCCTGGAATACTCTTCCCTGCGTTCTCCTGTGGGCAAACTCCTACTCAATTCTCCAAGACCCAGCTCACATGTCACTTTCCTGTGAACAACCCTTTTCTGTATCTTCCAAGAAGAAGAGGTTATTGCTCAGTCTTCCATACACCTGCACTACTTTGATCACTTCTTTGCCATCACACACAGTTTAGGTTTGAATTTTGCTTATTAGATAAGCAGGATTTTTAAGAAGAAACTATCTTTTTTCCTCTTTTTTTTTGATTGAAGTGTAATTAACATGCAGTGTTGTATTAGTTTCAGGTGTACAATACAGTGATTCAACAAATCTGTATATTTCTCAATGCTCATCAAAATAAGTATACTTTTAATCCTCTTTATCTGTTTCACCCATTCCCCACCCACCTCCCCTCTGGCAACCATCAGCTTGTTCTCTGTATTTAAGAGTCTGACTTTTTTTTTTTTTTTTTTGGTCTTTGTTCTTTGGTTTTGTTTCTTAAATTTCACATATAAATGAAATCATTTGGTATTTGTCTTTCTCTGACTTTTTCCACTTAGTATTATTCCTTCTAGGTCCTTCATTTTGTTGTAAATGGCAGGACCTCATGCTTTTATTTTTTTAGTTTTTTTTTTTTTTAATGTTTATTTAGTTTTGAGAGAGAGACACAGAGAAAGAGAGACAGAGAATGTGCGAGTGGGGGAGGGGAAGAGAGAGAGAGGGAGATGCAGAATCTGAAGCAGAATCCAGGTACTGAGCTGTCAGCACAGAGACCAACACGGGGTTTGAAATCACAACCTCGAGATCATGACCTGAGCCAAAGTCAGACGCGTAACCAACTGAGCCCCAGGCGCCCCAGGATCTTATACTTTTTTATGACTGAATAATATTCTATTGTGTATATATACTGCTTCTTTATCCATTTATCTATTCATGGATGCTTGTGTTGCTTCTCTATCTTGACTATTGTAAATAATGTTGCAATAAACATAGGGGTGCATGTATCCTTTTGAATTAATGTTTCTGTATTCTTTGGGTAAATAAGTACCAAGTAGTGGAATTACTCTGGTAATTCTATTTTTAAACTTTTGAGAAACTTCCATACTATTTTTCATAGTTGCTGTACCGATGTGCATTCCCACCAATAATGTATAAGGGTTCCTTTTTCTCTGCATCCTCACCAAAACTATTGCTTCTAGTGTTTTCGATTTCAGTCATTCTGACAAGTGTAATGTGATACCTCATTATGGTTTTAATTTATATTTCCCTAACGATGAATCCCTGAATGTTGAGTATCTTTTCATGCATCTGTTGGTCATTTGTATATCTTTTGGAAAATGTCTATTCAGCTCATCTGTCCATTTTTAATTGGATTATTTGTTTTGTTAGTGTTAATTGTGTAAGTTCTTTATATATTTTGGATATTAACCCTCTATTAGACAAATCATTTGCAAATATCTTCTTCCATGCAGTCAGTTACCTTTTTGTTTTGTTGATGGTTTCCTTTATGGAGCAAAAGCTTTTTATTTTGGTGTAGTTCTAGTAGCTTAATTCTCCTTTCATTTCCCTTTTCTCACAAATATATCAAGACAAATTTTTTTAATGTTTATTTTTAAGAGACAATGAGAGTGAGAAGGGGAGGGGCAGGGAAAAAGAGAATCTAAAGCAGATTCCTTGTTGTAAGCACAGAGCCCAACACAGGGGTCAAGCTCAAGAACTGTGAGATTGTGATCTGAGCCAAAATCAAGAGTCAGACACTTAACTAACTGAGCCACCCGGAACCCCAAGAAAAATGTTTTTGTGGCCAATGTCAAAGAAATTAGTGCCTATGTTTGCCTAGGAGTTTTATGGTTTCGGATCTGACAGTTAGGTCTTTAACATTTTGAGTTTATCTTTGTGTATGGTGTAAGAAAGTGGTCCATTTGAATTCTTTTGCATGTAGCTGTCCAGTTTTCTCAACACCATTTGTTGAAGAGACTGTGTTTTTCCCATTATCTATTCTTGCTTCCTTTGTCGTAGATTAATTGACCATATAAGCATGGCATTATTTCTGAACTCTCTATTCTGTTCCATTGATTTGTGTCTATTTTTGTGGCAATAGCATACTATTTTGATTACTGCTTTGTAGTAATATCTTTGTAGTATATCTTGAAACATGGAATTATGATACCCCCAGCTTTTTTCTTTTTCAAGATTTCTTTGACTCTTCCAGGTCTTTTGTTGTTTCATACAAATTTTAGAATTATTTGTTCTAGTTGTCTGAAAAATGCTGTCGGTATTTTGATAGGGATATGATTACATCTGCAAATTGTTTTTTGGACATTTTAACAATACTGGTTCTTCCAACCCATGAGCATGGAATATCTTTTTAAAAGAATCTTCCAAGAGTTTATTTAAATTCATGTTAGTTAACATATAGCATAGTATCAGTTTCAGGAGTACAATTTAGTGATTCATCACTTACATGTAACACCCAGTGCTCATCACAAGAGCCCTACTTAATGCCCATCACCCATTTAACCCATCACCTTACCACCTCCCCTTCAGCAACCCTCAGTTTGTTCTCTATAGTTGAAAGACTCTTATGGTTTGCCTCCCTCACTTTTTATCTTGTTTTATTTTTCCTTCCCGTTCCCTGTGTTCATCTGTTTTGTTTCTTAAATTCCGTATATGAGTGAAATCATACGGTATTTGCCTTTTTCTGACTGACTTATTTCACTTAGCATAATACGCTGTAGTTCCATTCATGTTGCAAATGACAAGATTTCACTCTGTTTGATAGCTGAGTAATATTCCATTTCATGTATATACTACATCTTCTTTATCCATTCATCAGTTCATGGACATTTGCATTCTTCCCATAGTTTGGCCATTGTTAATATTGCTGCTATAAACATTGGGGTGCCTGTGCCCCTTTTAATCAATATTTTCATATCCTTTGGATAAAGACCTAGTAATACAATCGTATAGGATAGTCCTGTTTTTAACTTTTTGAGGAAATTCCATACTGTTTTCCAGAGTAGTTGTACCAGTTTGCATTCCTACCAACAGTGTAAGAGGGTTCCTCTTTCTCCATATTCTCACCAACATCTGTTTCATTTGTTTGCATCATCTTCAAATTTTTTCATCACTGTTTTATAGTTTTTGAAGTACAGGTATTTCATTTTTTTTGGTTAAGTTGATTCCTAGGTTTTTTTTTTTCTTTTTTGATGCAGTTATAAATGAAAATGTTTTTTCTTTCTTTCTTTCTTTCTTTCTTTCTTTCTTTCTTTCTTTCTTTCTTTCTTTTTCTTTCTTTCTTTCTTTCTTTCTTTTTCTTCCTTCCTTCCTTCCTTCCTTCCTTCCTTCCTTTTTCTTTCTTTATTTTCTTTCTTTCTCTCTTCTTTCATCAAGTATTATCTACCCCCAACATAGGGCTTGAACTCATGACCCTAAGATCAAGAGTTTCATACTCTACTGACTGAACAAGTAAGGCACCCCTGTAAATGGGACTGTTTTCTTTATTTCTCTTTCTGCTACTTCATTATTAGTATATATAAATGCATCAGATTTCCATCTATTAATTTTATATCCTGTGAATTTACAGAATTTATTTATCATTTCTAGCAGTGTTTTGGTGGAGTCTTTAGGATTTTCTGTAATACTATCACGTCATTTGCAAGTGAAAATTTTAATTCTTTCTTATCTACTTGGATGTCTTTTATTTCTTTTCCTTGTCTGATTGGTGTGGCTAGGACTTCTAGTATTATGTTGAACAATAGTGATGAAAATGGATCTCCTTGCCTTATTCCTGATCTTAGAGGTAAAGCTTTCAGTTTTTCACTATTGAGTATGACGTTAGCTATTGGTTTTCAATATATGTTCATTATTATGTTGAGTTGTGTTCCCTCTAAACCTACTTTGTTGAAAT
Organism: Paguma larvata; assembly: GCA_030068075.1. Taxonomy (NCBI): domain Eukaryota; kingdom Metazoa; phylum Chordata; class Mammalia; order Carnivora; family Viverridae; genus Paguma; species Paguma larvata. Next base: position 166,263,897 of record CM057823.1, read on the forward strand.
GGTATCTTATTCATTCACAGAAGACCAGAAAGTAGTTGAATGACTGGAAAAGTAACCGACAAATAATTTAGATGTAGAAAATGTAGTTATTTTACCTCTCCCTTCTTAAATGAAAAGTAAAAAGAAGTTCGGGAAAAAGCAATCTATGATTCTGTCATATATTTAATGGCCTGGAATGAGATGCTTCCCCAGTGGGGACCTTGACTCAATCTCTATATCTGTAATTTGGGTTAGTTGGATTAACAGTGCCCAAGTTTCTATTATTATGAAACATAGTTTTGAAAACATATTAATTAAAATGTGCTTGACACATATGGGTGTCCATTAAATAATTGAATGAATTACTGGATTATAGCACAAGGTTTAAACATGAGGCTTCCTCTCATCTATCTTTAATAACTGCATACTGTTGGGCATGCCATTTAATCTCCTTAAAACTCATAGGCTTGTTGAAAATTATATAAAGTTCTTTCTCCTTCCTTCCTGCTTGCCTGCCTGCCTGCCTTCCTTCCTTCCTTCCTTCCTTCCTTCCTTCCTTCCTCCCTCCTTTCAGTTTAATTGTGTCCCCACAATTAATACATTGAAATCCTAATTCCTAAGACCTCAGAATATGGTCTTGTTTGGAAATATGTTGCAGATGTAATTAGTTAAAATTAGATCATAACGGAGTAAAGTGAGGCCCTAATTCAATATAACTAATATTTTTATAAAATGGGGAAGTTGGGACACAGGCATTATTTTGTGCCAGTCTCAGCCTATTGTTGACCAATGTTGTGGCTGAACTGACCCTTGTGTTTCTTATTATGACTGCAAGGCATCCTCTGCAATAACCACCAGAAAACTTTTTAAAAAGAAAGTTTATTACTTACAATTTCTGGAAATTACATGATTCACCTAGGGCTACACAGTAAGGTCTCGGGTAAAAAAAGAGAAGGAGAGCACAAGCCTGGGGTTCTGCTTTTATTAGGGTCAAGGGTGGGGACTTAGGTTTGAGCTCATTCTTTGTTGGCGAATTTAAAACATTAAAACAGGAATTTAAAGCACAGGGAATAAAAACCAAGCAACTCACTGCCTGTTTCTCTAGTGTGTGGCTGGTAATGTGTTTATTGGAGATAGCCATCTTTTAAGTGGATGCCTCAAAACTCAAACATTAATTCAGGAACTTGCATTACAGAAAGAAAAGCCAACTTAGACCTGCATAGAGAAAGGCCAGTGAGAAAAGACATAAGAGGAAGACTGCCATCTACAAGCCAAAGAAAGAGGCCTGGAATAAATTCTTGTGTCATAGCCCTTAGGAGGAACCAGTCGTGCCGAAACTTGATTATACATTTGTAGCTTCCAGCACTAAATTTCCAGGACTAATTCCAGGACTAAATTTCTGTTGTTAAATCCACTCAATTTGCAGTACTTTGTTAGGGCAAAGTTATCTATCTATCTATCTATCTATCTATCATCTAATTAATCTACAGTGCTGTATTACACAGTGCCTGGATTATGGTTAATGTTCAAGAGCTACAATAATACCAACCAAATAGGAACATAATAAAAGGGTCTCTTGCACAGAACACAGTGGTTGTTAGGTTATAGTCACCCTTAAACCAGTGTTTTTATTCAATTATTGGTAGTTTTGTGAAAGAAAGTGTTTCCTCTTTTCCTCTTATTTGTATTTTATAATTTAATTTCTTACAGTTTTCTTGTATAGCTGATTAACATTTGTAGATATTTTACACAAAAGCTTATTTTGATGGAAATAGATTCATGATATTTTATATCCCTCATAGATATATGTGGACAGAAATCCTTTACAACTGGCCGTGTATGGTGACAATATCACTCCAGATGGCTTGACAACAAATATCTCGTATTGAATGCTAGTGCCTGAAAAAGAACATTCCAAGTTTAGAGGAGGATCAGCTAATGGTCTTTCTCTTTTTTTTCCCCCTTTGGTATTTAGTTGTGCCTTTCTCCCCTACCACTTCTCACATACGTATACTTCAACACCCTCCCACACCAGACACACACACACACACACACGCACACACACAACCTGAATGGCATTGAAAGAACATTGGTCATTTATTGCTCTCATGGCTCAACATTCACCAATGCATAATACTACATAATTAGAAGTATATTAGAACTATATTTAGATTTACCAAACACAAAGATTGGTTAACATTTAAATCTATTTCTTAGTTTAAGTAAAATGTGAAAAAATACATCTGCTCCTCAAACAACTTATGTTAAAACTGCTTTTTGCCTTGAATGTTCTTTTTTTGAGGGGAGTGATAAAGCAAAGTTGTGCAATCAAATGGGTCTACCAGAATGGCTTGGATTATACCTAACTGCGGGGAAAGATAAGAAAATAAGATGAGGGGGCAGGAAGCAACGATGTTGGCCTTATGTATGTATCATTCTATAATCTGCAAAAGTTCATTTAGTAGTCCTACTCTGGATTCTAGAAAGTGAGAGATTAGTGATAAGAAAGAAACAATTGGTGCCGGAGAATAAGATCACTTTGATAATTGTCAGGATCCTAAGGGTAGGACCAGGATTTGGGCAGTCCAGACCAAATAACAGTGTGAGGCCCCTTGTTTAAATATTATTAAGGATTTTAAGGCAGCTACAACAGAGTATTAAACTAAGCATGGGCCCCTTCAGAGCATGGGTAGAGTTCACACATCTGTGAAACTGGCGCTGGGAACAACTCTCAGATAATAATAATGATAGCTAACGTTTCTTTTTTTCTAAGAACACAATGAACACTGCTCTAAGTCGTATATAGGAATCAACGCATTAGTCTTACCTAATCTATGAAGCATGGTCTATATGTATCCACATTTGCAATTTGGTGTATCTAAGTGGCTCAGTAGGTTAAGTGTCTGACTCTTGGTTTTGGCTCAGGTCATGATCTCATGGTTTGTGAGTTCAAGCCCCATATCAGGCTCCATGCTGACAGTGCAGAGCCTACTTGGGATTCTCTCTGTCTCTCTCTCTCTCTCTCTCTGCCACTTCCCTACTCACTCTCTCTGTCTCTCTCTCAAAAATAAATAAATAAACTTAAGAAAAAATAAAGATGAAAAAACCGAGGCATAGAAACATTACAGTAACATGCCCAAAGTTGCACAACTTTGTGCTACAGCAGTAAAATCCTGGTGTTTTATTTTCTGATCCATATTTTTAACTACCAGTTATTCGGGTTCCTTTGAGATAAAAAAAAAACTTTCTAAAGAAAAGAGTGTCAAATAAATATATTACTTCTTGGGAAAGATTTAGCACATAGAAGTATTCCCTAGTCTCTACCCTTGGACTGATAACTCCCCATACTGGCAGTTTGTGCTTAGAGGAGTTGTTTTGCCATATCATAATTGTTTTGTAGGTCATTAGAACCACCATTTCAAAAGTGTTTTTTATATGCCATTGGTTTTATAAAGCACTGAATCTTATTATGATTGTTTAAATGGACCTTCTATAGACTGAGTTAATTTGCCTTACTTTTATTTTATTCGTAATGATTCTGTATACATTCGATCTATTTTTAAAAAGCAAAACCACATTTAATTTTTTTTAGGTGGTATGCAATTAGTTGATGAATTTTCTATCAGTTTCAGTACACTTACAAGGTAATCCTGGTCACAGCAGGTTATCATAATACAGTCCGGATGTGTTATTAATCAAAAGTAGCACAGCTGGAACCCAAAGCAACAAGGGATTCAAAAGCACACCAAAAGACCAAACTTAATTACAAAAGAAGAGTGCCTCAGATAGAGGCAGTCATAGTTCAGGCTGGCTTGAGTGCAAAGCATTCCGACTCCCAGGCAACGAGTATTAAGCTTGACGTTTTTAAGATGAGGTGGCTGAGGGAGGAAACTGACCTTATTAGTGTAACTCCAGAGAGAAAAGACAGATAGACTGAGCACCATGGCCAAGGAGGTGTTCTCATTTCCATTCTGATTTGTGAAAGTGGTAGCGTCTGACATATCTACTACCCTGACAATAACTGTGGATCTGGTAGATGGTAGGACCTTGTCCTCCTCTGGGACAGCTGGCTTGACAGAACTGACTGAATGAGGAGAGCAGCATAAGGAGCAATATTTGGTTTAAATTCTGTGCTAAATTTATTTGGTAAACATTGATTTGAAACATTTATTTAAATTGTAACCCAATCAGATAAGTATCCCACCACAATTTTTTAAATGATGTATTCCTCTTTTGAGTGGAAAATATTTCCTTTTTACAGGGATGTTATGATTAGACTGTGAACTTTCTCATCAGCTGCCAACAGGATACCTCATAATATAGTAGGTGGTCCCTTAGTATTTGTTGAACAAATGAATAAATAAGTGAATGACAAATGAGACAATGATCTGTTTGGGGAGATGGGTAGGAAAGAAGAAGCTTCCAGGCTTATTTGAGAATTTCAGAAAATAATAATCTTTCCTTATGAGAAAATCTGTTATTTCTTAGCTAAAGGACGTACTTCTGATCAACTTTCCAAATATGAAATAACCCCTGCCTTTTATGTCACGTATTAAAGCTTTTCCTTATCATATTGAGAAATATAGAGTTGTGGCCTCATGGTCCTGTAAAAGGGTTAGATTGTCAATTTGTTTTGGGTAAAAATTGTCATATTTGAGGCCAATCTAAGAGAAGAGTTTCTTCTCTAGGTTGCTGGGTGTTCTTCTGTTAATCTCCTATATCTCAGCCTTGACACACTGCCTCCACGAGTTTTGTATAAATGTGAGATGATCTGCCTTTGAACATCTATGAGAAAACCGTTTGGCTTGAGTATTTTATAATGTAAGCCACTAAAGGACTATACTTTGCTCTCATTAAATGTTCTCCAAACAATAGTCTTTGTGACAAATTTTGAGGAAAAAATGGTATATATGAATATCTATATGCTTTGCTGTTGACTATCTTTCTTCATTTAGAAATTATCATTTAGTTTTATCTATAGATGCCTTTTATTTTTTAAAGATATGTTTTAATCTGTATATACCTCACCTTATTTTATGAATAGGCAAGAGCCCTATGATAATGCAATTGGTGAAAACTTGCATTGTCATGAATGAGTTAGAGTCATTAAATAAAAAACATATTGCATGCTATGGGATGACCTAAGCTCTATACTAGCTGTGTGATTTTAAGAAAGTTACTCAGTCTGTCTTGGTTCCCGTTTTTCTTTGATAAAATGGGAATATAAATCCTAACATTCAGTAATATGCTGGAGCTGCTTGACTGGCAAGAGCAGATTGTTAAATATTCATGAAGTTTATAAGCCCACGTTTAAATCATTGGTAGGTTGAAATTGGCCATGGTGGGAGTATTTATGCCACACAAATTGTCATGCACTATAAATCAGGTCCATTTTTTTTAAGATGCCGTTTATTGGTATACTACTGCTTTCTATTATAAAGAGCAAATGAGCAAATAAGATAAGGTATGCAAAAGTGTTTTGTAATCTTCAAAAATCTGTGCTTAAAAATCAAAGTGAGGCAAAGAGACTTATTGAATTGTCTCAAATATTTCTTAGTTATTACTTAGTCCATAATTCAGAATATCTGCTTTTATTTTAAAAAGTCTTATGAAAACAATTTGAAATTTAAAAAGTTTATCTCTGAAAGAATATATTTGGAAAGATAAGACAGCAAACTAAAGGACTTTTATCTCTTGGAAGATATGAAACAATTCAAACAAATTCACATGGGGTATAAAAAGTAAATGAACTGAGGTTAACAGAGAAGAAAACAAAGTAGTAACTCCTGAATAGAACAGAAGTTCATCAGGAAACTAATCATTTCAAAAACAGTTCCATTTATAAAAACTCTTAAATCATGTAAAGACACTTTTTCCAGCTTTTATTGACATATTATTGACAAATAGAAACATATACATTTAATGTGTAAACTTGAGGTTTTGATATGTATTATAAAACGATCACCATAATTGAGCTAATTCACATATCCTTCACCTCACATAGTTATATTTTCTGTGTGCATGCATGTGTGTGTATGTTTGTAGGTTGAGAATACTTAAGATCTATCCTCTTAGCCAATTTCAAATGTATATAATATGGTAGTCTTAACTATAATTACATTGCTGTACCTTGGATCTCCAAAACTTATTGATCTTGTATAACAGAAACTTTGTACCCTTTAACTAATAGCTTTCCAGTTCCCCTCCCCCAGCTCTCAGCTACTATCCATTTGACTATTTTAGATTCTGCTTATAAATAAGATCATGCAGTATTTGTCTTTCTTTGTCTGGCTTATTTCACTTAGCACAGTGTCCTCCAGGTTCATTTATGTTGTTGCAAATGGTAGAATTTCCTTATTTTTAAGACTGAGTTATATATATATATATATATATTCATATTTTCTTTACCATTCATCTGTTGACAAACATTTATATTTGTGTACATTTCATTACACAAACAACAAACTATTTGAAAATGAAATTAAGAAAACATTCCCATTCTGGGGCACCTGACTGGTTCAGTCAATTAAGCTTCCCACTCTTGATTTCAGCTCAGGTCATGATCTAAGGGTTGTGAGATCCAGCCCCATGTCAGGCTCTCCTGACAGAGTGAAGCCCTGCTTGGGATTCTCTCTCTTTTTCTCTCCTTCTCTCTTTGCTTCTCCCCTGCTTGTGCTTTTTCTCTCTCTGTCAAAATAAATAAGTAAACATTTTTTAAAAAAAGAAAGCAATCCCATTTACAATGGTAACAAAAATAATGAAATACTTAGGAGTAAAATGACCAAAGAAGTGAAAGTCTGTACACTGAAAACAATAAAACATTGATAGAGAAATTAAAGAAGACACAGGTAAATGGAAAAACATCCTGTGTTCATGGATTAGAAGATGTAATGTTATAAATTCTCCGTATTACTTAAAGTGATCTACAGAGTCAATGCAATCTCAATCAAAATCCCAATGGCATTCTTTAAAGAAATAGAACAAATAACCTTGAAATTCATATGGAACCACAAAACCTCAAATAGCCAAAGCAATCTTGATCAAAGAGAATAAAGCTAGACGCATCACTCTTTCGGATTTTAAAGTACATAAAACTTGGGATGCCTGGGTGACTCAGTTGGTTAAGCATCCGACTTCAGCTGAGGTCATGATCTCACAGTTTTTGAGTTTGATCCCTGCACTGGGCTCTGTGCTAACAGTTCACAGCTTGGAACCTGCTTTGCGTTCTGTGTCTTCCTCTCTCTCTTGCTCGTGCTCTGTCGCTCACTCTCTCAAAAATAAATAAACATTTAAAAAAGTTTTTTTAAGTACATTAAAAACTTGAAATAAGATTAATTTATTTCTTATGTTATTCATGCAAATATAGTGGCTGGTTGTTCTCAGAAGTATTCTCTCTCACATGTCTGTACTTGGGAGGGACAATAGTGATCAGGAATCTCATTCTCTAAGTCTCATGGTCCCCGGCCACTGGAGTAGTATTTTTCATCGGTCTGATCCATTTCTTTATCCAATGGCTTCCATGCTGGTTTCAACCTTTTTGTTCCTTCTCACAATTCCTTCTCTATCTCTTCCCATGCCCCAGCCTCCGTTCTCTTTTGCTCTCTTCTACTTCCCCACATCATTCATTTATTAGTCTAGTATGTTAAAAAAAAACAAAAACGAAAACTTACTTCCTCTTTCTTTTAAGCATTCCCAATTCCAAGTCTTTATTCAAATATTCCCTCTGCAGGGGACTCCATGGATTCTGGTGCATCATAGTCTCTTAATGGCCAAGCACAATCCATCCTTCATGATCCAACTTAAATGTCTTCTCTGTCATGGTGTTATTTATATTCACTTCCTAGGGCTTTTATAACAAATTACCACAAGCTTTGTAGTTTAAAATAACTGAAATTGTCTGTCACAAATTTAGAGGCCTGAATACAAAATCAGAATGTTGGTAGGGCCCCACTCTCTCTACGACGGCTCTACAGGAGAATCTTCATTTGCCTCTTCCACTTTCTGGGACTCTAGGCTTTCTTGGTTTATGGCTGCATAATTTTGATCTCTGCCATTGTCTTCCCATGGCCTTCTCCCTTGTGTCTCTGTGTCTCAAATCTCTCTTTTCTTGTATAAAGATACCAATCATTGGATTAGGGACCACTTTAGCTTCAAAATTATCTAATCTATAGATCTTTTACTTAATTACACCTAAAAAGTCAAAATTCCCAAATTAAGCCACATTCACAGGTACCGAAAGTTGGGACTTGGACATACCTTTTCCAGGGGAAGAATTCCTGTTGGAAGTGTTTTCCTTCATTCTTCAGCCAACAGTTTAATTTTTATCGCCGGAATTCTCCTATGGCCTCGTCTTTATTTTACTTACGTGACTGTCAAGTTCTGTCCCGAGTTGAAATTATTTGCAAACCTGTCTGATCTTCCTAATAAATGATAAATTCTTTAAGGATTGTGTTTGATTCATCTTTATCCAGTTAAAGTCTGAAGCAGACTCACAAGAAGGAGTGTCTACAAATATTCATTGAATAAATGCTTAAAACCAAACATGTCAAATTATTGTTTGTATATATTTCTGTAGTCCTACAGGAGCTCTAATTCCAAACCTTTTTGTTCATAAAACATACAATCCAAAAGCATGACATTGGCCAGATAATGCATAGTGAAACTATTGTAGACGAATTCACTGTGTTGTTGAGCAATATTTGCAACCAAGCAGTATTTGCGTCAAGGAGGAAGGAACATTCCTAATTAAAGAATTTCCAAGTGTTCATTTTTTTGTTATGTCAAAGTAAACTTCTTCAGTGAATAGAAGCCTGTTTTTAAAAAAATCCACAACACAGAAATCTAAATTTCATGTAAATTTTTATAGTCACATGTTGAATACTGGTAGAAAGGCTCATTTCTAAAGACAACTGTCATCAGAAGCGACAAGCCTGTCATATAAATTTTGTGGAGATGGAATTTAGTACATTACAACTTTAAGCTGGAATTTCGTTTGACGTGAACAAGAAGTCAGAGTAATCAAGTCCTCAAGTAAGAAATACATGCCCATCCATGATAATTTAACATGCCTGCTGTGTAATTTCCATAACCTTAAAAAATAAAAAGCTTCCCCACTAAGGATTTGCTGATAGATAATCAAATGTAATTTTCACCTTTCTCAATGTGTTTAAAGTTTATTTGTTATTATTGCTTAGTTGGATTCAATAACAGCCATTTATCATTTTGCAAATGTGCAATTTATTCACTTATTGCAGGATTTACATTTATTTCACATCAGATTGATTGGAATTTCAAATCTCTGAAGCTTCAATTTCTTCTAGTTGCAATTATGTAAAAAGCATGAGTCAATTTCCAAATAAAATCAGTCTATATTTATACTTTTACTACATCTAGTGGGAGTTGGCTTTTTTTTAGAATAGCTTCTGGCAAATGTTCTTGTCACTAGACATAAAGATTGTAGAGAAAGACATTCTGCACTCTTGCTTTGTGGTTAGAAAGCTTCCCAACCATTGTTCCATATTTTTAAAAAAGCAAGTCAAACGTTACAAGTCTCTGTAAGCTGTAGCCAGACCAAAGTGCTGTTGTGACAGCATGTATTAAGTTGGGAAAGAACAAATTAATGGTAAAGGAAAATATGTAATTAGTCCTTCTGTAAGTGAAAGTAGAAATTTACCACTTGAGAGATTTGTCATGCAACTGTCAATGGTGACAAAATACCTCTGGCATATTTGCATAAACTTCCTCTTATGGGACATTATGTATTTAAAAGAATAAAGAAAAGCTGCAGATAAGTCCCTCCACATGGGACCTGGCATCCTACATTCACATCTCTCTGTGAAAAGAAAAAGTCCAGAAGGCTTACTCATGACACAGTGTCTGGGGTCAGGAAGGACTGTGAATTGTGGCCCAGTCCTCCTGCAGCTCACATGACAACTGTTCCTCACTTTCCCTTCTCTATGCCTCAACCTCACCAGCAGTTGTCAGCTCTTTATGGCTAAAGACACATCTTTTATGCTTTTTGTGTTTCCTACTGTTCAAGATAGGAGGCAGTGTGGCTTAATGGATACTTGAAGTAATCCTGTTCAACAATTATTCTTGCACCACTTAGATGAGCATTGTTCCAGAGAAATGATGGGGACTATGACTGTATCTTGGTAGGAAGTTGAAGGAGGGTTTTTTTTTTTTTTTTTGTCTTTTGTTTTTTGTTTTCTCTCATGGAACTTACCTGAAAAACACTTAAGGTCATAAATGTTCTCATAGGAAAGTAAAGTGTACTAGGTAAACTCATGACATAGGGATACAACAAGCTAAACGAGAGACGTATGTCAAAGATGGCTTCACTGATGAAGGGCCTATTGATCTTTGAGGCATAGGGGAAGAAGGAAGAGACTGAAGTTCCGTGTCCAAAGGCCTGGATACAAGTGAGAGTAGATATTCCTATAAATATGTGGGGGAAATGTTCATTTTGTTAAGAAGTAGCCAAATTAATTCCACTTTATTGATGGCAGATCAATAAGGGAAGGTGGACAGTCTAGTAAATGGCATCACTAAATCAACACTCAGATCTTCACTTCGAATTCCACCTTGCATAAGTGCAAAGAAAGCTTCTCTTTGTCAGATAATATATATCAACCGCAAGGCTCTTGACCTCCACTGGCAGGTGAATTCCAGTACTGTGTCCCAGCTACTCTGCTACTCCTTCTCTTGAATGTCAAGAAGTTCAGACACACATATATTAGGAATAAAAAAAACACTCTAGGAATGTCAATCAGAGGGAATTAAAAGCAAGGAATTGGTTACAAAGGTATTCGAAGAGCTGAAATTATAAAAGAGAAAAGGAAGTCAACTGCAGAAGAAAAAACTTGATAATGTAAAGTCCAAAGCGGATAACAACTGTGGACTAGAGGCCTGAAGCTCCTGAGGCTGAGTGGTTGGATAGGCCATCATGGCCATTCTGGATCTGCTAAATGGGGATTATTTTGACCAGGGCTAGAACTTCTGAAGAGTACTACCTCTGTACATGTTGCTGAACCAAAAATCATCTTACCTTTGCTGTAGACATCACAATTCCCATCAACTGCCTCCAAGTACTGTAGCATTGAAGCCGGAAGCCGAAAACTTTACTTTCTCTCAATCTTTTAATCTCTCACCAGCCAATAGGAAGTCAGTTAGCAACAGTTCATAGTGAATGAAGTTGGCAGATGCCCATCCCATCAGTGCAGAATAGAGTATAAAAGAGTAGGCATGGGGGGAGGGATGCGTGGGTGGCTCAGTCAGTTAAGCATCTGACTTGGGCTCAGGTCATGATCTGGTGGTTTGTGAGTTTGAGCCTCGAGTTGGGCTCTGTGCTGCCAGTTCGGAGTCTGGAGCCTCCTTCATATTCTGTGTCTGCCCCTCCCATGCTCATGCTCTCTCTCTCTCTGTCTCTCAATAATAAATTTTTAAAAAGTTAAAAAAAAATTTAAAAAAAGTGGGCATGGGACTAAGACACAACTAAATCAGCTCCTCAACCTACATTCAAGATTGGAAGGCAACTCAGCATGAAATCCACTGAGAGCCAACATGGAATTTTTGCTCTATTTTTAAATAAGATTTAGTTGAGTAAAAGTTATCCTAGACTCTGAGATTTTTAATTCAATCACACAATTGATAGATATGACTTTCAATTCAATAAAGTGTAAAAAAATACCACAATGCATGGGGCACGTGGGTGACTCAGGCAGTTGAATGTCTGACTCTTAGTTTCAGCTCAGATCGTGATCTTAGGGTTCCTGAGATGGAGCTCTGCCTCAGGCTTCATGCTGGCAATGTGGGACCTGCATGGAATTCTCTCTTGGCCTGTCTCCCTTTCTCAAAATAAATAAATAAAAACTTAAAAAATATCATAAGGCATTATTTTGGTATATCTGATTAATGCTCAAAGCAGAGAGGGAAATATTCTAACGAAACCACACTGAGGCTGTGCTTCAAAGTTTTCTTTCCACATTGTCTTTTTCCCCCCAGCAGTAGACTCCTGGTGGCTGTGGGAGGGGTGGGGTGGGGGGTATTGTTTGTTTTCCTGGGTCTTCAATCTTGGCAGATACTGGGGTTGGGAATTCTTAATGAATCTTCCTCTCCTCACTGGTAGGGGATTTCTGAAGGTCTAGACCCAGTGCATTTTCCTGACTTTCTCCTAGGGGAAGATGGTATTGTCTCCTACCTTCCCCCCAGCTATACTGGCCCTTTACCCACACCCTGAAGGCAACAGAGTTTGCTGCTCTGCTTTTGTTCTAGAGGAGGGAACAGGAAGAAGGATCCTCAGTTGGACTTCATGCCTTGTTCACATCCTCTGCTGTTCCTTCCCCTACATACACCAGGATGGAAGCTTTCTTAGGTCTCTCACCAACCCTGATGTTTTTTGTAAGCACTCAGTGAGGCCCACTGAAGAAGCTCCTGTGAGTTGCTAATTTCCCTATATCTGTGGATCCTAGTATTTCTACACTCTCATGCCAGCCAATGCTTGGCTGTTGACAATTCATTAAAAAGAAATATTAGTGAATTTTTCTTACCTGCTTGTATGTCACTCAGAGTCTGCCCCAGGTAAGCAAGTAATCACATCTTTCTCTCCTTGGAAACATCTGTCTTTACTTAGATTTTAGTTGGTTGGGTCCTTGGCAACTTTCACCATTTTATAGGTTCCAGAAAAGTTGCGAATTTATAGGCTTTCCAATTTTTTTTCTCGTTGTAAATTTGTAGTGACATGCTTTCACACGATCTATATCCAAAGCAGAGGAGAGAATCCACTATATTCTTAATTCATTTCATTTCTGCGCTTGAAGGTATTGTGCACATTTCTCCTCCTTTTAACTGTTTATTCATAGATAGTCTTCCTACTTCAGTGATCCATACATCTTATTTCAACTTGCTTTTCTTGTATTTCCCTCTCCTGCATTATAATAGATTCTCCCTCTGACCAATGTTGCTGATTAAACTTTCTTAAAGTCTTTCATGAACAACTTCTTAAAGAGGGTTTTTTTTTTCTTTTTGGTAGTAATTTCCTGTTGTAATAAGGCATGACTTGCTTTAGATACAGCAAATGAAGAATCATTCACTATGCTTATCTTCTTTGTGTCAGTTATAAGAAAAAATACTAAAAGTGGAATTAAAAAACTAACTTTTTTATGCTGAGTTTTGGTATGGAAGTTACTTAAGACTTAAATATTGGGGTAAGATATGTTTTAAATAGATGCCATTTCTTTGTAATGATATACTTTTGAATATCTTTTCAATTCCAAAATGTCTATTTTTTTGTTAGACAAAAATAAAAGATAATTCTTAGCAATGTTTATGTTTGACACACTTTCTAAAATAAAAACTTCATAGAATAATGTTGAATGTGTTGTGCAGTCTTCTTGAATTATACACTATTACTGTCCTTAGTAACTGATTCTGGTGATCTTTCCTTTAATTATCAAAGATATAGGTATAAACATATATAAAGATACACAGTGGTAGACACAGAATATTCCTCTCTCATGGTTCTAATTACATTTTCCCCACAAATATATAATTCAGACATTATTATTTGATCACTAATCAAGAAATGTCTATAATCTTACAATTTCAAAAACAAATATCTTTTATGCCTGTCCTTTTAAAAATATATATATATACCTTTGTGCTACATCTTCATATACTATTACAAAATACTTTAATACACTTCCATATTTAGGTGCTTTATTTTTCTTAAGTATCATGTATTTTATAGATGCTTTATGACATTCTGATTAATCTGAAAATTACCACTTCGATTTCATATGCTACGTTATCCACCACTGTAAAATTATTCAGTAATGGTAATAGTCTCATTTCCAAATCCATGGGCGACCTTATACCACAGCTTAGGTTCAAAATGGGAGGGAATATTGAGAATATTGGGGGATATATGCTTTCCCTGTTTTCAGAGTATCTGAGGACTGGATATGACGCATCACAGTAGTGATGGAAAGTCATTTAGAAGAGTAAAGGCCACAGACTTGGGAGCTAGGCAGACATAAATTCGAATACTAGCTCCACCACTTGCTAACTATATGACTTCAAACATGTCAATTAGCATTTTAAGTCTCAGTTGCCTTATCTGAAAAAAATGATATATAATGGCAACTAACTCTTCAGACTATTGTAATGATTAAATTAAAAATACATATATTTATATATATACATATACACATACACATAGATATATGTATGCATTTACATATACATATACATATACATATACATATACATATACATATACACAACGGTCTTAGCCAAGACCGTGTACGGTCCACTACACGTAATAGGACCACTGTGTGGAGTGTGTAAGTGTGATGTTGATGGCTGGAGGCAAGAGGAAGTCATGGAGGGAAGTAAAGTATCAGGAAGAATGAAGACTGACCATGAGACAGGTACAATGCCAAGAACTTCGTCTTGACTTATCTTCACCATAATCCTAGAATATAGATGTTAGAATTTTGACTTTGTGAATTGGTGAATGAAGGGAGGGAAGAATTAATGGGAACTGGAGGCATATAATGTTTATCTCTCTCTCTCAGTTTAGATAGCCTAAATTGCAGACCAGGATTCTAACTAAGGACTTGAAATATATATGGATTCTACTACAGTACTCTGCATCATTTCTGTATCACTACCCAACCAGTAAAAAAGGAAACCTATGGCTTTAAAACAGATGGATCTATTATAGGGCATTGAGTAAAGTCATGGAAAACTGGAGAGCTAACCAGGGACATTGAGGCAACACAGAGACACATCAGGAAGAGGCTACTAATTTTAGACTAGGAGATCTAAGTGAAGTATGGATAGTGTTACTGGCACCTATGAGCTTGGGGTCATCTGGTAAGAGCTGGAATTGCAATAGAACTGTCTAGAAAGAGTTGGAACACGGGAAGCATCCCTGCAACTGAAAAGACACCAACATAAACAAAGGAAGAACAGGGGAGACATACTCTGGTGTTTCCTTTCCTCCCATGGGCTTTCTTCTGTTGTTTCCTCTCATTGGCTAGAACCAGTGGAAACTGCCTAAAACAAAACAAACAAACAACAACAACCAAACAAACAAAACAACAAGGAAAACACAGTCTAGAGGGCTCAGTGGCACTATGATACAAAGAAGAGGCAAAAACATGAAAACTGGATGTGAGAACAAACTGCCAAGAACACACACCATTTCCCCTCAACACTCCCTTCCAAAGTGACACCACTTTCTTTAGCCTATTTTGTGAGTGCCTGTGTCAAACATGTTCTTTTTTTTTCCACTTGGTTAATTTTCTGTTACATCTTTCACATAGCTGTTCATTTTCTTTGTTTTTCATGTCATTTATGTAAATCTCTTGAGGACTGGGATCATATCACTCCAGTCTGATGGAGACCCAACCTGTCCTCATATCGAGAGATGCTCACTAGACAGTGCATGATATTGAAGATGGGTTTTGAAGTAGGACAGATAAATGCATCGTTGGTGTACCATATGCTTCCTGAAGTCCGTTGCTGACAAACTGTTTCCATTGACTCTCTGTTTATCTGCTATAGATTAGTAGCCATGATATTATTTATTCCTAAAATGCCTGAATAGGACTGATTTACTTTCTTTACTGGCAAAGTTTGTGATTTTTGTACTTATAAATTTGCAACTTTTATTTATCTTGGTAGTGTTTTGATGTTTTGTTATTTATTTGATGTTTCACTTGGCTGACTCCCCTGGCTAGGACGTAAGTTCCATAAGGACAGGAACTTCATATACATTTTGCGAGGCCACTTGGCTCAGAGCGAGTGTTCAGTTAATGTTTGGGATTCATAAATGCGTGCTCTGTCTAACCAGTGCTTTGTCTATTATTGTTATTTTTATGATTAGACATTGTCTTCTACTATGTATTAAATGCCTCACAATATCTTGACAATTGAAATTTATTAGACTTGTCTTATTAGATGTCATAGTACCTTTGCTACCATTTCAACCACTTTCCCTATGACATATGTGGAGATCTTAGAAGAAATGAGGTAAAATTTATTTTTGTTTGCATTTTCTCTAACATTTATTCAATTGATTTAATCAATTTCTGAATTTTCATCTGTTTGCAAGGCTACATAGTAGAGTATTCAAGACAATTGTGTCTGTTTTGTGCTGGTTTAAACCATGGTTTATTATGAAATGATTTAAACCATCTCTTATTAAAAGTATCTCATGAGATTCTGATTACTTTACATAACCCCAAACTGATTTTCATAAGAATGGTGAAATACAGGCAAGTATTCATTGCTTACATTATTTATGTCTGCCCCAACCAAACTCCTAATAGTTTCTATGATGGCTATGTTACTAACTGTGCAATTTGAGATGAGTTACTTATCTTCTTAGAGTCTCATTATAAATATTACAGAACAATCTTTCATATCTCCCGAAATTGTACAATTCTATGATTTTTATTGCCACAAAGTACCAATAAGTATGCTATTTCCGTAAATCCTAGGGCACAGGATGTTTGTTGAATATCCCTGATTAGGTGTTTGGACAAGACCCACAAACTAATGCAACATAGTAAGATACAGAGTACAGATTCTGGAGCTCAACTGACTAGGTTTGAATCTCAGTTCTGCTACTTACTAGCTTTGCAATCTTGGGCAAGGTATTTAATCTCACAATAACTATTCCATTCTATAAAATGGAATGATAATAGTACTTATTTCAAGGGTTGTTATGAAAATTAAATGAGTTAATAACAGATATCAAAGGATTTGGAATAAATCTTGATACGTGCCATATACATGTTAGCTATTATTTATGCAATTGTAAAACTAATCATGTGCTTCACTGCTTCCAACATTTCAGTGATTTCCTAATACCCTTAGAATATACCATCCCAATGCCTTGCATGCTTTATGTGGCCCTACATCATCTAGCCCCCCCGATTACCCTCAACTCATCTCGTGCTATTTTTCCTTAGCTTCTTCCAATCAATAACTCCAGTTGTCTTCGTATTCCCAGGCATACTAAGTTATCTCCCATCTCAGAGTCCTACATCTGTCAGTCTGCTCACCTGGAAGGTGAGCACATGAATGACTCCTTCTCATTTCTGGGTCTCAACTGAAAAATGCCTTCTCCTCAGAAAGGCTTCTTCCCCCCAATCCTGTGTAATTTTTGCCCCATCCTGCCATGTTCTATGACCTATCATAGAATTCTGTGTTTTCTTCAAGTCCTTATGGTAATATTTTTATTTTGCTTTATTTTTTATTGTATCTTCTCCATAGAATATGAACTCCTCAAGGTTAGAAAGTATCTGTGTATTTCCCACTATTTTATTTCCAGTGTCTGGAACAGGGCCTGACATAAAAGAGGCACTCAACACCTATTTGTTCAACATATACATGAGAAAATTAATAAGTACACCGAATGGATACGATGTTGTGTATTTCAAGCTTAGAAGAGGTGAAATCTGGGGTGCCTGGGTGGCTCAGTTGGTTATGCATCCAGCTCTTGGTTTTGGCTCAGGTCATGATCTTGCAGTTGGTGAGTTTGAGCCCTGTGTCAGGCTACGTGCTGACAGTCTAGAGACTGCTTGGGATTCTCTCTCTCTTCCCTTCCCACTGTCTCTCTCTCTCAAAATAAATATGTAAAACTTGAAAAAAAAGAAGTGGTAAAACCTTAGAAATACTGATAAATAATTATATAGCAAGAGCAATGGGGCCAGATTTTCCAGATTACTCTTACATGTATAGATAAATATGGAAAGTTTCAGAGTATCTACGATTACTTTGGTACCATTTGAGTTGTGTAAAAACTTCAAAAAAATAGCAGAGTCCATGAAAACTTTGGGATTTAGTATGAAAGTGTATAACTAAGAGCTGAGCTGTGAAGTATAGACTCCCTAGGGAAAAGGAACTTTCCTAAGTAAAGAAGCTACCTAAAGAAACGTAGTTATGGCTCATGAATGCACCTTCCAATGCATTGGGGCAGAGTTCTGCCTGGAAGTTCCACAGCATTGAAAATCCATGAGGGCAGGGATCAAATGTGCTTCAGCCCTTTCTCCGTGGCGCCTGCCTCAAGGATGTTTGGGTTCAGTCCATGGTTTTTGAGTGAAAGTGGAAAATGGTCTTTATCTTTGGGAAAAGAATCCAAATTGTAAATTTAGTCAGAATAAGATATGTAGTTATTTAAAAATATATGGTTAGAGAGGCTTTTATTAGAAATTGTTGCCATGGAAAAATGCACTACTTTATTTAAAGCTGCAAAATTCTTTGAAATGGATACTTTTAATATTTCATGTTACAAATGAGACACTGGGGCTTAGATACCCACTGAGCTACAAAATTCAGGAGCTTCTGCTGAAACCCCAATTGGCCTGATTCTATACCCCAAAGTCTCAAGCTCTCACTATAACAGTCTATTTCCTGTTTGTTGTAAGGATCCAGAATATTCTGGATACCGAATTCGTGTGGTGCACGGAGCTATAGTGCAGACTTTATCAAAATAAAGGTGACTGACTACTAACTGCAGTTTGGAATTGTATTTATTAGGGCAATGGCACCAGAGGCATCAGAGATTTGGGGTTTTAGCCCTTTACATATGAATTGTTTCCTGAATCAACATGAACAAATATTTACAGTAGCTCCACCCCCCCCCACACACACTTTATTTGCAGTTTTGCTTTCCATAGTCAGTTATTCACAGTCAACCATGGTCTGGAAACAGATAATCCTCCTTCTGACTAATCGACAGATCGATAGTAGCCTAACTATATGTCACGGTGCCTACATCACTCACCTTGCTTCATGGTATCAGCGTTTTATCATCTCCCATCATCACAAGAAAAAAGGTAAGATATTTTGAGAAAGAGAAACCACACTCACATAACTTATATTACAGTCTTTGGTTATAATTGTTCCACTTGATGTTACTGTTGTTAAACTCTTACTGTGCCTAACTTATAAATTAAATTCTATCATATGTATGTATGCATAGGAAAACACCTAGAGCATATAGGGTTTGATGCTATCTGCAGTCCAGGCATCCTCGGGGTCTATGTCCTCATGGATAAGGTGGGGAGTTCTGTAATTTCAAACTCTTTTCTGAGAGGGACTGGAGAAGTAACTATGGAGTCTACACCTTACATTTGTTAAGGTTGAAGGGATGTTTCTATGTGTAAAACCTCGGTATTCGCACCCCAATTGTCTCTTGAATGTAAGTTTCTGCTTCTGGTGACCTTTCTCCTTAGTCCCAATTAGTTAAAATGGTTTATTTAAATAAAATAGAACACATATGAATTTTGTAGCTGCGTACCAGAGTTGAAGAATTAGAATTTGTCCTTAAGAGTTTTGAAATTAGAAGGAAAACTGACTTTGATGATTAAAATAACTGATATTTCTCTCAAAAATTAAGGGAATGACAATACACAGATCAACCAAGGAACTTTAAGAGAGGTAATTCTTGTACAAGTCAGGTGAATGGCTGAAATTCAGCATCTCTCAGTAACCCTAATTAAGGCATTTCTCCACTACACAAATTTTCTTTCTTCCATGTGTCACTTAGGATTACCACAATGCCTTCCCTCCAGCTACTGTCATTTAAGCATATCCACTGACAGACAGATACAGATCGAGGCTAATAAAACCCCTCTAATAGGAAACCTTCTTCAAACACTATCCATGGACTATACGACATAGAATAATCACTTAGGTTAGATTTCTAATCATTGCAAATCAGGATACAACCTTTCTTTCTGTATATATGCCCCATTCGTCCCTTTCACTATGTTCTCATCCAGATAAAATTGCCTATTCCTATCCCTCTGCTTACAAGAGGGAAGTCAAGTAATTGGCAAAGCTCTTGACCAATTGATTTTTTCTCTCTTTATCAATTTTTGTCTCCAGGAGTAACTTCTCACCAGTCATGTGATGCTTAGAATTATTAGTTAAGACTCTACCTTGATATTTCCACTTAATAGAGTGCAGCTTTGGACTTAAGTTATTTTTAACCTTGTGTAGACTATAAATCTCTCTGCCTGTAACAGTGTGACCATCATGTTTTCTCTGTATATGGAGTATATTTCTCTGCCTTATTGTCAAGATTGATCATAAGATTTGTTTTGGCAACAGCATGAGAGTTCAAACAGAAGTCTAAGAGTTCAAGTCTCTCTTTCTCAATCTCCCTTTTCCTACCATTCTCTTTCTCTCAGGCCATGAGAATGGCATATCCCTAACACGTTCTGAGCTTCAACTTTTTTATTTGGAGAAAACACACAGTATAGAACTTCAGCAGCTATTGTAAACAAAAAAATTGCTTTTTTGTTTATTATCAAAAGTCACTAAAATTCAGGTATTGTTTCTTACTATAGCAGAGCTCAACAATACACATATTTTATTAATTTTTTAATGTTTATTTTTGAGAGAGAGAGAGAGACAGAGACAGAGAGAGAACACAGCAGGAAAAGACAGAGAAAGAGAGGGAAACACAGAAACGGAAGCAGGCTCTGGACTCTGAGCTGTCAACAGAGAACCTGATGTGGAGCTTGAACTCACAAGCTGTGAGATCATGACCTGAGCCAAAGTCATATGCTCAACCAACTGAGCCACCCCGGTGCTCCTCGACTTTGTGTTTTGTTTTGTTTTTTAATAAACACCAAGGAAACAAAAGTGTCTACTTCTTACTTGTGAAGATTAAATGAGAGATTCCATATGTCACATTCAGGTCAGTGCTTGGCAAATAGCAACCTCCTACCTGTGATATCAACTAAAGTTAACATTATTAGCAGAAAGCTCTTTTCCCACAATTAAGACATTAAGCATTTTGAGAACAAAATGTCCTCAATTTGAGTGCACCTTAATTTATGTTAGAAATGGAGAAAAGAAAGGGACAAAAGTTTTTGGTATACTTTCTTTTTTCCTAGCCAAGCTTTCTACATAGATTATTTCATTTCCACGACACTGGGTAGTAAACACTATTATAACCCTTAGCAAACTTTGAAACTGAACCTCATAAACTTAAGAAGGTTTCCCTAAGTCACACAAAATAAGTAGTGGGCCCAAGATTTGGCCCTAGCTCCTAAATTCATGATTTTCTCATTGAACAAAGCTGTCCATGTAGTATCTTATGTGCAGCACCTGGAATACTTACAAGATTGTTCCTCAAACTGATCAAAGGGGTTTGCAGCTTCTAAGGAGTCTCATAACTGACCTATGCTTTATGCTATAGCTTTTAGCTCAAGTAAGTGCTTATAGGAAATTTACTAACTTGGGAAGACTGAGGATGATAAAAGAGAACGGACTCTATGTCAGAATGTATGTAGCCTCCTCTGAATTCATATTGTGTATTGCATACTCCTAAAATAGATGAGAAGGATTGGCCAAGTGAGCTGGTTGCCACCATCTCCAGATTAACCTGTGAACAGAAATGCTCTCACCTTGCATATGTAGTTACGGTCTAAGAAGGACCACTGAGCGACCAGCAGTTCTGAGATCACTCTTCACTCACAAATATGTGTGCCCACTGTCGTGTAACCCTTTTGGGAGGAACCCGAGTGCTTATATTCCACTGGAGGATGGAAAATGTCTACCACGTGTCCTGATTGTGCTGACTTCCGTACAAAACTGTCAGGTAACTAACATTTGATACAGTCACTCAGCAGGAGTCTCTGTCTCGTTCATTGTCAGTTTCAGCATACTATTGACATTTGTCCACATCGTGGTTGTGAAATTCTCAATGAATAAGTACTGACTGGTTAATGCTAAATTTTGAAATAAGCCTGATAAGAAATAAGAGATCTTTTACTCATCATTATTTCCTGTGTATTTTGTTTTACAGTGAAGATCCATTTGCACCTTTAGAATTGGATTCCCTACAACATAAAGGATGTTCATATGTATACATATCTGTTCTCTTATATAACTAACAGAATCATCGTAAGAATACCTCTTGTGTATTCGTAATTTCACCTACATTTAAACACTTCATAATTATACTTTAAAGGGGAAACTACTTATTGTATTTAAAATGGATTATTTTCACATTTGAAATCTCAAATTCAGCATGCCTTGATGAACTAATTTTCCAGGAGAATATAACATAGGAGAGGCAGTCACATAGTATATGATAAAGAAATAATGAATAGAACAATTTCTTTTTTTAAATAAAAGATTTCTACATTTAAAAGAGTGAATAAAGCAGGATGCTTGAGTGGTTCGGTCAGTTAAGTGTCTGACTTCAGCTCAAGTCATGATCTCAGGGTTCGTGGGTTCAAGTCCTGCATTGGGCTCGGTGTTGGCAGCTCAGATTTGGATTCTGTGTCTCCCTTACTGTCTCTGCCCATCCCTCACTTGTGCTCTGTCTCTCTCTCAAAAAAAATATATTAATTTCTTATTTGCATATAAATATAAGATACATCATGTCTGTTTATCTATCTATATCTATCATCTATCAACCGATCAATTGATCTGTCTATGATCTTCTATTTCTGATTACATTAGAAAGCTTTCTACCATGAACTAAACATTTATACTTTGGCACAGAACCATGAAATCTTACATTGAAGGTCAATGTATAAATCATAGATCTACTTATACATTTTCTGGTTGAAGCAAGGGATGGAACATTTATTGGAAATCTTCACTCTGATGTCACAGAGGCAACTCCATTTTAACATATTCATAACATGATTCATTATTCCACCCTTCCTTCCTGACAAAAATATCTCTCACTTGATTAATGGCATTATTCCCATCCCTATCCTCTAAGCTAAAATCCTCAGGGTCATTTTCCATTCCCTCATCTCCCTTTACTGACAGAACCCATCAGTCACTCAGTCTTGTTATTTTGATTTCCTTAAAAAACAGAAAATCATTCTTCTCCATGCCAAATGAACTTGTCTCAGTTTAGGCTTGGTATTAGGATACTAGCTAAGGTTTTTTTAAAAGGGACCCCCAAATGCAAGGAGGGCTGGTGGTCCAGAGAAGGTTACTTTGCTCCTTGAGGTCATTTAAGGACCAATTCCTTCTCTACTGTTTCATTTTCACCATGCATGTGATCGGGTCTGGCTTATCCATAATTTCCAAGTTCTGGCTGGCAGGAGGAGAAATGAGAGGTGATGTAACGCCGGCCAGTATGTCCAATTTAAACTTAAACATTACTGACTTTGCAGGGGCCTTTGGAAAGAAGAATCCTTTGGAAAAGGTGAATCCTTTGGAAAAGGCGAATCCTTCCATTAAAATACAAAATAATTTCATTCAATGGGTCCTTTTTCTGCATGTATGAACTCATTGACATAGGTTTGTTAATGATTATTTTAGAATTTATTTTGTGCGTGTGCAAATAGTGAGGCCTATTCCTTTCCTTTAATTGATAATAAGGTTTGGGCCTCTCTTATATCATTAACAATTAATTCCTAGGAGACAGGTCAAGATGCTCATACTCAGGAGCAATACTGGATTCAACTCATGGCTCTGCCAAGTTACTGACAGCATGATGTTATTAAGCAAGTTACTTAACCCTTAAATTGCTCATAAGCAAATTGAGGATAATAATAGTACCTACCTCAAAGGATTTGTATGAGGATTGTTAAAAGATAAAGTGAGCCATATTAAAATTTCCAAGAGTTTATTTGAGTGAAAATCAATTCAAATCAGACAGTACACAGGAACCAGGGGAAAGACTACAATACAGAAAGTTTGGAGGCAAAGAAAGGAAAACATTTGATTGACCATAGCTTAAAGCTTAGTTGGTTGTTTACAACTGATTGTCTTCAGTGTTTTGAATTCATAATTCTGAGGCATTCACAGGCTTAGATTTCAGCATAGCATAGGCTGCTGAAACATTAGAGCTACATCAATCTAATGGTCTCCTTGTTTGATTAATTTAACAGGATTAACTGAATTCAAACAATGTTTGACAAATGATAAGCTCTCCGTAAGTGTTAGTTACCGTCATAAATAAGAAAGGCATTCACATTTTCCCAAACCATCTGACAAGGAGACAAGATTCGTTTGGAGTTGAGTATCCTCAAGCCATATTTTTTTCACTATAAATATGCATACTTTATTCTTTTGTCTTTTCTACTCATCATGATTCAGGAGAGGCTCGAATATTTCACTAACTCCTCACATGTAATCTTTTCTGGAAACTTCCCCCCTCCCTCTACCCACCTCAGTGGGAGGAACCTTGATAGAGAGGGATAGAAGGAGGCTCTTCCTGGGGAAACTTACTCAAGATGGTCTCCAGTTAGTGGCCAAACTCTAGGCTTCCTGGCAGTTGGGAATCTTTAAGTGGCCCCCTTTGATCTCTAGAGACAGTAGCTGGTATATATTTCAGGTCTTGGTTACAAGTGACAGAAGCCCAACTCAAAATAGCTTAAGCAAAAAAAAAGGATTTTTATAAAAAGGAATTTTAAATCCCAAAAAAGGGATTTATTAGATAATGTAATTGAACGCTCCAGTGGTCTTTTTCATTCTGGCAAGAAGATCAGATGCTTAAGTGAAGTCAGAAACTTGACCCTTTTTAATTTTTGGCTCTGATTTTCCTTCCTGTGTCCTTTGCTCTAAGTTACATTCTTCCTCAGGTGGTGGTGAGAGAACCACCAGGAACTCCAGGTCTATCTCTTAGTGGACAGCGTCTATTTCCCAGAACACCTGGCAAATTGCCAGGCTGTGATTGCATCTTCTTTGCCTGGCTGAAGTCAGCGCTCTATCCCTGAACTGCTTACTGTGGCAAGCAAGGAAACATTCTAATTGATGTTTGGGTTGGAAGCAGGCAAATACAACAGCTATGGGGAATACCAGTAATGCCCTGATTCTCTTCTTCAAGATGCCTATCCTCTAAGAGTATTAATTTTTTTTAATGTTTATTTATTTTTGAGAGAGAGAGAGAGAGAGAGAAAGAGAGAGAGCAAAGATCAGGGGAGGAACAGAGAGAGAAGGAGACACAGAATCCGAAGCAGGCTCCAGTCTCCAAGCTGTCAGCACAGAACCTGACACGGGACTCGAACTCAAGGACTGCGAGATCATGACCTGAGCCGAAGTCTGATGCTTAACCATCTGAGGCAGCCAGGTGCCCCAAGATGCCTATTCTCTAATAAAATGCTCACACATAAATACTCTCTATTAAGAGAAGCCCCAGGGACAAGGGATGGCAGAAAGCTTTACAATGTAAGATCTTCGAATCAGCACTAGGTAGCTGATAGCTGATAAGCCAAATTTGGTATAATAAAGCTCATTCTTATGGGCCAATAAACAATGTGGAAAGCATGAGTAGCCAAATGTGTAGGCGCTGGTAGTCCTATCTGCTACATGACCCCCAAATCTTTTTGATGCTCATATAAGACTTTGAGGCTAGAAACAGAAAAGCTTAAACAGTTGGATCTAATGTTCCAACTAGAGTGTCGAATTGTCATAAAAATTTAAGGGCACTCCAAATATATACAGTTATATTTTTGACACAAGAATTTTCAGAATTCCTTGCACATATGGATTCATGCCTAGGTTCTGTTGGACAAAGTGCAGAGTGCAAAAAGAAAAAGTACCTCTCACCTCTATGACATATAGGAAAAAAATCTATAAATCTAGTAAATTCCCCATGTGTTGCCAAGCTCAGAACTCCCTCAGGGGAAGAAGGCTGATTGAGAAAATGACATGTTTACTCACTGACTGTTTTTATGTGTTACCACTATCTGGAGACAGTAAAGGGTGAGTCAGATTCCAGGGTAAACACAGCTATTGAATACTGTAATCCCGTCTGAGGAGGGGAAGTATTTTTTGAGGCAGTAGACAAAGAGCTGTGATAGTGAAAGTTTTGGGTTTGACTTCCCAATGATTTTTTTTTGATGTCAAATAAATACATGAATAGAGATTTGGTAGGATGAAATATAGAACATGGATACTGTGTGACAGGGTTCTTAGCTTTGTCTGTACATTGCATAGCTCCTGTTTTCCATCATACAATCTGTAAGTTAGGGTCAAAACAGTGTTTTATTGGGCTATACACTCATACCATGTGTATTGCCATCTAATCACCATCCCACCTTGCCTGAATACTTCACTTTACAGTTACTCCAGGGGTAAAAAAGAATTAGATCATCAACGGTGGAAATAAAAATAAAAATACTTGGTTTCCTTCATTACCTGCAGTCATCATAAAAAGAAGAATGGAAGTGTGTTGATCAGGGGCACCTGGGTGGCTCGGTCAGTTAAACGTCCTGACTCTGGATTTCGCTCAGGTTATGATTTCATGGTTCATGAGTTTGAGCACTTCATTTGGGTCTGTGCTGACATTGCAGAGCCTGTTTGGGATTCTTCCTCTCTCCCTCTTTCTGCCTCTCCACCCACCAATAAACAAATAAACTTTAAAATATATGTTAATCATAATCAAAAAACTCATTTAGTTTTCAATATATTACATTGTCAAGATGATACATTTTTCTTCTTGTTCAACAGATTACATATAATTACAATCAATTTTTTCAGAAATATACTTCCTTTTTATAGGTACTCAGGGACTAAAGGTCACATCGAATGAATTTACTGTGTCTTGAAGAAAGTAATTATTGACTAAAACCAAAGAAACTCATCCTAGAGGATAAAAAACACACAAATTTCTGAAAATCTATATTATAATCCATTAAAAAGCATATAAACTCATCCTTGGGTTCTTCTGAAATTAAGTTGAAGATTTGGTCATAGAAGCCTATATAGTGGTTTTAAGTTCCATTTCCTCTTTTTTTTTTTTTTTTTTTTGCAGGGGGCAATTGAGTTCACAACTATTTATTTACTCCATTTACACTGAAAAAAAAAAATAAAATGTCTGTCTTGTCACAAAGCATTGAGAAAAATGAGTGCACCTTTCCTGCCATATTTCTTATAGGAGTGACTATTCTGAAATCCTACATCACAGAACATGCTTCTGTTCATCTAACTTTGACCTTGGCACAGTAATAAGCATACAAATGTCACCAAAGAGGTTCTGAAGGGTCCTGCAATAGCTATGAGTCATCTATGGTCTGAGAAGTTCCTGCTGGACTCAGGAATTTAGGGTTTGAGAAGTTGTGAAGAATCAGCTTATCTCACCCAGACCTCAAGATTTCAGTCCTTGGGATTGCATTTGCCTGGGGGGCCAGACTTTATTCACCAGACTAAACATCCTACTACTTTTCCTATTATTCCTGTTTTCAGCTTAAATGAGTCCAAAGGTAACCTAGAAGTGTATTGAGATGTTGAAAGGATAACACTCATGTTGGAGTAAATCAGAGCATCCATTTTTTAAAAATTCATCCTTCCATGTTTTTAAAATGTTCCCTATAAACATGGAATTTTTGGTTCATTCAATATTCCAAGAATACAGGATCTAATCCCTGTATTGTATGCTATGGGTTCAATACTGCGTAGAAGTGACATGCCCATATGCTGGGGGATTACACAGAGGTAGGACTGCTGAAAGCAGCTTTTCAAAAATGTACAAACCACAACTTCAAGATACCACTGAGAAGTGGGAATCAACACAAAGTAATATGGATTAGATTTAAAATTTAATTAAACACCAGTACAAGAATTCTTATAAAAAGGTGGGTCAAGGAAGTCAGCCCACAGATGGATGAAGATTTAGCAGGATTTAAATACGTTAGGCGAGATGAACTTTTTGGCACCAGAGAATGTTTGGTTATGGCATAGATTCATGTTGGGGATTGCGTGAGGCTGGGAAGACTCATGTCTAAAAGCACCATCTTTGGTACAGATCAGGAAGTGCCAGCTAAGTAGCAATAGAAATAAGACAAGTAAAGAAATATAGTTTAACAATTTTCATAGACACAGATTGGAGAGCATAACAGACCAAAGTAGATTTATACTTCATTTCATGGTTCTATAGTCCTGTCATCTTCAAAGTAGACTTTGAAGAGTTATTTCACTGGTGGATCAAGATAAGATTAACTTCCTATATATAAAGATCAAAATGAAATTTATCTTTTTTTGACATTTAATATAACTTGTATTAATAAAAATTAATACATCTAATACAACAGTTCAGGTATATAAATTATAAATAAATAAATGTATAAATAAGCAAATGATAAATAAATAAATAAGTAAGTAAGTAAATAAATAAATACAATGAGGTGCAGGTTTATGTCTTCTCACCTTCAAATTTATTTGTTGAAATTTTAATGCCCACAGGGATGGTATTGGGGGGGTGGGGGCTTTGGGAAGTGAATAGATCATAAGGGGTGGGCCCCTTATGAATGGAATCAGTGCTCTTATTGCAGAAGACCCTAGAAAGATTCCCAAGTCTCTTCTGCCATGTGAAGGCACAGGAAAAAGACCCCATCTATGAGCCAGAAAGCAGGCTCTCACCAGAGACCGCAACTGCTGGCATCTTGGTCTTGGACTTGCCAGCCTCCAGAATGGTGAGAATACATTTCTATTCTTTATAAGCTCCTCATAAACTATGGTATTTTGTCGTATCAGCCCAAACAGATTAAGCCCCTGGAAATACATGCTTTTTAGTTTACTTTTTAACTTATTAGGTACACAAGTTAAAAAAAAATGATTACCTCAATTAGTAACATAGGAGAGTGGGGGTGGGATTAAAATCTTATTCTGTAATTCCCTAAATTGAACCTAGGTAGTAGTTCTTCCATTATATGCCCTATTAGATTAGCCCTCCCCCTCTTTTTTTGTAAGTATATGATACACAGGGCTGGACACAATTTTTGCCTATTAATACAGATTAATTAAACTACAGTCTGATATTAGCAGTTTCAGTAATATAAATTTACTAATATACATGATGCCTTCTTCCAAGAAAATTAATGAGAATTATCCATAGTACTAATATAGAAACTCATATTTTGAGATAAAAATTCAATTTATTTTTGTTTGAGCATTGTTAACACACAATATTAGTTTCAAGTGTACAGCTTTCCGATTTGACGAGTTGATACATTATAGTGTGTTTACCGAGTGAATTACCATCTGTCCCACTACTTCACTATTACAATATCATTGATTACATACTCCTTATTCTCTGCTTTTTATTCCCATGACTTACTCATTCCATAACTAGAAGCCAGTATCTCCCTCTCCTCTTCTCCTGTCTTGCCCAACCTCCTCCCAAAGCCCCTCCCCTCTGGAAACGATCAATTTGTTCTCTGTATTTTTAGTTCTGATAAAAAAATGCAATTTTGAGATATTATTCAAATAATCAAGATAATTATGAGATAACTAAATCCCTAGGTGAGCCCATGACTTCATTCATCTACCATCATTGGTGCTTATATTTCCCCAAATATAACTTACTTCTTCTCTGAAAAGACATTTAAAACGACAGTGTATAATTTATAAAATAATCAAAGCCCATGTAACCACTCTTCAGAGTTAACTTTTGTTAATATTCTTGTTAATATTTGTCTTTCTCAAAAGAAAAGACTCAAAACCCGGCAAATAAAGATGACATCTCTCATCCCAGTTACATTCCTGTCTCCTTTCTGCATCAACCTAGAGTCCTCCAGTACTAGAAATTTAGTATATGTTTATATATATAGTCACTCTATGTCTTCATTATATACACACATACACACATGCACACATGGAAAATATTGCTTTGTATAGTTTTTTAAATATACATATAATTGCATATGGTGTACATATTCTGCAACATGCTTTGTTCATTTAACATTATGTTTTTGACATCTACTAATATAGACATTTAAATGGACCTGAATCAGAAGCCTAGCATAAAAATATTTATGTTTATTTTGCTTCCCTGTTGATGGAGTTTAGAGTATTTACAGCTTAAACTATTAAGCATAATTCTGCAGTAAACATCCTTCTATAACTCCCAATAAGGTTTCTCCAGGGAGTTTATAAATACAATTTCTAGGTTGAGGGTGTAGTTACTAGTTCTTCCACACTGCTTCCCATAGTTTTCAGTCCATTATTACTCCCACCAGCATATACAGGGATTCTAATTTCTCAACCTTTTTCTTTTTACCAATATTATCAGTAAAATGAATCTCATTTTTAATTGAGTTTTTGATCAAATTGAATTCCCATTTTTGATTACTAATTAAGTTCAGCATGTATTTATTAACTATTCAGTTGTTATTTATGTTTTTGGTTTTTGTGAATTATCTACTCCTGTAGCCATCCTTTATTGAGAGCTGGCTTTATTGGAATTTAGATCTCTTATGGGTTTTAGTGAAGTCATTTAATATATATATTATATGATTATATATACTTAACAGCATGTATTATGTATATGTATATACACCAAATAATATGTGCATATGTATACATATACAAAAGCGTGTGTACACGTGTGGGTATACATGCTTATATAAACACACAAACTCTCTCAGTAAGATTGTTTTAACTTTGCTCTTGGCCTCACTGAGTATGTATCCATACAATGTTCTCTCTTTGTTCTTTCATCAGACTTAATTATATAGGACAGTTAGTTTTCATGTATCATGCACTCTGCACCTTGTGAATTACTCTCTTGGGGTGAGCTGTCAAATGAATACTTCCCATGGCTGATTTTATATTAGAACGGTGTCCTGAGCCTTCTATATTACATTCTCACCTTGAGACCACATCTCTTTTATGTGAACATTCCATCAGGCATGACAGACAAACCCAGAAGCTCCCTAAAGACATTTTGGTTTAATGTCATATTCTTTTATCCTAAACTCTCTTTGTTCCTGTATACAGGAACATATATATATTATATATCAGGAGCACTCCTTTGCTAAGTTTCCTTGACCAAAGCAGAACTTGTTGTTCTAAAATTAGGCCTAGATGTGCAAA
Organism: Paguma larvata; assembly: GCA_030068075.1. NCBI lineage: Eukaryota > Metazoa > Chordata > Mammalia > Carnivora > Viverridae > Paguma > Paguma larvata. Next base: position 166,294,689 of record CM057823.1, read on the forward strand.
TTTACTACTCCTCATGGTACATAAAACCTCACAATGGAGCCCCTTTTACATAGTAGGGTGAAGTTTTCCTTCAGTGACAGGTGTTGACTCTCGGAAAATGGAGAGAGAACAATGCATTCAAACCAGAAAAATTACAAGTCTGTATAAGTCTTGTGGCAAGAATTCATTCTCTAAAATTAACTGCATTTATCTTAAAATAAATCACATTTTATTTTGCAAAATTTCAAATATTCCAATATCTAAAGGTTCATCTTTAATAAAATAAGAACTTCCTCAAGGCCAACTGAATTCTTTTAAAAAATTTTTATTTATTTTAATTTCTTTAATGTTTATTTTTTGAGAGAGAGAGACAGAGCACAAGCTGGGGAGGGGCAGAGACGGAGGGAGACACAGAATTCGAAGCAGTCTCCAGGTTCTGAGCTGTCAGCACAGAGCCCAACACGGGCCTCGAACCCACAAACCCTGAGATCATGACTTGAGCTGAAGTAGAACACTTAATCCACTAAGCCACCTAGCAAATCTAATTCTAACACAAATAAGAAATCCCAGAAACTAAAATAATTTTAATTTATGGTGGATTGTTAAAAGACTTGTTAGGAGTTTATGAAATATCATTCCATGAGGTGACTAATGCAGTGGGCATAAATAGAATAAAATGATCCTGTTGAAAATTTTACCAGATATGGAATTAGACATCCAGCTCCCACAGCTGTGGATTATTTTTTCCTAAGTAGCACAGCTGAAATGTTAGAAATGGTCTCTATGTAGGAGGAAGTGTCTATTAATTAATTAATTCATCCAACTGTTTTTCCATTCATATCATAGCCAGGCTAGGATAGAAGTTTAGATCATTAGCTTATCTTTCAGGGGTAGGGCCAAAAAAGTTAGCAATGGCCTATGGACTTGTGAATTATGCTCCTTTTTATTTTTAAAAAAGGAATATTTTCGAGACTGACTTGCAGCCTTGGGTTCTCACACAGGTGAAAAACTTGGCATAAAATTTATTTTGTTATTTCTTTCCATCATAAAGGACTTTGGTCTCAATGCTTGGTGCATCTGAGAATCATCTTAAGTAATTTTTTAAAATGAGGATCATATATTTTTATTTTTAAATTTTTGTTTTGTATTGTTTTAATTTTAAACAGAATGTGTTCTTTAGAGCAGTTTTCAGTTCGAAGCAAAGTTGAGCAGAAGTTCATGGAGAGTTCCCATATGCCCTCTGGCCCCCTTATAATCATAGCCTCTCCCACTGTCAACATCCTGGGACAAAAGTGTACTGTTGCAGTGATGAACCTACTATCATAAAGTAGTAATGGTACTATATTGAGACATTATAACCCAAAGTGCATAGTTTACATCAGGGTATGCTCCTGGTGCTGTCCAGTCTGTGGGTTCTCAGCTAGTGTTAATGACATGTATTCTCCATTAGAGTAGAATATAGTTTCATTGCCCCTAAATCCTTCCTGCTTCACTTAATCATTTCTCCTTCTCTTCTAACCTGGAAAACACTGATCTTTGAACTTTTTATTTATTCAGAGCTTTGACTTTTCCAGAATTTCATACAGTATGTAGCCTTTTCAGATTGACTTTTTTCATTTAGTAATATGCATTTAGGATTCTTCCATCTTTTCATTGCTTTAGAGTTCATTTCTTTTTAGTGTTAAAATATATTCATTTTCTGGATGTACTGTCAGTTACCTATTCACCTACTGAAGGACATCTTGGTTGTGCCCAAGTTTTGGTAATTATGAGTAAAGCTGCTATAAACATCCATGTGCAGGTTTTGTGTGAACACAATTTTTCAACTACTGTGAGTAAATATCAAGGGGTGTATGGTAAGAATGTGTTTACTTTTGTAAGCAACTGCCAAACTGTCTTCCAAAATGACGGCCCCATTTTGCCTTCCCACCTGCAGTGAATGAGAGCTTATGTTACTTCACATTCTCATTAGCATTTGGTGTTATTAGTGTTCTAAATTTTGGCCATTGTAGTAGATGTGTAGTGATAACTCCCTGTTTTAATGTGGATTTCCTGGATGGCATATGATGTGAAACATCTTTTCACATGCTTATTTGCTGTCATGTGTGTATTCTTCGTGAGGTGTCTTTTAAGGACTTTTGCCCATTTCTAAATCAAGTTGTTTGTTTTCTCATTGTCGACAATTAAGATTTCTTTTTCATATGTATCTTTTGCAAATATTTTCTCCCAGTCTGTGGCTTATGTCTTTATTCCCTTGGTATTATCTTTTGCAGAGTAAAGTTTTAAAATTTTAACGGAATCCAGCTAATTCATCAGTTCTTTCATGAATCCAGCCTTTGATGTTGTATCTAAGAAGTCATTGCCACATCCTATATCTTCTACATTTTCTCCTACCTGGAAGAAAAGTTATCTTCTGGAAGTTTTATCATTTTGCATTTTACATTTAGTTTTGTGTTTCATTTTGAGTTAATTTTTGTGGATAATCCAGTTGTTTGTATTTTTGTGAGTTTATTTCTGGGGTCTCTTTCTGTTCCATTGATTTACTTATCCATTCTTTTGTCAATACCACACTGTCTTGATTACTATAGGTTTATAGTGAGTCTTAAAATGAGGTTGTGTCAGCCTTCCAACTTTGTTCTCCTTTAATATTACATTAGCTATTATGGATCTCTTGCCTCTCTGTTCAGACTATATGAACTTTAGAATAAGTTTGTCCATATCCACAAAATAATCTGGTGAGATTTTGGCTGGGATTGTGTTGTATATGTAGATCGAGTTGGGAGTTGGGAACAATTGACATCTTGGCTGTGAGTCTTGCTATCTGTGAACATGAAATATCTCTCAATTCATTTCTTTTTTTTTAATGTAAATTGCAGAATTGCAAAGTATTTTGGACTTCAAAATAGAACAATAATAAACTTTAATATTCTGGGGATAATCTTTTTGGTTTATGATAGGTTTGCTGGATTCTAATTTGGGTGAGGGAAGTTATGAACTCCTGTTTCATTTACCTTTCACGTAGAATGTCTTGTGCAACTCAGATGTGAACCACCTTGGATCTTGGGTGTCTTCTCTGATTTCTTTTACCAGAGTTGTGTAGTTCTCTTCAGATAGATCTTGTATATATTTTGTTAGATTTATACATAAACATTTTATTTTGGGCAGTGTTAATATAAGTGGTATTTTGCCTGTGATTTCCAATTCCATTTGTTCATTGCTGGCATATAAAAAAAATTGACTTTTATATGTTAACCTTGTATCCTGAAACCTTACTATAATCATTTATTAATTCCAGGAGTTTTGTTTGTTTGTTTGTTTGTTTTGGTTTGGTTTGGTTTTAGTGTTTTTGTTAACTTGTTTGTTTCATTTAATCTTTCAAATTTCTACACAGAAAATTATGTCGTCTGCAAAAAGACAGTTTTATTTCTTCTTTCCCAATATCTATAGCTTTTTATTTCTTCTCTGATCTATTGCATTAGGACTTCTAATACAATGTTGAAAAGGCATGGTAAAAGGGGACATGCTTGCCATACTCCTGATCTTAGCAAGCAAGCTTCAAGTATCTGTTACCTATAATGTTAGTTTAGATTTTTTTTTTTGCAAATTTTTTTTTTCTTATCCAATTGAGGAGGTTCCCGTCTGTTTTCAGTTCTTTGAGAGTTTTTATTATGAATGGGTGTTGGATTTTAACAGACGCTTTTTCTACATCTATTGACATAGTCATGTGGCTTTTCTTATTTCACCTGTAGATATGATGGATAACATTAATAGATTTTTTAAATGTTGAACTGACCTTGCATACCTGGGATAAATTCCACTTGGTCATGGTATATAATTCTTATTTTTATAATTTTTTTAAAATGTTTACTTTTTTTTTTTTTTTTTGAGAGAGAGACAAAGCACGATCAGGGAAGGGCAGCGAGAGAGAGGGAGACCCAGAATCCAAAGCAGGCTCCAGTCTCTGAGCTGTCAGCACACAGCCTAATGTGGGACTCGAACCCACAGACTGTGAGATCATGATTTGGGCTGAAGTCAGACGTTTAACCGAGTGAGCCACCCAGGCATTCTTTTTATATGTTGTTGAATTTTACTTGCTGATATTTTGTTGAAAATTTTGACTTCTATATTCATAAGAAATGTAGGTCTGTAGTTTTTGTTTTGTTTTGTTTTGTTTTTTTCTTCTAGTACTTTTGTCTGAGTTTGGTATTAGGGTAAATCTAGCCTCATAGAATGAGTTAGGAAGTATTTCCTCTGTTTCTATCTTCTTAAAAAGATTGTAGAGAATTTGTATAATTTTATCCTTAAATGTTTGATAGAATTCACCAGAGAAAACCTAGGAGTCTGTTGCTTTTTGTTTTAGAAGGTTGTTAATTATCAATTCAATTCCCTTAATAGATATGGGCCTATTCTTCTTCTGTGAGTTTTGACAGACTGTGATCTCTCAAGAAATTGGTCCATCTAATCTAGGCTCTCAACTTTGTGGGCATAGCATTGCCCATTGTATTTCTTTAGTATGCTTTTAGTTTCCATGGGATCTATAATGTTCCTTCTTACTTCTGATATTACTAATCTCTGTTCTTGGCTTCTCTGTTTTGTTTTTTCAATGAAGAGCTTTTGGTTTCACAGATTTTCTCCATGATTTCTTATTTTCAATTTCATCTATTTCTACTCTAATACTTATTATTTCCTTTTTCTGCTAACTTTGAATTTCATTTGGCCTTCTTTTCCTAGTCCCTATGATTGGAGCTTAGATTACTGGTTTGAAACCTCTATTCTTTATTAATATATACATTCAATGCTATAAATTCCCCTCTAAGCACTATTTTCACCACATACCACAATTTTGATAAGTTGTATTTTCATTTTCATTTAGTTCAAATATTTTTTCATCCCTCTTTAGGTTTCTTTTTTGACACATCTGTTATTTTCAAGTGTGCTCTTTAGTGTCCAAGTATTTTGGGATTTTCCAGTTGTAATTGTGTTGTTTATATTTATAATTTAATCCTAATATCAACTAAGAGCATATATAGTTAATTCTTTTGTAGTCTGAAAGCATATGTTGTATGATATCTATTCTTTTAAGTTTGCTGAGGTTTTATGGCACAGAACATGGTCTATCTTGGTGCCTATCCAGGATCATATTTTGAAAAATACTGCTAGATTGTTCTCATCATAGCAATTTATGTACCATACCAACAGGATGACTCTGAAACAGCATCTTCATTTTTCAATGAGATGTGATTTTCTTTTGCCCTTAGTATTTCTCTTTCCACATATGTGTGATAAGGACACATATTGCTCAGATATTCTCCCCAAATACCAACAAAATATATTTTTTAACCTTAAATTTTCTTTGGTACCTCCAGTGATTTAAATTTCCAACGGAATTGTGAGTAGAGCTTGAAGTGCCTTTGACAAAGCCTGTATGCTAGTCTTTAATAGAGTTGATCCCAAAGAACATGAGTGGAGACAAGTGGAATGAGGAAGGTGAGAAGGAAGAGTCAATGTAAAGATGCATCGTCTGGGTCGTTGCTTCTTTGTATTAAGCAGGAGAGCTGTTAAATCAGATTTCGCTGGATTGAAATGCTTCTAGAACATTTGATTGCCACAGTGGAGGCTGAAAGAGCTGGATCCCTTGAGCTCAGGAGTTTGGGAATGCAGTATGTCATGCCGGTTGGAAATCCACATCAACTCCAGCATCACTGTGATCAAACTTCAGGGACAGATAATCTTTTTTAATGTTTATTTTATTTGTTTTTTGAGAGAGAGAGAGCACAAGCAGGAGAGGGGCAGAGAGAAAGGGAGACACAGAACTTGAAGCAGGCTCCAGTCTCTGAGCTGTTAGCCCAAGCTTGAACCCACAAAAACAGTGAGATCATGACCTGAGCTGAAGTCATGCTTAACTGACTGAGCCACCCAGGCGCCCTGAGAGAGATCATTATTAAATGACATTATCTAACGTGGCAGCTAAGGCCTGGAATAGATATTCGACATTTACAACACATATTTACTACTTTTTACCACTTTTATTATTTTCCATTTTATATGATCAAGGTATAGCTATTTATACATTTTAAAGCTTTTTTCTTTACTAATGATAGGAAACTTTAAAAAAATACAATAGAATAATGAACTCTCACATACCCATCGCTAAGTTTCAACATTGACAAACACATGGCAAAGACTGTTTACAGAATTTTTGTATCCTTTTCTAACTTCTTAAAGAGTCAGAACAAGGATACAACCAGAGGTATAATGGTCTTGATCAGTTTGGGGTGCAATTGGAGGCCTAGTAAACCCATCAGTTCAGGTGAACTCTAGGGCTTGGAATGTCACCAACAAGCTTAGTATGATAGCTTCTATTTATTTGCTGCTTTATCTTCTTATTTATTTATTCAATCACTGTATCAATCCTAGGGGAAGACTCTGTCTCTAAAAGTTGTGTTTGGAGAAATGCCTTAGTTTTAGCTTTTTAGTATATTTGCTAAGTTAAGTAGATGAATAGTGACTAGATGGCTTTTGAAAAAGATCCAGTTTATAAATCTAACCTAATGGTGACTCACAAGTAAATAACACTCAACGTCTCTAATGAATTAGTGTTTCACACCCTTAGCAGTACTTAATTGAAGAGAATAAAAATCTAATTCTACAGGAGACAATTTATTATTGAAGATGCTCTGAATTTAATATCTGTATTTTAGGCCTGACCTGTGCAGGCTAGTTGTTGAATAATTAAGAAGAATGATATTCACTAGTTCAGACTCCAGGATGCAGGCTTTCAGTAACCATCTGCTAATGAAACCCCTGTGAATTCCCACAGAGTAGAGAAAACAAACGTTATACAATTATGCCAGGCATTTCTCACTTCCTTTATAGTAATATACCATCCAATTAACAACCTGGTGGGCCTAGGGATTCATAAAATTTTGAATAGAACCTTTAGGCTTTCTCAAACCAACTGCTAGAATTAAATATAAAAGGAAACAAGATCATTAGATGAAAAACTTATCTATAAATATTTAATTCCTTGTCTTGCAATAGAACACCAAGTTTTAGTTCATGGCATCAGATTACAGATTCAGAAAGGACCTTGAGAGGTCATGCAATACAGACCTCTGCCTCTGGGAAGGACTGTGTCCAGGACATGCTGGCAAAGAGCTGTATCCCATTTCCCTAAATCAATAGGAAGGAACAAGCATCCCATTCTTTAGTATTGCTCAAAAGATTCAGGATAGAAGAGCTCCTAAGACTCAGGACCCAATAGTCTCACTTACACAATGGACTTCAAATCTCAGAGAGAGTCTTTGTTCCTCCCTCCATTCCATGGCACACTGGTATTTCTTCCTAAAGGTTGCCTATCATGCATTTTGAGAAGGAATAACTTCAAAATGAAAGTTTAGCCAAACACAACAACACGTGCTCTGCTCATAAACAGTGCAGGGTGTTGCCAGGCAGCACAATTTGACAGGCAACTTATCTCTGAAATGTTTTCTCTTGAGGCCCTTTCATATTATACGGACTCTCACTAGAAAGTACAGGTAATTAACTATCTACAATACTAACAAGGGTCAGTTTACTTTATTCAAGTCTACTTTGCCCCATGAATAGCTTAGAGTAGCTAAGAACAGTATTCCCTACTAGTTCACTAAATTCATTGTCAGTTATGCAAGGAAGAGATTGACATAGAAATATCATCGCCTGTTAATATTTCTAACATTTCCTCAGACATGTATTTGTACTTAGTGTACTCTTGGCTAATGTTCAAATGAATAAATGATGAAGGAAGAAACAAATGTACAAAAGGTTGGCAAATCAATCTTGAATACCTGTAAGTTTAGGAACTGAATTGACTTTGCTTGATAACATTTTTCCATTTTGTGGCTGCCCAGGTGATTTTTTAATTCTACCATTGGTGATTTGTCATTTTATCTTCTGAATTTCTCTAATGGTATATCTCACATATCTCTTTGATAATCTTATGCCTGATCGCTTCTCGGCCTTTTGGCTAAGATCAAGTGTGATAATCTTATGCCTGCACAATTATACAAATATAAGGCCAGGGGAGCCCCCTTTCTGATAACCCTGCCTCCCAATGCCTTGCTTACTCAATCTCTGTTCTTCCATTTATCCCCATGTCAATATAATCTCTTCACAAGATTGTAATGTAAAATATTAGTGAAGAGGACATTTCTTTCAGTATCAATATCTTTACTGTAAAACTGAAAATGAATTTGATGAATTGATGGGGAATGTTTAAAATAGTCTCAGAGAGATTTATTTGGAGATCATTTAGCACTTTTGTTGTTAGTGAAAAGCAATCAGCAAAAATATAAACTAAAGATCTAATTGGTTAGAAGTGAATATAATCAGTGATTTTACTAACCATTGTGTAGAAGACAGAATTGCAAAACAGCATATAGTATGTAAGCGTTTTAGAATCTACTATATTTAACACTAGGAAAGGTGTGAATTTATAATGATTAGGATTTGTCTTAGTATTATGGTAAATGAATCCATTTAGAGCACTACATGAGCATGACAAAAACCAAGGAAAGAGAGTTTTTAACAAAGCCAAATCTTTCTGAAGAAACTCAACATCATTTTGAAATCAAATTCTATCAGCTTACACAATATCATGTTATTTTTCAACTTCTACAGAACAATTTCAGAGTTGAATGGAGGTGTTAATTATCTTTGTTGGAGCCTCATGTCCTGACTTGTTAATATTTCTAAAAGGATATCCCAGAAATAAAGTATTAGTTCTCTGCAGGAATGTTTCCTGCTGAAGATATAAGAGCAGCTATAGCAGGAAACCTGTTTGGTACACATGTCCTCCTTGCTTATGAAGTAGATGTTTCCATAGAATGAATCCAATCTAATTTTATAAGTCAGTATTTTTAAGTAATATGAGAGTTTTACTCTCTTTAGATCTATCTGTCTGTCTATCTATCTATCTATCTATCTATCTATCTATCTATCATCATCATCATCTATCTATCATCTATGTTTTGGACCATTATCTACCCAGATGATATCTATATATTTATCTATCATCTTATATAATTTAACTATTATATCTACTATCTATCCACCTACCTTCACCTAATGACCTACCTACTTAGGACTCTTACCAGGAATTTCTCAAGAAACTATAGGCAATCACTGTTAAATATATTTGTTGAGTAAATTATTTTATTTGTTGAGTTTCCTTAAAGGAAGTCTCTGTTCATATGCTAAAAGGGATTATCTATCAGCCCTCTCTCATCTATGGAAGTGAAAGATAAAGGCCTTTGGCAGCAAATCTCAGCAAGCTGATGATAAAACTACAAATGCCTAACTTGCAGACAGATTTCATCTTTAAACACCTAGGAAGGTAACAGACAGAATTGACAGATGGCCTGGAGCCATTTTATTGAAGCAATTACTAGAAGTCAACTAATGCAACTCGAAATGAAAAACAAATGGGATATGGTAGGATTTTATTATAGCACAAAATCTGTATTAGCTACTACAAATGAAACAGTGTGAGTATATGAATTTCATTTGCTAAAGTGAAGGGAAATCGATATAGCATTTAACAAAAACACTAGAATTCATGGAGAAAGAAATACATAGAATGTGCTTGGCCTGTCACATATTATTTTTAATTAGACAACCATTCAGCGCCTTGTTTATGTCAAATTCAAGGCAAACTGCAGAGCTGGGTGCTATCCAAAGAAATCTCCTCAGAGGAAAGGTCAGGGTCACACTTGGCAGATGGACGCTTTATTTTCCCCTCAGCATTTAGGAATTCAGTTTATATCTGATGAAGCAGTGAGGCTGTCATCAAAAGGACCTGAAGCCGACCTCTTCTATTTGAAAAGATCCAGGACATGAGAGCAGAGAGAGATGATTTCCCTTATGCTGTCACCTCTGTGAACTGGTTCCCTAATGACGGGTGTATTTAAAATAGTTCTGCAAATGATACCCAAGGGCATGGCTTCTGAGCAGCTTCAGTCAGCTGCTAGGAGTAGGCAAGTTTTGAGGACCACCCAATCTTCCTTTTCACTGCTGAGCCAGTCTGCTACTCTGTCTGAATGCTATCTTCCTAACAAGATCTATCTTTGCCTCTATCTCAAGAGCATTCCTGTGACACCATGGTGATTTCAGTTGTGGACATATCCATCGATACACAGGGACTTTTCCTCTCTGATATTTTTAACACCTTTACAAATTTATCTTGAGAAATTTAAAGTACAGAGAACAATGCCCAATAAAAGATCTTGCAATCCACCTCAATTCTAGATTAGCAACTGTTAACATTTTGTCATATTTGCTCAGTCTTTTTCATTTGTTTGTTTCTCTAAGGCATATATTATTTAAAAAGAACAAAGAAAAGCAAAGTCTTTTTTTGCTTCTACCTCTCATCTCATTGTCCTCTTCTCAACATTGGGCAGTATCTTCTAGTCACTGGTTTATACTTCTAGTTTTTATAAATGCTTTATCCCTGGATATTTGAGTTAAGTTGTATATCAGTCCCTCATAATTGCCTGTGTTGATCTGCCTTACATTGTATTTTTCACTTTATGTTTTCAATGGTTACCACCTGGTGGTGGCTGAGCATTGCTCCCAACTTTAAGCAAGCCTGCCTGTAAGACTATGCAAAGATGTATAACAAAAAATTACGTGGTCTTTAGGAATGAGTTTCTTGTTGAAAAGAAATCTGTCTGTAATAATAATTTTACCAATAATAACATTAATCACAGCAACCATTTACGGAGTAGATGCTCTTTATCAGACACTGTCATAAACACTTTAAATCTATTATCCCACTGATTTCTTAAAAGATTCTGGGGTCATCCAATAATTGCGCCAATTTTACTGTTGAAAAATAAAACTTTTACCAAGTGAAATATTCTTTTGGAAGGCAAAATAATTATTTTATAATATCTATTTTCTAAAAGGCTCATTTCTTTCTTCTTTGTCAAATATAGTCGTAACCGGTTGTTGATAACTTACTTGTGTCAGGTGTCTATCTTAATTCTGGTCCTCGCTGTCACACTGTGGTGTTATTAAAGGTAAGTGTTATTAAACCTACTTATAGGGGAAGAAAATCAAAACTCAAAGAGGTACATACGACTTGCTCAAGGTCACAGATAATTATGAGGAGAGGTAGGATATAAGTTTTGGTGTATTTTTTCCAAATCCCATTTATTCTCATTGACTGTATTATTCTGAGAGCCTCGGAGCTATGGTTTCCAAATAAGAGAATTAATGTAGCAAGAAAAAGATTTTGTTTTATTATTTGTCTTTCCTCTGGCACTATTACAGATATTGTAAAGAGATCCTATTAATGTTAATAAATGCTTTTGCATACACAGGGATTTTCCACTTAAGATCCTTTTTTTCAAAGATATTTAAGAGGAGAAAAAAAATTCCCCAACACAGTCTTGTAATGTGTTGGTAAATCTCTGATCCCAGACAGATGCCCTAAAAGTTCATCACAGGAGAAATACACTTAGATTAACATTTCTCTCTCAGGATTAAAATAGGAAATGACAAATGTGCTTGGCCATCTAGCCTGAAACTGAGAAAAATCTAAGATAAATATACATATATGATCTCATAAAAGAACAAAGCTAAAATGGTTATTTTCAAGATGTTAAAGTACACATATATTATGCATTCTTTATGGTTTGTTCCCTCCCCCCCTCACCCTCAACAGCCAAAAAGTCATGGCGAGGAGTGTTGAATTTTAAGCATTTAGGCCAATTTTGTGCCCAGAGACTTATTTTGAGTGTCTGATAATACATAAATGACTATATGGACCCCAGCTCATCCTAATGTCTGACTTACCCAAACTATTGGGTATAATAATTAAATGTCAATGCTTCATTAAGGCTGAACCCAGAGAAAATGAAATAGATTTGATTTCCTTCTTTAGGACCATAAGAATAATACGCCAAAATCTATAGCTGATGAAAAGCATAGCGTGTCTCATTTTATCTTATGGGGAGTCTTACCTCAACTGAAAAATAAACTCGTGGTTTTTGGTGTTTTGTTTATTTTTATTTTATTTTTTTGTTTTTAAAAAGTTATTAGGAAAGGTTTCAAGGAATTTTAAGATGTGTTTTGGTTACTACAAGTTAGGTAGGGAAAACTTTACTGAGCTCCTGAGAAAAAGTACAAAGATTCAATGTGTGTATGAGGTAGAGGAGAGAGATTCTAGTGAGGCAGGGTAGGGAAAGTGTCAGGATTAAACACGAAGGGATTATATATAAAGTGTAAGGATATTGCCGAAGGGTGAGAAGATGAAATGCCTCTCATAGAACTCTCTAACTCTCCATCCTCACTTCCTTCCAGTCTTTTTACAAAAGTTATCCTTACAGAGGTGCTGTATGTTAGTACCAGTTTAAAATTGTGATTCCTGTCCCTCCCTAGTATTTCCTACTTCACTTTGTTTCTGCTTTATATTTATTTGTATTATTTATCATCACCTGTCAAATTATATGTTTTACTTATTTGTTTATTTTCTGTCTCATCTTCCTCTATATAAGCTCCCCAAAGACAAACAGTATGGACTATTTTACTCACCACTGTGTCCCTAGTACTAGGAGAATACCTGACATAGTCACTTCTCAATATGTATTTGTTGCATTATTGACTGAAGGAGTATAAAAAAGTGGACATATTCAGCCCTTTGTTTTATGAAGCTATTAATATTGCTATACATGATTTCTTTTGGTTAAAGACACTTAAATACAACTCATTTTATGAGGCTAGTACAACCCTGATAATAAAGCTGGCAGGATAAGCATTAAAAAGGAAAATAAAAAAATTGTAGGCTAACATGTTTCATGAAAAAGATGCAAAGTCTCAAGTATGATATTAACATACCCACCTCAATAATATATTTAAAAAGAGATTATTCACCATTATCAAGGTCTATCCAAAGAATACATGAATAGATAAATTAGTGATAAAGATAAAAAAATATATATATGTCCACCAGGATAGATGCAGAAAAAGTTTGATATAAGTCAAAATTATTCCTGATTGAAAACATATAGCGGTATGGGTGGAGAAAGGAATACTCTTAACCAGATAAAGAGTGTGTATAACAACATACAGCAAACATCATACTTAACAGTGAAATGTCAGATGTGTCATATTTGAGGTCTGAAACAAGAAAGGCTGATAATATAAATTCTTCCCAATATTGCACCGAGGTTTGTACCCACTGCTGCAAGAGAGAAAGAAAAGAAATTAAAGATACAAAGATTAAAAATTTAAAAAAAGCTATTATTTATAGATTTTGTACATAGAGAATTCTAAAGGGAATCCACAGCAATATTACAATTCATTACAGAGTTTGGCAAGGTAACTAGATTAGAAAATACAAAATATATTGTATTCCTATATAACAATAAAAAGTTAAACAATGAAATCTTAAAAGTATCTTGAAAAAAGTCATATTTATAGTTTTGAACACTCAACATTAAGATATCAATTTTTCCTAAATTAATTTGTATATTTGATGTAATTATAAACGTCTCTACATTTTTGATGGACTTAAAAATATGATTGGAAAATATTTTTTGAAGCGAATATATCAAGAATGCTAGCAGACACTTGAAAAATAACATGACAAGTAGGTATCCTACCAAATGTCAAAAATTAATTTTTGAGGCTATTTTGTGATAAAGATAGTCAGGGAATAGTAATCACTAAATCGTGTTAGGATAATTAGTTACCCAGAAGGAAAAAAATACGATTGGACTCCTACATTACATCATACTATAAAATCAGTCACAGGTGGTCTAAAAATGTGAAGTTAAACTTTAAAGTTTTTAAAAGGTAATACAGAAAAGTATTATCTTTCATCATTTTGGAAAAGGAAGGAACTCTTAAACAAGACATAACACAAAGTTGGTAAATCTGGTTATTTAAAATTTTAAGTCCTGTTTACTTAAAGGTTATTTCAAATATGGCAAAAAGATAATTTTATGGAGTGAGAAAAGATATTATCTACATATATAGCCGACAAAGGGCTATTGTCTAGAATGCGTGTACATATATCTATGTGTGTGTATTTAATTTATATTATGTTTATGTTTGTTATAGACTGAATATTGGTGTTTCTCCCCAGTTCATATATTGAATACTAACCTCCAATGTGATGGTATTAGGACGGCATTTAGGGAGTCATTAGGTCAGGAGGGTGGAGCCCCTATGAATGGGATTAGTGCCCTATAACAAAGACACTAGAGAGATTCCTTGGATCAATGCACTTTATGAGAAGACAGTCTGTAAACCAGGAAGTGGGCTCTCACCAGACATTGACTCTTTCATAATCTTTATCTTGGACTTCTCAGCCTCCAGAACTGTGAAAAATAAATTTCTGTGGTTTATAAGCAGCCCAGTCCATGCCATTTTGCTATAGCAGCCTGAATGGACTAAGCAATGTTTAAGTTTACATTTGTATTTATTTTCAAAAGAATCATAAGATATAGTAAAACAAACTAAGAAGAAAAGTATAGAAGATATAACAATAAAAGAGAATACCTGATTGATCAATACATGTATGAAAATATTTTAGTTTAATAGAAATTAGAGAAATACAAATTAAAACACAATGAGAAATAAAAATATGAAGTCCATATTGGCAAAAAAAATTTCTGACATATTGAGAGCTGGTATCCATGCTAAAGAAAGAAAACTCTTACGGTCTGCATTAGGAGAGCATATTAATATTTTGGAAAAAGTTTTCAGAAAAACTTTTGAAAGTGATTTGACATCTAGTAATAGTGATCCAGAAATTCCATTCCATAATGTTTTCTGTAGGATGTATGTACATGTCATAGAAAAATTTCTGAAAACAACCAAATGTCCATAAATGTGTAGTTGTACAAAATATTATGGTATATTCTTACCATGTAATATTATACACTAGTGAGAATAAGTAAGCCATAATCACCTATATTAACATAAATGCATTTCATAAACATGATATGGAGTAAAAACAGTAAATCATGGAGTGTATTCCACGGAGGAATACATATTGAACTCATGAATATTTATTGAATAAATCAATGAATTAAGATGGAAAAAGAAGAATATTTATTGTTCAGGGATTTATACAAAGGTGGTAAAACTAAAATATAATGAAAACAAAGGTATAATTATCACAAAATTTTGAATAGATGTTATTCTGAGGGTGAGTGATTAAAGATTAGGGATAAGGAGGTGATTAGATTAGGTGATTAAGGAAAGGTTCCTGATAGGGCTTGTGAAGTACTACTATTTATTAGTATTGGAAAAGTTAAATGGATGTTTATTTACATTTCATATACTGCTCTGTATACATGGCATAACAATAGGAAGTTATAGAAAGGAAAAAAAGGCAGATTCAAATTCAGAGATTTGTCATGTGCTACTGATAGAAAGAACTAGAACTGCGATTGGACCACTTTTGTCTGAGTGCATAGCAAGTTCCCATCTGCTAAGCCTCTACTCTGGCCTTGGAAAATAAGCAGTTTATATCTTGCCTCCACTATCCCCATCTCAGCTCCTCAAGCTGGCACCCTTGACATGTCCCTGCCCACATCCAAAATTGACATTAGACCTTATGTTATAAAAGGAATCTAGAGGATATCTTGAACTTTTCTTGCTCCTCTACCAAGTGACTCTAAAAGTTCATAATATGTTCCCTGGAAGTTCTATAAAAGATACTATGAAATAATAAAATGAGTAATAATAGCTTCTGTTTATTGAGTTTTTGCACTTTTTTGCTAGAGGACCAAATTAATCCTTTAAAAATATACTTTGGATCATGTTACTTTTGTGCTCAACACTCACCAATGGTTACTCATTTTATTCAGCATTCAAGCCAAGGTCCTTACACTGGTTAAAAGATCCTATGTGATCAGATGTTTTCTACCTCTGTGACTTAACTGTTTACAATTCTCCTCTTGCTTGGTCTCCTTCAATCTTGGATTCTTTGCTATTTCTCAAATATGTCAAACTTACCCCCTTCTTTTTATGAAGATTATTCTGGGATGTTCTTCCCTCAGATATCTGCATGACTGACTCCCTCACCAACTTTAAGGCTTTACTCAATTATCACTTTTCAATGAGGTCTACCTAGCCTTCCTACTTAAAATTATGCATGTGCGTTTCCATAGATACTCTCATTCAATATTTTCCACCACATATATATTCCATTTATATATATGCCTATGTATTAGTATGCATGTATGTTTATTTACTATGCATATATATATATATGCACATGTATTAGTATGAATGTATGTTTATTTATTATGTTATTTCTTTCTGATGGTATCTATACCATGAGGCTCCATGAAAACAGGTGTTTTTTTTTTCTGTTTAATTTCAATAGTGTATTTTTGTCTTTTTTCTTTCTGCTTTCTGGATCAGTTTTCATATCTATATTCCAGTTCACTAATTCTCTTTTTAATAGTATCTAATAGAATGTTTTACTTCTCCATTTATTGGCTATTTTCAAGGTTTGTCTTTTGTATTTCTAGAAATCTTATTGGGTATTTTAAAAATCTGCCAAGTAAATTTTGATGTTCACTGTCTCCTTTGTCAAACTAGTAACTCTCTTATTTCTAAAAATCTATTAAACATACTTACTTCACTTTCTGTATTTGGTAATTCTAACACCTGTAATATTTTAGGTCTGACCTCATGATTTCTGTTTGTGATGATTGTTATTCATTGTTTCCTTATGAGTTTAGAGATTTTGGTCGGGGAAGGGATGGACTTCTGCTCTTTGGTACTAACATTTTTGGTAGTAAAATTTTGGGGAAGCCTAGCTTGGAAAACTGTTCTTAAAAATTTTTTTTAATGTTTAATTTTGAGAGAGAGAGCAGGAAAGGGGCAGAGAGAGAGGGAGAGGCACAGAATTTGAAGCAGGCTTCATGCTCCAAACTGTCAGTACAAAGCCCGAGGTAGGGCTCAAACCCACAAACTGCAAGATCATGACCTAAGTCATAGTTGGATGCTTAATGTACTGAGCCACACAGATACCCCAAAACTGTTTTTCTAAGAAAAGTTTGTGATTGCTTCTTCCAGGTTCCTGAAAATATGCTTATGCATGAGGAAACAATAATCTTTACCCAAAGACAGCAAGTTTAATTATAAGTTAACATCTAAATACTACTTTGTAAATATTACATTTAAACATATATTGATTTTGGGGCTCCTGGGTGGCTCAGTTGGTTAAGCATTTCACTTTGGCTCAGGTCATGATCTCATGGTTTGTGAGTTTGAGCCCCATGTCTGGCTGTGTGCTGACAGCTCAGAACCTGGAACCTGTTTCGGATTCTGTGTCTCTCTCTCTATGCCCCTTCCTGGCTTTCACTGTCTCTCTCTCAAAAATAAATAAACATTATATATATATATATATATATATATATATATTTAACATACAGAATGCTTGTAATGGAACAGCAAATAAATAGATGTAACCGAAAGTTTTAGCTCACTTTTTAAAATGCCCATTCAGTAAAAAAAAAAAAAAAAAGAAAAAAAGAAAAAAGAAAAAAAATGTTTACAGCATTCTGTGTTAATAGCATTCATAAAACGTATGCATGTATGCATGCTCTTATTGTACTCTCATTTCCTGAGAAACTATGATTCAATTTTATTGCAATAAGTCATTACAAAATGAGAAACTTCAATTTATGCTTTTTTATGCATTGGAAAAATTCTCCGATGCTATCCAACATTTTTAAAAAGTCTTGGAAATACTGCTCTTTGAAAGATTTGTGATAAAACTACTTTAATTAAAGACTACACTAATATTTCATTTAGAAATCTTTTGTATAAAAACATATGTGTTCAAAGTGGACATATCACTTGTAAAAAACAATCCTGAACTTAAATAATTCAACTGAATGGCCTTTAAAAGCATAGAGCAGCATTATTACAACAGAGACCAAGTGTAATGTTAACCTCAGATCTTATGGAGAAAAGAGAAATATTGTCTTTCTCACAGTTCCCAAATCAAATTTGAAAGACTTTATATGATATAAATATATTCAATAAACATAAAGTGATGAAGGTTTCCTAAGGGTCACTTCTCAAATGGACATACTTCACCTTGAAAAATATAATACCTGTAAGGTATAACAGTGAATAAATGTTAAACACGAAGTAGGTGTCTATATGAATTTAATCATTCCTGAATCATTAATCATTTAATCTTCCTGAAACGTGAGTCTTAGGGTATCCTGTCTTTCTCCACTTCTTGATCTTCCGTCTCTCTTCAAACTCTATTTCCAAACTGTTCTTTTAAAAATCACCAATGACCTCCATGTTACCTAATTCAGTGTTCTCAATTGGTATGGAGTTTTCTTAAACTCAACAGTGTTCAAAAGAACAAGTCTCTCTTATATGCTTTCTTATCTTTGTTCCTGTGACATAATGTTCTCCGAATTTCCCTCTGTCTCCTTGGTCACTCCATCTCAAGTTCATTTGTTAAAGCCCCCACCCCTCATTTGAACTCTAATTGTGAGAGTCATCTAGAGCTGAGTAGTTGGCTTTCTTCTCTTTCTTCTGTGCTATCTTCTTGACTTCAAGTAGTGAGAAGTTTAATGAGACTAAGACTTTTAACACGAAGAACCCTCAAATTAATTTCCTCGAGCCTTGACCTTTCCTCTAAATTTATTACTAGAAGATACAATCACGCACTAGATATGTCTGTTTGGATGTAACAGACATTTAGAAATAATGCATCTAAACTAGAACAATTGATTTTTTCCGCAAATCTTTTCTCTGAGATGTCTCCATCTAATAAATGAGCATGAATATTCACCTAACTGCTTAAGTGACACTGAGGAACCATCTTCACTCCTCTTTCCTTCTTCCACCACATTGAATCCAGCAGAAATTCCTAGACGCTCCTTCTAAAGCTTACTGAAGGGGCTCGAGAGACTAGAAGATGTAGGTGCTCAATAAATATTTGCCTAATTTGTGGAACTTGGATATTTTCTGGTTTGATATTTTTGTATCATGAGATTTAAAAACTTCAGTTTTTTAAAAAAGCCGACTATTTCCCTGGGAAATAATTTCTAAATTACAAAATTTTATTTCCTTAAAATTTATACAAGAGGAAATAAAGGAAGAAGTGGATGTCTATTTGGGGATAGATTTTTATACCTAAGGAAAAGATCGCTTTATGGTGTAGCTACATCATAAGTCTAAAATTGTGAGAGCATTCTAAGAGGTCAGGCAAATTTGTGTCATCATTTATAACAAAGTGTATGACAAAACTGTTATGTTGAAATTTCATTTGAAGTATTCTGGACAAACACAAACAATATATTCTACAAACTAAGAGAAAGGTACTCTAGGTTGGAAGTGGATAAAATTTAAAGTATGTTTTAATTCAACTTCTATAGAAGTATAGAAGTTGTATAGACAGTATATGTAGACAGTTGTATATATAGTTAATAATAAGAGCAAAGACAGTATCCAAAATAATTTATAACTTGTTTTAAAAAAAGAGACAAAAAATAAATGTAGAGAGAAATGCAATTATTACCTCTTCCAGAATTTATTTTTATACATTTTTATAAGATAATTTTTACTATAATCTTTATACCATAAATACCTTACAAATAATTTTCTGTTTCTACTCTCTTCTATAGGATGACTCTACTCCAGTTATTCAAAGATGCCCCCTGGGACTTAATATGTCCCATGATTTTTTGCCTTTGCTGTTTCTATTTTCAGAAAGACAAAGAGAAAGCTACCTTCTTTATTTCCAGGTGTTCTCTTAGTTTTCTCATGCATCTCATCTTTAATGTTAAAACTGTGACCAGGTTTAAATGGTATGATAAAAAAAATGTAAAGCTTAAAAAGTTCCGAAGGAGTTTTCATTCATAAAATGGGGGAAAAAGTTACTTTAAGCATGAAGACTCAGAGTATGATAAAATGTATATAACTGACCTAAAACTGTTTGTTGGGGTCAAATTCTTATTTAAGCTAAATCTCTGTCATTGCTGTAATGTTCAAGTTTGCTAATATCAGTAGAATCTATGGTGACTTCCTGATATTTCATCTGATTACTATGGCAAGTAGCTAAATTGTAATGTTTATTATTACTATTCTTTTAGTTAGAGAATTTGATCCTAAACAATAATCAGAAAAAAATTCTAAAGTATAAAATTTTCATCTCAGCTAATAAACATTGAAACAGTCTAAAAATATGCCAAAATATGAGACTGGTTAAATCCCGGTGATCTACACTTTGAGATGCAGTAGAATACAGTGGCCGTGGACTTTGTCATCAGACCAAGTTTAAATCTTGGGTAAATCTGGTAAAGACATTGCTAAAGTGTTTCCCAAAATGGGCAGTTTTAGAGTCATCCATGTCACTTCTTAAATATATAGATCCTGGAACTGACTGTACACATTCTAATTCAATAGGTCTGGGCCAGCTTCGAGCATTGATATATTTAACAACACACCTAAGCCAACAAATTAGTTGGCCTTCAAAAGTCTGTTCCCTCATTTATAAAGTGGATGACATATAATACCCATATTATATTGTCATTTAGAGGATTAAAATAAGATAATATATACAGAGTACTTTAGGAATTTGCTCTGCATACCATAAGTGTGTAATATATTTGGATTTGTTGCCAACTGGTGCTTTTACTACTACTATTATTGCTTCTACAACCATAACTGCCACTTACAACACTGCTATTATTATTATTGTTATTAATTTACGGTCTAATATTTAGTCGTGTTAAATTCATGCTTTAGAAAAAGACTAAACGGCTTAAAAATGTTAACAATATATTTAGTGAAATGTATTTACTGTTGTCTGCAATTCCCCAAGCTGTTAAAAAATGTAAAATTATACAAGTGTATAGAAAAGACTGTAAGAATTGCATTGAAAATTTAACTAAACTTACTACTACATAGAAAGGTTCAAGTGTGAGTTTCTTTTTCCTGTTTAGCCATTTCTGTATTTCCAAAGTTTCTACTTTTGCCAAACTAGATTTAAGATTCAAACCAGGGGTTCCTGGGTGTCTCAGTCAGTTGAATGTCTGACTCTAGATTTTGGCTCAGTTCATGATCTCACAGTTTGTGGGATCAAGACCCACCTCAGGATTTATGCTGGGTACGGAGCCTTCTTGGGAGTCTCTCTTCCCTCCTCTCTCTCTGCCTCTCCCCCCGCTTGCACATTCTCTACTTTCACTCTCTTGCTGTCTCTCAAAATAAATAAACTTAAAAAAAAAAGATTCAATCCCATACATATTCAATACCCATTCTATGAGGGAAACTTTGTGTCATGTAGTGATGAAAACGGCCAGACCCTGTTCTCAAAAAGGTCACAGTGAGGAAGACAATGTCTACTAACACAAGGTGGCTTTAATAATGACCATCCTGGAATTCCCTCATCCTCACATACAGAAAATTATACATCCACATTTCATGTCTGTGTCACCAAAGATTATATTCCTCCTTCTTGTAGTAAATTGTTTGAGTAAATTTGAACTCATTTATCCTTTGTCTGGAGTTCTATCGAAAGCTCTGCTTAGTTGAGCCGTCCATGAGGCTACTTTCACTGGGCTTCTTCCTCAACATCCCTTAGTTGACTTTTCCTTTCCTTTCTCACAATACCTCCTGGTAGTGGGTGTCTGCCTTTCCTTTGCTCACTAACAGACTCTCTGCAAACATTCCCCACTTGTCTCATGACCCTGGTATGGTATTTCCCGATCCCCCCTTCAGGATACCCATCTTTCCCACCTGTCTGTCATCGCTGTAGGTAGTCAAGCATTCTTTGCTTCTTGCAGCCCTATTTTCATTTCCTCACTGTCTTCACTGCTAATCAAGACTTTTTCAAAGAAGTTGTGTCGGGACCTCTGAATCACCATTTCTCTCTGTTGCATGGAATGGTAAGGATGAAACATATTTTGATGTATAATATGTCAATTTCTGTTTCTACAAAGGAACCAAAACTGTGACAAAAGTAAATTTGATTCAGTCTACTGAAGTATCATTATATATTAAAACCCGAACATGATGTTCCACTTAGGCTGTACTTATTTAAGAGAAGGTATATGTGGATTATGCTGTCTCATAAAACTGATCTATATGAAGCCTAAAGTTGATTGACTAGATAATTACCAGTTACAATAAAAGGTAGAATAGCAAATAGTTTTTCAGATGTGAAAAAAGCCAACTAATGTCATGGACAAGCAATATCCTTAAATTGATAAATTACATAATCACAGTACAGACAAAAGATGTCTGCAACTAGCCCTGGAATGTGGTTATAAAACAGAAAGATTTTTGCTTTGGGTAATAAAACTACCAGCATTAAATTATTAGGAAAAATATTTTAAATATAAGGCACTGCATGAAATGATGAAATACATTTCCAAAGACTTTTTTAGGATTTATCACTAGTTATAGGAAGACTAAGAGCTCCTGCTACTTATTTTCAGGATCTTTTCTCTTATTCCAAAGTTCATTGTAAACTTTTTGTCTGAAGATTATCTGTTTAAGTATAAATAGAGAAGATGAGAAAAAGAAAATTTGAGAAAGTTCCCATTTTGTCATCCATCATGTTACATCATCTGTCCTGGATAATGGCCGCATCTCTTCCTTCTCTTATACATGCAAACACAAGGGAAAAAACTACCATTTTCTTGCCTTTACCTTTTTTCATAAGCCTCGAGTTATTCTAGGATTTCTATTTCTAGAAACTATTCTGAGACATCTGTGCCTCTCCTATATTCATCCTAAATTATGTGCCTTTTTCTCCATTTACTTTTTTCAACTTTTATTAAATTTGGTTCTGCTAGAGCCACCTTATTGCTGATTTTTAAGATATCACATCCACTCTTTTTCCTTCACTGATATCACTTACCAACCTATATCAGATTTATATTTTAGAGATCTTTTGGTCATCTTCTATTTTCAAATCCTGGTCTGTGGAAATATGCTTACTTTTGATTAGAACACTTTGGAAAGCATTCTTCTTAACATGTACTAGGAAAATTTAATTTGTCTTGTTCTCTGCCAGCTACAGTGTGCCCTGAAACAATATGGCCAACGCTTTTGATCACACTTTTTGATTCATGTTTTACAAGGTGATTTAATCTTTTAATACTATGGTCCAAAAAAGGTAAGTCTATGTCCGGATTTTAAAAAGCAAAAACAGAAAATAAAACAAAAGAGACAAGCAACTCCCGCAGTCCTCACCTAAAAAAATTATGACTCTTTACAAAATATCACTGTTATCTCTGTACAGAAATGATGTTTGTTGTTGTGTACTGAAAGTATATATTGTTCTTTTTCTTCTTTTCCCTGTTTTATTTTCCTATTATTTCTTATCACCTTCTCATTCAAAAGAAAAAGAAAATGCAAGGAATAGTTGTAAGTTGTATGTTCATACCCATTACCATCGAAGAATTTAACATTTAGAATAAATTTAATAAAAAAATACATTTATAATGACTGACCGGCTATAAAACAGCTAAGTCATAGATCCAATTCACCTCTATTACTGAGACAAGTAGCTGGAATCACCTATTTTGTTCTGACTGATTACTCAACAATAATCTTTTAAAAATGTCTAACAATTTAATGCAATTGAAAATGACTAAATCGGAGGTGTCCTCAAAAATGACATTGTTATATTTTCTTTAATTATCTATATGCCTAAAGATAGTGAGGTCAATTTATATTCAATCCAACATTAATAAAAACTGGCTGCCTTACATCAATGTAAGTACTAGGTTATGCTAACTTTTATTTCTTTGCATATGATTGATCTAAAGATCAGAAAAAAATAATTATAGGTATGGAATTTAGTTTAATAACATTTAGCTTGTTGTGCAAGTTTTCCATTTAAAAAAATTCTGGAACTACAAAGGAGGTAACATGCCTCTGTAAATGCTAAACTTTTTATGATGGAAGGACTTGAAGCCTGAGAAAATTAGACTCCAACGTGGCTATATCCTGCTTAGTCAGGGGCCATCACATAGGCAGGGGGCTTTTGGAGAAAATAGGCCACACTTTCAGTGGTAGAACAATATTGTGGTGACTTCCTAGGAAAGCATATTTCAGTTTTTGCTAGGCAATTAGCACTGTCTTTGGTGTTCCATATTTTGTGCTTGGGGAAAGGAATAAGTGAAAGGGTACGAATCAAAAGAGAATGAGTCTAGTTTTTTTCTCTCTGGGTATAGTATTGGCTTAATGACTGTTCAGAACTAGATGACTCTTCAGAGATATCATGCAATTTATAACAAATGAAATAGAACACTACTATCTTTGTTTTCATAAATCAAGTCTTGAAAAAAGTAATGAAAGAAACAAAGGTTGTTATATAATAGCAAACACATCCTTCCCAAATAGTTCATGACAGTTAATTTACATCACTTTTAAGATGAATGATTGGAATGACCAATGTCATATAGCTATAGACTATCAGTCATTGAAGAAAGTTAATTTTATGATCTGTCATGAGAGTGCACCTGGAGAGCCATGGAATGTCCCCATTAGAGTGTGTTAGAAAGGGTTTATTGCAGGACTTAGGCTTGGCTTAAGTGATTTTGAAAAGGGTACAAGGAAGT
Organism: Paguma larvata; assembly: GCA_030068075.1. Lineage (NCBI taxonomy): Eukaryota > Metazoa > Chordata > Mammalia > Carnivora > Viverridae > Paguma > Paguma larvata. The sequence goes on from CM057823.1 coordinate 166,319,273, forward strand.
AAGTCTTTGTCCTGGATTGGATGCTTCAGGAAGTTAGGTAATTCTGCCATTGGGTATTTCATAACTCTTATTTAGAAAGTGATAAGACAAAGCATGCTGATCCTGCAACTGGTAATGAAGTCACAGTCACTCATAATCAGCCAGAATAGGGCTATGGGCAGTCACTATTGTCATTTGGACAATGGTCTTTTTTGTCTTGCTTCATTAGAGTCGCTGAGTGGCCTTAAGTGATGATGTCCTGTGAAATGTTTACGTTCAATGGAAGAATATTGCAGGCTAGCTCCAAGTCCCAGGTCATCTCCTAGTGACACCAAGGTCTATCTGATAATGCCAGGTCAGCTCCCAGATGGTAGGGTCTGCTTTCCTTGTTTTTAGAACATATTAGATAACTTAAAAATCTTTCAAATTAAATACACTAATTCAAACAAAACACTAAATCAAAGGGATATATGTGCCCTGTGTTTATAGCAGCATTATTCACAATAACCAAACTATAGAAGCAGCCCAAGTGTCCACTGATAGATGAATGGATAAAGAAGAAGTGGTACACACACACACACACACAGACACACACACACACACTGGAATAGTATTCAGCCATAAAAAGAATGAAACGTTGCCATTTGTAATACCGTGAATGGAGCTAAAGAGTTATTATTCTAAGTGAAATAAGTTAGAGAAAGACAAATACCACATGCGTTCACTCATATGTGGAATTTAAGAAACAAAGCAAATGAGCAAAGGGAGAGAGAGAGGAGAGAGAGTGCAGAAATAGATTCTTAACTACAGAGAACAGACCGATGGTTACCAGAGGGGATGTGGGTGGGGGGGATGGGAGAAATAGGGGATGGGGATTAAAGAGTCCACTTACCATGATTAAAAAATGAATACCAAAAAATCTTTCAAATAAATAGTAAAATAATGAAACTCGAAATCAATCCATTTTTCAATAAGCACCAGTGTATTCCATTTTGCCAAGCATGATGACATATGTTAGAATAGAAGAAGAAAAAGGAAGGTAGGAGACAGATGAAGAAGAGGAAGATGAGGGGGAGAAAGAGGAATGAAGCAGACAAAAAGAACAAGGCATGGCTTTCAAAGGAGTGTAAGAGAGGGTTGGTGAGAAGCCTGCTGAGATGACTCCTAATGATCCCCAACTCCTGATATTCACAGTCTTATGCAATCCCCTCCCTTTGAGTGTGTGCTGACTCCCAAGACATGCTTCTAATGAATAGAACATGACAAAAGCAGTAAGATATCATTGTTAATATATTGGTCTCTCTCTCTCTCTCTCTCTCTCTCTCTCTGATGAAGAAAGCTATCGTGTTGTAAGCTTCTGTGTGGAGAGTCCCACATAACAAAACTAAGGGAGGTCTCCTGCTGACAGGCAGCAAGAAACTGAAGCCCTCAGATTATCAGCTCATTAAGAACCAAATCCTGCCAACAACCATGTGAATGAGTCTGAAAGCACATTGTCTCCTTGTCAAGCCTTAAGATAACTACAGTTCCTGGCTGACACCTTGATCCCAGTCTGATAAAAGATCTTGAGATGGGAGAACCCAATTAAGCTGCATCTGGATTCCTGGTCCAAAGAACCTGCGTGATAAGAAATGTTAGTTGTTTTAAACCATTACGATTTAGGATAATTTGTTACACAGCAACAGATAACTAACACAGGAGATTAGGGCAGGATAAGGGGTGAGGTAAGTGAAGAATCAAGGACACAGATTTTAAGAAGACCCTTTCTTTCCAGGCTATGCAATTTCCTCACTTATCCTGGCCCAGTTCTGCTGGAGGTATAATGCTCAAAAATGAAGCATTAAAGTGATATTGCAAAGTGAACTTTGGTTATAAATTTACTAAACAATTATATGTATTTCTGACAGCTAAATTTCACTGATATCCAATACCAAAATTACAAGTACTCTAGGAACTTCACTAAGAATGATAGCTAGTTAGATAAAACAGGAAATATGAAGTTTTGCACAGCACTATACACACCTGTTTTTAAGGAAGTTTATAAAATTATGTTCTTAAGGTAGGAGGTGGAAGGCAGAAGAAAGAGAACTCTTTGTTGTTTAAATGTTATGAAATATTTTCTGTAGGAGGGCTTCTTGGTAATATCTTATATATACTAATTTTATAAACTAATCTCCCTAAACACCCCAGCAGGAAGTAGACAGAGAAAGGATAGAAGCGCCAGCATAAAATATAAATGCACTGTAAGGCACAGAAGGAGCAACGTGAATGAATGAGTCATTTAAGCAAAACCTTGTGTGTGCCAAAAGCCAAGTTGTGAAAGAAACAGTTTTTAAGAACTTCAAGATAAAACTAAATTGTGTTCAAATATCAGATCAGGAAATGATGGTAGTTAAAAGTAAAAAAGATGGACATATTTAATGGTATTTTAATAGAAGTTGATTTTGATTTTAAGTGCTTTTATTTTTTTATTTTTTTAATGTTTATTCATTTTTGAGAGACATAGAGACAGAGTATGAGCAGGGGAAGGGCAGAGAGAGAGGGAGACACAGAATCCGAAGCAGGCTCCAGGCTCTGAGCTGTCAGCACAGAGCCCGACGCGGGGCTCAAACTCACAGACCGCTAGATCATGACCTGAGCCGAAGCCGGCCGCCCAACCGACTGTGCCACCCAGGCGCCCCTTAAGTGCTTTTAAAAAATAAAGCTAATTGCTGCTTTTGTAATATATTGATAAAATATATGCCATAATTGAGCAGGCCAAACAGCTCATTATCAGAATTCAAATCACAGAAATTTCAAGAAAACTTCGGACCAATTCTTCTCAAACTTTATTGAACATATGAATTACTTGGGGATCTTGTTAAAAAGTTAATTCTAATTTAGTTGTTCTGAAGTAGGGCTTATGATTCTGCATTTTAACATTCTCCTAGATAATATCTTTCTATCATTCTGCCTGAGAAACCACACTTTGAGTTGTAAGATCTCAGAACGATGCTCTTGGAAGTGTGATCTCATGGCAAGCAGTATCAATATTACCCAGGAACTTACCACGAATGCAAATTCTTGGACTCTAGTGTAGACCACAGAATCAGAATCTTGAGATGGCCTGCAATTTTCAACCTATCGAAGCTTCCAGGTGATTCTGATGTATATGAAGTTTGAGTACCGCTGCCTTAGAATATAGTCTTTCTGAACCAGGGAGAGAAATCTGCTGGAGATATAATGCTACAGAACTCTGAGAAATGTACTTGCCCAGTCCTTAGTTATAGAGAGTCTGATTAAGGTGGTGGGATGTGGAACTTGGATAAATTTCTAAAAATTCTCCTTCAGTGGGTGGGGGTAATAATTTAAAAAGGAGAAACAGTTTTATAACAGTTGCATTGATGTTCAATGACTTGCCCAAGGTTTGAGAAGCAGAAATAAGATTTGCCCTTATTCTCATATCAGTTCTGTTCCTGGCACTTCAAGGTGATACCAGGAGCAATTTAAATAATGCAAAATGGTCTCTCTCTTGGGATAAAGAAATAGTCACTCATTCTGACTTGCTGTCTGTGACATAGCCAACTCAGAAGGCTGCATCAGTCAGTTAATTGCATTCTCTGTCAGGAGTTTCACACTGAAATTACAACATAGAAATTGAAGAATTGCCTGAAGCAGAGCTGCGATAACCACCCTGGCAGAGCTTGAGCAAGGGGGAATAAACTACACATGCTATCACGAGTGCATGGGTATGATACATAATAGTTAAATGTTTCCTTACTTTCTAACCGGTGTTTTAAAAATTGGTTGTTTTTAGAATTGGTGGTTTATTTCCTTCTAATGTCTGTGTTTCATAACTTTTCCAGCTTAAAAAATTCTTGTCTGACCTACCTATTTTTATTACTAATTTAAATATCAGATATTTTTAATAGTTCCCAGAACTCTCTGGATTCCAGTTCCAGTGGGTATCTCTGTGCCCTTCGGGGTAATATAAAGTAGTGTTAGGGAGTATCTGAGTCCCTTAGATTCATAGAAAATAGCTCTGAATTTGAGTGATGTTGCCCCATTCAATGGCTTTACAAAATAAGTGGAGGTATTTTTATTTTTACACTGACAAGTGGCATTTAGTGGATGAAGGCAGGGAAGTTATCCATGCTGCAGTGAGAGAGTCTAGCATAATAAAAAAGGATTTCACACCAAATGGCACTCCTTTCACAAACATTTAAGGAAAGAATCATAGATTCTACTTCGCAACCTTAAAGAATGGGGTGGAAGGAGAAAATGCCCTCAGGGCATATGGATCTCACTATGAAGTGACAGAGGTCCTTCTATCTAGGGAACAGCAGCAGATGGAGGCAGTTAAAAGCAAGCCAATCTCAGGCCTTGAAAAATACTCATTTAAAGATCTGTTTTTTAAAATGCTTTCTTCTTAGAATGCTCAGCAGGAAGGACCAACTTGCATTTTGGAAATGATGCTGAAAGTATCTCTAACTGAAGAACACAAGAAAGAAGCCTGGAAGTTAAGCAAATAAGGGACAGGAAAGAGTTTACAAAACAAAGCCAATGGCATACCTTGTGGTCAAGGAATATGGGAAGGAAAGACAACCACAATAAATACAGTCCCGTATGCTTCTCACTGAAGGTCTGGTTTTATTTCAGGAGTGAATTTTATGCTTTATAGAAGAGTAATTTCTGACCAGAGGTAAGCATGGTGATCTCACTGGGTAGCTTTTTCCAGATTAAGCATAGCTTTTCCTCAACCTCACATTTATAAACCGACGTCCAGATATCCTTGGGCATATATGATTTGTACTTTAATACAATTTCTCAGAGAAATCTGAAACCGTCCTTGGCTAAGAAGCACCATCATAGAAGAAGTGAAAAATAGCACATTATTATTATTATTATTATTATTATTATTATTTACTTAGTAGAAACATTTAACATGAGATCTGTCCTCAACAGATTTTTAAGTGTGCAATACAGCATTGTTAACTTTAGGTATAATATTGTATATCAGATCTCCAGAACTTATTCAGGTTTGCAAAAAACACTAGTTTTCTCTGCCCATATTGTGGTGCTATGGGGTGGTAAATTCTTCACTATGTGTCTCAGAAAGAGCTTGAAATATAGCTGTATTGTCACATAGGTGGATGGTTTACAAAAATTTAGAATGAAATAATAAATGAATATAATCGTCTGCCATTTTGTTTACTGAGGAGCCAGAAAAAACATGGATTTCCCCCTTCAATCTTATGAAAAAATTTGGAGAGTCCAGAAAAAATCTTGAATGTTATAGATTCAACAAAGAAACTTTCTGATGGGGGGAAGACAAGGAAGGAGAGAGAGAAAAAAAATTGCTAGAGATTTTAGTATACTATAAGAAACAGTAACAATAATATAAGTCTAATCATTTCTCCTTAAACACTTTTGCCCTACACCTATACTTTGATGCCCATTTTAAGGAAAATTATGAGGTGTTGTTTATGAGTTTAGGAGACTCTTGGCTTTGGTCTTTAAAATGAAGCTTCAGTGCTTACAACCTCTTGTCTGTTCAACACACGGATGCAATGTTCAGTAACTCTGGTGGAGAGCATCTAGCCTATCTAATTAGTGCTTCATATATTTCTAAACTTGTAAAGTGCTGTGTTTATTATTTAGTGTGATATTCCAAATATTCATTTGAAAGGAATCAGGGACCCTAGGAGGTCAATTTCATACTAATTACTTTGTCATGCCTTCCTTCTTCCCAGGGTGGATGATTTTCACTTCTAGATGAAACTTGTAAATTACTAAACATTTGAAAGGGATAGTACCTGGAGAAATTTACACCTGCTCTAAATGACTACAACACAGATTTTATAGTCAGCAAATAGAGGCTTGAAGTCCTTGAAATCTCGGCCTAAAATGTTTACGTAATATATTTCTGTCCACACACATCTTTCTAGTTAGTATTTTTAATATTTATTCATAATAGTTCTACACCTGAAAAATAGGTTTGGTACATAAAATCATCCGTACATTGTTTTTAGGACAAGAGAGTTTTTTATGATGAATGGACAGATAGATAGAGATTTCTAGATACATAGATTTCTAGATACATAGATGTATCTGTAGCAACATGGATATGTAGATAGATGGATAGATGGCTGGCTGACTGGCTGGGTAAATAGAAATATTACTGAATTATATCAATAGGATATAAGTTAATAACTTCTCTTCACCTAAAACCAATCATCTGTGGAATGGTGAGAAAAGTTCCAACCATCTTGCCCCCTCCTTAATGCATTATCTGCTGGTGGAAGGAGCTCTTGATAATTGTATCAGTGGGAAATAGGAAATGTCATTGTCAGCAGGTGGCACAGGAGCCTCTGGTTTTTTTCTCACTTGTTTTGGAGCAGGAGGTGGAAGGTTGGGAGCATGCTTATGTCCAGCAACTACTTGGGACTGGATGAATAATTTCAAGTAAAGTGGTAGGAATTAGAGATGCCATTTTCCACCTCAGGTTGAATGTGATATACGTGATTCAGTTTCACTGGCAATACAGCTGGGAATTTGATCCTTATCTTTTTCTAATGTCTATCTTTAATTGCTTTAATACTTGGAAAGAGAGGAAAGTAATTAATTCCTCCCCCTCACCCCAACTAGCTCTCATTAAAACAAGGTTCTTAACAGATCAAACTCCTATTTCAAATTAGGAATCAACAAGATTTTGATACAGCCATGTTCAGCAGTGATGGTCTATCACAGTCAGTATCTGAAATAGAAATACAATTTATGAACAGTATGTGTTATATGGTCTCTCGAGCTTTCTCTACTAATCATTTGTTTCAATACCTTTTCATAATATCTTTCTTCTTTCATAATATCTTGATTCAGTTCTTACTTCTTTATTAACTGGCTATAGAGTTATCAAATAGTCTTGAATCAAATTAATGTAGAGCTTGAAAATTTATAATTTTCTCTCTGAATAGTATTTCAAATTCTTCAGACAAATGAGAGAAGCTCTTAAAATAGTTACATACCTCCTGTGTATTTTCATTATGAGACACAAAGGAAGATTATTAAAATTTTCTTTTATGAATGCTCCATCTTCATGCTCATTTTCGTTCCTTGTGAGTCAATTTTTAGCCAACCAAAAAGGAAAGATTATAGTGTAGTAGAGAAAGCATGGACTTTGAAGCCAATAGATGTATATAAAAGCCTGGCTTTGTTATTTTCTAGCTCTTTAGACTTGGGTATGAATTAACATATCTGCTCTCAGTTTTCTCATCTATAAAGTGGAAGTAATAATATAGAGCAGTTAAGGTTGTCACACGAATTAAACAATTTATTTTTCTCCTCTGCCTATTAATGTTTCTATATGTCTAAAGCTATGGACTACATCTCTAATACTTTATACTTTATATATTCAATAAGTCTTGGAGCTTACAATAATTAGCTTTGTCTCAGGGAGGCTTTATACCACAAGAGTTAATCTTGTGCCACGTCTATATTTCATGTCCCTAAACCAATGGCCCTCATTTATTATTAATGCAAGACAGACATCTAAGCCAGTTATTTCTTTTTCCTAAGAATTTGAAACTGACAATCACTAGAATGAGTCATCTTCACGTCAGGACCCTAGAAATAACATGAGACCCCTGGAGCTACTTAAGTACATGCCCTTCCTGAGGCCTGGCCATGCACTATTCATGAGCATCTGGGATGTAGCATGGCAGAGAGGATAAGAGACAGGGCCAAGAGGCAGGTTGTCTGGGTTGGAATCCCAGATCTGTCACTTACTAACTTGTGACCTTGGAAAGCTTATATAATAGTTTATTGATCTATAAAATGCATATATAACTGTAAATACCTCACAGAGCCTATTGCATGAGAGAATGCAATAAGGTAATTATGTAAAGAACATAGAATGGTGTCTGGAACATAATAGACACCTACAAGTAGCAGCTATTATTAGGATTCTGGGAGATGTTCCAGTCTCTTTCCAATGAACAGCCTACACTCCTTTATCTTTATTCTTAGATAAACCATCATAGGTTTTCCTTATTGCTTATAACCAAATGGACCTCACCTAAAACTTGGGGAAGGCCATCTTCGGTATTTTATTTGAACTTGTTCTATTTATGGTCCTTAGATATGTTTACCGCTAAAATAAAAATACCATACAGGTAAGCGGAAAATCAGCTCATAACAAAATTCAATTCTCTAAAAGTTGATAATATTTTTAAATTTTTCATTAATTAATCTAAAATAATGAATTAAATTTTTAAGGAGAAAGACAGTTTTTTAATGAATGAACAAGGATTTTGTAATTTGTAAACTATAAGCAAATATTTTACTAACAAATCCATTTGCCTTTGATAACAATTAATTATGAACATTTATTGTGTGTTCATTATGTGCTAGACCATTTGGTAGGGCTGAGCACTGTAGTAGTGAGGAAAAGTACCTCTGCCCTCATTTCACTTGCATTTGAGAGAGAGAGAAAGAATAATAAAACAGACATTGCTTATTTAATGTAGAATCAGGTAATGGCTAAGTGTCAGGTAATGAAGAAAAAGCTAAGGGAGGGTAGAGAGTAAGGCTCAAGTGCTATATTCATCGACGGAATCAGAAAGGCTTCTTTGAAGAATTATCATTTAAACAGCTAAGCCCTATTGAAGTAGGTATTAGTAAGCCTCATTTTATAGATGAGGAATCTGACTCCCTCACCCCTCTACTCCCACCACCACAGGTCACACAGCTAGAAAGTAAAGAGAGCTGGCACTGAACTCAGGCAGTCTGGCATCAGAGTTGACCATTTTTTCTATGAAAGGAGGGTCTATCCAAAAACTATCTCCAAAGGCCAAAGGAACTGTAAGACAGAGAAGTCTGGCAAGTCGAGCTTGACAAGAAATAGTTTATTAAGAGAACTCATGGACAGGAGAGTGTCTTGGGAAGTTTCTAAGAGAACTCATGGACAGAGAATGTCTTGGGTGGTTTCCAGAGAAGAAAATGTCTACAACCCCCACCTCTCTAATACCTGCTTTTATAGCCCTTGCTGCTAGGGGTACCACCTGGGGGAAATATTTGAGAACCTTAACAGAAGCTCCAGGGCAGATCAAGGATATTATACCTCATGAGGATACTTAAGAGTGTAGTTAAACACAGAAAGAATTGTTGGGGAGGGCTGTGCTCCAGAAGGCTTCAGGTCACAGGTGGTCATCATGGCAGATTTGTCCAAGATAGTGTTAGTTTGGTTCACACAACCCTATTAAAGATGACTCTCTATTTTCCAGTGAGAAAAGAAAAAGATCACATCAAATTTATTTTCTCTTTCTTTGCTGTGTAGTTTTTGTCACCACTGACTTTTCCTATTCTGCCTTCATTTCCCATTCTCACATGCTTTCTATAGGCATACAGATCCTAGAACAAATACTGGCATTCAACTGAGCTTCCTGGCTCAGCTGACAATTCATATTACCAAGTAGTCTACTTTCTGTTCTTTTTTCTTTTAATACATTATACATCTGAACAGCATGTCTAAAGGGCAGCTAAACAAACCAACAAACAATTTTGCACACTTGCTGAGTCCTACATATTGCATCCTTTGACTTGAGAAGTTTTTAATGTATAATATATTAAACAGTCAAGGCTGTAAACAGCCACCAATTTTATAGTTCTCTATTTAGCTCTATGGGAGTAGCCCTGTATTTTCCAAATACGTACTTTAGAACAAAAAGGGAAATATATTAATTCATCAAATAGTTGTTTATTTTTGATAAGTACCAAATCACTATAAATGTGGTTTATATTACTTTTTATGAAATACATCCTTCTGTAAAATATGGTACTGTGAGTCGTTATGATTGGGGGTTAAGGTGAGCGGGGGATTGAGCTGAAGGGATACGTTGTTTGCTGAAATGCTTTCGGGTTATAAAAAGAAGTTGAGTCTGCTTATTAATGTATTGCGTTTCCTTTCTTATGTTACTGCAAGTAGAAATGAGCAATGACACACAGAAGTCCCCCATCTGGCTGGACTTCTCATTCCTCATCTCATTAGCACTTTCATAACTTTTCACTCCACGGCCTTTAACTTTGACTCCAAGGTAAGCCTTGAGTTACAGCTCTTTGCTATAATATAGTTAATAACAAGAAGAAATAACAATGGTTTTCCCAAATTTAGCATCTATTACGAGTTAAGTGATTAATCCTGACAAACACTCTACAGGTAGATATGTGTTATTAGCCCTAGCTGAAGAAATTGAGACAGTTGAAGAAATTGCATATGAGTTAGGATTGGAAAGGAGGCTTGTTGCATGTCAGAGCTCATGCTCTTTCTTCCTAATGTGCATGTATTTTCAAAGATGTCATACTTTCTCAGCTAACATTTGCATGTTGCTGTAGTTAAGAACTGAGTCTGAAATCAGTCAAAGTTGAGTTCAGCCAGTGGCTCTCAAATAAGTGAGCTTCTATAAATCTGTTTTTCTATCTGTAAAATAAGGACACTAGTACCTACTTCTCAAATAAGTGAGCTTCTATAAATCTGTTTTTCTATCTGTAAAATAAGGACACTAGTACCTACTTCATAATATGACTGTAAAAGTTATTGAAATAATTCCTGTAAAACATAGTGGATTTCCAATACATTTCTGTAAACGTTATGGTTACAATTATTATTTTTAAAAATACTGTGGTCTTGGGGCACCTGGGTGGCTCGTTCAGTGAAGCATCTGATTTTGACTCTGGTCATGATTTCATGGTTCCTGAGTTTGAGCCCAGCGTCTAACTCGTTCTCTGCTGTCAGCATGTGGAGCTCGCTTCGGATCCTCTGTTCCTCTCTCTCTCTGTTCCTGCCCTGCTTGCGCACTCTCTCTCTCAAAAATAAATATTAAAAAAATTGTGACCTCATGTCATTCTGTTAAAAGGACATGTTAGATTTTGCAAATATCTGTGGGCTGATAGCTGTTCTGTAGTGCACGGATCAATCATAAAATGTTATTGCTTACCTATCACGTATGATAGGGTCAATTGCAAAGCAGAGTTTGAAAGTTCATGATCCACATGTTGTGGTTGTGTTATTTTGCCCTTCACAGAGTTTGAAAAAAAAATTTAAATGTTTATTTATTTTTGAGAGAGACAGAGAGACCGAGCGTGAGTGGGGGAGGGACAGAGAGAGAGGGAGACACAGAATCCTAAGCAGGCTCCAGGCTCTGAGCTGTCAGCACAGACCCTGACATTGGACTCGAACCCAGGAACCATGAAATCATGACCTGAGCCCAAGTCGATGCCTAACCAACTGAGGCACCCAGACACTCCTCTTCACAGAGTTTTCAGAAAATTGTGTTTGAATTTGTTTGTGTTGCTCCTATTAATATTCCTATTAGTTTGATGACCTGGTCCCTATCTTAGACCTTGCCATTCACTTTAAATGGAGTTAATCATTTATGGAAATTTAACTGATACTGGCCAACTCATTCCACATCATTCAAGAGTTGTTCTGAAGGGGCCTATTCTTTGCCAAACTCTGAAGTGAGGATATTAAAATGAGTAAGTCACTCTCCTATTCTCCTTAAGCACGTGCTTTCCATATTCTAATAGATATTTTAATTACCCGAGGAATTTTATTAAAATTCAAATTTTAACTCAGTTGGTATAGGGCAGAATGTGAGATTCTGCATTTCTAACAGGCTGGCAGCTGCTGCTCCCGGTCTGTGGGCCATGCTTGGAGCTCACAGTTGTGTTTATAATCAGAGGTGAATTCTGATGCACAATGTTACACAAAGCATGATCAATGCTGGGTAGAATGGAGATAATTAGGAATATATTGTTGAAACGTTTAATCAGAATTTGGTCTTGAATATCAAGTCAAATTTTACCAATGTAACCATGTAACTTCTAAATAACCATGTCCAATTTGTTTTTTGATGCATTTGTAACAGTGTCTCTATTACTTCTGGGTAATGCTTGATTTGGGAGGAGTTAACACTATAAATCTTTGCTCTTATAATGTTCCCAGCCTGCCTACCTGTTCCTAATACCTTTTAGAAATTTTACATGAAAACCTTACCCCACTGATCACCCTTCGTAATTCTAAGTAGAATAACTTTGAGTGCTTTCATGTAATTTTGATATACGTTCAATGTTCTATAACATTTTATCTAACTCTTGACTTTATAGTCTGAAAATAAATGTTAAAACAGAATCTTGAGAAATTAGGATGTGAGATGTGGTGTGACAGGAGCAATAAATAATGATAAAATAAGCTGGAGGTATCAAGGATATCATCACATTTGTCTAATTTCTGAAGATACATTGAGGGATTAAAAACCAGACGGGCAGATGCCAAGAGACCCACAGCATCAGCATCACATGGGGGAGTGTCGGATAGAAGAGCCTCAGGCTGCATCCCAAACCCTCACGGATCAGAATCAGCTTTTGGCAAGACCCATAGGTGATACCTGTGAACTTGAATCTAAGAAGCACTAATCTACCCTACAGCTACCACTGAGAGATTCTGTGATTTTGCTTCAAATTTTGAAGACCCTTTGAATTGCTGCTCTCCACAAGGATATGTAGGTTTATATCTATGCTCGTCTGGATGGTAATGAGCCATAGGGATCAGGAATTAACTCCAGTTCTTCACTGGCCCCAAATCCTCATTAGCCCAAAGTATCCTAAGGAGATTGGACTATTGGGTAGACCAAAGCTTCTTAGACTACAGCATGCATCAGAATACCCTGGAGGTTTGTTAAAATGCAGAATGTAAGATTTCTACCTCCAAAGTTTCTGATATAGTAAGTCTGGTCTGGGGCCTGAGAGTTTGAATATCTAACAAGGGTCCATGTAATACTAATGCTTTTAGTCCAGGGTCCACACTTTGTGGACCACTGCCATAAATAAAAAGTTGAGAGTTCTGTTCATTTCAACACATGCCAGACAAATCTTGTTCAAAATAAAAACAATACATTTGTTTGTATATAAGACAAGGAGACTCTTTTAGAGTTAATCTGTGACAGATTCAGGTTCCTTCAGGGCGCTGATGAAGAAAGAAGCTACTTCAGATGTTCCTTAAAGTGTAGAATTGCAGACTAAGACCGTCAGTATTACGTTAGTGTGGACCAAAGGCATCAGTGGGTTTTTTTATAGGCTTATTAATTATCGATCCATAAAGCATTGGTTTGCTACCTAGACCTATACCAGAAACAAAGAAAAATACATGGTAAAAGCAAAGCTTTCTAATAACGTTTTGATATGACACAATAAGGCTAAATGCAACCATACACAAAGAGTATACCCTAGTTGACAAATTTGGTTCTCAGATGGATATGAGTTAACAAGTTTGAAATCACTTTATATGTTTACTAGTTTGATCAAATAAATAAATACATTTTAGCAAATGAGAGTAATATTCCTGTTAGAGAAAAATGTTACAAATAATAAAGGAGGGAAGACTAGAATGATGTTGAATTGGAGTAGGAGATGCCAGTATGAACTAATTATAAATCTATATAAAGATATGTCTGTGTACATGGGTTTGTATACATATATATACATCCCTTAGTTCTGTTTACTAAGAGAGCCTAGAAGTAGCGATACCTCAGGAGCAATGACTGCCCCTCATGCTCAGATACTGGTTTCTATAAATAATTATCTAATAAAAGGAAAAAGAGTTTCTTAGAGGAAAGGTGGATTCCAGGGCCAGGGCAGAAAAAATATGAGATGAATCTACAACATATTATAGTGCCAAAAAGCAAGGTTGTGTTAAAGAAGAAAGAAAAAGACAGATAGAAAGAAAGGAAAAGAGAAAAAGAAAATATAGCAAAGGGCACAGGGGCCAAGTTGACATAATTTGAGCAAATAATAATAATAATAATAAATATTAACCCAAATAATAAAATAATTATCTTTGCATTTACATGATCCAAATGAACACATCTCATTCTAAATAAAATCATAAATACATACATTTACACATGGGGGAGAAGGGACAACTCTTCATTACAGAGAAATAATTCTAATTAGTAAATAAAGAAAGATGAAGAGAAATAGAAAATCATCATCAGAACATTACAGTACTAATTGATGCAAACAAGATCCACCAATGAAAGCTAAGATTAGTGAGTAAAGTTGGGCTGCATACTCTTAAAGAAATTGTCCAAAAATAAATATTTCCTAATTTTGAAGAAAAATATGTAGCTTTACAGTGGAGAGACTTGGCAGATTCAATTGGACCAAGATATTAAAGTAAAAATTACCAGTAATAAGAGATGTTGACATCATGTGCCTTTTGATAAGATGCACTCAGAAGGAAACATCATATCTGTGGCGTTCTTCCCAATTACACACAACCTGTGTCTAATCATGAGAAACATATTAGACAATTCCAAATTGAGGGACAGTCTATAAAATAAATGGCCTATGCTTTTCAAATGCAAGTTAACTAAAGGCAAAAAAAAAAAAAAAAAAAAACCCACAACAAAAACCGAAGAACTGTCACAGTTTGGGGCGGTTAAGGAGACATGACAACTAAATTCAATGTGGGATTCGAGATTAGATCTTGAAAAGAATTAGTCAAGAAAAAAAAGGTGAAATCTGAGTAAGTCTGGAGTTTATCTAACAGTATTGTACTAATGTTATCTTAGTTTTGGTAATTGTGGTATCATCATGCAAGATGTTAACATTACAGGAAGCTGAATGAAGGGCATTCAGGAACTCTTAGTACCCTACTACAGGTCTAAAATTAACTCAAAATTGAAAGTTAAGTATGGTAAAAAAAATACAGAAAAAGTGGAAATGACCCCCATTCCAGTTCCATTGCTAGAGGTAACCACAACTTTCACTCAAGGCATGTCTTCATAGGCATTGTAATAATTCTTTTAATAACAAATATTAATGAGATAGTGAAAAAATGGTTTTTGATTTCAAGCATCTTGCAATTATTTTAAACATAAACTAGAGGATAATTACTAGGCAAATTTCCAAAATCGGTACAGTGACAAAAACGGATTTAGTATAAACCAACTGTTTCATAAATCTGGTCATTTGGTGTCTAGCCCTTTGCCTGGTGAATCATAACCATCAGAGGAACTTCCGCTAGAGCCTCCCTTCATTTTTCTGCTTTTCTCTCACAGTTCAGTGTCTCAGGGCTTCCAATCCCCACTACCTCCTATGTGAAGCATAGCTGAATTACATGAACTAATTTATTTGAAATCCTTCTGGGATAGATGATGAAATGCTTATTAGGAATATTTCATGTACAGAAATTTCATTATATAAATTACTTAAATTAATTAAAATAGAGAAACTTAATGACTAATGTTCAAAATCCATTAACCAATGGAGAGAGACAAATGAATTCCCATGCCTTTATCCATGCTTTCCTTAATGCTGCTAGCAGTCAGTAACTTTGTTTATAAGGTTTAATTTATCTTGAAAAAACATGACCTTTCTTTTTCAGTCTTAGACAGAGCCCAATTTTGACTACCTTTTACAGTGTCTCCAAGTTTAAATGATTCAGATTTTGAAAACCTACCATCTGTTAACAAATAATGTTCTCACCATGAAGGCAGTGATTATGTTTGTTGCAACTTCACAAGATAAGAAACCAAGAAAAATATAAGAATAGAAACCAGAGAAGAGCAAATTCTAAAGGAAAGAAACTATATGAAATGAACAAGCATGAACAAACCATATTTGCTGCTAGGAAATTAAGGGTAAAAGAATGTGAAGCAAAAATATGGTTAGTTGAGGTTGTAAGAGAATAAGACAGGAAGAATGTTACAAAAGTGATCTTTTATTTTCAGTGGGAATTACTGGTACACCTCAATCAATATGACATTAAATATAAATCTTTTGAGGCTCTAGAAATAAGATTCTGGACAAGGTTTCACTGATCCTGTGGTATTATAGACATAAAGATGATCCCTTAAGAGCATAAGCAAAGAATAACAAAATAGAGATGAAAGGAAATTCAATAGACTGTGTCTATCGAACTATATATAGTCTATTATGTAAAGCTTAGAAATAGTATTAATAATAATAATAATGCTTTTACTGATATCGACATTTGTGTTAAGTGTTTTAAATGCCTTGTTCTCTTTTATTCCTGGTGCTATCTCTATTATATTGATGAAAAATATCAATCAAATTTAACTGGGCCATTAACAACTGGCAAAATTTTTAATTGCTAGATTGTTCATTCAGCAACAATAAGTATTTATGGGTGTGGACTCTGGGGGGAGCCCTGTTCTAGGCCCTAGGGGTAGAGTAGTAAGAAAAGAAAAGAACGCAAGCTTACATTTTAGTTGTGGGGAATACAAAACAAACAATGTTACAAATACATTTATAAGATAAAGTCTAAAAGTGATCATTACTATGAAGATTATAAAATAAGTTGGTACAAAGCAAGTGTTTGGGGGAGGAGTCCCATTAGAAAATTGTCCACAGGAGGGGTGCCTGGTGGCTCAGTTGGTTAAGCATCTGACTTGGGCTCAGGTCATGATCTCATGGTTCATGGGTTCGAGTCCAGTGTCAGGCTCTGTACTGATAGGTCCAAGCCTGGAGCCTGCTTCAGATTCTGTCTTATTCTCTCTGCCCCTTTCCTGCTGACACTCCTCTCTCACTCTCTCTCTCTCTCTCTCTCTGAGAGAGATAAAGAGATAAATAAACATTTAAAAAGAGAGATAAATAAACATTAAAAAAAGAAAAGAAAAAAAGAAAGAAAATGTGCCCACAGAAGACCTCATTGAAGAGTTGGTTTTGGAATTGGCTCTTGAAGTTAGGAAGGAGTTGGTAAGACATAGATCATAGGGAGAGCACTCCAATTAGAAGGACAGAATGTGCAAAAATGTTGTAGTATAAATGAGCCTGGGTGTCTGAAAAGACCTTCCAACCACACTGGAATAGAGGGGATATTAAAATATTTAGTTGGAAGGTGTTGAGACCATAATAGAAATTTGGGTTTTATTGTAAGAATAATGGAAAGTTTTTAGAGGATCTTAATAGAGGGATGGTATGATGTCACATGCACTTCAAAAGACCACTTTGTCTAATGATTAAGAATAGATTGGAGGACCAGAGGGCCAGCAGGAAAAACAGGGGACTATTGAGATGATCAATCTGAGAGACGACACAATTTGATAAAAGATAGTTTAATTTTTTATGTTTATTTATTTATTTATTTATTTTTTAAATTCTTTTTTTTAACGTTTATTTATTATTTTTGAGACATAGAGTGAGCAGGAGAAGGGCAGAGAGAGAGTGAGACACAGAATCCGAAGCAGGCTCCAGGCTCTGAGCTGTCAGCACAGAGCCCGACGCGGGGCTGGAACTCACAGATCCGCGAAATTATGACCTGAGCCGAAGTCGGCCACTTAACCGACTGAGCCACCCAGGCGCCCCTATGTTTATTTCTGAGACAGAGAGAGAGACAGACAGTGAGAGACAGAGTGAGTGGGGGAGGAACAGAGAGAGAGAGAGAGAGAGAGAGAGAGAGAGAGGGAGACACAGAATCTGAAATGGGCTCCAGGCTCTGAGCTGTCAGCACAGAGTGCTATGCAGGGCTTGAACTTTGAACAGCAAGAACATGACCTGAGTTGAAGTTGAAAGCTTAACCGACTGAGCAAGCCAGGTGCCCCAGTTTTAGTAGAAATGGAAAAAATATGCATGGATTTGGGATATATTTTGGAGATGGTGTCAATAGGACTCATCAATGGGTTGAATGTGGGAATGAAAGAAAGAGAAATAGAAGCTGGTTCTCAGGTTTTTGTTTTGAGCATCAGGGTAGAAAGCGAACATTTGTGGGGAAGGGGGTAAGTGGGAGACTTAGAAAAGAGGTTGCAAATCAAGGTGTGAGAAAAATGACCTCCTGCAATTCTACCACCTCTTCCTCACCACCTGTCCCTCAATGCCAACTCCTTAGTCAATGCCGACTTCCTCCACCACTTAGAACAAGACCAACTGGTACAGACCCCAGTACATCCATTTGCCTCCACAGCACTTCTTCTTCAGTTTCACAATAAAGGGCATCTCTCTGCCCAGAGAGCTAAGTGTTCATATGACTGTTGACCCTGGTGTTACCAAATTTCTTGGAACAGTTTTTTTTCCCCAAATACATCATTTCCCTGTCTAATATTTTTCATTTTGCTTCTTTAGTGAGTTGTTTCCTTTTGTACCGAAAATTTTATAAGTACCTGCTAATTGAAAAAAAAAAATCTCTGGATTCTCATCTTTAGTTATTATCTATTAACATTCTAAATCTTGGGTGGAAGGCCCTCTATCTTGCCTCCATTTGTGACTTTGTTGTTGCTGTCATTCTAAGTTGAAGGGGTTGCATTAAACATAAGGCACATTCTCAGCACACAATCATCATTGGTCTGAAATATTGGTTTGTATTCTTGTTTTTCTCATTCCCAACCCCATTCCTCTTTCTCATGGGCAATCATTCTAATGTACTTTAAAATGCATTTTTAAGGTTTTTGGTAAGTGTTTTTTATAAAATATGTAATGAATAAAAAGATGTGGCTTTTCTTCCGTGGTGAGCCAGTGAGGAAACAGTTTTGGTGGCAAAAGGTGGGGATTTTCTTTTAGTTCCATTAAAGAAGGCTCTGCTCCCTGAAAATGTGGAGAACAAATAGTTTCAGTACCAAGAGGGCAAACAGGAGCATGAAGTCCCAGCAGACGGGTCCCAGGCCAGGGGCAGACATGGCAGCAGGAGGAAGTGACTGACAGTCTGACTTGCTGCTGTAAGAAAGTGTTCTAGTATCATCAGATTGGAGAAACCAACCCATTAGAACTTAAAACATACTTCGGTGACCTCAGGAAACAAATCAAAACACACCTAGCCAAAATGATGAAATGGAAGAATTCTCTGCAAAAGAAATTACAGGAAGTAGTGACAGCACAAGAAATGATGAAAACAGATATAAGCAACATAACAGAACATGAATATAGAATGATAAACATAAAACTAATCACTGGACTTGAAAAAAGCATAGAAGAATTCAGGGGGACCCTCGCTGCAGAGATCAAGGACCATAAAAACAGTCAGGAGGAATTAAAAAATGGTTTAAATGAGGTGAAAACAAATTAGAGGTGGCCACAGTGCTAATTGAAGAGGCAGAAGAGAGAATAGGTGAATTAGAAGATAAAATTATGGGAAAAGAGGAAGCAGAGAAAAAGAGAGAGAAGCTGAATCAGGAACAGGAAAGGATAATTTGAGAGCTGAGCGATGCGTTCAAATGAAACAATATCCATATCATAGGAATTCCAGAGGAAGAAGAGAGAGATAAAGGAGTTGAAGGGGTACTTGAACAAATCATCGCTGAGAACTTCCCCAACATTAGAAGGAAACAGGCATGGAAATCCAAGAGGCACAGAGAACTCCCCTCAGACATAACTTGAATAGACCTTCACATCATAGTGAAACTAGCAAAATACAAGGACAGAGAGAGAATTCTGAAAGCAGGGAAAAACGGGCCTTAACATACAAAGGTAGACATATAAGGGTTGTAGCAGATTTATCTATGGAAACTTGGCAAGCCAGAAAGGAATGGCAGGATATCTTCAATGTGATGAACAGGAAGGATATGCAACCAAGAATCCTTTATCCAGCCAGCCTGTTATTCAGAATGGAAGGAGAGATAAAGGTTTTCCCAAACAAACAAAAACTGAAGGAATTCATCACAAATAAACCAGAATTACAAAAGATCCTGAAGGGCACTCTATGAAGGAAAGGTTGCAAAGAACACAAACTAGCAGAGACATCCCTACAAGCATGAAACCTACAGATAACAGAGTGACTCTAAACCCATATTTTCCAATATTAACACTGAATGTAAATGGACTAAATGCTCCAATCAAAAGACATAGGTAACAGAATTGATAAAAAAAAAAAAAAAGGACCCATCTATTTGCTGTCTTCAAGAGATTCATTTTAGACCTGAGGACATCTTCAGATTGAAAGTGAAGGGATGGAGAACTATATATCACACTGCTGGAAGTAAGAAGAAAGCTGGAGTAGCCACACATATCAAACAAACTAGACTTTAAAGTAAAGGATGCAATAAGAGCTGAAGAATGGCATTATATAATAATCACAGGGACTATCCATCAGGAAGAGCTAACAATTATAAATATCTATGCGCCGAATTCAGGGGTACCAAAATTTGTAAAACAACTATTTACAAACATAAGCAACCTTATCAATAAAAATGTGCTAATTGTAGGGGACTTTCACACTCCACTCTCAGCATTGGATAGATTCACTAAACAGAAAATCACTACAGAAACAATGGCCCTGAACGACACATTGGAACAGATGGGCCTAACCGACAATTTGAGGGTCCTTCATCCAGAAGAAAAGCAATTTACATTCTTCTCAACTGCACATGGTACATTTTCCAAGATAGACCACATTCTGGGGCATAAGGAAAATCTTAATAAATATAAAAGAATTGAGATCATACCATGCACATTTTCAGACCACAATGCTTTGAAACTTGAAATCAACCACAGGAATAAGTCTGGAAAATCCCCCAAAACATGGAGGCTAAAAAACAGCCTACTAGAAAATGAATGGATTAACCAAGCAACCAGAGAAGAAATTAAAAAAATACATGGAAATAAATGAAACTGAAAATACAACAATCCAAACCCTTTGGGATGTGGCAAAGGCAGTCTTGAAAGGTAAATATATTACAATCCAGGCCCATCTCAAGAAACAAGAAAAATCACTAACGCAAATTCTAAAAGCACGCCTAAAGGAACGAGAAGCAGAAAGAGAGAAATAACAAAAATTACGGCAGAAATTAATAACATGAAAACCTAAAAAGTAGTGGAACAGATCGATGAAACTCAAAAAGAAAAGAGAGGGAACCCAAATACATAAAATCACGAATGAAAAGGGAGTGATTACAACCAATCCCTCAGAAATACAAGCAATTGTCAGAGAATACTATGAAAAATTATAACAAAACAAAACAAAACAAAAAACTCGAAAACCTGGAAGAAATGGACAAATTCCTAAATGGCCACACACTACAAAAACTCAAGCGGGAAGAAGTAGAAAACTTGAACAGACCCATAACTAGTGAAGAAATTGAATCAGTTATTAAAAATCTCCCAACAAATAAAAGCCCTGGGCCAGATGACTTCCCTGGGATATTTTACCAGACATTTAAAACAGAGTTAATACCTATCCTCCTCAAGCTATTCCAAAAAAATTGAGATGGAAGGAAAACTCCTGGACTCATTTTATGAAGCCAGCATCACTTTGATTCCCAAACCAGATAGAGACCCAGCAAATAAAGAGAATTACAGGCTAATATCCCTGATGAATATGGATGCAAAAATTCTCAACAAGATACTAGCAAATCGAATTCAACAACATATAGAAAGAATTATTCACCATGATCAAGTAGGATTCATCCCTGGGTTCAGGGCTGGCTCAATATTCACAAATCAATCAATGTGATACATCACATTAACAAAAGAAAAGATAAGAACCATACTATCCTGACAATAGATGCAGAGAAAGCATTTGACAAAATACAGCACCCTTTCCTAATAAAAACTCTTGAGAAAGTCGGGATAGAAGGAACATACTTAGGCATCATAAAAGCCATTTATGAAAAGCCCACAGCTAATATCATCCTCAATGGGGAAAAACTGAGAGCCTTCCCCTTGAGATCAGGAACACGACAAGGGTGTCCACTCTCATCACTGCTATTTAACATAGTGCTGGAGGTCCTAGCATCAGCAATTAGACAAAAACAAAATACAAAGCATCAAGATCGGCAAGGATGAAGTCAAATTTCACTTTTTGCAGATGACATGATACTTTACATGGAAACCCGACAGAATCCACCAAAAGCCTACTAGAACTGAATGAATTCAGCAAAGTTGCAGGACACAAAATCAATGTACAGAAATCGGTGGCATTTCTATACACCAACAATGAAGCAGCAGAAAGAGAAATAAAGAAACTAATCCCATTCACAATTGCACCAAAAACCATAAATACCTAGGAATAAACCTAACCAAAGATGTAAAAGATCTCTACACTGAAAACTAAACTTATTAAGGAAATTGAAGAAGACACATGGAAATGGAAAAACATCCCATGCTCATGGATTGGAAGAATAAATATCGTCAAAATGGCAATACTACCCAAAGCAATCTACACATTCAATTCAACCCCAATCAAAATTACACCAGCATTCTTCTCAAAGCTAGAGAAAACAATCCTAAAATTTGCATGGAACCGCAAAAGATCCTGGATAGCCAAAGTAATACTGGAGAATAAAACCAAGGCGGGAGGCATCACAATCCCAGACTTTAACCTCTACTACAAAGCGGTAGTCATCAAGACAGTATGGTACTGGCATACAAACAGACACATAGACCAATGGAATAGAATAGAAAACTCAGAAATGGACCCGCAAGTATATGGCCAACAAATCTTTGACAAAGCGGGAAAGAGTATCCAATGGAAACAAGACAGCCTCTTTAACAAATGGTGCCGGGAGAACTGGACAGCAACATGCAGAAGAATGAAACTAGACAAGTTCCTTACACTACTCACAAAAATAAACTCTAAATGGATGAAGGACCTGAATGTGAGACAGGAAACCATCAAAATCCTAGAAGAGAAAGCAGGAAAAAACATCTTTGACCTAAGCTGCAACAATTTCTTATTCGACACATCTCCAAAGACAAGGGAATTAAAAGCAAAAGTGAACTATTGGGACCTCGTAAAGATAAAAAGTTTCTGCATTGCAAAGGAAACAACCAACAAAACTAATAGGCAACCAATGGAATGGGAAAATATAATTGCAAATGACATATCGGATAAAGGACTAGTATCTAAAATCTATAAAGAACTTACCAAACTCCACACCCAAAAAAACGAATAATCCAGTGAAGAAAAGGGCAGAAGATATGAATAGACACTTCTCCGAAGAAGACATCTAGATGGCAAACAGATACATTAAACAATGCTCAATGTCTCTCAGCATCAGGGAAATACAAATCAAAACCACACTGAGGGGCGCCTGAGTGGCTCAGTCGGTTAGGTGTCTGACTTCAGCTCAGGTCATGATCTTGTGGTTCGTGGGTTTGAGCCCTGTGTCAGGCTCTGTGCTGACAGCTCAGGGCCTAGGGCCTGCTTCAGATTCTCTGTCTCCCTCTCTCTCTGCCCCTCCCCCACTCATGATCTGTCTCTCTCTCTCTCTCTCACATAAATAAGCATTAAAAATTAAAAAAAAAAACCACACTGAGATACCACCTCACACCAGTCAGAGTGGCTAAAACGAACAAATCAGGAAAATATAGATGCTTGTGAAGATGTGGAGAAACAGGCACCCTCTTGTGCTGTTGGTGGGAATGGAAAGTAGTATAGCCACTCTGGAGAACTGTGTGGAGGTTCCTCAAAAAAATGAAAATAGAACTACCCTATGACCCAGCAATAGCTCTGCTAGGAATCTACCCAAGAAATACAGGAGTGCTGATGCATAGGGGCATGTGTACCACGATGTTTACAGCAGCACTTTCGACAATAGCCAAATCATCAAAAGAGACTAAGTGTCCATCAACTGATGAATGGATAAAGAAGATGTGGTATACATACATACATACATATATACATATATATATATACATATATATATACACATACACACACACACACACACACAATGGAATATTATGTGGCAATAGAAAGAATGAAATCTGGTCATGTGTGGCAACATGGATGGAACTGGAGGGTATTATGCTGAGTGAAATAAGTCGGTCAGAGAAAGACAGATACCATATGTTTCCACACATAGGTGGACTTTGGGAGACTTAACAGAAAACTAGTGGGGAGGGGAAGAGGGGAAAGAAAAAAGACACAGAGAGGGAGAGAGACAAAACATAAGAGACTCTTAAATACTAAGAACAAACCGAGGGTTGAGGGGAGTATGGGAGGGGGGAGAGTGGGTGATGGCCAATGAGCAGGGCACTTGTTGGGATGAGCACTGGGTGTTATATGGAAACCAAGTTGACAATAAAAAAATAAAAAAAAAAGATAAAATATGTAATGATGTTTGTGTGTTCAAATGTAATATAATTTGCACAATTGTAGTATGCCTTAAATTTCTTTTCATTTTTTTTAAAACACACTATGTTTTAATGTATCCACATTGCTATGTTAATAGTATCTTTTTTTTTTCTAATGGCACCACATTAGGTGACACAGAGATTGGTTTCTTCTAGTCCACATTACTCTGTACAATGCTACCATGTATGTCCTCACATGTGTCCTCTATGAGTCTATATGAGAATTGCTTTCAGCTATATACCCAGGAATGAATATACAGGGCCACAGTATATATATATATATATATATATACACACACACACACACACACACACACATATATATATATATATATATACTTAATTTGAATGAGTGCTACCAGTTTCCTGTACAGAATGGCCTCCAGTCCACACATCTATAAACAGTGCATGGGATTCTATGTAGTCATATCTCTACTAACACTTGTCATTATCTAGCTTTCTAATTTTCTGTCATAATGGTGGATGATACTTCATTTTTGTTGAATTTTTATTTATCTGATTATTTATGCGCTTGAGAATTTCTTTGTATGCTTGCTTGCTTTTTGGAGATTCCATTGTTTGAAACTGAGTGTCTTTGCCTTATTTTCTGTTGGTTTCCTGTCTTATTGCTTATTAATATGAAGAAACAATTCCAATATTATTTTCTTATATTCGGCGGATAAATTCTAATTGATCACGATGTTTTTTCATGTCATTGACTTTTATTAGTTAGTATTATTTTTAGTATTTAATATTTTAATTTTAATGATTTTAATATTTGCATCTATACTCACAAACAAAATAGAATTATAATTTTCCTGTCTTGTAATAACTTATGTCATTTTAGAATCAAGATTAATTGGACTTAAAAATGCATGTGCCCTCTGGATTTAATGCAGTCCCTATCAAAATCCCAGTAGCATTTTTTGGCTGTGTGAAAATAGAAAAAATGTATCCTAAAATTCATATAGAATCTCAAAGGACTCCAAGCAGCCAAAATCATCACGAACTTGAAAAAGAACAGAATTACAGATCTAAAACTCCCTAATTTCAAAAGTTATTACAAAGCTACAGGTAACTTTCCTTTTAAAGGATAAATAATATTCCGGTGTTTGTATATACCACATTGTTTTAATCTATTCATCTGTTGATGGATTCTTGAGTTGCTTCCAATTTTGGCTATTACATAATACTGTCATGAACATAGGTGTATAAATGTCTTTTCAAGACGCTGTTTTTAATTCCTTTGGGTATATACCCAGAAGTGAGATTGTGGATCAATCTATTTGTAATTTTTAATTATACACTGTTTTTCATAGTGGTGGCACTAGTTTACTCCAATTATTATGTTTTTCAGATAAAATATTTCCTCTTGTTCCTTCTTTTATTGTCTCATATGTTTTATATCATTATTTTTTAGTATTTTTACCTATATTGGATAAGGTTATTTTAAATTGTTGATTTGAAAATTCCACTGATTATGATCCAAGTGGCATCTATTATTGTTCTTCTGTAGTAGCTGTACTCCTCAAGTCTATAGATATTTGGACCTGCTTTTTTAGGGGTTTCAGTTTCTCTGTCTGATGATGTGTGTAGGACGAAGCCTGAAAACCAGGTAAATGCTGTGTTTAACCTGGCAATTCTAAGGAAGAGGAAGGGATAAGCCCTGAGAAAAAGTGCCAGTTCCCACAGTCTGTGGCTAGGACTTCGCCTTGAAACTCTTAGGGAAAATATTCTCTTTGAGTGCTTAGAGGTGGAAAACAGAGACGAGTATGTGCCCAAGCCTACTTATCTATCCATTCACAGTGGTCATCACACCTCACCTCTGATGCTAGTGACTGGGCCATTACAAGTCAGGGTGCCATGGAGGCAGGAGTGGAACCTGAAAATTTTCCTTCAACCTCTGCTTTCAGTTCTGCCTCCATCCTTCAACCTGTGGGTATACGGAAGCACCACTATGATTTTCGAGACCTAGGTCTGTTAGCAGAAGAATGGGGTGGGTGAGAGAAATATGTTCAGTGCTCTCGGGGTATTTTCTCTCACACCAGTGAATCTTATCCTATACCAGGCTGCATCATTTAAGCCTCTTACTTCCCGAAATGTATCTTTAATCTTCAATTATCTGAAAACCAATACAATTGATAGATTGAGTCCACTTGGAGGTTTCTAGTAACTTCTCTCTTTGATTAACGGAAGGGCTACGGAAGGCTTAAGTGAGCAAAAGAAATTGACACAGTTGTGCAGACATCAAGAAACACACTGCAGCACGGTGGAAGGGCTCCGAAGAGCTGTGATGAGATCACCAGCTGGTAAATTTGACACTGGAGGAAACATAATTAGTGGAGTGTCTCCATTTGGTGAGTATCTACATAGGTTGGGATAGAAGCAAATAATATACACACTGCAGTCAAAAATCAAATTGGGCTTCTTATACTAGAACCAAATATTCTAAATGTTAGTGACTTTTATCCCTGGGTGGTGGAATTATGTGTATTTCTTTTCCTTATATTCTTCAAACATTATGAATTTCATAAATGCTCACCATGAGCTTCTATCAAATGCAGAAATAATAAAACACATTTTAAGTTGAAGACCTGTAGCTTTCCCACAGTTCTCTTTATTAAGTGAACCAGGAAAAAATTTCTTCTCTTTCTGCCAGAGCAATTACAAGAAATGCTTGACTATGTAAAGAAAAGGATAAAATTAGCCTTTAGGAAAGTATGAGAAAGTGTGTGAGTTTTTGGCCAAAGAGGGATAATTGAAAGTTGAAGAGAAGAAACTAGACTTGAAGAAAGTAGACAGAAACCATTTCTGTCCTCATCAGGCTGAAATGATACACAGTGGATGTAACTGGCAGATTCACTGGTTAAATTAACTCCGATTACTTTTAACGATATCTAGATATGAAAAAACTTTGCAAGATCTCTCTTTCTATAAAATGCAAGCTATTTAGTGAATTTTCGCATTATCTGGTGCTTGATCAATTTGACCAAATATGTAAGGCCTTATTTGTATTTAACATAAAATACTTATTTCCAGTATTGATGAAGGACATACCTGACTATAAAAAGAATTCATAAAGTATATATTGTTTTGGTACAATAAATAGGGACTAAAAGAACAACTCATAAGTCTAATGTAATAATAGTCCTTCTACCTTTCTTAAATGGTAGAGATTGCTTTTTTATTTTTGTTTTTAATGTTTATTTATTTTTGAGAAAGAGAGAGAGACACACACACAGAATCTGATGCAGGCTCCAGGCTCTGAGCTGTCAGCACAGACCCTGATGCAGGGCTTGAACTCACCAACCACGAGATCATGACCTGAGCCGAAGTTAGATGTTTAACTGACTAAGCCACCCAGCCACCCCAGAGACTGCCTACTTAGAAGAAAACATATTTAGAAATAGCTATTTTGAAAAGTAATTAAGTAATTAATTTCATGACATTTTAATTCTGTTTTATTTTGGTAGGTGTTAGTGTTCTTTCATTCTTTCTTGTATCTGCAGTTCTGAGTATGTTATTATGTACGAGATAGATACAGTGAGTATCTGCTATTTTAGTTGATGAATTATACACTTGTTATATGACCCAGCCATTCTACTCCAAGATAGCCCAAGGTAAGTCAACACGTATGTCTGTACAAAGACCTGTACATGAATGTTCATAGAGTTGTACCTGGCATAGCCTGAATTTGCAAACAACCTACATGCATGTCTTTCTTTCTTTCTTTCTTTCTTCCTGTCTTCCTTTCTGTTTATTTACTTTTGACAGAGAGACAGAATGTGAGCAGGGGAGGGGCAGAGAAAGACGGACACACAGAATCCGAAGCAGGCTCCAGGCCCTGAGCTGTCAGCACGCCCGACGCGGGGCTCGAACCCACAAACCGTGAGATCATGACCTGAGCCGAAGTTGGTGCTTAACCAACTGAGCCACCCAGGCGCCCCCTACATGTCTTTCAACAGGCAACTAGGTCAACCAACTATGGTGTGTGGTGGCATACTATTCAGCAATACACATAAAGTATTGAGACATACGAAAACACAGATAAATCTCAGAATAAGTGTTCTGGGTTAAACAAGCCAGATGAAAAATGTGTATGCTGTATAATAACATATATAGAAAACTGCAGCTAATCTATTGTGACAGAAAGCAGATTAGTGTTTTTTTTTTAAATTTTTATTTAATTTTTGAGAGACAGAGCATGAGCAGGGGAGGAGCAGAGAGAGAGAGAGGAGACAGAATCCGAAGCAGGCTCTGGGCTCTGCGCCGACAGTCCAGAGGCCGATGCAAGGCCCGAACCCACGAACCGCGAGACCATGACCCGAGCCGCAGCTGGACGCCCAACCAACTGAGCCATCCAGGGGCCCTAGATTAGTGGTTTTCTAGGGATGATGGAGGCCAGGGAGAGGTGGGAGGAAGGATGGAGTAGAGTCAGCTTTGTCAAGTGCATCTCCTTTGTCTCTGTAGACTCCTTCTTCTTCTGTGTTGACTTTCTACTTTGCTGATATTGAGTTAGCTATTGCAGTTTTTAAATCTGACATCATCACAAGAAAATATCTGGAGGAAAAGAAGCTATCTCTTCCTATTTAACAACCCCAAAAAAAAAAACAACAACAAAAACCTTATTCCCCAAAACCTATCAAACTTCCTGGGGTAGACTTGTTGGAAAAAGAGTCAAAAATTCTCTACTCTGTATCCAGGAGCCTTGCAATGTAAATTTGCCACTGTTCCCATCAAGAGATGGATGCTAATTTCCTACCCATAAAATCTGGGTTTGCCTTTTGTCTTGCTTTGGCAGTGAAGTGACTGTGTGACCTTCAGAACTTACGCTGCAAAAGGTTTTTTATGTCTTTGCTTTTTGTCTTGCAAAACTGTCCAGCTTCGATGTGAACAACCTGGGCTTCTCTGCTGGATGAGAGACAGGTGGAACAGAAATGAATCTTTGCAGCCGAGACCATTCTAGGCCAATCACTGCCGTTGCCCAATCATTGCTGATGCCCAGCAATGAGGCAGTTTACAAACACATAATTGACCCCAGCTGAACCAGAAGAATCTCCAGCTAAGACCAGCCCAAATCGCCAGCTCACTGAGGTATGAAGTAAGTAAATGGTAACTGCTTAACGCTACTAAGTTGGCGGTGGTTTATTAGACAACAAAAACCAACCAATTCATTTCTTTCTCATTTTGTTAGCCTGAGAGGGAGTGGCTTTGAAAACAGATGGGCTGAGTGAGGAGGAGGGCAGGGGTGAGAAAAGAATGGCTCTGTTAGGAGAAAAAGGAGAAGAGTATTGGTCAGCAAACAATGGAGTAGATTTTAGCAACTCATGCCTTGGAATTTAAAATAGTAACTCTAGGTCAGAGGAGCATTGTGCACTGTGATGGGTTTTAACTAAAAAGCAGTTACAGCTCTTTATGAATAGGGAGGAAATAATTAAACTTTTGGTGGTGGTATTTGTTCAATTTAATTCTGACTCATTAGGGGGAAAATCTGCTTTGGGCTATTTTGCAAAACCTAGTACTGGGGATTATAATTTCCTTTACTTTGTGTATGAAGATTTAACTTTACATATTACATGAAAAAATTACCCAGCAGATGTGTGTTTTCAACAGCATTCCACAGGGCTTCTTAATCTAGGGCACTTTCCAAATTGATTTTAAATTAAAGTCATTTAAAAGAGGAACAGAACTTGTATGCATATTCCTCCTGCCAGAATTATCAATAGAGTGTGGGGAGACATAAAGAATAAAAGGAAAATAAAAGATTACTCTTCAGTCTATAGGAAACCTATAATTTAAGGTATCATGTCATTCATTTACTTTCAGAAGATGTGATTATGATGGATTGTGCTTCAAAGCAATTAGAAAGCTTCCATCAGCTGCATTTGCATGGCTGATTATATGAATCTTGTCAACTTTCTGGCCTGCTACATTGTCCCTGAAAAAATCTGGTGAGTACTCTCATACAGAGAACATTTTTTATAAAGGATATGATTATGTAGCTAAGGAGTTTCCTATTTTCAGCTTATGACTCTTGGGATGTTTCAGCTGGGCAGCAAGATTGATGCCTCATTAGAGCACAGAACAATAGAAAGTCACAGGTCTATACACTTTGTTATAGTGTAAATTCAAGCTTTGAGGGAGAAACATACTTTCTCTGGGCCCATCCTTCCCCTTGAGGGTTTTCTTTTCAGATAGGGAAAAGAAAGTACATCAGAAATTTTCCCTTTTAAATTCTTACTAGAAAAAAAATATCAATAAATAGTTTAGGTACAGATTTCCACTGATAATCATCTATGTTTCTTGAAAATCTCACAAAGCTTTTATCACTTTAAAACACCCAGGAGTTACAATAAGCTTCAATAACATATGAGATAAGGGTGAATGTGTGTCTGTCCAACATCTGGGACAGAGAAGCATGGGATCATCAGGATACAGGCATTTGTGCTGGAAAGTCAAGCAAGAAACTGGGGCCACTTTGCCAGAAGCCTAGTGAGGGTCAGACAATAAAGTAGAAACAGGGGAGACACATCGCAATGACCATATAGCAGTAACGAGGGTCCAGGGTGTGACACAGGTGAATTCCAGACACAAAACTAAGAGCCAGGATGTTACAAATACCTTGGGGACAAACTTTGTTTGTAGTTTGGTCTGTTTTGAGAAGTGTGTGTGTGTACAAAAGAGGGAGGGAGGAAAAGCTAGGGAGAGAGAGAGAGAAGACCAAAGGTTCAAACAAACAGAAATTACTTGGTCTTTAAAAATTGCCATGACTGGTCAACTGAGAAGAAACAAAGATATCAACAGCAAAAATGATCTCAGTAACAAACTCTTCCTTACCTCATCTTAGAGGGCTTCATATTCTTTCTGTGAAGACAAGAGTCAACAGCAAACAAGGTGGGAGGGATACCAATAGGTAAAAGTAAATGAGACTATGAAAAGACAGGGTGCTGGGTAAGTAATGACCAGGCAGTTTCCGGTTTAGGAGAAATCAAAGGCCACATTTCTTTCAGCTTCTCTCTCATTTTCTCTTTATCTTTTGAACCTCTGTAACCAGTGGTATCTTTCAACCTCTCCTTGATGGGTGCCTGATTCAATAATGGACTTTCTACCTTCCCTGTATCCTCAGAGCCATCAGAAGTTGCTAGAGACAGAAGTGAACAATTCTGTAGGAAAATGCATGTTTGGTACCAGCGTAATATTGTAGACTATTGCCTTCATTGCATAAAACCTCCGTGGCTTGTAATAGCTGTTCACATTGACATTGTTCATTGGTGAATCAAAAGGAAAAACAAGTCTTGGGTGCAAGAGACACAAATGAGGTCTTCACGTTACATGGCCTAGTCTATTCCACTTACACATAATGTTTAATTAAATCCAACAAATGCAATTTAGTTGAGTTAGGCAAATTGTTTTTTATCATGTAGATCAGTGCTTATAAATAAACTCAAATGCCTTTGGGATTCTGGCAAAAAGCACCAATGTGTGGGATGCCTGGGTGGCTCAGTCGGTTGAGCATCTGACTTTGGCTCAGGTCATGATCTCACAGTTCATGGGTTTGAGCCCCATGTCAGGCTCTGTGCTGACAGCTCAGAGCCTAGAACCTGCTTCAGATTCTGTGTCTCTCTCTCTGCCCCTTACCCACTCACACTCTCTCTGTTTCTCTCTCAAAAATAAAGGAACACTAGAAAAAATATTTTAAAAAACCCCAAAAATGTGTGAGGTGACCAGGTATGATAATATATTCACTTCTTATAGATACATGAACTTAATATAGATATTATAGATAGGTATTATATATCTATATGATGCACATATATACATAGGGGTATATATATAATATATGCTATATGTAATCACCTAATGTAGATGAAGTTAATAGTTCACCAGGTATGAGAATGAACTGGAGGATAAAGTTCCTTTGAAAGCCACTCAGATGTAATTTTCTTAAAAGTCTCTATTGGTCAGATTTGATTGATGGGCCTCTAGTCTGATGAATCAAAATTCTGACAGTTACTGGAATTTCTAGCATATTCTAGTGACACAGTCTATAGATTGTTCCATTTTTTTTTTAATTTTTAAAAATGTTTATTTATTTACTTTGAGAGAGGGAGCACAAGCAGGGAAGGGGCAGAGAGAGGGAGAAGAGAATCCTAAGCAGACTCCATGTTGCCAGCATAGAGCCTGATGCAGGGCTCAAACTCACGAACCGTGAGGTCATGACCTGAGGCAAAACCAAGAGTACGACACTTAACCATCAAAGACTGTTCTGTTTTTGTTAACGGAAAAACCAGGAAAAAATAAAATATAAAAATACAGATCAGCGAAGCATTTGCCCAATTGTATTCCATTGAATTCTGATTAGCAGATGTTTATAGGGATTACAAATCAATAAGAGCTAACTTTCTAGAATGGTAGAGACATACAGTACACATGTGCCAAAAAATGTACTATACACTGTGTGGCAGTGATAAATGCTATGAAGAAAATGAAGCACAGAAAGGGAATGTTGTGTGCAAAGGGTGGTGCTGAGGTAATATTTTTGATACAATGCTCAAGGCTCTCATGAGGTAAGCTTTGAAGCAGGTACCTAAATGAGCAAAGATTTAGGAGAATGTTCCAGAAAAATGGAAATAGCTAAGTGCCTGAGGCTGGAGTGAGTTTGGTTTATTGGAGGGATAACAGGAAGGCTCATGTAACTATAGCTGAGTGAGCAGAGGGACAGTTATAACACCAGATCAGAGAGAGGGCAGGCTCCCTTATATAGGGCCTTGTAGGCGAGGGTAATGATTTAAGCTTTATTCTAAGACTCTGTGAAGCCATGTTGATCAAGAGATGGTTCTATACTCACTTAGGTTATAAATAACATCATTTAACTGCTTTGTGTATTTGAGACTCAAGACCAGTCATCAATGATGGGCCTCTGAAACCTCCAGTCTCAGAGTCTATCATACTCATGTGCCTTCACCTTATCTAGGCAAATATTAGGTGCGTTTACAGCATATACAGCAAGCACATAGGTATATTAATGACAAATGAAATGCTATACGTTTCAAACCTAGGAAAAGATTAAATATAACCAAAAGAATGAACCTGTAATTGTAGAGATGAGCGAAGAGAGAATTTTAGTATAGAAAAATCTCTTCAGTATTCCTGAGAATCCTATCATTCACACTGACAGTTTCCAAGACCAGTTTTGGAATTACTACTGTCTACTTTAAGTTTCTCAACTCTGTAAAGTCGTTGGCAGTGCAAAGATTCATGTATTAGATCAGAGTTTCTCAACTTTGGTACTATTGACATTTTGGCTAGACTATTTGACATTTGCTGCTTTGGGGGATGCCCTGAGTATTTTTAGGATGTTTGGGAGCATTTCTGGCCTCTGCTTATTAAATGCCAGTAGGACTTATTCTCCTTGCCTCTTCCCAAAGCCCAGTCAAGATCATAAAAAGTGTCTACGACATTGCCAAATATCCCTCGGGAGGAAAGCTGCCCCCTGGTGGAACCGCTGAATTAGATCATAGGAGTTGTCTGTACAAAGTCTTTTCTAACAACTTAAAAATATATATGAACATGAGCAACAACGTGCGGAAACAAAACCTGTACTAGAAAGCATCCAAAACTGAAGCACTGTGGGAACCCAAGGCAGATCGCTAAGGTTTCACATCAAGGACATACTCATCTCATTGAATCTTGACAAAAACCGTTTGAACTATTTTTTACTCTAATTCAAGTGGTTACTATGGCTCAAAGATAACTCAGACACGGAGAGGTCAAACCTGATGTCATCACCCAACTATTAACTAGGTGGGTAGAGACCGGACTCATATCTGCCAACCTCCAAAGCCTATTTTTTCAATATGTTATGCTATATTATGCCAAGAAAACTAAGGATGTTTTTATATAGTAGGCTTCAGATTGTAGTTTGAAAAATTAGTTAACCATTACCCATCTCTTTCAAAATGAATTTTTTTCTACAAATGATCATGATTATTATTATTAACAATAATTGTTATAGTAATAAAATTTTAATAAAAGTGGCCATGTCAAGGACTTAGCCTGTGCCAGATACTCTGAGAAATCATTCATGGGTATGATTTGAATAAATACTCATAATAACCCAATGAGCTAGATTCTATTGTTATCTGCATTTTATAGGTAAAAATTATAATTAGGAAGAAATATTTACTAGATAAAAAAATATTTACTAAATGCCTGGCCTTTTATTAAGTTCTTTACATGCATTTACTCTTTGTAACACTTTAGTGAGGCACAAAGGATTTTTCTTTCCATTTTGCAGGTGAGAAAACTGACACTTAGACAAAAGAAGTAACTACTCAATAGCTGGCATTCAAACCTATCTTTGTCTGACATCAAACCTACGGTCTAACATCATAAACATTTACTAGCCTTTCCTGGTATTAGTGGTACATTAAAAATTAGGAAATTTGTGAATGGATATAAATGATAGCAAAAAGATAGCAGTAAATACTTTCCAAGTGATTTTTTTTCCTTTTCACGTTAAATATCTCTATAGGGATAGAAGCATCTTTCTTAGAAATGAATTCTATTTTTGTGTGATTCCTCCTTTTTCCCTACTCTCCTACCTCCTCCCACCAGGGGCTCAGAGTACCTAGTGCAGGAAGTGAGAGGGCACAGAATAAAAGGAAATGTCAACCAGTCAAAGTTAGACCTCACTTCCTGTCTGCAAGTACAAAAGGTAAAAAATGACATTTGCTTTGGCAAGGCAGAGATGCTTATGTTTCTAGTCACACTCTGTCTTCATCCCCTCTTCCAGGCTTCATCTGAAAGTGTCCCCATTAGAAGCACAAGGGAGCAGCCGGCCAAAGAACACATTCTCCTTTTAAATAGGAGGTGCTGGAACAGATGTTAATTTATGAAACCAAGATTGCTTGATCCTTTCTGTCTCATTGAAATATCTTGACAATGATAAAAATCCATGCATTTGACTTGTCACTTATTACTCAGAGTCCCTTCTGTCATTCCTTGCAGAGACAACAAACTTATAAGTACTGCAACAGGAAGCATAAAACTGGTTTATCTTTTCCATTCTAGAGACATTCTATTAAAATGGATAGCCTAAAAATTTGCATATATATAGCTTATGACACATGCCCTCATGTTCTGATATAAGAAAGATGGGTATCAGCCAATGATACACCATGTCTGATAGGTATTGAGAGTGCATTTATTAAATCATTGGTTGTAAAATGAAATGACCACAGAAGGCAGCCGTGTAACTGCAATGGGTAAAGTAGGAGACTGTATGAGACAGTAGAGAGTGGTGGGGGGTGTGGTCTAGATCAGTATATGTAATTTCTCTGAATCAGGTGCTTGTGACTTGATGCTAGCAGGATTTTGCTATGCAGGAATGTGGGCTCTGTTTGCCAGATTTTATGATTTATAAGAAGAATCAGAAATCCATTTTTTGGGTTAAATCTTCCCACATTATAATGGTGTCAAATTTCTTTCTCCCTTAAAAAATACTATTCATGCTGCTTATATGTTACTTCACTTGTAATAGATGGATATTGATTTTAGAATATAGGAAGCTTTGTGGTAATTTGCACCTCATTCTATTTAGGGAAGTCTTTATAGAGGTTTGATAAACCTCAGTATTTGAACTTACTTGACTGGGCATTTTATGGGGAGTGGAGTTTGTTACAAATTCATGACCAAAGAAATTCCAGTTTGGTGGGTCGGAGGTAAGGCCCTGGGAATTTTGTGGGTGACAGAGTAAATACACCTTGAACACTATCTTAAAAAGTGAGGGGAAGGAACCCATTAGATCAGGGATTGACAATCTGTAGTGCCTGGGCTAAATCCAGTGGGCTGCCTGTTTTTTATAAATAAAGATTTATTGGGACTTAGCCACATTCAAGTCATTCACGTATTATCTAGAACTGTATCGTGTTACAAATGTAGAGATATAGTAGTGATAGAGACTGTACAGCCCTCAAAACCTAAAATATTTACTAACTGGCCCTTTTATTTTTTTTAACTTTATTTATTTTTTGAGAAAGAATGTGAGTGGGGAAGTGTGTGTGGAGAATAGAGAGAGAGAGAGAGACAGAGAGAGAGAGAGAGAGAGAGAATACCAAGCAGGCTTCTCACCATCAGCACACAGCCCAATGTGCAGCTCAAATCCATGAATCAAGAGATCATGACTGAGCTGAAATTAAGCGTCAGTTGCTTAACTGACCGGGCCACCCAGGCACCCCTATCTGGCCCTTTTACATAAAAGTTTGCCGACCCCTGCTTTAGACAAAGTCTAAATGTCTCTAAACCTCAAAAAAGTATAACTTCTCAGTATTACCTGGGTTCATAAAAATAATGTAAAAATAGCCATATTACTGATGTTGATTTATAATTCAGTTTTGTCCAAACCATTCCTCCTAAGCAAAGACTATCTTGTTGCTATGACAACAGTTACAGAAAGCTATATAGAGAAGAAAAAAAAAAGGCAGCAAAAACCTATTAAATGTTAGAGTAGAGAAAAGGACAGTAAAAGTTTGCAGTAAAAGGCTTGCAATTTGGCTTTGACTTGCAAGGGTGTAAACACAAGTATGCTCAGATTCTCCCCCATAGGTGAGATGGTCCCATATGACTCTGAGGATCCTTGCTTCTCCAACAGGCCGTCCCCTATCACCGTCTCTGCAAACACCATCTGTATGTACTGAGGAAGTGATTTCACAAATAAATGAGTCATATGCCAGAACTTTTCACTTGTCAGTAGTGTGGATAATGGGTTTATGGAGGATTAAAAAATAGATCAATGTTGAATTTCAGTTATCTTATCCTAAATATATACCAGTCTTATTATGACTGAATATTCCCACAGAATTTGAATAGCTGTTATATTCGTCACTTCATGTAAGCCAGCTATTCCACATTTCTCATCTCAGCAAATGGCAGAACCATATAGCCTTTTCCTCAGGCCCAAAAATCCCAGAGTCCAACCTAATTTGACCATTTCCCTCACAAATCTCATTCATATAGCTACTTCTCAGCCTTTTCATGCCACTATCATCTCGTGTCTGGCCAACTGTGATCACCTTCTTAGAGATATCCTGCCTACATGCTCACCTGCCCAGCACAGAGTCTCTACTCAGAAACCAGGGTTGTATTTTAAATATATAGATCAGATGCTATGGCTCAAAACTCTTTCCTCCATATCTTCCTGTCATAATTAAATATACAAAATCCTTCCCATGGCCCAGCAGAGATCATGCATCTGATCTCTGAGGACATCTCTGTCCTTGTTTACTATTGCTCAGCCTGTGCTTACTCCTCTCCATCCCTCTGCTTGCTTTTCAGATGCCTAGACACACTGAGTTCCTTCTTGACCCAGGGCCTTTGGACTTGTTGTTTTCCTCTACTAGGAAATCTCTTCCTATAGTTCTTTGCTTGGTGCTCTCTCTTATTCATGTCTCTTCCCCAGAGAGGCCTTCCCTAATCATTCATCAGTCTCTATCTACTTTTCCTGCATTATTTTTCTTGCTGGTGTTTATCATCCCTGAAACCCTATTATACAGTCACTTGGTTACTAGTATTTAGTGTATCCCACTCAATTATAACTTTTATTAAGAGCTTGTCTTAATAAAGAGAGCTTGTCTGTGTTGTTTCCTATTTTATCCATAGCACCTAGACAAAGCATGCTATTAGAGTAGGCATTCAATTTTTAGTAAATGGATAAATGAAAGAATGAATGAATACAAATTTCAAGACTGAATTTTGTTGGACTTTACTCTTTTTTGCAAGATTTGAAGATGTCAATATGTTGTACCCTGGGCCTGTCAGAACCAGTAACCACTTTTCATCCAGGAAAACATATTCTGGGTTAGACATCTAAAATGCAACAAGAGGATTAAATGGAATGGAAATACTTAACATAAAAGAAAAGTCCAGTCCAGATTATACAGGCTAATTCTAATGAGAAAAGAAAAACTAAGAAATAAAATCTGAGTGGTCTGATCAACATGAAAACCGGTGGGGCACCAGTCTTTGGGGTTACTGTAGGTCAATGGCCATGCTTGGCCATGCAGTTCAGCCTCTGCTGCCTCAACAGTTTTCTGTTCTGTCCTTTGCTAACCCCTGATAGCTTTAGTTTCTGAATTTATCCATATGTGGCTGGTTATCTCACAAACATATGAGAGTCACGAGGCAGAGTGAGGTGAAGGAAGGTGACTAGACTACTACTGCAAAATTTCTTGCTTATCACAACACACACACACACACACACACACACACACACACACAGTGCAAGAGTCAGCCCATACCATGACAGCACATATCAGTTAGATGAGGGAGTTTCAGTATAAACAGTCCAGAATGATCCACAGGGCTTAAGGATTTCATGCAATGTCTCAAACTCTACTTGTCCTTTACACTCTAAAAGGTACAGTAGATGCAGATGACTGTAAAAATTCCTTGAAATAATCAAATGGTCATGATTATCCTTACACACTGATCATTTGCATATTGATGTTATTGGGGTCTCCTGAAAATTGAGATATACTATAGCAAACTTTGCATTGCCTTTAAGCAAGGTTTTTTAGGGACACTTTTTCCCCTCAAATTTTTGTTTTATAAAATTTAAAATTGATTTCCTTTAAAAATATATACATATACATATATTTGTTTTATCTATATCTATATTTTACATATGAATATGTGTGTACATATATATATATGTATATATATATATATACTGTTCATCTCATATTAAAAAAGTTATAAATAAACTTTTATCATATTACGTCTTCTGTATTATGTCTTATCAAATAAGGGTTAAAAATTGTGAAATGATTGCAGAAATAAATGTAGTAGTAAATTAGAAATTATGAAGAAATTAAATAAGAATGTATCTTTAAAATTACAAATAGTTCTAATTTTTACTTATTTTTATATCTTAAAATTATTTTTCTCATAATAAAATCGTTACAGAAAAATCAGGAGAAAATTATGTGCATAAATATATGAACATCCCATCTACTTAATCAACAATTATTAATAGCTTGGGTATATGCTTCTAGGTATTTTTCTATTTACATATAGCATTTGGCAGCTCTTCCAAGGATATGATACATGTAAATACATAAAATAGTTTTTTAGAGAAGTCTAAAGAAGCTGTATGTATTATAAGGTAACATGCTTTTCTCTTAGCTATATATTATGGACATTTTTAAATGTCAAAAAAATGCTATTTAATTTTAGCCACTTACAAACACTTTATAAGAATTGTCTTTACAACAATTTAATTGTTTTACAACATAAAGGTCGTATGAAATATTTAGCATTTATATGAGTAGTCTGTTGCTATTTTAATATTTAATATTTCCAATGTTTTTAAATAATGGAGCAGACAAAATCAGTTGAAAACAAGTTAGAAATTTCAAGACAGAAGTCCCTCAAGCCCAAATTCTAAAAAGCAAGTAGATGTGCTTTAAAAAATGGTTTCCAAAATTCCTATGGTACCTCATTCTCAACATGTAGGAAAAAAACAACAGAAATTCATAGACTTTACACATTTAGTTTTTGACCAGTATGTGATTCTTAACACAATGTAATTTCAGTGCCAAGTATCAGCTGAATGAGAGGGACAGGGCCACACAGAGACCACAGTATAAGGAAGGAAAGAGCTGGACCCACTAACACCTGGAGTCCTATTTCTCTAGGACTAGTGTTGACTCTGTATTTCTGATTCTTTTTTGGTCTTTTTGTCTGTCCTCAGTTAGTTTAACTGTTGGGAAAGGAAAGGTGTGAAGAATATTTTCAAATTTCTTTTACCCAAATTATTAAAAAACTCAGAGACTCTGCCAATCCCAGGCCTCAGAAAGCTCCCAGAGAATGAGTATAGCTGGGTATATGGAGCTGTAAATACCTATTGGGTCTCTATGCATAATGATCATATTCTCTAAATCAAAACCTACAACACATGTTCTATCCATGACATGGGAATCTTGACATCTGTACTTTCTTGGAGAATCTAGGAAATTCAGTCCAAATCCAGGCATTTAATTTTGGGACTTCAGCCTGAGTATTTGCTTATATGATAAGATTTATATACATTTAAGGTTTCTCTGTACTGTTGGAATTTTGTAGTTGGAGAATCTTCATGCAATTTATTATTAATGCAGTTCTTCATCTGATTTATTATTCATTAATGTTTTCATTTAATCTTCTTGCATATGGAAAATATAGTTTTGAAATGATCTGGAACAAGAGTGTGTTTGACTAATGCTCTGTTCTGATCTGTTCCTGAGTGTCTGGGGACAAAATCTGTACTACCCACTAGCAGTTCTAGAAGAATACCCATAGGAGAGTGGTGGGCACTGAGTGACTGCAAGAGGATAGAAGTCTCTCCAAGGAAGTAGATACTCTCCTGCAAGAGCATAATCTGAAAGGTTAATCCCAATAGGCTATGAAAATAAAAAGTTAGGGAATATTAGTAGGGAATTTCCATGAGAAGTGATTTTTACCAAATATTTCTACTTCTTGATTCCCTTATTCTTTTTATGGAAGTGGAGTTACTTACCTGATCATTAGGCTATAGTCACTGACCCATGTACTCAAAAATATGTAGTATGTCTTTCAAAATTCCTGAACAGGGATTTGATTTCTGATAACTTCTTTCCTTATGAATCAGTAGGATGAAGCAATTTTTATAAGTGAGACTGTTCTACAGACTTAATTTCCTCTCCAATGCCTTATTCAAAGATCTAGCCTGAGTGGACAGGCAGGAATAATTTAATATAAGCTCTCACCCTTAACTGATTTTTCCTACTGAGACTATGATATTTAGATTCTCTACTGACTCTTTTGTCTTATTTCTTAATTTGTTCAGAAATTAGGCAGAGAACGGAGATACTATATATGAGATTTTCCTTCTCAAAGACACTAAAAGTAGGTATTGTTATTAATCTCAATTTTACAGTTGAGGGTACTAAGGCAGAAAAGGCTATGAAATATGTCCAGATTTACCCACATGAATCTGGGTTCAAGCTGATTTTGTTTCATGTTCTTTTTTTTTTTTCGAGCAAGAACGAGAGAGGGGGGAGTGGTAAGGGGTAGAGAGAGAGAGAGAGAGAGAGAGAGAAAATCTTTAGCACCCTCCACCCTCAGCATGATCCCAATATGGGGCTTGATCCCACGACCCTGAGATCATGACCTGAGCAGAAATCATGAGTTGGATGTTCAGCTGACTGAGCCACCCAGCCTCCCAGCTGCCCCTCTCTTTCATGTTCTTAAGTACAAGATATTATCTTTCAATTACAAGATGTTACCTTTCAATTATTATCAAAGAGCATAATTAGTTATCCATATAATGATTATTTAATTTCATTTTACAAAGCAATTAGCTAGAGATATAAATTATTACTACTCAGATTTTTACTATTTCTATAAATCTTCATCTTGACATGTTTAAGGATTTCTGTTAAATAAAATTCCAGGAAGTTACTCCTACCAAAAACTAAATGAAATTTCTAACATCTGTCTTATTAACTTTATTCAGAAAAAAAAGTGTTAGGAAAATAACACATATTTGTACAGATTCAGTCTTACCTGCAGGGAATTGACGTGTCAGGAGATGTTATTTGCTACCAATTGAAGCAGCAGCTGCCAAAAGCTTAATTGCCTAGACACAATTTTTCACTCCCTGGGACACATTTTTTCACTCTTCTTCAATCTGCTATTTGGGGTTCTGATTTATATTTGTGCAAGTGACTGCAGTAGAAATTTATTTACATTAGGACTCTAATGTTCTCAAGTACTTTCTCCTTCTGGCACAATTTCTTTTGTGGCCCTGGATACCAGAGAATGGTTTCCCCCTGAGGGACACACCAGATAAATAGTGGTTGTTCAGTCTATAAAAAGACATAGTATGCTTTTGCAACCCACCTCCTGCTTTTCTAACATAACAACCGCTTCTCCATCTCCCTTTTCCCACCAGTTGCTCACCATTACCTAAAGATAACTTTCTTCTCCTTTTTAGTAGCAAACACAGATTCTATATAGACGTCTCTAATCCAAGATCAATAATTACAGAAAAGATCCTGATACAGTCTCAATCACCTTGGCAGTGTCCTTCTGAAGAGGAAAATGATCCCTAGTCATCAACAGAATTGTTGACCAGAGAAATCAATTGCAAAAAACAGTTTGTGAAGATCATTACCATAAAAAGCGACATGCATAGTATCTCTTCCAAATATACGGTTTCTTTGCAAAACAATCCATTTCATTTCTTGGTAATTACATTGTATGTGTGTCTCTGCTCTCAAAAAATCAGACTGATGAGCTATTAGAATGTTCTTGTTTCATGGACCCTTTTCCCCTTCATCTGAAAACATCTTAGTTGTCCTCCCTGTGTCGTTTTCATTATGAATCTATCAAAAACAAATATTCTGAATATGTTAGCTGAAAATTTTAATGAAAGCCTATTAGACTTGGCATAATTTCATGCTGAATCTGCAGTAAAGGGCTCTTCCAGAGACAAGGCAGAGTGAGGTGGGTGTGCCCTTTCACACAGCAGAGCTTTCTTTCCCCTTGCACATTTTCGGACCAGCAAATGCCCTCATTACTGTCTGTGGTTATTGAGATTGAGCAAGGAGGCACATGTTTAGTAGGAGCCCTGAGATGATTCATCTGGGTTCTAGGAGGTTCTTGTATTCTTCCTGAGATTGGATCAGCATTTCTTCTAGTATTCGCCTCATGAGCAAAAGGGTAAGAAAAGAAAGTAAGAAAAAGAAAAGAGCATGGCAGAAAGGGATTAAATGGATGGGAAAATTAGGAGGATACAAAATTATAATAAGAAATCCTCACAAAATGAATGTCAAACAATATCACTAGGGGATGGAAGTCAAAATTCTCGAAAGAGAATATTGACTTTAGAGCTCCCGATTAAACTCTAGGTTCCTGTGACTATATTTCATTTCTTACATTGTTTTTTCATTCTATCATCATGTAACATATTTTTATTGAATTCTTAGCCAATACTGGGCACTGAACTTGTCTCTGAAAATAGAAGAGAAAATAAGACAAGAGAAGGTTCCTGCCGTTACAGGTCTTAAATATAATTTAATAAATCATTCTATAATTGCTTCTATGAGAAAACTACTGTCTCGAATAGGATCCCCATTATACTGAGGAAGGCCTCTACAAAGCTGAGGATTATATAACAGTGTTATGGAAATGAACAACCTATACATACTCAGAATTGACTTCAATAAAGCCATCTCATGTTGGCTACAAGAGAGCTCTAAACTCTTGGTCAATCTACAAGTATCTAAAATAACACTTTAGTCCATTATCCTCATTAGAGAAACTTAAGGAGCTTATTAACATTTCTCAAAAATTGTTTCAATTATTACAACTCTTCCGTGAGTACAACCTTTTCATTGTAGCACCTAGTACCAGAGCATTTGTATTGTTGTTGCTGGGTTTTATCTTTCTGTTTGTTTGTCTTTTGTTGTTGTTATTGTTTTGGAAAAAGCCAGGTCTGTTTGATAAACATCAGAACACAATATGAAACCCTAAAGGCTTGTGTTTCAACAAGAACCAAAGCAATAAAAAGAAAATTTAAGTTTCTCTATACAATAAGAGGATAGAAATTTCATATTTATTTCTTGGTATTGCTTGAGGCTCCTGAGAGAAAAGTACAGATAGAAGAGAAAGAGGAACAGCAGCAAGATGGTTAGATGCTTGAAAACAGGAAATTGAAGTCAATAAGAAATGTCCAGGGCCAGTGAGGCTCATATGATAAAGAACTGACATGTCTTACATACAATTTAATCTGTACGACTCAAAATCTTCTGTAAAAATTGATTGGAATTCTTTTTCTATGTGTTTCTTTGTTCCTGTTAACTTGTTTGTGGAAAACAATGGAGAAGAATCCATTTCACATCAGAAGTATGCAGTGAGGAACTGAGACAGAAGGGGGAGTAAGAAGCAAATAACCAGGACAATGTCAGTTCACCACGCATCCGCAAAAGTTTTTAACAGGACTCTCATTTCCCTTCAGGTCTGATTAGAGTTGAAGTCCATCTTATGTACATAGGTCCTAGATTTCTCCCATGATAGTTTCACAGCAAAATCGAGGTGAAATATACCTGTAGTTCAAGTGTGTTTCATGTGGCGCCCAAAAATCAAGGGCCAGAGAAAAATGTTTTCACTACTTTGAAATTTAAAACTCATTTTCAAATGTATGCCGCCTCCATTAATTTTCCTGAGAAGGATTTGTGTGGTAATAATAAAACAGGTGCTGTTTATTCTTTTACGGTTGAGAAATGGAAGTCCGGAAAGAATCAGAGATTTGTGAAAGGTCACATGCCTAGAGAACGAAGTTGTTTTTGAACCCAGACTGTCTCAGTTTCAATACTAAATGTTGTCCATTGTTGTGCTGCTGTTGGGTAAATTTTAATAACAATTATCCTGACTATAATTATAGGGAAAAATTCATTTACATCTTAACTATGAAAGATATAATTAACAGATTCTTAAATTCAAAAGCTGAATTTTCATAAA
Source organism: Paguma larvata (assembly GCA_030068075.1). Taxonomy (NCBI): domain Eukaryota; kingdom Metazoa; phylum Chordata; class Mammalia; order Carnivora; family Viverridae; genus Paguma; species Paguma larvata. The sequence continues at coordinate 166,363,853 of CM057823.1, forward strand.
AGTTTGTAAGTGTGAAAACTAGGTCATTTGCATAGTTTTCTTTGACTTACATACCTAATTGCCAGGGTATCTGCATTTTTCTATCCGATTTTGCCAGCAAATCCAATTCATCTACATATTCCTGTTAGTCTAGTTGCTGAAAATGGGTGATTTTTCCTACCCATAATTAGAATTAACTTCAACTTCAACACATTTCAAGAAAGGGAATTTTACAGACCATAAAGAGGAAATGTTTTTAGACTCGAAGCTTGTCATCGCTTTTAGACAATGAGTAGGTATTCTGCTATTCTTCTCAGCCTGCTCAAGGCTACGTAAAGCAGAGTTAACATTGAAGGTAGTTTAATAACACATTCATACCTAAACTTAGAGGTGAATAAAGAGGACTTATATTTGAATGCACTAATATTTTAACCCAGGTGTGTGGCACTAACAGATTGTATATTCTCTTTCAATTCCCATAGTATATATCTCCTTTGGCTAAGTTTCATAGTAAATCTCTAAATTTAGAAATTACAAAAGGATAGAAATCTGCTTTATTGAAGAGGCTTTCAACCTATGTAACTAACACTCTACAAATGCTCACAACCAGACATACGGGATTCTGCAGTTTTTGTGTTTGAATCACACTATGTTTATCTCAAAGAAGATGCAAGTGAAATACACATCATTTTACTGTTAATTCATTGTCTGCGTGGTCCACATACCTTTGCAGTTAGTTTACCTTTATCTGAATATCATGACCAAGACAGCTTTACTATTTCCCTCAGTTTGACTCAGCTTTAGATGGGCTTCCTCCTGATCTTAGACCCCTGAACTCCCTTTTCTTAGAACATTAACTTTAGGGCATTCTTAGTTGTAAATTCTTTCTCTGACTCTTTGGGATATAAATCTTCAGCCTCTTACAGTTTTATAACCAAGACTGTCTTTCTCAAGGCCCTGGATGCCAAGCCTTTCAAATGTAATCATCAAAGGAGCTGTCACTCCTATCTTTTTTTTTTAATTTTCAGTTTAATTTTTATTTATTTTTTAATAATTTATTGTCCAATTGGTTTCCATACAACACCCAGTGCTCATCCCAACAAGTGCCCTCCTCTGTGCCCATCACCCACTCTCCCCGCTCCCACACCCCCTCTCCCCTCAGTTTGTTCTTAGTCTTTGAGAGTCTCTTATGTCTTGTCTTCCTTCCTCTCTGTGGCTTTCTTTTCTTTTCTTTTCTTTTTTTTTTTCTTCTATCTCCCAGCCTCTTCAGGAGGGTAAGAGCATCAACAAACATCCATGGTCTAACCACATTGACCACCTACTCCCCCAACAATGTCTAGTACTTCACTACTTGCTCACTCCAGTGCCCAAAAACCACTCCTGCTTTTTGTTTCAATGGAGCTGAGTTCAATCTTCCTCCCTTGTTGCAATAGTCTTGAATAAAATCTTTCTTGGTTCTTTAACTCTCTCTGGTGCAAGTTTTCTTTAACAAGCTCCATCATTGCTTAGATAGCACTGCTATCTTTTTTGGATCACTTACCATGTGCTAAATACTTCTCTAAGTACATCACTATAGGGTGTCTTATTAATCACAATAACCTAAAGCTTATTCTTGATCTCATTTTACAGATGGGAGGAACAAAAACACACAGTTAAGTAACATTACCTTCTCTGAAAAGGGGAACCTAGCAGTTTTTGGAGAGGAGGAGAGTTGGGAGGTGGAGAGAAGGAAAGAAGGAGAGGAAGGGGAAAGAGTGAGAAGGATAAGGAAGAAAGAGAGCTCTAAGACACAGGGATAGAGACAGAGAAAATATGTGAATAGGCAAATGCTTACCTTTCCTAGGAAGTTCCGGGGCCAAATCACATTGCCTCTACCTACTGGTCATGTCCACATAACATTTTTATGGAAATAGAACAATAATCATGAAGAGAAGACATAGGTCTCAAAATTGAATTAAGATTTCAGATCAAGTTTTCACAGAGTTCTATCATGAGAAATAATACAGGAAACTCAGCTAATAATAAGGGTGTAGATTTGTTTCTCATTTTTTACATATCTTAGTTGTATCATTCCACTGGAGACCTCATGATTTGGGGAGGAGATGGGCAGCACAGGATTCAATTCAACTCTTCTTTGTTCTCTGAATATGAGAGGTCAATAACTAAATTAAGGAATAAATGAATACATACATACATACATACATACATACATAAACAACAGCAACAAAACCCCTCATTTTAACCCCTAATGCACAGCATCTTGGCTGCCTATTTTTCTCTATTCAAAACAGTGAATACTATATAAATACAATTTTAGTAGTCTAGTGCACACATCTGGATCCGATATGCAAACCTGAATGACACAGATCTATTAGAGCCCAAATCCCTGATTTTACCATTTTCCACAGTTATACCCATGGTTGGTGTGGACATAGTTATGACAATGTTACAAGTAATATCTTATAATCTTATCTATTATTTATTATTATTATTTATTTTAATTTTAGAGAGAGAGAGAAAGAGAGAAAGGAGGGGAGGAGGGTCAGAAAGAGAGGGAGAGAGAAAATCTCAAGGAAGCTCCATTCTCAGTGTGAAGCCTGATGCAGAGCTTGATCTCATAACTGTGAGATCATGACCTGAGCTGAAATCAAGAATCCAACACTTAACCAAGGCTGAGCTACCCAGGCCCCTTCAGGACAACCTTATTTTAAAACTGGCTGATTAGTAACTTTAATTCCCCTTTTTAATGTCACCTAACATATTCACAGGTTCTAGGAATTAGCCATATTTGGGGGTTGGGCATGATTCTGCCTACCGCATCAGCCAAGGCAGTCAACCCCACAGTTTACCTCCAGTTCTGCCTGTTACAGGCACATATATCATTGTCAATTTTCATTACTTGCTTCTTGCAATATACAAGATGCTTGTATAGATACAAGCATCTATGTCAGGCCTGTCATTTTTCTAGTTTCCATTTTCACTTTTTACTTGATCAACATCTCAATTTCCATCTGTTTTCCATATACTGTGTTTAGTCCTCCTGAAATTCTGTTGCCTCGGAGACACTCACAGGATTGGAAGCATGTCAACAAACCTGGAGGGATGTTGTACTTTACTTGGAAATGTGAAACCCATGTTTGGTGTCAGATATCATAGTTTGGAGAAAAAGATACAAGTATGTAAAGAGGCTGCCCTGAGTAGTTAAAGGAAGTGAGATGTTTTTTACAGGTGGTAGTTAAAAGATTTATCTTTGTGACTAAATAGTACAACCTAAAACAGGCACTTTGTAAGCTGTCATTTTTACTCTTTTTAATGAAGCAGAGTTATGAAGGCTTTAAAGAAGGTGTAGAATTGTAAATTGAACTATTTAATTATCATATACAAAAGCGGCAGGTGTATGGTACAAATAAAACGATGGACTAACAAGAAATCACTGGCTGTCACTTCTGTAGAAACAAAGGGAGAGCACTAAGCAATTACACAGTCTGGCGCTGCCTATCGAAGCACAACGGTTCATGTTGATTGTCTCTAGCAATTAGCATTTTCCATTTCACAAAGCAATTATTTATATTCTTTTTTGTCCTAATGGATTTTATTAATCACATCCATCAACCATACAAATAGCATTTACTAACTCCAGCAGTAAAACATTTAACAGATTGCATTTATTTCTTAATCAGAGAAGCAAACACTAATTGAAGGTATCGCTAGAAACCAGGTCTTACTGTGTGGATCAGGTGATATTGGCAGCCCAGACAGGGAATAAAGAAACAAATCTCTGAAGAAATCAGTTCTGGCTCTCTGCTGAACTCCCCATCTGGATTTCTCTGTTAAGTGCTCCAACCTCCTTCAAAATCATGCATTAAGGGTCTCTGTGTGATAGATGGTTGTAATTAAAAAAAAATTACCATCTGCTCTTTGTAAGGCACTCTTCTAGATGTTAGAAGGATATATGTAGATGGATAAGAAATGATAAATGTTCTCAAAAATATTGAGAATAAGAAAAATCCTTACAGCCAGAACAGAATGAAGGTAAACTGTCTGAAGTATGACAAAGTGGTACAAAAATGTTATCAGTGACCACGCCTGGGTGGCTTAGTTGGTTGAGCATCTGACTGCTGGAGTCATGATCTCATGGCTTGTGAGTTCAAGCCCAACATCGGGCTGGCTGCTGTTGGCATGTAGCCCCTTTCAGATCCTCTGTCCCCTTCTCTCTGCCCCTCTTCCTCTTGTGCTCCCTTTCTCTCAAAAATAATAAACATTTAAATTAATGTTCTAGGTGTGAATGGATCAAGTGAAAGTAAGAGGAATTAATTCCTAAAGGCTAAGATGATCTCTCAGAACAATCTTGAGTTTAGTCGGCAGTTAAATTTATGACAGAGCAGCATTGTGACTGGGCAATGACCATATGGAATTTTTAAATGTTGAGATAGGAAGAGTGGTTGGCAGAGGCAACATATTTCAAATGGAAGAAGGAGTGAGCAGCAATGCAGGGTTGAGAAGTCTCAAGGTACATTCAGGAAATGCTGAATGGGAGCAATATTCTCCACCTGCTTCATCCACACATGTCTCTGGATACCATTCTTCACATTGTAGCCATAGTGATCTTCCAAAAAAATGTATATGATCCTGTCCTTCTCCATCATAGAAACCTTCAATAGTTTCCAATTTTTCTCAATAAAAACTGATAAAGATCCAGTAAAGCCTTACACTGTCCCCACAGTTACATGACCTAGCCCCTACAGAAACTTCCAGCCTCATCTCTTATTTCTACTTATATTAGGAGTCCTAGTAACATGCTTTAAATCACTGCATATATTGACTTCAATTGATAAAGAATCCACATGGTCTTAATGTTAATTTCCATGTTTTTACCTGCCTCTATAGAGCTACAATGATTCAGCTTTCTATAGTTCTCTTTAGTCCTGACTTGGTAATCCTTGAGGATTCTTTAGGGCTCTAACTTCAAGGGAATAAGCAAATTTTATATCCTCAAGGGACTGTGACTGCTCCTTACTACCTTAAGATGTCCTTACTTGCTTTTCATCCTACTTACAATGATCTCACTCCCTCTAATACCTACTCATCTTTAGAGCTGAGCTTAACCCTCATTTCCTCAGGGCACTTCTTTGACACCAAATATTTAAGTCCTTTAGTTATATGACTTTGAAGCAATTGTATGTCTCATCTACTCATTAGAATTCAAACTAAAAACAAACTTTGAAAATCATCTGAAATATTTGGTTTCCATCTAGATAGTAAATCTATGATGCGGGAGACTGCATATGTCTTGTTAAAATTGTATCCTGTGTAGTTGCATAGTATCTGGCAACTGGTAATCCCAAATAAATGTTATTAAATAAATGCATGTATGAACAAATAAGGATATGCTTAGGAGGACAGGCTAGATCCTGATTGGAAAGACCTTGAGTTTGCTACTAAGGATTTTGTGTAGAAAATATGACATCGACATTGTAAAAGTATCTTGTAAGCTGAAACAAATGCTTGGATATGAAAGAGTAAAGCTTTTAGATAAATTACAACTTCCTTTTCATCCAGGCCTAAGTCCTAAACAAATTCAAGATAGATACAGAAATCTGGCACAAATTCTTTTCTGTTTTCTGTGTATATAGACATTCAAGTTCTTGTTTTCCACTTCATCTCTTGTCTGTTCTCTATGTCAACACTTTTTTTATGGAGACCTCTTTTTTTCCAGCTCAATCAGCCTGTCTTCCTTTATTGTACTTGAATTCTTCTATTGCTCTTATTCTAATAATAACAATGAAATCTATTTTCCCCCAAACTCCAGCCCATCCTTGTTTTTCTGTGCAGGATCTGATTCCTAGAGACAGAAGTCTTTTAAATTGTCTTTCTTAACTTTTTTATTTGCAACACTTTAATTTTTACTCGGCTTTTTAAGAAAAAAATTATTGTGGCAAGATCATTTAATATGAGATCTACCCACTTAACAGATTAAGTATACGACATCATATTGACATCTAGGCACAGTGTTGTATACCAGATCTCTAAAACATATCCATCCTACATAACTGAGAATTTATACCTGTCCCTAGACCTTGGAAAACATAATTCTATTCTTTACTTCTATGAGTTGGACTATTTTACATACCTCAAAAGTGGAATCATACAGTATTTGTTCAGTATTGTTCAGTATTTGTTGTTATTGCCAGGCTTGAATTCATAAATTGTAAGATCATGACCTGAGCTGAAGTCAGATGCTCAAGCAGCTGAGCCACCCAGGTGTCCCCTTTCTTGCTGCTTTTAAAATGATCTGTCATATATTATCTTGTCAATAGGTGCAGAAAAAGCACTTGATGAAATATAGCTTCCTTTCTGATAAAAGTCAAAATAGAATGAACATGCCTTAACGTCATAAAAACCATATATGAAAGGCCCACAGTTTTCCCTCAATGGGGAAAAACTGAGAGCTTTCCCCCTAAGATCAGTAATATGACAGAGATGTCCACTCTCACCACTGTTGTTCAACATAGTGTTGGAAGTCCTAGCCTCCACAATCAGACAACAAAATGATATGAAACCCATCTAAATTGGCAAATAAGAAGTCAAACTTACTCTTCACAGATGGCATGATACTCTATATGGAAGACCCAACGGACTCCACCACAAAATTGCTAGAACTTATACATGAATTCAGAAAAGTCACAGGAAATAAAATCAATGTACAGAAATTGATTACATTTTTATACGACAATAATGAAACAGAAAGATATATCAAGGAATTAATCCCCTTTACAATTGCACCAAAAATCATAAAATATCTAGGAATAAACCTAACCAAAGAGGTAGAAGATTTGTACACTTGTGAGAGAAATTGAAGAAAACACAAAATAATGGGAAAACATTCCACGTTCATGGATTGGAAGAAAAAAATATTGTTAAAATGTCAATGCTAACCAAAGCGATCTACACATTCAATGTAATCCTTATCAAAATATACCCAGCATTCTTCACAGAGTGAGAACAGATAATCCTAAAATTTGTATGGAACCACAAAAGATCCTGAATAGTCAAAGTAATGTTGAAAAATAAAACTAAAGCTGAAGTGTCACAATCCAGGCCTTCAAATTGTATTACAAATCTGTAATCATCAAGACAGTATAGTATTGGCAAATAAAACAGACACATAGATCAATTTAATAAAATGGCAAACCCAGAAATGGGTTCCACAAATATAGGCCAACTAATCTTTGACAAAGCCCGAATGAGCAGCCAATGGAAAAAGACAGTCTCTTTAGTAAATGATGCTGGGAAAACTGGAGAGCAACATGCAGAAGAATGAAACTGGACCACTTTCTTATACCATACACAAAAATAAATTCTAAATGGATAAAAGACCTAAATGTGAGGTAGAAAACCACCAAAATCCTACAGGAGAAAACAGGCAGCAACCTCTTTGACCTTGGCAGCAGCAACTTCTTACTTGACATGTCTCTGGAGGAAAGGGAAATAAAAGCAAAAATGAACTATTGGGACCTCATCAAGATAAAAAGCTTTTTCGCAGCAAAGGAAACAATCAACAAAAGTAAAAGGCAATTGATGGAATGGGAGAAGATATTTGCAAATAACATATCGGATAGAGGATTAGTATCCAAAATCTGTAAAGAACTTATCAAATTCAATACCCACAAAACAAATATTCCAGTGAAGAAATGTTCAGAAGATATGAATAGATACTTTTTCAAAGAAGACATTCAGATGGCCAACAGACACATGATAAATGATCAATATCACTCATCATCAGGGAAATACAAATCAAAGCCAAAGTGAGATACCACAACACACCAATCAGAATGGCTAAAATTAACAACTCAGAAAACAACAAATGTTTGCAAGGATATGGAGAAAGGGGAACCCTTTTGCCCTGTTGGTAGGAATGCAAACTGGTGTAGCCACTCTGCAAAACAGTATGGAGGTTCCTCAATAAATTAAAAATAGAACCACCCTACAACCCAGCAATTGCACTACTAGGAATTTACCCAAAGGATAAAAAAAAATGCTGCTTCAAAGGGGCACATGCACCCCAATTTTTATATCACAATTTATCAACAATAGCCAAATTATGGAAAGGGTCCAAATGTCCATCAACTAATAAATGGATTAAGAAGATGTGGTATATAGGGGTGCCTGGGTGGCTCAGTTGGTTAAGCATCTGACTTCAGCTCAATTCATGATCTCACAGTTCATGATTTTGAGCCCCGTGTTGGGTTTCATTTTGACAGCTTGGGTTCTGCATCTTCCTCTCTCTCTCTACCCCTCCTCTGCTGTGCTCTCTCTCTCTCTCAAAAATAAATAAATGTTTAAAATTTTTTTTAAAGTTGTGGTGTATATATATATATATATATATATATGTATATATATACACACACACACATATATATATGTATATATATACATATACAACAGGATACTACTCTGCAATGAAAAAGAATGAGATATTGCCATTTGCAACAATGTGGATGGGATTGGACAGTATTATGCTAAGTGAAATAGAGAAAGATATCATATGATTTCACTCAACAGATGAGAAACTCAACAGATGAACGAAGGGAAGGAAAAATAAGATAAAAACAGAGAGGGCTGCAAACCATAAGAGACTCAAATACAGAGAACCAATTGAGGGCTGCTGGAGGGGGGTGGGTTAAATGGGTGACAGGAATTAAGGAGGCCACTTTCCGGGATGAAAACTGGATGTCATATGTAAGAGATGAATCCCTGGGTTCTACTCCTGAAGCCAAGACTACACTGTATGTTAACGAACTTGAAAATACATTAAAAAATAAAAATAAAAGATAAAATAATAAAATAAAGTAAAATGTCTTTCTCTGAATTTTCACAATTTTATTATAATGTTTCTCAGTGTGGATTTCTTTGATTCATCTTATTTGGAATCTTTAACGTTTTCTGGATTTTGATGTACATTTTCTCTTACAGATTTGGGAAGTTTTCAGCCATTAATTCCTTGAATTTGCTTTACAGTCCTTTCTCTCTCTCTTTTCCTTCTGAGACTCCCATAATGTGTTATTGATCCACTTGATTGAGTCTTAAAAATCCCTTAAAGCTACCTTCACTCTTTTTTATTTTTATTTTTTCTTTTTGTTTCTCTCACTGGGGTTTTTCAAATGACCTACCTTTGAATTTACTGATTCTTCCTTCTGTTTGCTTTAGTCTACTGTTAAATCCCTCTTTGAATTTTCTAGTTAATTTATTATACTCATCAGCTCTAGAATTTCTCTTTGGTTCTTTTCCAAATTTCCTCTTTGTTAATTTTCTGCCTTCTGCCTTTGCTCATATATTGCTCTTTTGAAATCATTGATAATTTTTATGTAATTTGAATTCTCCATTCAGTAAAATATATCCCAAAGTCGTTAGAGTTGGTTTCCTTGTTTTATTTTGTTCCTTTATAGGGAGAAGCAGGTCTTCATTTTTCTTGACTCTTTGTTGGTATATACACATTCAAGAAACTTCTACTTCTCCCAACCTTTCCCAGATTTTGGCCTCATATTGGAGAAAATCTTCAGCAATTAATGTGGCTTGTGGGCCTCTTAAACCTTTATGCTAGTCCAAATGTCCATCCTTGTTCTTTGCTGTCCCAAGACATCTAAAGTATGCCAGTTCCCATAAGTGCTCTGGCATAGGCAAGACAGAAGCCAATATTTCAAGAAGCTCCCAAAGAAGTTGGAATCTGGTGTACAGTCCAACTCTTTCCCTTCTCACAGAGAAGCTAGAAGATTGACTTTATTGTCTACTGACTATTGTGCTAAACCGAGGAGTAAAACTGAGGCATGTTCCTGCCTACTAGTTCAAATTCCAACTTTTCTCTCTGTAGCCTCCTGGGAACTAGCATAAGCTGAGATTGTCAACTCTCTGAAACAAGCAAGATAGAAGACAGTCCTCAGGTTGCGCCTGGAGAAGTTGGGGCATTATATGTGTAGTTCAACTCTTTTGCTCCTCACAAGGAAGCTGTAAGTGTATCACCACTCACTCTGTGCTAAGCTGAAAAGAATAGCTATGGTGAGCACATGCATGCTAGTTCAAACTGCCGCTTTGTTCTGTGTGGCCCCTGGGGAATGAGTGTATACCAGGCTCCATCAGCTCTCCAAGAAGGCAAGGTACAAGTCAGTCCTGTGGGTCGAATCCAGACAAGTTGGGATGCTAGATATTTAGTCTAACTCATTCACTCCTGAGGGAGAATGTGGGACCTGGGGGCTCCCTCCCAGTCATGGGGCACTGTGATGGGGTGGGGATTTTGATAAGAAGGTGTCTCTACTTTTAGTACTGGTTTGTATGTTGCTACTTTCCCACTTGTCTGGTGTGCAGGAGCCTCTTAGCTAGTTTATGGATTTTTCACAAATCAAATCGATCCATTTGTTGTTATTGATGTGTCTCTGGGGAGAAGGGGAGTTGAGGATTTCCTATTAACCATCTTGGTGATATCATTCCCCTAGAGCATTTTTTTTTTGAGTTTTTTCTCTGCTTAACCTTCTGTTGGTAAAGCCTTAATTTCTAGTCCCTTAAATATGAAAGCATGATAACTTCTGAGTTTAATTAACACATTTGAGGCTGTCTGATTCAACATTGCCCTTATGAACCTGGAGAAACAGCAGTTCTTTCTCTTGGCCTTGAGGTAATTAAAAACAATATTAAAGAGTAACAGAATTCAAAGCAGGTCATTTAGCATAACTTATCTGTATTGGATAATAATAATTTAAGCCTCAACCTCTAATGTTCTATAGCACTAATAGATTTTAGACACCTTTGAAGTTTAAACTCCTAGTCTCCTGATGCATAATATGGCCAAAACCCCAAGAAAACTGTAATTAAGAATTTACTTTTTGCAAAGTGAGCTTTCCCTGGGACTAAAAGAGTCTCTTTTCTAATAATCCTTGCAGCCACTCTGCTGATGGCACAGGTACCTGAAGAAGTCAAGGTTAAGCTGCAGGGACTGCACATCAAGACCCCTGCATCTAGGTCTATGGAGTCCTATGTCAAGGCCTGAACTTGCTTGGGCCCATTCCATATACAAACAACCAGCAGTCTGAGATCCACACTGTCAAAGCTGTACGACTCCACCAATTTCAAAATTTCACACAAATCATATTTACCAGTCAAATGTCTACTTTTCTGTCCAGTTGTGTAAGTAAGAAATCATCTCACACCTGTAAAAATCAGCTACCTGGGACAACATATTTAATGCAAATTGCTAAGGTGAAAACCACCCAATACTGATCTCATTTAAGCTAATGCCTTGAGCCATAGTACAAGATTGTGCCAGTTATTTAGCTCTCAAAATCTACTCCTTAACTTTTCTCAAAGTTTCCAACCAATTTTCCAATGGTTATATCTTAGAGGGCCTACCAAGTAAAACTTGTGTTTGTTCTGTGTCTGAATTGTGAACTGTTTAAGAGGCATAAGAGTTCAGCAGATAAAGATAAAAATGGGAAATTATTGCTGATATTAGTCATACTGGGAAATGTGGCTTACATATTTTACCCCCACACACTCCTAGAAGAAAAAAATATCCAAAACTGTCCCATACAGCCAGAGCCTATTCCTATAAGACTAACCCAGTTTGGGGAGAGCAGGCTAGACTGTACTTTTACACAGGCAACTGTGGCCTCTCTCTCTCTCTCTCTCTCTCTCAATCTCTCTCCCTTTCTCTCTCTCTCTCTTTCACACACACACACACACACACACACACACACACACACACACAGGCAGGGAGGAGAGACTGGAGTCATATAAGTAAAATATTTTCCTATTAGAAAATCACTCCTTCTCCTCTAGCAAACAATGAACAAAATATGGCTCAAAGTACAAGTGCAAGTGATGTTCCCATGCGGCAACATGAGGAATAGGAAAGTGGGGTTCCTTCCTAATCATGGAAACAGAGAATCACATTGTGGCCCTGAAATAAAAGGTCTACTTCCTTAATGCATCTACTCTAAAAGCACTATCTAGGTTTAAGTAAAGATACTGGTTATTGACTGGATCACAGAGTAGAGACAAACATCAGGAGAATGAGGGAGGAAATGTTTTCATCTGAGATGAAAATCGTCAGGTTAATCTGCTGCAGTTTACTGGGGAAGTCAATCCCTGAAGAGCAACTGACCCCAGAAATGTAGAGTATGGTAAGAATCCTTCTATAACTAGAGGGAAATGACCCTGGCAACAGATCCTTTGACTATGAGAGACAAACCAGGGTTTTATGTCGAATTTGGAGCTGAAGATAGATAACTCTTACTCAGAGGCCTAAACTCTTAACCTCAAATCACTGCTGCCTTTCTGAATCTGTCCACTATTATAAATATATCCTAATGCTTTGAAATAGAAAACTACAAATCTTTACCTACAATTGAGAACTCACCCTCCATTTTGATGTTCCCTTCCCTTAGGCAGCTTAGGTCTTTTTAAAAAGCAAATAATTATACACTTAGTGTAAATGTTTCAGATCTTTGGATAAAGTCTTTACATGCTGTCTCCTTTTTAAAAAAAAATCTTTCTTTGGGTAGTTCTAATTGATTCTTCATGTAATTGTTCTATTTATAAGTGATATTACAAGAGACATTCAACTTGTTCACTGTTGGAAATACTTACTGTTTCCTTGACACTTGCATACACATATACAAACACAATTGTTGACTTTGAGGTCATATCTTGTGTTAAAAGAAGTAGTTCTCACTTTAAATTCCAAAAACAAGTGTCAGCCACGTTAATGCCTCATCACCCTTATAGGCCTGGAAAGGTAAGATCTTACATGAAATAAAGGAAACATGAACAGCGATTTGTCAAAAGACAAAAACATTTCTAATGTGTGACAAACTCCTTTGTCCCTCCAGAAAGACAATATTCAAAATTTCACAGAATCAAAAGCGGGTTTATAACATTTCATTGAATTCAGGATGCGAGAAGTTAACTATTAGGAGTGGTATTATCTTTGAAGATCAAGGATTCTTTTCTGCAGTAACAAAACTTTTTCCCACTTTGTTTAGAGAAATCAAATAAGGCTTCAGAAGAAAAAATGTTAGTGATAATTATAACCCATTTCGATCTCACTTGCTGCGGGGGTAGGTTGAATGACCTACTGGGGATGTGACTTTTATTTAACAATCTGTCTGGAAGAATTGTAAATTGAGGGTAGATGGTTAGCATAAATAAAATTGTGTTTTAAGACTATTACCCTGACTCTATTACTCTAAATCAGGCTGATTTAGAAAGTCAGAGTTTAGAGGCAATTGTGACTTGTTTTTGTTGGCCTGGGACTCTCCCACCCCAACCCAGATTCTGATGACAGAACCCAATGTCCTTGTCCTTACTCCAGTCACATGGTACATATGTAACTATCACTTCTAGTATCCTATCTTCCTGGTCACACTGACAGATCCAGAGGTGAGCACATGGCCCAGGAAAACCTATGTGAGTCTTCTCCAGGAGTGTTCTTAATTAGAACTAGAGAAAAACAATCTCTTGCTTTTTGGATTTTGTGTGCCCATAATAAATCAATCTAACATGGTGAGACCATGTTCCCATTCTTCTCACCATTGGCAAAAGCTTGTTATGCAATACAGAATAAAGTGAATATTCTGAGGTGAGAAAGAAGATGAGAGAGAGAAAGAAAGGAGAGAGAAAGATGGAGAAAGAGTGAGAGCACATGCATGCAAATATGAGGCTTAATGGTATTTAAATTTCTGCTTTTATTGTGGCTCAGTTTTGTGCATTAGTAAATTTCTGCCATTATTTTTTTAAGAAAATTACATAGAGAGGGCTAACTAAAAAAGAACACAGCTTCAATATCCTATAGTTCTTCTCGAGTCCCAAAAGACAAATGCACATAATTCTGCTTGCTCAATGGGAATTAGGAGTTTGAAATGATTCCTGAATCCTCAAGATATGAATTTTCCAAAAGGGAGGGGAAGGGAGTGGTTACCTAGGTAATCGAGCACTATGTGTGAATCCAGGGCTCTGTGAGGGCACATAATGTATGCAGAAAACAGCAATTGGTTTTTGTGGCAAGATGGGGGGCTGGACAGAGGGAGGAGATCATAAAATAAATCATTCGTTTTACATTACTTTATTCTGAAAATAATGATGGAGCACCGAAGACTTTTCCAAGCAGAAGAGGGTCATGTTCCTATCTACATTTGAGATAAATGGTCCTGTCTTGTAATGTGGAGGATAAGCAGAAGGGGCTGTTGTGAAGGAAAGGAGGCCACTTGGGAGTGATTAAAGTAGCTGAGGTAATAAACAATACAATATGCAATACAGTAATAGTACAGACATGTACAAAGATTGTCAGTGAGGTGGAGAAGAAAATACAGGTTCAAAGAACCATGAAGATTGAAAGATTTTGCCACTGATTGCGAAAATGGTCAGATAGAGGCAAGATGGGAATAGAGAGTGATTTGGAGACAAGTGGGAGCAGGGTAACAAGGGAATACATTTGGTTTTAGTCTTTTTGAACCACTTGTTCTTATGTACTTCCAGATGGAGAGTTCTAGAAAGGGGAGGATATGTGGACCTTATATTTAGAGTAGAGGTTACACATTAGTGAAACATTAGCAAAAAACTTTTTAGTTGTCTCTATCATTTTAGATACAAATTTCAAAACAGAATACTTAGTAGAAAGGGAAGAAGTAAAAAAAAATTGTAATCAACTCTTTACAATTACCTAGATGATATTGGTGATATAAAAAGAGTTATTGAGAGGAGACTTTCACACAATCCCGCAAGGCTTGAGTACAGCCTGACTATTTTTCTCCCCTCCCCACCCAAAGTGTGGACTTGAATTTGTTTCAAAGAAGAGCCATACTGGGGCACCTGGTGGCTCAGTCAGCTAAGAATCCAACTTAGGCTTAGGTCATTATCTCACAGTTTGGGAGTGAGTTCGAGCCCTCTTTTGGACTCTGTGCTGACAGCTCAGAGCCTGGAGGTTGCTTCAGATTCTGTGTCTCCCTCTCTCTCTGCCCCTCCTCCACTCATGCTTTGTCTCTCTCTATCAAAAGTAAATAAACATTAAAAAATTAAAATATTGGGGCGCCTGGGTGGCTCAGTCGGTTGAGCGTACAACTTCAGCTCAGGTCATGATCTCACAGTCCGTGAGTTCGAGCCCCGCGTCGGGCTCTGTGCTGACAGCTCAGAGCCTGGATCCTGCTTCGAATTCTGTGTCTCCCTCTCTCTCTGCCCCTCCCCCACTCATGCTCTGTCTCTGTCCCAAAAATAATAAACATTAAAAAAAATTAAAAAAAAATTAAAATATTAAAAAAAGGCCATATAGTTATTAACATTTCCTTATGTGGCAGTGAATAGATGAATAGTTCTCCTGTTAAGGTGGTGTAAGCCTGAGAAACACAGATCTGCGCCAGCAGGATCTGACTTTCTCCAGCTTGCTGCAATCACCTGCAAGTGTATGATGTCCTGGGCTGGGCATTTCAGTCACCTGCCCTTGCTTTCTGTGTGGGCCTGTGTGGTATGTGTATACTAGCTTATGTGTGCGTGCATGTGTGGCTTGTGTGTTCATAGCACTTGTATGCATACATGTACATGTGTGGTTATGTGTGTGATCTTTTTCTTCCGAACTAAAATGACCTGAAATGAAATGCAAGAATCAGTCGATCTAGCTCAAGTTATTAGATGAATTAACTTGGCTAAGGTCTAAAATTCTTAAATGTGGTTGCAAGGTAACCATAAAGATGTGATTCCAACATGAAATATTTTTGAAACTATGTTCAAAGCTCAGTATGCTGTTTTATTATATAACTGAGTAGAGCATGCCTAACTTAAATAAAATTATGATGATATATTTCAAGTAGATATTTAATAAACCAAATATACCAGCTTCAGTACCCTAGAGTAGACTCGTATAATTAGAATAGATGTTTTTCCTACTTACTAATAATTTTCACTAAATTTTATTAAAGTGTAGCAGGATTCTCGCACAGAGTCATGACCTGAGGCTTTTTTATCCAGAAAGTAACTTTTATTCATGCCGGCACTGCTCATATGGGTTTGTATCCAAAGAATTGAGCGGCCAGCATCACCTGGTATAGTTTTTTTACACATTTTCTATTTCTCTGTCTCCCATATATGAGAACACACATAAACGTGCAGTCTGATTAAGTAGTTTCAGTTTATAAGATCACGGGGGATGTAGTCACCTAAGTGCATATCCAGGTGACTTTGAAGTTTCTCTCCTTTTTTTTTCTCTCTCTCTTTAGGGAGGGGTCCCTACCACAAAAAGTCTTATTTAATTTTTAACACCTTTAACTGATTAATCAAACCTCACTCTAAATGTAAGTTTATATCTTCTTCTTGCTGGTTGTTCTAATGTTCAGAAATTGTTGCCTTCTTTTTGGCCGTTACTATATGAGAAATAAAGAGCTCTTGTTCAGAGTTCTATCTAGTAGCTTACACAATTAGTACTTAAATTTTTAAAGATACGCTTTTCATATTTTCCATTAAACAGAAGTATTTCCCTGTATTCTTTTGTAGCAAGAGAGAAATAATGGTTCTTGAATGCAAAACGAATGCTGAATGTGGAATGTTGAATGTGGAAGAGTGTGGGTGTGTGTGCGTGCCATTACAATATATCCTATGAAGTCTGTGTTCATTATCTAATAAATCAAGTGTCAAGGATAATTTCCAAAGATCTATGAGTGCATGGCATGCATAAGTAAGTTCATTATGGTAATACAAAAAGCTAGAGGATAAATATTTATAATTTTATAAAGACTGCTTTTTCCTCAAGCCAATTTAATCAGTATTTCAATCACATTATCTAAATCAGGTACATGATAGATTGAAGAGATGTGTCCATGAACTAAATTTTCTTTCATTTGTTAACTTCAAATTCCCAGGATAATTATTAATTTCATTGGCCATGACTTAGAAAATGCAGTACATTCCTCCTATATAGATGTTATTGTAATAAATATCACTACATACACAAAGCAAGTTTTGAGAGAATTAATTAATTGGTTGGCTAAAATACAAAGTTGGAAGTATTTCTATGTTAGATACTTGAGAGTGTGAGAAAATCTGAATATTAAAAATTAATAGATCTGTATATTATAAAGATGCTATTTGTATAATTACAGTCATCACCAAGTGCTATAATTCTTAGTATCCTGTTATGAATAATGGACTGAAGACCTAGAACATACCAAAAATATATTATTTCCTTTTACCTCTGCTTTTATTTCTGGCAGTTTGCTTTTGCTGGTATCTGAGTATGATTGTACAGTATCAGGCCAAAATTTCTTTACCCAAGGGAAAAAAAAATCAAGATAATGATATACCACATGCTTTACAAATAATAAACTGAATTATGCACTTAATGAACAATAGAAAATAGTACTGATCAGTCATATAGATGTTTTTAAACTTAAATAGAATTATAATTATGATAAGTTATTCAATATTAAGGATTTTTTAGCCAATTTCTTTGTTTTGCCCAATTCTCTTTTTATATAACTTAGTATATATTAGGTATTTGTTATCTACAATTTAAATCCATTACTCAAAATTTAGTGACTTAGAACAACAAACATGTATTATGTCCCAGTTTCTGTGGGTATGAAATCAGGTGTGACTTAGCTGGGTGATTCTGGGTCAAGATCTCTCACATTGCTGTCAAGGTTGCAGTCAAGCTGTGGACCAGGACTTCAGTCATTTCAAGATTTATTTCCATGATCATGAAGCCACCGTTGGCAGGAGCCCAAAAATTCTACTTCTAAGCTCACCAATGTGGCTGCTGGCATGCCTCGGATGATCCATTTCTAATCTCACTCATGCAGTCTTTCCACAGGGCTTCCTTGGCAATTGGCTTCTCCCAAGGTGAAGAGTCAAAAAGTGAGTGAGAAAAAGGTGCCCTTCAAGTTGAAGGAAGGAGCATGGCTCCATTGGTAGAGCGAATGATTCTCGGTCTCGGGGTCATGAGTTTCATACTCATGTTGAGAGTGAAGGCTACTTAAAAAAAAATAAAAGACTCAAGTTGAAAGTTATGGTCTTTTTATAACCTAATACCAGAAGTGATATCCCATTACTTCTCTCATATTGTCCTTATTAGAAGCTAATTCATAAATTCAGCTCACAAACCAGGGGAGAAAATTATACAAGGGAATGTTTGACAGAAGGTTTAGGTCATTTGAAGTAATATTAGAGGCTGTCTACCATATCCGTTAGCTCTGTTTAGGAAATTTCTCACCTAGTTAGGATATTTGGAGGTATCACAGTCACCATATAAACATAAATTTACCATAATCTCCACAAGTTCCTGGATTCCTATTTCAGAAAAGTACTGAAGTTTTACTTTGAACTCTTCTCCATGATTCTTACCTTTCTTGTCTCTCATTCTCCATAGACATGTCTAACTTTCACCATACTCCTCAATCCCCTGATGGCTCCTCTGCTTCTTTTCTCAGCAGATGGTTGCACATTCCTGTATCTCAGAGAAAATAAAGTTCATCGAGCACTTAATCATTAACATTCTGTACTTCCTACCATATCCCCAACATAGAGATTGATCAGACAATGTATTCTTTCTCGCTTCTTGCTCTCTGCATTTCAGAAGAATTTATTTCTCTTCTTGAGACTTTAATCAGCCATTATGGGGCACCTGAGCTGTTTTCAATAATAAATTGGATTTCACCAAGTCTCCCTAAAAAGATGAATCATTTAAGATGCCCTCTTCCCTGGAAATTTGGACTCATTGCGTTAGTTTGGGGACCTAGGAATTTTAATTATAGCCAGGACATCAGGTGATTCATATCTTCAGATAAGTTTAAAAGGCACTGAGTAGCATTATTTAAGTAAGACTATTTATTAAATACTCATCTTGGGTAATGCATTTACTGACTGCTATGAGGAATATAAAATTATATATTAGTAGAACCTGAGCAAAAATTAGTTTCTAAGGGATGAAACAAAACATTTCCTGGATGAAAATAGCTAAGATGATAAACAGAAGTATGAACATATTTTAGGTACAAACAAGGTATTTGGAGTCATTAAGTGATTTAAGTCATTGCAATTTGCCAGGCTTTCTTGGGGAAGATTTTCACAGAAAGTTGCCTAATACTGAGCAATACTTTTAGTAATTTGAATATTTTTCTTTTGTTTTTCAGGGAGAAAATAGAAAAGCATTGTGGTGTAGGTTTTCTTAAATTTGAGAAATGGCATTACATGGGTCAGTTTGAAGTGACTGAGAACATGAGTATTATGACATCATGTAGGAAAGATGCAGTTGGTGGAGGGCCTCTGAAAACTTGATCTGAGCTGTTACTATAACAATTAGATTATATGTAGAAGACAGTGGATTTGTGACCCAATTATGCTTAAAGAAAACTAACATGTTATTGAGTATCTATGTATCTGCTTCCAGGCTAAGAATTTTATATCATTATAAATTAAACTCACAGGTGCACTGCCAGGAAAGTATTATTACACTCATTAATAGATGACTAAATGAAGACTCGATGTGATCAAATCACAGTGCAAGAAAGTGGTAGAGTTGTGAAGCCAATCCAGCTCTAAGCTAAATTCATTTCATTTCCTATTACTGTAATTACAATAACCACATTTTTGAAAAGTGTATCCAGGTAGTTTGGATCCAAGATAATTCTTAAAATCACATTGAGAGAGAGTGGGGATGGAGGGAAACTAAATCTGTAAGCAATTCAAATAATACACAGAAAAAAAAAGTATCCCACTTGAGTTAACAATGGGCAATCAAAATGTTAGTGTTCTTCCTTTAAAACTTAAAAAAAGCCTAACATTTTAAAAGTATAGAATCAGTTCACAGACATCATTTAACCACTTATATTTTAGACCAAATCTTTTTTTTAAGAAATAAACATTGAATGTAATAAAAATGGGATCTTTTGATTGCTTTTAATTATCAAAACTTTATTTGCTTAAAATTTCCAAAATTTAAACTGGCAAAACATACCATAGAATTATCTCCAAATGTCAGAAGGGAAATTGCAGAAAACCAAATAGTGTTTTGACATTAGTTACTCCAGTAGTAACATGATAAACTCTTGGTTTAGCATCTCTGAGTCTACTTATAAGATAAAGCAATTACTTCCTATTACATCTATCAGAAGCAACTTCTAAGACTAGGTCAAGGACTGTCTACTTCTAAAAATCTAGGTGGGAAATAGGAATCTGTGTTTCTTCCTTCGTGGACCCACACCTGGGTCCATCACTGGGTCTCCCTTTCCAGAAACCATCTGTCTATAACAACTCTTATCAATAGCCCACTCCAACTTCTTCTGATCCAACTGCTGCTTTAGCAAAGCACAACTATCTTACAACCTATGACTGCAATGCCATCTCCCAGGGCATAATTCCCCAGCAGGCACTGTTGATAAATCTTTGGCTCCAACTCTGACATCTGCTCTCAGATCCTCTCTGGCTGGCTCCTAAGATACAGCCAGAGAGTTATAAGGATATGATCAACTGAGAAGACTTTTATTTTTATTTAAAAACTACAATGGGGGCACCTGGGTAGCACAGTTGGTTAAGCGTCTGACTTCAGCTCAGGTCATGGTCTCATAGTTTGTGGGTTCAAGTCCTTTGTCGGACTCTGTGCTGACAGCTCGGAACCTGGAGCCTGCTTTGGATTCTGTGTCTCCCTCTCTCTCTCTGCCCCTCCCTTGCTTGTGCTCTGTCTCTCTCTCTCAAAAAATAAATAATAAACATTTAAAAAAACTACAAAGTACGTTAGACTTGTAAGATATTTAGTAGTACTTTTTCTCTTCAAAAGTTTTTATAGATCTTGTTAGAATGGGTGATCATGTAAGTAATGGCAAGACATTGAAAGAGAAACCTCCTTTTACTAGATGCCAAAGAGCCATAGAAGAATTATTTAGGGATGACTAATTATCTTGGGAAATATTGCTATTTAAAGAGAAATAATATTCTTTTTCATTTCAATATGATCATTCAGGTAAGAACAAAATGAAGACAAAATCTACATAAGAGACAGGGATCATAGTGGGGCTAGAGATGATGAAATTAGGTAATAAAACATTAATTCCATTTCTAGTATGCATTTTCGTTTTAT
Source organism: Paguma larvata (assembly GCA_030068075.1). Lineage (NCBI taxonomy): Eukaryota > Metazoa > Chordata > Mammalia > Carnivora > Viverridae > Paguma > Paguma larvata. The sequence continues at coordinate 166,384,935 of CM057823.1, forward strand.
CCTTTTATATGCATGTTCCATGTGAACACTGAAATCCAGATGCATACTAATTAGTAATTAATATTCATCAACTTGTATAACAGTCCTCAACATAATGGTGATTAGCTTTAGATATTTATAGTATCATGAATAACTAGTTAGAGAATTGCATCATTTTCATTAGAATTACATTATATTCCATAGGAGTATTTGTCTTCATACTGGGAAAGTGCAATGATGTTTTAAAACTCTACATTTCAAGAAAACTGAACATACTTGTTCATATACCTGGTAAGTAGTCACTTCAGTAAAATTGAATGGATAAATAATTATTTTCCAAAGAGGCTTATTTAAGTTTATTTATTTATTTTGAGATAGAGAGTATGCATGTGCAAGTCGGGGAGGAGCAGAGAGAGAGGGGGAGAGAGAGAATCCAGAGCAGGCTCCACACTGTTGGCTTGAGTTCACAAACCATGAGATTATGACCCGAGCCGAAATCAAGAGTTGGATGCTTAACCAACTGAGCCAACCAGGTGCCCCCAAAGAGTTCTTTTTTCAGTCTTATGATTGGTTCGCAACCCTCTCTGGAGCTTCCAAATGAAATCTGAAACCAGCTCCCATGTGCAAAAAGCAGAGAGAGACCCAAGAAACAGGCAATCCACTCCAGATTGTTTGGTGGCAGTTTTAATAAGCAAAGGGAACTTACATAAGAGGCTTGCCTTACGTGACAGCTATATGAATAGATCCCTACATCTGCCACCAAATCTTAAGAGTTTATCAAAAGCCCTTAACTAGGTTGAGTCACATATACCATGCAGGTGTTCTCAACACCATATCACTATCTCAAGGCTACGTCTTTGCAGCAACCCCTAGGAGCAAGAAAGGCAAGAAGCACTCACATTCCAAGGACAGGAGTGAGGATGAGGAACCTCTGATCTCCTAGGTTGAACTCTATATCAACTGGCAGACACATCTTCTCGGTGACCTTCCCCAATGTTTCCTCTCTTGTGACCAGTTTTGCAATCTCTTATGGCCCCTCTTCTGCAATGGACTCTGGGCATTCAAAAGGGTTTCATTAGAATTGAGGTGGCTCTTTGGATGGCTTTCTGGCTGCACTAGAGGTAAATGCCACAGGAATACAGGCACATGTAAGATAAAATATAGATTAAGACAACAATTTCCAAAATTAGTGACAACTTTTTTTATAAATTCCCATGATTTGAACCATTGCTTTGTTAAGTGTCCTAAGCTGGGAGTTGACTCACTTGGTCATTTACTTGTGTTCTTATGTGATTGACTGATTGATTTACTTATTTTTTAATATTTATTTATTTTGAGAGAGAGAGAGAGAGAGCATGAGTGCGAGCAGGGGTGGGGCAGAGAGAGAGGAGAGAAAGAATCCCAAGCAGGCTCTATATTCAGTGCAGAGGCCAACATAGATCTCAGTCTCATGACCATGGTATCATGACCTGAGCTGAAATCATGATTAAGACATTTAACCAACTGAACCACCCAGGCACCCCTCTTATGTGACTTAATAAAAAATTATACATGAGCATACTTATCAGGTATGAACATGTAACATTTTGTTTGGATAATGGCATAGGTGGCTCCTTGCAAGGCAGTAATAATATCTAGGGTCATTTTATTTTAGAGGACAGCTTTTCTCATTAGAATCATTTCAGTGTTCAGTAAGGACAAGCTTTGTTTAAGGTTTAAGGTTTTCTGGGTGAATTTAGAAAGGGCCTCTATGTGTACTATAATGTCCTTCATGAAAGAGAGACAGGTCCTAAAGGTGCGGTGACAAGAGAATTACAAATCAGGGGGCTAAGACTCTCCAGGAGCCAAAGCATCGGTCTCCTGACTGAAGCCTATTTTATTTTTCTATTTGTCTGATAACAGCAAGCATATACAACATAGTATTTGGCATCTTGACAGGTCATGTACCTGGGTTATGAGTACTTCTGGCGCCAGACTAAACATTCTTATCCCTGGCCTGGCATCTGTATGATGTCCTTCTGGAGAGAATGAGCAGTCCTGGTGACTTTCTGACCTGGGAATGGAAGTGCTTTCAGTTCCTTGGTTCTCCTTCCCTTTCCTTCAGGACATTCGCATGGTTCCTCCGTCTTCTTGTTCTCCAATACTTCAGGCAGTGGAGGAAACAAAGATGGTGGTAAAATGATAGTGGTAATAGAAAACAGTGCCTATTTGGCATTGAGGAGAGCAAGGTTAACAGCTTTAGAAACTTAACCTACTATATATGTTGGCTAGGGGAGGCAGCACTGTCAGCATGAGGAGATGGACTGGGGACAGGATATGCTAGACCAGGATCCCATTTTTTTGCCTCTTTTAATGGGGTGTGTTCTATTCCAAGTATAATATATTTTAACAAGTCCAACTTGTAGCAGGATAATGGGATTCCAAGGGAAAATTGAGTACTTTCCCCTCACCCAGGGTTGCGAAGTAACTCACTCATTCTGGTGAGACACCCCATTCCAAATTCCAGTAGATAACTTCTTTCCCAGGTGTGTTGGGTCTTTGCGTTCTCAGCAGTGTAGCACATTGATCTACGGTGAGATTTGGGGTAATGGCTGTCTCTCATGACTTCCATGTCTTTACAGTTTTGGATGACTTCCAGAGATCCCCAGTCTGGCTTATGGGGCAATATATATATATATGTATTTTTTTTCTATCACCTTGTTGGTGGGTTGTAGGGGAGATGAAACCTGCCATTCAATGTCATGTACTTTTGCCTGGTCTTACACATTATAACCTTTGAAATGTGACCACCAATCATTATCCACTCAATGAATGGTACTCAGTATTTTAATCCCCTAATGGTGGCAAGGGAAAGCTTAGGTTAGGCCAGATGAAGTGTTCATATAACCAGGACATCTGTAGAAGCCTCATTAAGTGGGAGGGGACCAATATGATCAATTTACCAATACCTTATTGGTGAATTGCTGTAGATTCTTTTGGCAGGTGCCTTGGGCAATTTTTAGAATACATAGGACATACCATTATAGCATTAACCAAGTAATTGTATTTTTTTTTAAATGTTTATTTATTTTTGAGAGACATAGAGACAGAGCGTGAGCAGGGGAAGGGCAGAGAGAGAGGGAGACACAGAATCGGAAGCAGGCTCCAGGCTCCGAGCCATCAGCACAGAGCCCGGCGCAGGGCTCGAACTCACAGACCGAGAGATCATGACCTGAGCTGAAGTCGGCCGCCCAACCGACTGAGCCACCCAGGCGCCCCAGTAATTGTATTTTAAGGGAAATTTAGCATCCTTGACAATACACAATCTTACTTGGGCCTTGTGGTGGACATTCTTTCTGTGCTGTGTTGTCTGCTGTAGTTACTAAAGAGCTCATACTTGAACTAGGACATCAGGTTGCTAATTACCAGTAGGTGTCAGATTACAAAATGAGACATGGAAAACAGTGACGACTGCCTCAGGTTCTTGGAGACAGACATAAATGTATTTCATATATCTTGTCCCCATAAGAGCTTATTTATGGTTATCCATGTCTGCCCATTGTTCAAGCCACAAGGTTAATCTCCTTAGAACAGCTTGTCAGTGGAAAGGGTTAATAGCCAGGGCTCATGAGTGAATACCAGACCTCTTTGAGTTTGGCCCATTGGCTGCTTATGGCGTGTTTTTGTTTTTATGCAGATTATGTCAATAATGTTGGGCTGAATATCAACTGTAGTCAATGTGGATAGATTTCCTCAACTAGACTTGTCTGTATATCAGGCATTATCAAATTATGAGAATTTTTTGTGTGTCCCACCTCTTTATAGGTTGAAGGCCCTGACGCAGGAGCAGGGGTGGGGGTATCTGGATGATCTATATATTCTAAGGTCTAATAGCACTTATATTTCTAGACACAGTGGGTTGATGGACAGGATGCTCCTCTTCTGCAAGTAAGAATGCCATTTAGTCAAAGCAGGAATTTGAGCTATGACAAAGGTGGGCCAATGAAACATAGTTTTAACCACCCCTTGATAGATAGGAAAGTTCTTACCATAATGCACTATTCCTTAGTGAGAGATTCTATCAGGATGAGTGCTGTATACACTACTAGAAGCTGTTGTTGTATGAGGGTATATAGGACTTCTGCTCCCTTCCAAAACTGGGACCAAAATCCTAGGGGCACTCTCTCTTTCTGTTGTTTCTGCCTTTGTGCCCAACCCACACATTTTGGCATCACAAACACATCTCCTTCAAGTGGTAGCCTTGCTTGGGAGATGCCCAGAGATTTAATCTGCATTATTAGTATGTTTACCTTCTCAAAGGCAGTTTGCTGCTCTGATTGCCAGTCTCATAGGCACTCTTTCTTTACCAGATGACATAAGAGACAAAAACACAGTGCCAGGTGGGGAATAAAAATCTTCTGGGGCCCCTGGGTGGCTCAGTCGGTTGAGCATCCGACTTCAGCTCAGGTCATGATCTCTCAGTTCATGAGGTTGAGCCCCATGTCAGGCTTTGTGCTGATAGCTCAGATCCTGGAGCCTGCTTCAGATTCTGTGTCTCCCTCTCTCTCTCTGCCCCTCCCCTGCTCATGCTCTTTCTCTATCTCTCAAATATAAAATAAAACATAAAAAACTTCTAAAATCCCTAAATCCCTGTAAAGTCTTTAATTTCTCACATTCTTAGGGGTTGAATAGGCTTACATTTTATGAACCACAACTTTTGGGATTGCATGCATTTTACCTGACCAAACAACTCTCAAACCTTTATAGTCGTGCCTGGACTTTGAATTTTCCATGGATTCACTGCCTATCTTCTCCTTCACAGATGTTTTAGCAAAGCCTGTGGAATGTCCTGCAGAAGAAGCAACTCTTCACATGTTAACATTCTATCAATGTAATGGGTCCATTTTCCTTATGTGGAGAAGGAGAACAGGGACAGGTCCCCATCCCGTGACATACTATAGGGGTATGTAGGTAACCTTGGTGGAGTACTCGAAAGGTTCACTGTTGTCCCTCCCACATGATGTCACATTGATCTTAGTTATCAGAAACCTGTTCGTGCCAATTCTTTCCCACAAATCTCCTTAAAGATGAAGCACTTTTGCAGGAATACTTTTTTTCTGTCAAAATATCAGCAGAGAATGATAAATGTCCATAAATGACAAAAAGCTCAAAAATGATCATAAAGATCTGACGAAAGTTCATTATAACGCAATTGACAGGGGAATTTGGTTATTTCTGTGACATATATTTTAAAATTATGACTGATAACATTACACAAGGACATATCAGATTTTTAGCAATTTGATATAAATGATGCTAAATATAAGAAAATTTTAGCAATTTTATATAAATAATGCTAATATAAAAGTTTAGCATTTCTTATTTGGCAATGCTATCTATGAAATTTAATATGTATAAAAAGTTAAATCGTTATAAAAAACTATCCCTTTCCGTAGAGAAGACTCTGTGTTTAAGTGATCAAAGACCTAGTAAAGACAAAATGTAGTCTTTGTTTTCTGGATAGATTACATTAAAGGTAAAGGAAAACCTTTGTTTATATATATTCTTTTATTAAGAGCAAAGCAATAATCTAAGAAAATTTTCTCTTTTTAACAAAGAGAAAACCATATTCTAATTTTGCACCAGTATAGTTTTTATATGAAAATTCTATTTTTAAGTAAATCCATTTTAATCTTAGCTTGATTACATAAAAATTTTTTCTTAATATTATTTTCTTTATAAACTTTCTATAACTTTCTATATCTATTTAGGCAATTTTCCAAAACTTAGCCATGGATCAGGTATCCATTCGTGTAGTTAAAGCTTTTCGGTGATAACTGATCTTATGGAGGCTGTGGACTAGATTTTGGAGCAAGGGAGCTACTATAGCAGTCTGTAGTTTTAAAAGCCTCTCCAGTCCCTTTTTTAAAAATTCAGTCTCTGTGGACAATGTTTAGGTTAACTCCTGAGTGTTTAAATTTGAAAGACATGATAAGATTCACAACTCCATGGGACAGAGAGTGTAAAATTTTTCCTAAAAGTTTTGGGTTAATTACTACTTTCAGTTTCTTTTTGTATTAGAAATTGGAAGGCACAGGCATTTCATCTTGTTCCTCATCCATTATTATAACATCAACTTCTTCATTTTCATTATTTTTTTAACGGATTCCATCTCTTAGCATCTTATTTATTGATTTATTTAAAGTTTATTTATTGAGAGAGACAAAGACAGAGACGGCGCAAATGGGAGGGGGCAGAGAAAGAGGGAGAGAACTGGTCAAGTTGTGAGATCATGACCTGACTTGGTCAAAACCAAGACTCAGATGCTTAACTGACTGAGCCACCCAGCACCACCCTCCCCATTTTTATTTTTTTATTTTCAATCTCATAACATCTTAATCAATCTTTGTCACAAGCAGTCAGATCTTAGTCTGTGTCAGCTTTCACCCTTCCAGCTTTGCAGAACAGTACGGGTCTCTAACTTGCTATTTGGCTCTCCCATTTTGTCTGCCAGCCCTGAAGCTAGTGGATTAGTGGATATTCCCATGTCCTTCTCTTATGTCAGCTCTTCTAACTTTGTATCTTGACCTTTAGTCTCTGCTTGGTCATCTTGACTAACAGAACAGCCCACAGGGGAGGTCAGCCCAGAGCAGCAGCCCATCCATTTTTCTTTGTTGCATAGTGCTGTGCTGGTTTTTCTGCATAGTAAAACTTTTGGCAGCCAGCATTTTCAGGGTGCCCCCATAGTCATGTGGTGGTCCATAAGCACCTGACATACACACCATCCTTCTTCACATGCAGGTTGATGGTCAACCTGCGATTTTCCACACAGGTGCCCAGTGCAGAGCCTGATGTGGGACTCGATCTCACAATTGTAGATCATGACCTGAGTCAAAATCAAGAGTCTGATGCTTAGCCAACTCAGGTAGGTGGCAGTTTTAATAAGCAAAAGGAACTTACATTATGAGGCTTGTCTTGGATGGCAGCAAGAGGAGGGAGTGTTTGTACCTACCTGCTGACTCTTAAAAGTGTATATATAGAGAGACCTTAACTGGCTTCAGTCAAGTTTACCATGCAGGGGTTCTCAACACCGTATCACTATCTCAATGTTGCATCCTTGGAGCCCTGGGAACAGGAATGGCAAATAAAACCCACATTCCAAGGAGAGGGGAAGTGATGAGAAGTCTCTGATCACCCAGGTTCAGCTTGTGGGTCAAATGGCATTCAGGTCTCCTCCATGAATTTTGGGAACAGTCATCTTCCTGATTTTTTTTTAACCCATGGGAGAAAGTAGTCTGTCAAGTATTTTGAACTCCAGTTAGCCTCGTTCCAGGCCATGGAATGCAGGCAACAGGCAGTAACTCTCAAGGCCTCATCCCCTCTTGACCACTCAAGGACACAGCCCTACCAGTTATCCTTTGCTTCTCCTGCATCCTTTTTGATCTTTCTACTAAGTTTTTTTCACTAATTTACAAACATGCTGTTCTCTTATTGTATAAGCACAATACCACTTCTGAATGTCATCTTCCTACAGGCCCGTGTGCTAAGCATTATTCTCCTCCGTAATACCTTTCATCTCCCTTGATGCCACTGGCCCATTTCACTTTGGTCTATTGGCAGCATTTGACCCGATTGATCATTGCCTGATTCTGGGCCTTCAGAACACCACGCTCGATTCGTGTTTCCTTTTGCTTTACAGACATCTCCTTCTTAGTATTCTTTGTTGGTTATCTCTAATCTCTCTGACCTCTAAAATGTGGATTTTCCAGGGCTCTGACCTAAGACATTTGCTCTTTCCTACTTCCTTTACATATCTGGTGATCTCACTCAGTTTCATGGCCTATACTCTGCTAATATGCCAACAACTCCCAAATTTATGTCTACAGCATATAGATATATCTTCTCTGTATTCTAGACTAATAAATTTGACTGATGACTTTAAATCCCCACTCAGAGATAAGTATCTCACACACAATATCTCTAAAATTAAATTCCTGATACTCTCCAGGAAAACAGATCACCCCAGCCTTCTCTATCTCAATAATTAGCAACTTTGTATTTTCAGCTACTAAGGCCAGACACATTGAACTGATCCTTGACTCTTTCTTTCTCACACCCTACGTTCAATCCTTGATCAAATTCTGTTGTCTCTACTCTCAGAATGCACTCAACACTGACCATTTCTCACCTCTTTTACTGCTATTACCTTGATTTAAGCCCCTCTCATTCATATCTTGAATTATAGCCCTGCTGTTCTCTCTGCCTGGAAAGATTTCATTCCAGATATCTCCACGTTCTGCTCCCTTATTTTTTCAGGAAATGTCAACATTTTAGTGAGGGCTTTTTTTGACCACCCTATTTCAAATTATAACTCTTTAGAATGTTCTCCTTCTGTGTGCTGCTTTATTTTTCCCTATACCCATCACCTTCTAACATATCATGTAATTTATTCATTGATTTTGTTTCTTTACTGCACTTTATTTTGTTTTTATCCTTTGTTGCCTTCTTTTTAGATGCATTTTCTTTTTATTCTGTCTCTCCATATATATTTGTTGTGCCTCACACAGTCCATTATTATTCCTTTAGTGGTTCTCCTAGAGATTACAACTTACATATATTGTATAACAGTCTAATATAAACTTCACTTTTGTTAATTCTCAGAGGATGCCCTGATCTTAGGACCCTCAATCTCTGTTTACCTCCATTTTAATTTTTTGTTCTACTGATGTTAGTTATTTTAATTCACATGCATTTTGGGGTACCTGGGTGGCTCAGTCAGTTGAGTGTCCGACTTCGGCTCAGGTCATGATCTCCCAGTCTGTGAGTTCAAGCCCCACGTCGGGCTCTGTGCTGACAGCTCAGAGCCTGGAGCCTGTTTCGGATTCTGTATCTCCCTTTCTCTCTGCTCCTTCCCTGCTCAAGCTCTGTCTCTGTCTCTCAAAAATAAACAAATGTTAATTCACATGAATTTTATACCTAACAAGACATTACTATCATTGCTGCGTTCAGTCAATACTCATTTGTAGTTCACTATATATTTAATCTTTGCATTGCTTTTTATTTTTTCCGGCCTATCTGCAATTCTACCGGAGATCACTTTCCTTCTACCTGAAGAACGCTGTAGTATTTCTTCTTGTGCAGATTTGCTGGCAACAAATTGTCTCCATTTTTGAATAGAAATGTCTATTTCAAGTTTATTTTAAAAGATATTCTTGTGGAAATAGAATTCTGGGTTGACATTTATTTTCTTTAGGAGTTTAAAAATGGTATTCATTTAATTTCTAACATTGCTGTTGATGAGTTATCAGCGCTATTGGTTCTCCTTTGAAAAAAAATGTGTCTCTGGGATGCCCAGGTATCTCAGTCACTTAAGTGTCTGACTTTTGGCTTCAGCTCAGGTCATGATCTCACAGTTCATGACTTGGATCCCCACTTTGGGCTCTGTGTTGACTGTAAAGCCTGCTTGGGATTCTCTCACTCCCTCTCTCTCTGCCCTTCCCCTGTTAGTATGTGTGCTCCCTCTCTCTCAAAATAAATTAACTTTATTTATTTATTTACTTACTTACTTATTTATTTACTTATTTATTTATTTATTTACATACTTATTTATTAATGTTTATTTATATTTGAGAGACAGAGATAGAGCACAAGCAGGAGAAGGGCAGAGAGAGGGGGAGATGCAGAAACTGTAACAATCTCCAGGCTCCAAGCTGTCATCCCAGAGCCTGGCCCAGGGCTCAAATTCACCAACTGTGAGATCATGACCTGAGCCCAAGTTGGAAACTTAACCCACTGAGCCAACCAGGTGCCCCAAAATAAATTAACTTTAAAAAAACAAACAAAAAAAAGAAAATAATGTGTCTCCTCCTTTCCTCCCCCATCTTGGTGGCTTATTTTTATATTTTTCTTGTTTATTTTTAAATTCAATTTATTTAAACCAAACCAAACCAAAACAAAACAAAACAAAACAAGAGCAGTTCACCCATTTCTCCAGCCCTCCACTTTCTTGTCTCTGGCAATCACCAATCTGTCTATCTATTTATTTACTTATTTATATCTATTTATTTTAGATTCCACACATAGGAGAAACCATATGGTATTTGTCTTCCTCTGTCTGACTTTTTTCACTTAGCATAATGCCCTGAGGTTCATCTATCTTGTCACAAATGGCAATATTTTATCTTTTTAATGGAAATAATTTCATATATATATATATATATATATATATTTCACCATATATATCACATTTCTTTAACCACTCATCCATTGATGGACACTTATAATATTTCTTTATCTTTGCTATTTAAATAATGCTTCAATGAACATGAAAGTGCATATATCTTTTCGAGTTAGTGTTTTTCTTTTCTTTGGATAAACATCCAGAAGTAGAAATGCTTAATTATATGGTAATTTTATTTTTAATTTTTTGAGAAACCTCCATACTCTTTTCCATACTTGCTGCACGAATTTACATTCATCCAAACAGAATACCAAAAAGGATTGCCTTTTCTCCACATCCTCACTAAAACTTATTGTTTCTAGTGTTTTTGTTAATAGCCATTCTGACAAGTGTGAGGTGATGTCTCATTGTGGTTTTCATTTACATTTTTCTGATGATTAATAATGTAGAACATGTTTTCATGTACCTGTTAGCCTTCTGTGTGTCTTCTTTGGAAAAATTCCTATTGAGATCATCTGCCCAATTTTTAATTGGATTATTTGTTGCTGCTGTTATCAAGTTGTATGAATTCTTTATATGTGTTTTGGGTATCGCCCTCTTATCAATCATATGACTTGTAAATACTTTCTTTCATTCAGTAAGTTGATTTTTCACTTTGTTGATGGTTTCCCTGTTTGTGCAGAGGCTTTTTAGTTGGATGTAGTCCCAGTTGATTATTTTTGCTTTTGTTGATTTTGCTTTTGGCGTCATACCCAAAAAATCATTGTTGGGAACCTATGTCGAGGAGCTTACTACCTGTGTCTTCTAGGGGTTTTATGGTTTCAGGGATTATATGTAAATCTTTAATCCAGTTTGAGCTAATGTTTGGTTTATGTTATAAGATAGCAGTTTACTCTTTTGCATTTGGCTGTCCAATTTTCCAGCACCATTTATTGAAGACACTGTCGTTTCCCCATTGTATACTCTTGCCTCATTTGTTGTAAATTAATTGACCAGATATGTGTGGGTTTATTTCTGGGCTCTGTGTTTCTGTTCTGTTGATCTATGTGTCTGTTTTTATTCCAATACCCTACTGTTTCATTTACTATAGCTTTGTAATATTGTTTGAAGTTTGGGAACAAAGCTCCAGCTTTGTTCTTTTTCCCAAGATAGCTGTGTCTATTGGGGGTGTTTTATAGTCCTATACACATTTTGGATAATTCTATTTCTGTGAAAAAAGTCACTGAATTCTTTGTAGAGATTACATTGAATTTGTAGGTTGCTATGGTTAGTATGGATATTTTACCAATATTCTTCCAATTCGTAAGCATGGATGTTTTTCTATTTATTTCTGCCCTCTTCAATTTATTTCATTAATGTCTTGTAGTTTTTAATGTACAGGACTTTCACCTCTTGGTTAATTTTTTTTCCTAGATATTTTTTGATGGAATTGTAAATGTAATTGTTTTCTTAATTTGTCTTTCTGATAGTTCGTTATTAGTTTATCAGTGTATAGAAACGTAGCAGATTTCACATATTTATTTTGTATACTGCTACTTAACTGAATTTGTTTATTAGTTCTAACAGTTTCTGATGTAATCTTTAGAATTTTCTACATATAATATCATGTCACCTGCAAATAGTGACATTTTTACTTCTTCATTTCCTTTGTGGATGGCTTGTATTTCTTCTTCTTGTCTAAATGCTCTGGCTAGGATTTCCAACAGTATGTTACATAAAAATGGCTAAACTGAACATCCATATCCTTTTTCTTATTTTAAAGGAAAAGCTTTTAACTTTTCACCACTAAGTATTATGGCTATGACCTTTATTATGTTGAAGTAATTCCCTGTATAGTACTTTGTTGAGTTTTTACCATAAATAATGTTGAATTTTGTCAAATACTTTTCCTACATCTATGGAGATGATCATATGATTTTTTACCCTTTATTATGTTAATGCAGTGTATCACACTGATTTTCCAATATTAGATCATTTTTGCATTAGACAATTTTGAATAAATATCATTTGATCATGCTATATGATCCTATTAATGTATTGTTGAATTTGTTTTGTTAATATTTTGTTGAGATTTTTTTCAACTATTGTCATTAGGTATATTGACCCGTAATTTTCTTTTCTTGTGGCATCCTCATCTGGTTTGGGTAGCAAGGTAATGTTGGTCTCATAAAATGAGTTTTGAAGAGTTTTATCTTCTATTTTGGGGTGGGGAAGTTTGAGAAAGTCTGGTAATAATTGTTCTTTGAATGTTTAGTAGTATTCATCAGTAAAGCCCATCTGGTTCTGGACTTTTGTTTATTGGGAGGTTTCTGATTATGGATTCAATCTCCTTACTAGTAATCAATCTGTTCAAGTTTTCTATGTCTTCAAGATTTATGGGGCACCTGGGTGGCTCAGTCGGTTAAGCGTCCGACTCCAGCTCAGATCATGATCTTGCAGTTTGTGAGTTTGAGCCCTGTGTCGGGCTCTGTGCTGACAGCTCAGAGCCTGGAGCCTGCTTCTAATTCTGTCTCCCCCTCTCTCTGCCCTTCCCATGCTCATGCTCTGTCTCTCTCTTCCTCTCAATAATAAATAAAAAACATTAAAAATTTTTTAAAAAGATTTATGTTTCTAGGAATTTTTGTATTTCTTCTAGATTGCCCAGTATGTTGGCCTATAATTGTTTTAGTAATCTCATATCCTTTATATTTTTGTAGTATCCATTGTAACATCTTCTCTTTCATTTGTATTTTATTTATTTGCGTCTCTTTTTTTTCTTGGTGAGTCTAGTTAAAAGTTTGCCAATTTTGTTTTATCTTATCAAAGAATCAGCTCTTAGTTTTATTGATCTTTTCTATTTTCTTTTTAGTTTCTATTTCATTTTTTTCTGCTTAAATATTTTTATTTCCCTCTTCTACTAACTTTGATCTTCATATGTTCTTTTCCTAGTTCCTTGATATATAAAGTTATATTGTTTTTTTTTTTTTGAGATAGTTCTTATTTCTTGACATAGGCGTTTATCACTATGAAATTCCCTTTTACAACTGCTTTTGTTGCATCCCATATATTTTGGTATATTCCATTTCCATTTTCATTTGTCTCAATATATTTTTTATTCTATTTTAATTTCTTATTTGACCACAGGTTATTCAATAGTCTATTGTTTAATGTTCACATAGTTTTGAATTTTTCAGTTTTCTTCATGTAATTAATTTCTAGTTTCATACTGTTGTGGTCTGAAAAAATGCTTGATATGATTTTAATCCTCTTAAATTTATTAAGATTTGTTTTGTGGTCTAACTTATGATCTCTTATGGAAAATGTTCCATATGTGCTTGAGAAAAATATGTTTGTTGTTTCAGATGGAATGTTCCATAAATATCTGTTAAGTTCATCTGTCATTTAAGGACAATGTTTCCTTATTTATTATCTGTCTGAATAACTTAACTATTGACATAAATTGTGCATTAAAGTCTCATACTATTATTCTATTGCTATCCTATTTGCCCCTTTATGTCTGTTAATAATTGCTTTATATATTTAGGTGCTCCTATATTGAGTACATAAATATCTACAAATGTTATATCTTCTTGTTGATTGTTCCTTTCATTATAACTGTAATACCTTTCTTTGTTTCTTATTGTAATCTTTGTTTTAAAGTCATTTTGTCTGATATAAGTATAGCTGCTCCAGCTTTCTTTTGTTTTTTATCTTCATGCAATATATTTTTTGTGCCTTCACTTTCAGTCTCTGTGTGTTCTCACATCTACCATGTGCCTCTTTTTAAAAATATTTTAATTTTATATTTATTTATTTTTATTTTAGAGAGAGAGCACAAGTGGGGAGAGGAGCAAAGGCAGAGAGAAAGAGAGAGAATCTTAAGCTGGCTCCATGCTCAGCCTGAAGCCCTATGTGGAGCTAGGTCCCAGAACCCTGAGATCCTGACCGAAGCCAAAATCAAGAGTCGGATGCTCAACAGACTGAGCCACCCAGGCACCCCTAAAGTGTGTTTCTTGTAGAAAGCATATAGATGTGCCTTATTTTTGTATCCATCAGTCATTCAGTATCTTTTGATTGAAGAATTTAGATTTAAAGTGATTATTGATAGGTATGTACTTATTGCCATTTTGTTAATTGTTTTCTGCCTATTTTTATAGTTCTTCTCTGTTCTTTTATTCTCTTGCTCTTTTCCTCTGTCATTTGATGACTTTCTTTAGTAGTATGTTTATATTCTTTTCTCTTTATATTTATTATTGGTTTTTCCTTTATGGTTACATGTGAGCCTTCTACTACAATTTAATGTAAGTTCTTTGAGAGCTAGAATTTTGTCTCTTTAGTTAATTGCTATATTACCAGTGCTTGGCATATGGTAAATGTGAAAACATGTATTATAGTGAATTATTACATCAATTAATAAATAAAAGAAGTTTAAAATCTAGTGGTGAAGATAAGGTTAACACTTAAGAAATAACATACAAATGGCAGAGGACTGTATGGAATAATGAAAATAAATTTAGAAGAATGAAATACTTAAAGATCTAAAAGACTTGCTGAGTATCTTGAGGGAGATACCCATTCTACAAAAGAAAATTGGCATTTGATTAATGAATTCTGAGATCTTGAATCTTCTACTGTACATTCTAGCAAAGACACCTACTTCTTCCTTTCTTAGATAATTCCATCCACTTTGTACTCCTGGACACAAGTTGTCTATTTTGCTTGAGTCATCATTTTCCATCTTTGCCAATGTGGAAAAAACATTTATCCCTTTTAACTAGGTTCAAACTTATCTCTTTTCTCATTTATTAAATGATAAACTATAAATATAGGTATTGAATCTGCTTTGCAAACCACTGTTTCTCCAGTACCCAGAACATAATAAGCATAAACATTATGTAAATATTAATTGAATAAATGAACAAATCTTCCCTGACCTCCGCATGACCACTGCTTTTCCATCTTTAATTTGGTAGTGTATTTTTTTCATTCTATCTAGTGTTGTGTCATAGTAGTCACAAGCATTTTCTGTATCCACAATAACGTTACAGATTCTTGAGACTCAGGCTATATCTATGTCATGTTTGTCCTTTTTCATCTTTCCTTCCCTAGGAATATGTCACTACACAATACACAATCACTAAGTATTTAAATTGTCTAGCGTATTAGTTAACTATTGTGGCCTTAACAAATAACTACAAAATTTCTGGGGCCTACAACAATAAACATTTATTTTGCTCATGATTTTGCAGCTTAGTAGGCACTTAGCTAATCCATTCTGAACTTCATTGAGAGGCCGTCACCTGCAGGTTTAGTTTGGAAATGTTTGACATGGCTCTTGTCCACCTTGGATCAATGGGTTAGTTAAGTCATGTTGTTTATAGTAATGGCAAAGGGCAAAAGAGTAAGTTGAAATATGCAGTTCCTATTTTGGTCTAGGCTTAATTAGAACACTGACATTTTTACCCACTTTCCATTGGTCAACACCACTTCTATGTCCAAGCCAGAACTCAAGAGATAAGGAGATACACTCTGTCAATGGTGAGAGGAACTGCAGAAGTACATGTCAAAGAGATGAGGAAACATGGCAGGCTGAAGAACATGGACCAATAATCCAACTGACCACATGCAATGGTTTAAAATATGCCATATTAATACTAGTTCATGAAGCTTTACAGGGTTTCACAGAGCTTTAATTCATTCCTCAAAAATTTTGAGTGCCCCCCATGTGCCAGGCACAGGTCTAGTTCCTGAAGATACAAAAATGAATGAGACATAACAGCATCGTGAAACAAACAAGGAAGTAGTGACTCATTTTCCAAAAGAGTTAACTGATGGCTTAGCTCACATGCCTGGTGAATAGGAGAGCCTGGAATTAAATACACGCTGGCCTCATTTACAAATAATTTCTATACCACTTACTTATTTACCTATAAATTTTGACAGGATTAGAATGACAGACTCCATGGGGTTCCTGGGTGGCTCAGTCAGTTAAGCGGCCGACTCCTAATTTTGGCTCAGGTCATGATCTCACAGTCATGAGATAGAACCCAGCATGACGACCCGTGCTGAGCTGAGCATGGAGCCTATTTATGATTCTCTCTCTATCTCCATCTGTCCCTCCTCCCCTGTCTCTTTCCCCTTGTCCCTCTCTCTCTGTCTCTCTGTCTCTGTGTGTGTCTCTCTCTCTCCCCCTCCCTCTGCCCTGGCTCTCACTCTCGATTCTATATTAATGTCATTGGGTAGATGAGGGTAACTTGCTTAGTTTACTGATAATTCCAGGCCTTGCATGTATAATCATGCTGCTCTTAACCAAAACAATCTCCTGAAACTCATTGTCTCCCTTTCAAAGAGCTCCTATACACATCATTTTAGGGCAATGAAACTTTAGACTCCAGAAGAAAAGTCTTTGAAAAGAGACATTACAAGAAGATGAGAACCCACCTTGAAAATTTATGAGTAAAACAAAATCCTGCATTCTCCTCTTGTTGCCCTGCGCATTTTCACATCGCCTTCCCCCAACAAGCTGTTCTTCATAGGAACATATTGATTTCATTGAATCTTACAGCTGTGGCTGGGAAGCGCCCTGAATAACAATAAGGCTTTTATGTGGAATATGACTTAATTTAGAGAAGAACTGCTGATGCAAGGTGGCAGATTCATTAAACTGCCTGGCTGATCAATGTACTACCATTTGGAAAAGCTAGAGTAGGAACTAAATAGCTTTTCATATTGGTTGTCAGACATTCTTTTAAATATCTTGTTATATGTTATGACAGATGGATGAAAAACAGCTTTCAGTAATCAGAGGATCAAGCCAGCAATTTGAATCTACCAGGAAGGGAAAAAAAAATCACCTATGTAGAACACGTGCTGTTCTCGGCTTCAAATTTCTCAACGAGAGCTCTGTATCATATCAGAAATAAAATGTGGTTCATTCTCTCTGTGGTAACAATGACAGGGGAATACAAATCCTTTATTATAAAGCAACTTCTTCCCCTATTTTCCCAATTTACAGTGAATAGAGAGCTCCCTAAGTTCAAGTGGGAACACTGTTCTTCCTATAATCTGTGCCAGTGAAGGTATTATTTATAAGGAAGTTACTGAAGCAGAGTCTTTATCTAAGAATTTGCAGACCTTCTGCTTCTTATTCTGGAAACAGCCACATCCCTGAGACATCCTGGCCATAAGCACCAACCCTCAGTTGTACAGTTCATTGGTTGGTTCCAAATCCCCAGGGAGTTGTCTTAATCATCAGCAGCCTGCCCTGCTCTAACTAGCCCAATTAGGATTAAGAAACAAGGGAAAATTTCTTGCCTCAAAGAACAGTCATGCAAACTTCAGTGGTTTGGCAAGGCATCTGATGTGCAGCCCACCAATAGGGAGCCACAGTTATGGACCTGAGAATTTTTAATTTTAGCTCTTTTTCAGTGGGAGTTCTATGGCTATGGCTGTGATTTTTTTTTAATGCTGTAATTTGATACAAAAAAATTGATTATCCTGTAATCGCTTTCTGCTTGATGAAGTCCTGTCCTCCTGTGGATAGATGTGTGTATTGGAGCATTATTCAGAATTCTGCCCTGATTACTCTTAAAAAAATAGGGGCGCCTGGGTGGCTCAGTTGGTTAAGTGGCCGGCTTCGGCTCAGGTCATGATCTCGCGGTCTGTGAGTTCAAGCCCCGCGTCGGGCTCTGTGCTGACAGCTCAGAGCCTGGAGCCTGCTTCAGATTCTGTGTCTCCCTCTCTCTGTGCCCCTCCCCTGCTCATACTCTGTCTCTATGTCTCTCAAAAATAAATAAACGTTAAAAATGAGTCTCTTAAAAAAAAAGAGGCTGTTACTTTAAAAAATAAATAAATAAAGGTCACAACATGTCAAAAACAAAAGAATTTTTCTATAGTTTTTTCCTTCCTGAATACCATATCCAAACAAGGGAATAAAAGTACTATTGAAATATGTTGGAAATGGCATTCGTTGTTGAGAGGAAAAAAAATGAACTAATGGCCCCATTTCCCTAAGTCAACCTATCTGTGACATCACTGTCCGATCTGTAGGATGCCAACACATTTTATCTTCTTCCTGTTGATCTGATTAGCACAAGAGGACTAGTGAATGATAACACTGAGTTGCTTCATTGAAACATGTCATACATATGAGGCTTTCCAATAGCCCAGATGCAATAACCATGAAATTGAGTACAGACAGACCAAGGAGATAATTATGGGAGAGTTAATCATGAGGTTTGAAGAGGAGGGCCACCATGAAGGCTTCTCAGCTAACAGACGAAAAACAGCAAGTACGGACCTGGTGGATGGAAAACTGTATCAGAGGAATCTAACTGGTTTGAGGTCAATAGTCTAGATGACCAAGGGCTGGAAAACTTTTATATATTAGGCTCCAGATAGTAAATAATTTAGGCTTTATAGTCCATATAGTGTCTTTTGCATCTACTCACCTCTGTCATTATAGCATTCAAATAAACGACATGGCTCTGTCCCAGTAAATCTTTATTTACAAAAACAGGTGGTAAGCCAGATTTGGCCTGCTGGCCTTAGTTTGCTAACCCTAGTTCCTGAAAGATTCAGACAGTGTGGCTGGAAACATAGATCTTGTCAAAGGCAAAGCAGAGTGGCTAGCAAGGCCTTAGGTTTGGAGTCACAGGAAATTGGGTTAGTTACTGCAAGCACAATATAATTTCAGAATAGGATCAGTGGTAAGACAGATAAGAAGAGTGTATCTGATAGATAAATAGCTTCTTAGAAAGCCCCCTTCTCTGATTGAAAGAACTGTTACCCAAATCTAGGTGACACTGGATATACAAACAGGGGCCAGTTCATATAGTCCAAAAGTAACTATAATTATGGCAACCCTAGAATAATGTCAGAACTAGAACTTGAGAAAAAGTTTTATAATAGAATAAGAAAATTTAGCTCCAGGAAAATAAAACAAACTTCATATTCAAATACTAGTTATGCCACTTGAGAAATAATTATTATCTGTGAGCCGAGACTCACCCACAGTTTTATCTTTTGTGTAAAAGAGTAAGAAGACTACTTAAGTCATAAAGTACTGAAAAGGCAAAAATGAGATGCAAAATACTTTTAATCCAATCTTTGGACTCATCAAGTCCCTCAATACAAGTCCCTCAATAAAAAGTAAAAGCCATTATTTATATTTGTGTGTGTGAAATCAACTTTTGCTGCACTTAAAAAGACACTGTTGTGTTTTATTTAATATTTAAAAGCTGCTATGTTGTATGAAATGAGCTTCTAAAAGAGTTCTTTTAAGAAAAGAATAAATAAAAAGAAAGTCATTGGGTATAGATTCAGTGGAAACTCACTTGGATTTATATTCAAAGCAAACACCAAATTCTTTTCTAATTAGAATTGACCACTGTGACATTTTATAACTATTTGGTTGTTTTTTTCCTCTTCTTTTGGTTCCTTTTCCTTATTTTCCTGTTTCCTGGTCATAAGGAAAGGAAAGAGTAGGGAACTTTGTGGGACAAATGAAGTGATTCATTTTAAATTAAATGCAGAATAAACTCTAGTGGTATGATGCAGATTAGGCAAAGTGAAACAAACCAGAAAAAAAAAAATATATATATAAACCTCTTCTGACACTTTGAAAAATTAATGGAAGAACTAAAATTTGGAGAGTAATAAAGACTTGAAGCATTTTATTCTATTCAAGACTTGTTGGCAGTCCAGTACTAAACTTTACTTTAAATTACATGTCATAGATTCAGCTGTAACAACTAGAAACTCAGTAACAACAAAAACAGCAATAGCAGATTAAATTGAGTCCTTGCATTATATTCAGACTACATATATTAACTAATTTCATGCTCAAGTTTTATCTAAGAAATAGGCATCTTTATTGCTCCCATTTTACAGATGGAAAAAACTAACATGCAAACAGGTTAAGTAATTTGAGAAAAGTGACACATTAAATAGCAGAGGCAAAATTTTCACCCAGAGGATCTGGTTCCAAAGCCCAAGTACCTACCTTAAGTATATAGTGGTGCCTCACATTTTCATGAGGCAACTTCTAGAACCAGTGTGACAAACTTGTCCCTGATTGCTTGGGGTTTTTTTGGTTTTAGTGTTGAAACTCTGCTTCCTGGATGCCCCCTTCATCTCAAGCAAACTGGGACAATTGTTCACACAAACAACCTTCACATATGTAAAATTTGCTTTGTAGAAGAAAACAAAAAGACCTCAAGCTATTAAAATAGCTGTCACAAAATCTACTCAGAAATGCTCAGGCATTTTGATAAAAAGAGAACTGTCCATACCATCACAAAGTACATTTAGACTTCATTTAGATGCAATTAGAAACCTTAGTTTAGATGCAATTAGAAACCCTAGTTTAGATGCAATTTTGGCAGAATTGGTTAATTGGCTTCCCGACTAAACAGGAAGGAGCTAAAAAGAGCAAGAGGTGAAACTAACAGAGAGAAAAGAAACTAACAAAAAACTATGAGGACAAAGTCTGAGAAAACTTAACGACATTAATGAAAATTTTGCATTAGTTAGGTACATTTTATTTGTCAGTGACAAAAAGCCAACTTGAACCATCTGCAGTAATCAGAGAAATTTATCAGAAGTACTTGCAATAGGGACATGGATGCCATTAGAACTTGCTTCCTCTTATCATTGTTTCTCTTTGTGGTGGCTTTATCTCTCAGGCTGCCTCTCACTTTGTGGTTGAAACCATAAAACCAATAGCTCCTAAATATTGTGTCTTCAGGAGTACGTAAAAATGATTATTTTCATCCAAAATTTAAATACACCAGGAATTTTAACAGGAACTTTACCCATTTGCCTAGTTTGGATCATGCAAACATATGTCTGAACTGATCATCTGTGGCCAGAGTTGGGGTCGTATGAGAACACAGCAGCCTTGTAGGACCCATGTTGATGGAGTGAGAAAGGCACTTTTCAGAAGGAAAAGTGTCCCTTACAGTCCTCTGTTTGGCTGGATAGCATACTCCCACATGTACTTTCAACCAATTCCAATACACATTCTTTCTTATAGATTATCAAAAGGTCACCATTAATATATTTTAAATATCTCACATATAACCACAACTTTTTTTAATATTTATTTATTTATTTTGAGAGAGAGAGAGAGCGCAAGTGAGGAAGGGGCAGAGAGAAAGAGAGACAGAATCCCAAGCAAACTCTGCACCATGAGGGCACAGCCTGATATGGGGCTCGAACTCACAAACTGCGAGGTCATGATCTGAGCCGAGATCAAAAGTCAGACACTTAACCGACTGAGCCACCCAGGCATCCCTAACCACAAAAACTTAAACACTACTCCAGCTAACTATGATTTGTGCAGAATTGTTATTTTTAAAAATATACTAATCCTGGCATACAGGAGGGTGGGCATCCAAGTTCAGACTTTCTGTGTGATAGCCTAGTTTAAGTCAAGGTCTCTCAAGTTAGCCTGAATCATGCCCAGGCCATACCTCGAACAGTATTTCTCTCAGTACGAATAAATTTAACAAGCTAAGATGCCCAACGTGCAATGTTAGAGAAAAACTTAGAACAAACTCCCACTTCAAAAGAGAGAAGGAAAGTTAACGACATGCTCAATATGTCTTGATCCATTTGAATATAAAGTCTGTAAGGACAGGAATTTTTTTTTGTTGTTTGCTTCATTGACTGGCTTATTCCCAGAGCCCATGTATGTAACTTTAAATAGATAGGCATCCTTTCCTTGTTTCATTCTCTGTAAGCATTGTGTGTTCCTCGGTCAACTGATATGACTCCCTGAGATCCTATACGCTGTTTAGGTATTGCCTTGAGAGAGAAAAGAAATATATTGAGTTCATTATGATATTGAATGGTAGAATGACTCTCGGGTTGACTGTAAAATGGCAATCATTATTCAAAAGCTGAATATCCGCAGTCGGTGAGTCTTCCACTATATGTGTCTTTATTTCCTAATTGAAGTCTTCAGTCCCTGCAAGTATAGCTATGACCTAAAGAAATAGCCACCAACTAACTCAGTTACAAAGTTCATGCAAGGTTTCCTTCTATACTCCTCTTAGCTTTAGATGGATAGTAGATAGAAAATGTTACTGCTGAAATTCAGGCATTTTGGCAGGATTCAGGGAATCTGGTAAGGAGTACAGATTTCCAACAATGCCGTAAATGTCATAATATGGTTCTTGTTAGGTGTGCCGATGAGTTTATTGAATGTCTTGGGGATATCACATTTTCTTTTTTAAATCTCCAAAAAAACAGAGAAAGAGGAAGCTATAAATGTTATCTGCAGCTATATAAGGCTGAGTTAATGAGTTTGTGTGCTCCTGTAGTACTTTGTTTTAGGAAATCTCGACTTTAACCCCTCTCAGTTAGTGGGGCTTTGCTGAGGCAGATTCCCCCTCTGGTTTCAATGCAGGATATGTGGCCCAAGCCCAGTCCAGCGAAGCAGTTCACAACCCAGCCACAGTTATTGATTCAAGAAGGGACCTGTGACCCTAGCTGAGCCAATGAGAGTCACCCCCAGGATTTTTTTTCTGGATTAGGATAAAGTTAGGATTCTTTTCTCTGGAAATAATAGTAACCCTAGTGCCTACAGGGATCATATTTGACAACAAAGGAAAAACATTCCTGAGAATGAAGCTCACCCAGGATGAAGACAGAGACTTGATGACATATTTTGTACCATGAATATGACATATCTTAAGTCAAATCTACCCTGGAGTTTTCAGTTGTATAAGCCTCTAAATTTCCATTTGAAATAAACTGGATATTGTGGAACGTACGTCTTTCAACTGAAACGTTTCAAAAGATTTTCTCATTATAGCAATTTGAGATAAGAATATTTAGTGAAATATTTATAAAGCTCTTTGAATACTTCATGAAAAAGGTTATATTAAAATGATGTTGGCATGAGAACTCCTGAATTATAAACATCTGTAAGGTACAGATATTATACAAGCAGACATGCTAAAGAAAAAGTCATAAAGATAGAATGATGTACTCAAAGAATTATGGTCTAAATTAAAATAGATTCCATTTAGAGTATTAGCTCTAAAACCTCTCTAGAATTCCAGAAATACTATCAGATCAATGTACAAAATAGTGAGTTTTCTCAAATCATATATAGCCCTTATTTATACTTATTTATATAAATGTTCTTAAAATTAACTTTGAGTTATAATTTTTTGGAAATAATAGATATAATTTCTTTGTGACTTTCAAGTGATAATCATGTAAATTACAGTTTCCTTAATAATAAGTTAAATTTCTTATTTCAGAAGTGTGAAAATTGAATATTGAGCCTGGCAGTAATTTCAGTATAGAAATAGAGAAAGTAGCTCTTCTTCATCAAAAGATAAAGAAAGGTGATTGTCTCCCAAGTTTATGTTAAATGTGTAGACATTTAACTAATGAAGGATAGTTAAGTTTATGTATCTTTTGTGATTATTAACAATTTGCTTGTAAAACTTTGCATGTGGGATAATACGAATTTACTGAAGCTAAGAAATTAGTTGAGTAGCTTAACCAGAAAGACCTATTAGAATGTAGCTTAAGTATATAGTTCATAGGATGATAACTTTTATCGGGCATATCTAATAAATTCAAGAACTTTTTTACTTTGTTAAATAGACATTTATAAACAAAAGAAACTTTGGGCAGATTCACTGGCTTTGTCAATTCCTTCTCTTATCTTTTTTAACCTAGTCCTAAAGGACATCTTGGGATGGTTACCAAAATCTATAGTAATGGAACTGGCAATATAATGGCAAGGTAGAGGATAAATTAATGAAAAACAAGATAAATTTGTTCTGTGGCTTCTGTAGATCTGAAGGCCATAAGGAAACATTTAAGTAAATCTTTCTTGTCAGTAATAAGCAAAACCATGCTCATAGATAATAAAAATAACAAGGACATATTTAGCATAGGAAAAATACATTTGCTAATAATGCCTTGGGAATAGCACCAATTTCAGTATTCCTCAAGCATGGTTTGTGAAATGAGATTTACACAAGATTTGGCAGGGCATAAATTACTCTGAAGGCATAGGGTCTGAATTTGTGGAGCTATATTAACGGTTTCAGAACAACCAACCTTTTTAATAAAGTACCATGGTGCTGTGCTGAATTCTGTTCTGTTCTGGCCAGAGTTTAGTCAGAGTTTTTACAGGCATTTCTTGCAAACATCTTCTGAAGGTTACCATTTTACTAGACACTGAATTAGATGAAATTTAAAAGTTAAAAAAAAAAAGCCATTCTACAGACCACATCCTGATTTGGGATTGAGGCAGGAGACATGGATTATAGCCTACCAACCCAAACGTGTTTCCCCAAATTGGGTATATCCTCAACTGAAAAGAGTTTTGTAGTTTTTTTTTTTTTTTTAGTCAATTGTAATATTGGGCAAAAGCTCTTTTAAAGATCATTTCTGTCTTTAAAATTCTATAATTTTATTATATTTTATCTCCCCTGGGAAACAAAAAAACAATTGATGGACAATAAATTCATGCATTTACAACTACAAATACATAGAAAGGCAGCTGTTTAATTACAGATATTGAATCCATACCTTTTAGAGAAGAGAGGACATGAGAGGGGGAGAGAGAGAGAGAGAGAGAGAGAGAGAGAGAGAGAGAATCTTAAGCAGGCTCAACACTCAGCCCAACATGGAGCTCAATCCCACAATCCTGGGATCATGAGCTGAGCTGAAATGAAGAGTCAGACAACCTGACTAAGCCACCCAGGTGCCCCCAGATCCATATATAATTTTAGAAGAAATTGTGCAGAGTCCTAAAAATTCTTTAACTTCTCCTCTCAACCTTTCTCCATAATAAATTGTTTTTGCTGTTTCTGTTAATAGCTTTTCAACCCTTTATTATTGTAATCCATATATTTTCTTTCTATTAGGGCCAGCTGTACAGTTTTTTTGGCATATCTTTTCAGTGCCCCCATCTGAATTCTTCGTGGGTAAGATCTACCTTTATCCCTAGTGCCTGTTTGACATGGATTTGAGACTCAGGAGATGTTTGAATAAATAAATGAATGAGTGAACAAACACTTTCAGAGAAGAATAATTAGAAAAAGAAGTTATTACTCCAGAAAATAAAAATCTTACTTTCTAAGTAATATAAATCACAAAATATATAAATAAAATGTTTCAAGGTAGCGTTACCTGCTAAGATATTTTCCTCATTAATCTTGCCTATTAATCCTTAACAACCTACAATTCAACTCTGTTTTTTTCCTAGATAGATTTTATTTTTTAATCTAACATGATTTTGGAATAGTGACCTGATAATTGCTATCTATTTTCTTTATCATATGATGGCCAGGGTGAGAGCTCAAAGTTATATGAAAATGAAATAAAGAATCTCAAAAGGTAAGTTTCTTAATGCATCCATAACTTTCTAAGGGAGTGCCTCCCTTATGTAATGCAGTACAAGGCAAGGATGATGATGCTGGCTATTCTGGGGGAGTGATGATACCAAAATTGATGCAAATGATGGTGTGCTGTTAATTGCATGTATTGAATGCTTACTGTGTGTGAGGCATTTTGAATATAACGACTCATTTAATTCTTGTAACATCTTATTAAATTGGTTATTATTCTTTTGCTCCTTTTTTGAATAAAGAATTAGCTTTAAGGAAATAAGTAAATGGACTATTATCCCACAACTCACAATTAGAGCTACTCTAGAATCCAGATCTTTTGGAGAATACACATAACACTCTATTGCCAATCAAACCAAGAGGCTAAGTACAAAATTGAATCGGAAACAGAGTCAAACCGTTAAATGCCATCAACATGCTTGCATTGTATTAATTCACTTTAAAAACTTTATTTTACCTACACACACAATTTAAATGTGATAATATCTGCCACAAATTCATAAACAATTAAGAAGTAGACAGTGCTACTTTTTTCAGTGAGGTGAGGACATCACCTTTTCTTACCAGTTGAATTTATTTCTGAAAACACAACCTTAAAATGTCTATGATCCAGGAGTTATGTTGTGAGAAGCTGTATTTATAAAGGATTGCTTGAAAGATAGTCAATTCATTCATCTCTTTAGGTAATCTTGATTGTTTCTTGACCAGTCTGACAGTCAGAAAGTGGCACAATTTGATGACATTTTCCAACATTTGCGTCATTGCTTTCACATGGTGTTCATGTAGGAATAAAAAAAAAACTGTCTTACTGTAATCTCTGTTTATTATAAGGGTATATGTGAATTCACTTAACCCAATAAATGTACATGGAAGATTTGTGTTCCTAACCATTTTCAAGAAGTGTATTCACCCTAAGTAACCAGTGTATTTTTATTTTATGGACCATGCTAACCTTATAAAGGATGATATTTCTCTTTTTTTCTGGCAACTAGTATACTTTGTCAAATTTCTCACCCACTTTGAATTATTATGCATAAAACTTGTCTGTAAGGCTTATCTTTCATACACAGCACACTTTGGTACCATTTCACTATTTTGACACATTTTTTTCCCATTATGTTGTTGTAATTTCATATTTTTTGGTAAAGTCTTCACTTCTTAAAGCAAGCAATTTTAGTATAGAAATGCTTAATAACTCTTGGAGTCTTATTTATGAAAAATCCTGCACATAGGCAAAGTTAGAAGTCCAAGAATGGCCATGAAGATGCAAGACCAACAAGTTTTGATGGTGGTCAAGACAAGAGGACACATACGGAAAATGAAAGCCTCCTTTGACAGGATGCTAATAAGTTTTTTTCCTTGGTGTTCTTTGGAAGGGAGGAGCAGGACATGAAGAGAAGCTAGAAGAAAGCTGAAAATAAGCTATACCCAACCAGTTTGCCTTTCTTCTTTCCTTCTAGAAGGAAATCAGTATTGCAGGACATCTGGGGTTTTCCCCCCACACTAAAATTTTCTTATTACCTCCATTTTAGAAAGAGTTTTGGTAAATATATGGTTGCCTAAAATGATATAAGAAGTGAAAACATGTGTTAAATGTTAACTGCACATATAGCTGTTCTCTTTAAACATCAGAACTTTGGAAAGATCTCATGATCATGACAAGGGCCACTGATAGAATTATTTTGAAATATAAGAAAGAAAAATTTCACTAACTGAATACTTTGAACATTTTCTTATGGATATGATTTCTTGATATCCTAAAGTCACTTTAAGGAAGTTAAATGAAACTTAGATATCTTGTATGTTTATGTATCATCGCTAGTTCACCATCATATAATCCTCACTCATTGGTCATGTTACTGATTCTCTATTGTCACATTAATGCTACCTAGCAGACAACTCATTAAAGACATTAATTAGCTTAGGAGGTTGCATGATTTAGCTAATCTGACCCCGGGTCAAGCATGCATCCTCATCCACGCAGCTCTGCTGTCATTATCTGGGCTCGTAGATGTATGTGGGAGTTGTTTGACTGTTGGCTGATCTAGGATGGCCTTGACTGGGATGATGTCAGTGAGCAAGCTCTGCTGCGTGTATCTTTTATCCTGTAGCAGTCTACTCTTGGCATGTTCTTATAACAGTGGCAGAGGTGCAAAAGTAGGCCAGCCCAGTTGAAAAAGTATCTTTCAAAACTCACTTTGGTCACACTTACTGACTTCCTACTAACCCACATAAGCCACGTGGCTGAGGCTAGAGTTGACATAGAAGGGCATGACAAAGTTATGTGGCAAAGAGTATCAATACAGGGAAAGGTGAAAAATTAGGGCCATTTTCAAGTGATATTGCACACAGTTGTATTTTAGCTACTTTATAGCACTGCAGCTTGATATAGTCCACGTTTCCATAGAATTCACGGATCTGGTAATACATAATTTGCTTATTTTATTTCCCATGGGAGAAGAATTTCTTGATCTTATTGGTCCTTTCAAAAAGGAATATTGTTTATACTTTTCTCCCTATCCTCCCTCTGCAGGAATTTGGAAGATGGTAAGTTTCATTTGGCTCTTTTCTTCATGACTTGAAGTATTAACTGACATTATTTAATGACAAGTATAGAGTAGTGTTCTCTTGCACCCAGGAATGTTATAAGGAGATAAAAGTGAAAATGAAATGACAAAGGAAATGAGCCAGAAAATAAGACGTCTGGACAATTAAAATTTAGCACCCAAGCTAAACAAGTGAAAATCTTTTAGGTAGATTGTATAAATTCAGCTTATTATAGATTTTAAAAGAAAACAATTTTAAGATTCCTTATCACCATGAACAGCTGCTAGACCTCCAAATGGAATTTCCTAATGAGTGTAGAAACAAAATCTGTTTCTTTATTTTCCAGATACCCTGCATTTGCCTGGCTACTAACCAATGCTGATCAGCTGCTATTCTCTATTCTACAGCCACCTGGTCTTATTGCTGACATTTGAGTTTGGAAGGAGTATGTGCTTCTTTCTAAATATGCCAGATATTATCCCCTATTTATACTGTACATGGCTTCTGGATTGACTGTAATAGGAAATGTCAAAAGCTCCCTGGCCTTTCTATGAGATACAATAAAGTGCTTGGAGGGTCTGAAGGAGTCCATGGCAGCCATTCTCCCTTCCTCCTTCTGTGTTCGTCAGTGATGTGGAGATTGAGAAGCTTAAATCTACATTTCCAAAACCCTTTTGCAGCGAGGGTTCTTAATTTCATATAGTTTATCTGTTTAGGTTGGAACATGGGAGGAAGCAGAGCCATACTTTTGCAGCTGCTGCCTTCACTCCTGGAAAGTTCAGTCAGGAAGGCTCTGGGAGTCCTTGAAGCTGCCTTAGCTGGAGCTCAGATTCAGGAGCCACTGTGAACTATCAGGTGTTGGAAGTTTGAGTGAACACTCATCAGGTGTTGGAAATGTAGATTTAAGCTTCGTAGTCTCCGCACTACTGACAAACACAGAAGGAGAAAGAAGTAGGTGGCTGTTATGTTCTCCTCAATGAGACACTCCAAGCATTTTACTGTCTCATCAGGTGTGAAAAGGAAGAGGCGGGGTGCAGGAGTCAAATATTGACTTCCTGACTCCTGGAGGGAAGCTAAGCTTGTGAATTTGCAGAGCTAGTAGCTCCTGGGGGTGAGTTCCCACTCTCTCATTTCTTTGTTGTAGACAACATATCACTGCTCTTGGTGAGCTAGTTTTGTCTTGTTGGTGTGTGCCTCATTGCTAGGGAGCTAGTTACTCAGACTTTCAGTGATTCTGTAAGCTTTTAATTCTCTTTATTAAATGCTATTCTGCTTAAAATACAGTAGGCCCTTGAACAACACAAGTTTGAATTGTGCAGGTCCACTTTTCCATGGACAGTACTGCAAATATATTTTTTCTTCCTTGTGAATTTCTTAATAAATTTCTTTTCTCTAACCTATTGTCAAAGAATACAGTGTAAAATACAGATATGGAATGTGTGTTAATTAACTGTTTTTGCTATCAATAAGGCTTGTGGTCAACAGTAAGCTATTAGTAGTTAAGTTTTGGGGTAGTCAAAAGTTATATGGGGATTTTCAACAGCTTGGAGTGGAGAGTATTGGTGCTCCTAACGCTTGCATTGTTCAAGGGTCAATTGTTACTAACTTTCTTTCTATTATTTGCAACAGAATACTGACAGAATCAAATCTTGCTAAAATCAGAGACATTTAGTTACTTCCTTGCCTGGCCACCAAAAGTAAAATGTATAATATAGACTTATGCTATTATTTCATCGATTTTTATTGCTTTTTAAAATTTTTCTTTATTCTTCAAAGTTATGAAATATTTCAAATTCTGAAAAATAATGTAATAAATTTGGGACATCCATGGTGAGATTGAGCAAATATTAACATTTGGATACATTTGCTTCAAGTCTTGTTTTTTAATTAAAATACTGTAGATATGGGGCACCTGGATGGATCAGTTGGTTTAACATCCAACTCTTGATTTCAGCTCAGATCATGATCTCACAGTTTCGTGAGTTTGAGCCCTGTGTCAGACTCTGCACTGGCAGTGCAGAGCCTGCTTGAGATTCTTTCTCTCTCCCTCACTCTCTACCCCTTCCCCACTTGCGCTGTCTCTTGCAAAATAAATAAACTTTATAACTAAATAAAATACTGTATATATATTTAAATCCATCATCAATCCCACTTCCTTTTATCTGTCATCAGTGATGACCAATGTTCTGTGAAATGTATATATATTCCAAGTACATTTTATGCTTTTACTATACATATATGAACTCCAATTAATAGGCAGTACTGTTTTGTATGTGTATACTTTGTATAAATTGTTTCATGTTGCATAAATCATGTTTCACAATTTGCTCTTTCAGTTAATATTATGTTCTTACCTTTTTCTTTATTTTTTACTTATAGATCCAGTTAATTTATCTTACCTTATATCTATTTTTCCATTCCAAGATAAAGTCACCTTGTCAAATATGTGACCTATTAATTATACCTGTAGCTTAAAAATTTTACATGAATAAATTGTTTCCTATTAATAGCATGAATTGAAAACATAATTAAGGATGATTTCAAATACATAAAAATGTACAAAAATAATAGATACCTATGTACCCACCTCCAAGATTAAACAGATGTTAACATTTTGCCATATGTGCATTGAACCTGTCTTTGAAAATGAAAAATAATACAGATTCAGTTAACTCCTCCCTCTGTTTCCTTTCCTCGCCACCAGTCACCAATACTCTAAAGTTGTATATCTTTCCTGTGCATGTCATCATGTATATATAAAACAATACTGTAGTATGTGATGCTGAATGTCACATGATCACAACTGAACCAATGGTTCTTGAAATTCACTTTGATATAGAAGTTCTTTGGATTACAAACACGTTTCTGGAAAGAATTATGCTCACAAACCAAGGTTTTACTGTATAAATCTTTTGTGCGTGTACTCTGGGGCCCTTATCTGAGAAAAAAAAAATCCTGATTACTAAGCAAAATGAGATGCAAAAGTGAATAATTCTGTAGAATGAGGAAAAAAAATCACAAAATATTTAAAAATGTAAAGAGCTGATAAATGTCACAAGCATTTCACAATCCCCAAAAATAACATAATATTTTAAGATAAATTGTCTGACCGACCCCTAGAATATCTGTTTATTTGTGATCACATAGTCTTTGATTCCCTCTTCCACTGAGGGATACCACTTCTTAATAATTTTTATAGAGCAATTAAAAAATTGTTTTCCTTCCAGCATGGATAACTCAATTTAGTTTTATTGTTGGTAGCTGGAGTGTATTGAACTTACTACTCATACACGTCCTTCCTCATCATGCTGATACAGGTTTTTGCTCAACACTTGTAGGGATTCAGGAGGAAGGAATGCTTGCTGGTGGAGGTCATTAGTTTTGCTGGAGGGCAGCAGCTGTGACTGAAAGAAGGCCTGACCTGTCTCAAGCAAGTAATGCATGCTTATTGCTTTACTAACTTTCTACTTGGTTAGTAAAATATTACATTTATTTATTTTAATGAACTAAGTATGTGCATCATTGATAATTTCTCTCCATATTGGGTACTCTTCAGTATCTTAACACTAAAAGTTTTATGTTTAACCATGAGTTGATATGCAGAAAAATAAAATCCTCTCTGGAAAGAGGCCTATGCAAGCGAAAGCTGCCAAAACTTAAGGTTCATTTAACTCCGTGTGAAATCTCCTTTCCTCTGTGTGTTTTCATATTTTACATACATGGGTTCATTTTGTACTTTTAAAAATCTTTGTGGTTGACTCAACTTTATTTTGAGGTTATTCATGTGGATATATGTAGATATCTCTGTTTTGCTGTAACTACTGTTGAGTATTCTATTGTACTAATCCACCCCATTTAATTTTTCTGTTCTTTCGAGAGGCATTTAGAGTTTATCTTATTTGTTTTGGGTATGATAATGCTGCAGAAACATTCTTCTACCTGTCTCCTTGAACACATGTGGCACTGTATCCAGGGTAATCAATTATAGTAAAATTGAGAGCTCTAGGATGTGCCTACCTTAAACAAAATACTAACTGAAATTACTCTATGATTTTTTCTTCTACTGAAGAGTCCCTGTTAAATTTTCATCAATACCGGATGTTCCTATTCTCATTAATTTTGATAAACCAGTTGAATGTGAGACGGATTCTTACTGTTATTTTCATTTGCATTTAACTTTTTACCAATGATCTTGGTCTTTTAATACTTACTATTTACTTTTATTTCTTCCCCTGTGAATTGCCCATTTGTATCTTTGGATTGTTTTCATTGGATTTGTGTCTTTTGATTTTTATTGATTCAAAGACGTTCATTGTATATTCCAATTGCTAATTCTTTATCTGTATATGGGTTGTGAATATTTTCTTTCAGTCTGTGACTTACCTTATTTTGTTTCTGACTTCTTGTCGTGTGGAGGTTTTCAATTTAATGTGACAAAATTTATTTATATTTTATAAATTTTACTCTTTCCTTCACATGTATGAGAATATTCTCTATCTTGCCACAAAGATACAATCTCCTGTTCCTTTTCTAAATGCTTTATTAGAGTTTTCTTTTGAATGTGTTGATGCTTTTAAAAAGAGTTGACTTGAGACTATTATATGAAGACATATTTTCCACATAATTAAAGCTGCATTTGGTCAATATGCCTTCCTTTTGCCATAGATATGTAAAGCCAATTAATTTGTTTCATCAGAATTGGAATCTTGACTCTACCCTTACTAGCTGTAGGATCTTAGGCAAGTTACTCAACTTCTGACATTCCTCAGTTTATACAGCTAAAATATGTACCATTTACTGACATTGTAAAATTAAATGAGTTTACAAGTATGAACATTTTCATTGAGTTCGTGACATATATTAAATGCCCACTAATAGCACCTTAGTAATTGTGCCTTTCTTTCTTTTGATGACATTAAGTATACTTGGATAACTGAACGAGTAGATGGAGGTCAGAATACTACCTTTATTATTATATTTTTTTTAACGTTTATTCATTTTAAGAGACAGAGCATGAGCAGGGAAGGGGCAGAGAGAGAGGGAGACACAGAATCCGAAGCAGGCCCCAGGCTCTGAGCTGTTAGCACTCACAGACTGTGAGATCATGACCAGAGCCGAAGTCGGATGCTTAACCAACTGAGGAACCCAGGCACCCCTACCTTTATTATTAAAGATAAGATAAAGAGCATAGTTTATAGGATCAGGCCAGTATGCTTATTTACAACCTCAGAATTAGGCAAATTTTATTTCGTCATGGGCAAGGCTGGGATAGGGCAGAGTTGACATATGAAAGGCCTGGGTAGGTAAGAATTACCATATTTTCTTAAGATATTCTTTGAAAATTTTGCATAAGTAAAATTTTGTTCATAAGTGATATTGAGCTACTCATTTCTTATACTAACCTTGTTAAATATTAATATTAAGATTGTACTAAGATTTTTGTTTGTGTTTGTTTGGTGGAATAATTTGCTTAAATTTGGATGATTTGTGTATTAGAAGTTGGAAAAATTTCTGGACCACCGGGACTTAAATCTACCCACCCACACATTATAGGTTTGTTTGTATGTATGTGTAGATTCTATTCTATTCTTCTCTTAAATCATTATAAGCACTACTCAGTTCTTCTACTTGTTCTTCAGTAACTTTTGGTAAATTATGTTTTTCTAACAAATTTTCATTTCATCTAAACTTTCAATTTAAATGTAATAAAATGATTTGTAGTGTTATGTGATATTTTCAAATCTCTAGTGTGTCAGTTAATTTCCTTTCTTTATTCCTGGTAGTGTGGGGATGTATATGTATGTGTGTGCAAGCATTTTTGTGCTTATATGTGCGCTTGTGTGGCTGCCTTTTCTTTTTTTCCCCTGGACAGTAATAACAGAATTTTGTCTAATTTATTAAACTTTCAAAGTATCAACTTGGATTTGGTTGCGGTTTCTGCTTTGCCTGTTTTTTTTTTTCAATTTTTACTGATATTTACATCCTGTTTTTATCTTCCTATATTTCATTTATCTGATTTGTTTTGTTGGATGCTTATTTCTTATTTCTCAATAAGAAATTCAAAGATAAATGTTTCCCTCTTAAATGGTTTTAGCTTCAACTCACCCAATTTAATATAGTTAAATTTCCATTACATTTTCTTTTTTTCCCATGATTTTATTTAAAAGGATGTTAAATTATCCAAATAAGCAAGGATTTTTATTTACCTTTCTATAATTTATTTTGTATGATCACATAATATTTTATTTTTTTTAATTTTCAAGAACTTTTGTATATGCTAATACACTCTCATTTTGGAGAAAAATTCTATGACTACTTGAAATGAAAATAAATTTTCTGCCAGTTACAAGGCTTTATATATCCAGAAATATTAGCTAAAACCTATCAATTGTACTTTCTGAGGAACCCCCATACTGTTTTCCAGAGTGGCTATACCAGTTTGTATTCCCACCAACAGTGTAAGAGGGGTCCCCTTTCTCCACATCCTCCCCAACACCCGTTTTTTTCTGATGTCATTGATTTTAGCCATTCTGATAGGTGTGAGGTGATATCTCATTGTGGTTTTGATTTGCATTTCCTGGATGATCAGTGACATGGAGCATCTTTTCATGTGTCTGTTGGTCATCTGGATGTCTTCTTCAGAAGAACATCTATTCATGCCTTCTGCCCATCTTTTAATTGGCTAATTCATTATTCGGGTGTTGGGTTTAATAAGTTCTATATATTTTTTGGATACTAACCCTTTATCAGATATGTTATTTGCAAATATCTTCTGCCATTCTGTATGTTACTTTTTAGGTTTGTTAATTGTTTCCTTTCCCTTACAGAAGATTTTTATCTTGATGAAGCCTCAATAGTTCATTTTTGCTTTTGTTTCCCTTGCCTCAGGCAACCTATTTAGAAAGAAGTGGCTGCAGCTGGTGTCAAAGAGGTTACTGTCTGTATTATCCTTTGGGAATTTTACAGTTTCAGTTCTCAAATTTAGGTTTTTAATCCATTTTGAATTTATTTTTGTGTATGGTGTAATGAAGTGGTCCAGTTTCATTCTTCTGCATGTTGCTTCCCAGTTTTCCCAACAGGATTTGTTGAATAGACTTTCTTTTTTCCATTAGTTATTCTTTCCTGCTTTGTCAAAGATTAGTTGACCATACAGTTGTGGGTTCACTTCCGGATTTTTCTATCCTGTTCTATTAACCTTTGTGTCTATTTTTGTTACAGGCCCATACTATTTTGATCACTATACCTTTGTAGTGTAACTTGAAGTCTGAATTGTGATGCCTCTAGTTTTGCTTTTCTTTTTCAAGATTGCTTTGGCTATTTGGGGTCTTTTGTGGTTCCATACAAATTTTAGGATTGTTTTTTCTAGTTATGTGAAAAATGCTGTTGGTATTTTGATAGGCATTGCATCAAATGAGTAGATTGCTTTGGATATTACAGACATTTAACAATAATTGCTCTTCCTATTAATCGGTATGGAATGTCTTCCCATCTCTTTGTGTCATCTTCAATTTCTTCCATTAGTGTTTTATAGTTTTCAGGGCACAGGTCTTTCTTTCATCTGTTTTCTTAGGTTTATTGCTTGGTATCTTATTATTTTTGGTGCAATCATAAATGGAGTTGTTTTCTTAATTTCTCTTTCTGCTGCTTCATTGTTGGTGTAATGAAATGCAACAATGTACAGTTTCTCCCATAATTACCATCTTAATTAATGTGGTACTTAAAAAATAATAAGTCAATATTGATTTATTATAATGACTATGTTATTGTTTATTTAGGTTGCCTTATTATTTACCTAGTGTCCTTTTTTTGTTCCAGGACCCATCCAAGATACCAAATTGCCTTTACTTGTCACATCTTCTTAAACTCCTTTTAGTTGTGACAATGTTTCAGACTTTGCTTATTTTCTTATGACCTTGATAGTTTTTCATAGTATTGGTCAGCTATTTTTTAGGCTGCCCCTCTATTGTAGTTTGATGTTTTTCTCCTCATTAAACTGGGGTTATAGTTTTTTGATAGGAAGATTATTTAAAAAGTGACATTTTCATCACATAATATTGATATAGCTGCTATCACCAAGATTTTTCATTGTTAATATATTTGATCATAATCACCTATAGAGCTGGCATTTATCAAGTTTCTTCACTAGAAAATTAATAATTTTTTCCCCTTTCCATACTAACCTCTTTGGAAAGAAGTCACTGCACAACTCACACTTAAGGTCTGGGCATATATGCTACTCTTCACAAAGGTTGAATATCTACATAAATTATTTGGAATTCTTCTGCAAGGGAGATTGATCTAATCTCCCTCATTTATTTATACAATAATTTATTTGTATTAGTGTGAATTCATGAATATTTTATATACTTTAGGTTATAATCCAATACTACTTTATATCTCAAATTGTCCCAGCTTTGACTATTGCATCAGCTTTCAGTTGACTCCTGTATTCCTTTCATATATCTCCAGAAATTTATTTATATTTTTATTTGTTTATTTAATTTTTTTCACTTTCTTAATTTTTGGCACCATAAGATGCTAACCCTTTGTTCCCGTACTTAGTCAGCCAATTCTCCAAAGAGCCATGGTTCCTGCTGTTGGAAACCAAGATGTGGGCATTCGTTGTTCTGTGTGTTTGCTAGGGCCAACACTCACTTTTTAACAACAGAATGAACTGATGGTAGCTAGGGGTGAATCCATTTAAAGTTTCATATCCTTGTTTTCTTTTATTGCTCATTGTATACACTTTAGAAAGTACAGAAATATGTACACATTTTTATATACATGTAAATAGGCTCAAAATCAGTATACTATTTTTTCTCTTTTTGTACTTTTAAATAATATGCACTTTTCTTTGTCATCTTTCAATTTTTAAGTCATTTTTACATTTTAATTCCTCTTCAGTTAAAATATGTTGTTATATTATTTCAGGTGTACAATAGAGTGGTAGAAAAATTCTATACATTTCTCAATGATCATCACGGTAAGTGTACTCTTACATAATTTATAATGGTTGTATAAAATCAGTGAATGCACCCAATGTATTTATATTTATAAGGTTAAACACTTAGGTAACTTCAATTTTTAACATTTTAAATGGAAAGACTATTTTTTATTAATGTTCAATTACTTAGGGTATTTGCAATTACTTAGCATATTTTTCTGGTCAGAGAACTTATATTCAAAGCAAGATATGGTTTGTCTACTTATTTTTCAAAAGAATAAAGATATTTGTTTCCAATATTATTTAAGTCTGTTAATTATTCTGTACTCTAAAGATCTATCAATAATAATAGTTTTTAAATTTTACTTGATTAGAAAAATATTCTTATTCTGGTTTTGATTTGCATCTTCTATTTCCAAGGAGTTTTGTAGCTATTTCATTTTTTTATTTGCCTTCACAAATGAACAAAGGAAATGTCAGTGAGACCTTCCATCTGTTAGCTCTTTCCTTGGTCTCGCAAAAGACCACCTGGGGATTTCATCAGTTCATTTATTGTAGATTATTAAAGATCATAGGAAGAGGATATATTGCATAGGTATAACACAAAATTGTTGTCTCCACCCTGACTTCTACCAGTTTTCCCTCCTGCCCTCCATTTCCTTCTCATCTCTCTCCTAGGATTGGTTTGAGACCATGGTTAGTTTCTTTTGAGCCCTAGCCCTTTTTTATTAAGTGCCTTTCAAGATATTTTCTAGACAAATTCCATTGAATACATTAAGTTCTATTTCATTATATCCATAGTTTCTTTTTCCAAAATTTGTATTGGGTCCTTTAGTAGATGCTGCTTTGAAAATAAATATTACTTATTCATCTTAACATTTTCATTTATTAGGTGTTGGCAAGATGCCAGGCAGACATGATAATCAGAGCTGGGAATGGAAAGCAAATACCACATGCTTTTACTTTAAGTTGTTTACAAGAGTGTGGGAGATACTTACAGCCTCATGACTGTTTTGAAGCAAATGAAGATTAATTATTTTAATCACAAGGAGCCATGAGGCTCATGTTAGAAGCGCCTCTAGAAAGGAACTGTGGCTCTCACTTTAGTAATTCCCCATGGAAACCATCTGAGAACATACTCAAAATGTCAAAAAGATGAGGAATGAAAAAGACCTAGAAATAGAAATAGAAAGGGATGAGAGAAGGGAGAAGGAATAGGAAGAAGAAAATAAAACATATGCAAAGAGATACAGAAAAACACACATGTGCTCTGGAGATGCAAATATATTGAAAAGATGCAAAGTTCAAGAAAGAATTAGAAAGACAGGGATACTTCTATATTGCAAACCTTTGCAATATTTTTAGCTTTACCTTTTTTCCTCACCATTTTTCTGTTTCAAATATAGAGCTAGCTCCAAATTCTGCTTGTTGCTTTCTCTGGAAAGTTTCTCAAATTCAATATCTCTTCTCCTTTTTCATCCATAACCTCCAGCAGTTCATTGTGCTATACTTTCCTCTTCCTCCCACAGGCCCCAGGGATTTGCCTACCTGCTGCCATCATCAACTCTTCCATCTGAATCATATTCCACTGGGTCTCTGGAGGAATGTGCCAGTCCCTAATTTCTACCTTTGCTGCTGCTGTTGAAACATCCACACAGTTCCTTCTGGGTTTCTTAAATTTCTTTGTTTTCTCTGTGTGGTTTTGTTACTGAGAGTAATTAAATTAAAGCAGATAAGGATGAACCATTAATAAACCCAATCACCTACTGACAGTAATGATAATTATTAATCTCGAGATGCTAGGCTTTGTGATAATACTCTTGTATTTTAAATCCAATTTAATCCTACTGACAATTCTATGAGGTTGTCTTATCTATGAAATATTTGTGATGTCTCAGACTACAGAGGAGGAACCCAAGTCATTGGGAGATGGAAAGTGCAAAATAAGTTTTAGAAGAATAGGAAATCTTAAAAGAATGAAAAGATAGTCTTCTGGGTGCCTAGGTGGCTCAGTCGGTTCAGTGTCTGACTTCGACCCACGTCATGATGTCACAGATAGTTTGAGTCCTGAGTCAGGCTCTGTGCTGACAGCTCAGAGCCTGGAGACTACTTCAGAGTCTGTGTGGCCCCCTCTCTCTGTCTCTTCCCCACTCATGCTCACTCACTCTCTCTCTCCCTCAAAAATAAACACTAATTTTTTTGGTGCGTGTGTGTGTTTAAGTTTAGATCATACTTAATTTAGACTGCTGTTTCAGGACAGATTCCTTATTGATGTCACTCCTGACAAAATCATTCCTACCCCTCATTTGATCATTCTTATT
This sequence comes from Paguma larvata, assembly GCA_030068075.1. Taxonomy (NCBI): domain Eukaryota; kingdom Metazoa; phylum Chordata; class Mammalia; order Carnivora; family Viverridae; genus Paguma; species Paguma larvata. Next base: position 166,424,247 of record CM057823.1, read on the forward strand.
CCTGGAAATAGAATTTGTTGTGCGTCCCCTCCCCCATTCTTTCCTTTTCTTTTCCCCAGAGGTCTCACACTAAAATCTCTTCCCCTTTTCTCACTCTTGTCATTGAGCTCACTTATTAACACATTTAGCAAATGTACTGAGTTTTACTGAGTGCTGTAGACTGAAAATTCTCTGCATATGACACTGGATGAGACAGATAGAGACAATCCCATCTTCCTAGAAATTCTAGTTGGAGGAAAAGTTAATAAGTAAACAACACATAAATATTTCCTGATTTTCTTAGTGTTATGAAGAAAACAAACAGGTGACTGTAAGTAATCATAGCGATAACTTTCTTTAAATAGGATAATCTTCTTTTCTGAAGAGCTGACATTTTTTTCCAAGCCCTGAATGAATGATGAGAAGAATCTAAATGCGAATCCCCTGGGGGATATAGCATTTCCTTTACAGAGAAGAATAACTTCAAAGTCCTGATGCAGAGACAAAGGCGAGAGAAGTAAAAGATAAGGTCAGAAGGTCAGAATGATGAGAAGAGCAGAGTCTTGCATTCACTGATAAAAGAGTCAGGGATTTATCGGAATTGTGGTGAGAAGCCATTGGTGAGTTTTCAGCAGGGGAGTGATATAATCTAAATAATGTGGTTTTTTTTTTTTTAATACACTACAGATGCTGTTAGGCCAAATGAAATTTTAAGTGCCAAAGAGTGGGTGATTCAAATTCTCCAAGGCTCAGATGAGTTCTATTTATATCCCAGAAGAAAACTCCATATTCTCAGAGTTCTTTGGTTTCCTGCAAGAAACTTAAAAACCCTTGGCTGTTCCCTTCTCCTGAAATTAGACCACTTTTTTGGTATTGCTTTTTCTTCCACAGAGGGAAAGCAATGAGATTTAACATATCCATAAAAGGAAAATAGTGGTCATGCTGGTAGATACCTGGACTCTTGGAAGAACCTTGTCTATCTGGCAATTTGGATCCAATAGTTCAATTGTTTGGCGTAACCTATGATGTACAGAAGATAGGTGGGAAAAAAATATCACTTCTCCCCAGCCATGAGACGGTGGGCTGTGCGTGTTCTTTCTCTGGGCATTGGATTCATCACGAGAGGCTTGGTCTAGAACAAAGCTTCTCAAATGCAACTATCGATATTGTGGGCTGCATTAAGTCTCCTTGTGAGGGACTGCCCTGCACATGTCCTCATGTTTATCAGCCTCCCTGTATTCTATCCACTACAAGCCAGTAGCATCCCCTGGATAATTAAGCTTATTTTTAGAGATAGTCAAGTGTTCCCTGATGGGTAAAATCCTCCATAATGAGAAGCACAGGTTTAGGACTATTTTCTCTTCTCTACACACTTAAATCTTAAATACGTGAAGAACTCCAGCAACAGTCAGAGAATCTGATGCACTTTTAATATTATATATTATTTAGAAGATATTTTTTGCTGAGAAATATTAAGATCCTTTTCCCCCTTTTCTCCTTCTCTATCACCATGACACCAAATTAATGTTCTGAAGTGACTCTTCGTACAAAGAGAGTGCTAAAGTCAAGGTGAATATTCTCCTCTGAAAAGCTGGTATATAATGAATCAAAGGCTGCTTGTTCTTCAAACATGTAAATTTCATCTGTCTTTCAAAGGGCCAAGGCTTCATTAAGGGAGGAAGAAATGGTTGTGCATTTTAGTATGCAGGAATAGAAAGTAAATCCAAGTGGGGAAAATTACGTTTCTAGTAACCACAACCTTGTTTAAATTGGGATTCTCTATTATTTCCCAACAATATGGAAAGAATTATGCCAACTAGGCTAATATGTACTTCAAAATATATTTCCTATTTATTTATTTATTAAAATGTTTATTTACTTTGAGAAAGAGGAAGCAGGGGTGTGCCAGCAGGGGAAGGGCAGAGAGAGAGAGAATCCCAAGGAGGCTTCATATTGTCAGCACAGAATCAGATGTGAGGCTCGATCTTACAAACCACAAGATCATGACCTGAACCGAAGTCAAGAGTCAGACTCTTAACTGACTGAACCACCCAGGTGCCCCTGTATTTCATATTTAGACCAAATGTCTGCTCTGCTGATATTTCTCCAAGAATCCGTGGTGAGTCACCATTCTCTTAGACTTTGAAAACCCACCTGGTCACTGTCACCTTATTATGTCTTTTTACCTGTGAGTCTTTTTCACCCTTTTTTTCCTTGGAATACTTCCCACCCATTTCCTGTATGACCAAAATCTACTGATTCTCTAAAGCCCAAATCAACCATCAGCTTCTGGAAAGTTTTTGTGGTCCAACACCTCAACGTCATTTGGATACTGCTGCTTTGTGCTCACGAATACCGGGGGTCTAGCAAGAGAAACTGAAGAGCCCAGTTTGGGGGTTATAAGTTATCCAAGTAAACGATGATAAGCAATTAGATTAGGGCAGTGGCAGAAAAAGTAGCACTTATTGGAAATAAGCATATAGATTTAAGATATAATTTATGTGCAGATTCAAGCCCTCATAACTCTGCTAGGGATTGAATAGTGAGTGAGAGAAAGGAAGGATGTCCTTGCATTTTTATGGAGACTTATCTGAATTTTTTTAACTTTCCTTTGCACCAGAAAAAATGGAATATAAATATTTGCCTTCTCCTCCTTAGAGAGAAATTATTAGTTCTTAGGAATCTAATGAACTGAACTGAGTTTAATAAGCTTTTAAAATATATGGTGAAATACAAAAGAGTATGAGGTCTGATAGGAATAAATAAAAAATACAGAGAGAAATACAGAGAGAGGCTGGAGTAAAAGGGCAGTGGACTAAAGGAGGCTCCATGATTTTGCAATCTGATTTCAAAATATTTGCCCTAAAAATAGGGTACTTTGGCTTGAAAGTGACAGACCTTGCAAAGACCCATTTTGAGGATTTTTGTTCAAGTGCCCAGAAACCATGTGAAATCCTTTTAATTTTTTCCTTTATTATTTTTAATGGCTTTTTTTTAGAGGAGTTTTAGGTTCATAACAAAATCGAGGAGAAGATAGAGATTTCCTATGTACCTCCTTTCCCAACATATGCTTAGCTTCCCCCATTAATCAACATCCCCCAGCAGAGAGGAACATTTGTGACAACTGATGGATCTACAAGGCTATAGATTGCATTAGGGTTCATTCTTGATGTTGTGTATTCAGTGGATCGGGACACATGTGAACAACATGTATGCAGCCTTATAGTATCATACAAAGTAGTTTTACTGCCCTGAATATCCTCTGTGATGGAGACTTCTCCCAAATGTTCAAGTGGGATGTTGGGATGAAAAAATGTGAAGCTCTGACTCTAGTTTGAGGACCTGCACGACTGCTGCAGAACCCCTGGATCTGAACTCAGTGCAGCTGCCCCTGGAAGAGAGACCAATTCTGGTACAACTTCCTGGAGAGGACAGCTTGCCTGGTTGCTCCCACCAGTCCCCCCATCCCTTGCTGCACTGGGAGAATCACTCCAGCACCTGCTTCAGGAGTCTTGCCAGGCCAAATCCAGCATAGGGAACTGCTGAAGGACCAGAGATGCTGGAGAGGCCGCCTTCCCTGTGAGCAGCCCCAGGGTATAACTCTGTGCTCTGAGGCTGGATGCATGGTGGTAGGATAGAGGTGAAGCTGGTGGATACCTGATAGGGACAGGGGTTTCAAGATAGGGGTGGTGCTGCAGCAGGGTGCCCGTCAGAGGATGGAAAAGATGCTTTAGTTTTTACCTAACGTCCTTTGTCTGCCCCAGAATCCCATCTAGCCTGCACCATTAAATTTAGAAATCCTATCTCCTTAGGCTTCTTCAGACCATAACCTTTACTCAGATTTTCCTTATTTTTGATGACCTTGACAGTTTTGAGGTATACTAGTTCAGGTATTTTGAAGAATTTCTCTCAGTCAGGATTTGTGTGATTTTGTTTCTCATGGTAAAACAGGCATTATGAATTTGAGAGAGGAAGATCACAAAGGTAAAGTCCCAAACTCCTCATCCTCTCAAGAATATACATTGTCAGTATGACTTACCACTGTTTTTGGCAACCTCGAACACCTGGTCCGGGGAGTGTTTTTCAAGTTTCTCTACTTTCTTTTTCCTTTCTATTCTGTATACTCTTTGAAAGGAAGCCATGGGTATCCCACCCTAAGGCGTGGGGAATTATGTTCCTTCTACTTGACTGGAAAATACTTACATAAATCATTTGGAATTTTTCTACATGGGAGATTTGTCCATTCTTTGTGTAAAGAAATCATTGATTTATTCAGTTATTGATTTACATCAGTATGGACTCATGGTTTTTTATTTTATACCTTAACCTGCAATACAGTAACACATTATTTTGCTGCTCAAATTGTTTCAGCTTTGGCTATTATCGTTCTTTCAGTTGGCTCCTGTATCTCTTTGATGTACCCCTATCATTGAATGCGTGCATGCATTTTCTTATTTTCTAGGAGTCCTTATTTTGTAAAGCATAAAGAACTAAGAGAACACAGCAAATGTTCATGACTCGAGACTTACACCTCCCAGATATTTAAAATACGCTAGTCTCCAGATTCCATCTCAGTAAAAAAATCTATCCTGCTGAGAAAGGTGGAGAGAGCATCTTTTTTTTTTCTCCCTGACAAAGACTCTCTTCTTGACTAAAACTTAGTTAGGCTTGCTGAACCCTCTTCTTGTATAGATCTTGTTCTTGGATTCTGTCTTCAGCCTGCATAGTCCAGTTGTAGCAACAATCCTGCCAAGTAAGTTTAGAGACCATCTTCTAATCTTGCCATGTGATCAGTTCCTTATCCCTTGCCCTTAATAATCATCACCCTGGTCTGCCTTGAGCAAGAATCTCCCGGCCTTTTATGTTTCCTCTTAGTAATCTTCTATCCACTGACCCTTTCACTTTGCTCCTTCATTATAAATCCCCACTTACCCTTCTTGCATTTAGATTTAAACACTGCCTCTGTCTCTCTCTCATTGAGATTGTCTTGACACCATTTGCAAAAGCCCTGAATAAAGTATTCCTTACTGTTTGAACCAGTGCCAACATAATGTTTTCTTTAACAAGCCTCACTAATTTTAATAACTATGTTAGTTATCTGGAGTACATAAGCAGTAAATTCATTTTAGAGAAATCTCCCAATAAGAAGTCAATTATGAATTGTAATTTACCATCTTTAGAAGGAAACCCACCTATGCTTGCTGTCTTCTGTCTCTGAAGAATGGCAGGTGAAATGTTCTGTCTTCTCATAACTTCTAAGATGTGCAGTAGAGGGGCCTCCAGTCATCAGATCCTATTCAAGGTGCCATTCACTTTCATGACATATATCCAAAGTTCCATAATTGTCGTTACTTTTTTGAAACTTGTGGTTCTTGGGCCCTAGTGATGAACTGAGTGTTGGCTTCTTTTCCAAGAAAACCTTTATTTTCTCATGTAAGTTTTTGGCCTTAGTGATTATGGTGATTGTGCCACTTAGGTCTATGAAATCTGCCTTGTAGGGAGGAGTTCCTAGTCTGCTTATCTGTGACAGTCAGAGAATATCACCAGCTGCTTCATCTACTGAGGCTTTTTTTGGTTTGTTTTTTGGAGTTTCAGGAGCCTGTGTCCTCGGGAGCTAGTGAAGACCAATATTACTGACATTTATTCCTCAAGACACAAGTTTTCTTAAGGTTGAATATTCTCAGTCTTAACTAGCGTGCATTTATTTCTATTCTTTTCTTACCATTTTTTAATTATTGTACAAACAGATTACATGAGCCATACCCTCTTAACAAATTATTATTAGTGTACATTATGGCATTGTTAACTGTAAGCATAACGTATAAGAGCATCTCTAGGACCTATCCATTTGCATAACTAAAACTTTATACCTGTTTAACATCAACTCCCCACTCCCCTCTCCCCTCTCCCCTCTCCCGACCTCTGGTAACTATCATTCTGTTTCCTGTTTCTATGAGTTTGATTAGACACATCATCTAGGTGGAATCTGGTAGTATTTGTCCTTCTGTTTCTGCCTTATTTCACTTAGCACAACACCTTCCCTGTTCATCCATTCTGCTGCATAGGTTAGGATGTCCTTCTTTTTAAAGGCTGAAAAATATTCTATTGTACATATATACAACATAAATATGTATTGAACGTCAAGTTTTGAGGGATTTAACAAATAATATCTCCTTTCCTGCCTGAGTTCAGAACCAATCAAAAGACTGAGATGGGAGACAGAGAGCTGAATGCCAAAATATCAACTCATTGTGGATAAGAATGTTGCTGGAGGATGAAGGTAGAATAGCATGTTAATACTTCACTCTTGAGTGAGGCCAATTAAGCATTAGGTAGCACCAGGCAACTGTTGGCCTGTCTGGCTCAGCAGTCCACATGATTGGAAGAATTATAAGAATTCTAAGAATCTCAGCATGCTGGTGGATCCAAAAAAAATGGGGTGTGGGCTGAGTTGAGCTTCTTAGTTTCTTCTTCCAGACTCATGTAGCATCCTTCACTTCATCAAAGGAAGGAGAGAGACCGGACATGCTGAAATTATTCCATGTGAAAACACTTGGAAAAGAGAATGACAGCTGCACTCTAACATTTTATTTTAATTTATATATAAAATGCCTTGAACTCTTATTTATGATTTATGGGAATTCCCGTGTTAGGTTCTAATGCTCATTTTCAGCTACAACTTCTTGTTCTCACCATCAGGTATTCCTCCTCATCAGGGTTTTTCACTCAGTCTCACTTTCTTGGACATCACTGTGTCTTTTACTCCTATTCCCTCTTATAAATAAGCTTACACTTAATTTTAAATTATTAGGGAGAACAATTTAGGATTGTCTCTATTTCAGTCCTTCATTTCCCAAGATTTTTTCTGGGGCTTAGCTTTCTACTATTGAAATGGCCAATCAAGACATAGTGCAACAAAAATTAAATGATACCTCCAAACTCTTTTCTTTCATTTCCCCTAAGGAATAGAAAATCAAATCTACCTTGAAATTTAGAATTAGTGTTATTGTTAACTACAAGCACATTATATTTAAAAACTCATAAGATCTTTAAATTGAAGTAGGAATTCATGGTATCATGAATAATAAAAAATAATGTACTACATTGTGAAATGTATGGATAGTCATATGACAGTCATATTTAGTTCAAGCTCCCAAAAATAACTATCACAAGAACATAATAAATCTTTGGGAATCTAAACACAGAGTGCCATGTTCTCCTATACAAAGAGGGAAAATCTGCACAGTTGACTAACAGCTTTACATTAAAAAGAAGGAAGATTATATTTTTATACTTACAACAACAAATCTTAACTTAAGCCACACATACAAATTAGGAATAGTCAAGTAGATGAAGATCCCAACAAAGTCTGAAATGAATTAACATCACCTCCAGTTGCCTTTTTATAGCAGTCTTTTTCATATTAATAATACGATACTTTTCATGTTAGTAATATTATAATGAGAAAAGCCATGTGGGAATGAAGTCAGTGGTTACAAGAGGAGTCACAACATATAGTATAACTAGTCCCAACTTGGTGGAAGGCTTGCAAAGGAGGTTGGGACGGATTTACACAGAAGCATAGGGGGAGATCACAAGGAGATAGTCTTCACTCATAAATAAAGATGGTCATGGTGAGCCTCCTGACTTGGGAACCTCTAAAGTTCCTATTGTACTTCTTGATGACTTGGTCTTAGCAGCTAAAAAGAAACAAAAGTGTATCTATCCAATTAGATATATCTGTTCTACAAAGGTGAGATTATTTTGTAAATTGACCTTGGTTAGTTGCTTGTTGCCTTGATAGTTCTTCTAAATCCACATTCCTATCAATGGGACTTGAACTTACTGAAAAGAATTAGGAGATGTACAGTAGAGTCTTCATCATACATAAGATGTAAATGCACCAAACATTCATAGTTTCGATTAGATAGTGAAATAGATTTTTTGTTTTCTTTCCTATTCACTTTATAATGTTCAAGCATTTATTATTTTTCTTAATTTTTATTATTTTTAGAGAGTAAAGGAGGAAGACAGGCATTTTTTTAGGTTTATATATTTTGAGAGAGACAGAGTGTACATGTGGGAGGGGGCAGAGAGAGAGAGAGAGAGAGAGAGAGAGAAAGAGAATCTCAAGCAGGCTCCATGCACATCGTCAGTGCACAGAGCTCAATGTGGGCCTGGAACTCATGAAACTATGAGATCATGACCTGAGCTGAAATCAAGACTTAGACGCTCAACCCATTGAGTCACCCAGGCATCCAAGCATTTATTATTTTTAATCAGAAAGCAAAACTTAGTTATAAAAGAAATAACTATTTCAATCAACAAATTCACATTTAGCAAGACTTTTTGCATTTAGTTTAGCAGTTATTGATTACATAATATGAACCAATGTACTCAGCAATGGAAGTGGAAATGTAAATGAGACTTAGTCCTTTTCTTTAAAGGACTTATCATTGGTGGTAGTCATGGGGGAATATACAGATACTTAGAAATAATACTAATTCATAGAATTTGAATGCATTTGTTCACAAGAGGGATTTCTTATCATAAGCTGATTATAAGTACTAATTATTATTAGTGTGATATCTCTTTTTGATGATAATCATTGCGAGTGCAAAGTGTTGTCTCATTTTGGCTTTGATTTTCATTTTTTTAATATTAATGATAAGCATATTAAAGTATTATTGAAATACAGTTTATATCCAGGGCTAGTTTTAGATGTACAGCATAGAGATTCAATAATTCTATACATTGCTCAATGTTCACCTCAATAAGTATAGTCTCCATCTGTCCTCGTGCAACGTTATTACAATATTATTGACTGTAAACTCTATACAGAATTTCTTATTTCCGTGACTTATTTATTTTATAACTAAAAGTTTGTACCATTTAATTCCCATCACCTATTTCACCCATCCCTCACCCACATCCTTTCTGGAAACCACAAGTTCTCTTTATTTTTCTGTTTTTTTTTTTTTTATTATTTTTGTTTGTTTGTTTTAACTTTGATCACTTGTTTTGTTTTTTAGATTCCACACATAAGTGAAGTCATATGGTAGTTTTCTTTCTCTGTCTGATGTACTTTACTCACCATAATGCCCTCTGGGTATATCTATGTTGTCACAATGGCAAGATTTTATTCCTTTTTATGGCTGACAATATCCTATCGTGTGTATATATATTATGTATTATGTGTCTATATATTATATATGTGTAATATATATACATAATATATCTTCATTCATCTATTAATGGACACTTGGGTTGCTTCCATTTTGTGGTCATTGTAAGTTGTGCTGCAGTAAACATTGGAGTGCATGTATCTTTTTGAATTAACGTTGTTCTCGAGTAAAACCCCAATAGTGGAATTACTAGATCACATGTCATGTCTATTTTAAATATTTTGAGGAATCTCCATAGTGTTTTCCACAGTGGTTGCACCAATATACATTCGCTGTTAAGCATGTTTTCATGTGCTTATGATCCATTTATACATATTCTTTGATGAAATATAGATTCAATTCTTTTGCTCACTTAATCACTAACTTTTGTTACACAAAATATTTGGTAGCATGGGGTTTGGGTAAGGAAAGCAACTTTTTGAAAAAGTTCCCTTACCCAAATACACTGTAATAATGCTAATATGCAGTAAAAATTTTGGAGAGTAATATGGAAAACCCAAAATTTCCACCAAAAAACTGCTAGATCTGATCAATGAATTCAGCAAAGTCGCAGGATACAAAGTCAATGTACAGAAATTGGTTGTATTCCTATACATCAATAATGAAACAATAGAAAGGGAAATCAAGGAATCAATCCCATTTACAATTGGACCAACAACCATCAAATACCTATGAATAAACCTAACCAAAGATGTGAAAAATCTATCTGAAAATTATGAAAAACTTATTAAATTAAAGAAGACAGAAAAATGGAAAAATATTCCATGCTCATGGACTGAAAGAACAAATATTGTTAAAAGGTCACTACTACTCAACTAAATCTACGTATTTAATGCAATGCCTATCAAAATAACACCAGCATTCTTCATAGAGCTAGAGCTAACGATCCTAAAATTTGTATGGAACCACAAAAGACCCTGAATAGCCAAAGTAATCCTGAAAAAGAAAACCAAAGATGGAGGCATCACAATCCCAGACTTCAAGATGTATTGCAAAGCTGTAATCATCAAGACACTGTAATACTGGCACAAAAAACAGATACTCAGATCAATGGAACAGATAGAGAACCCAGAAATGGATCCACAAACGTATGACCAACTAATCTTAGACGAAGCAGAAAAGAATATCCGATGGAATAAAGCCAATCTCTTCAGCAAGTGGAGAAAACTGGACATGCAGAAAAATGGGAAAACTGGGACATGCAGAAAAATGAACCTGGACCACTTTTTTACACCATACACGAAAATAAACTCAAAATGGATGAAAGACCTAAACGTAAGACAGGAAGAGGAGAAAGCAGGCAAAGACTTCTTTGATCTCAGCCGCAGCAACTTCTTACTCAACATGTCTCTGGAGGCAAGGGAAACAAAAGTAAAAATGAACTATTTATCAAAATAAAAAGCTTCTGTACAACAAAGGAAACAATCAGCAAAACTAAAAGGCAACCAGCGGAATTGGAGAAGATATTTGCAAATGACATATCAGATATAGGGTTAGTGTCCAAAATCCATAAAGAACTTATCAAACTCAACACCCAAAAACCAAATAATCCAGTGAAGAAATGGGTAAAAGACATAAATAGACACTTCCCCAAAGAAGAGATCTAGATGGATAACACACACATGAGAAAATGCTCAACATCACTCATTATCAGGGAAATACAAATTAAGCCACAATGAGATACCACCTCACACCAGTAAGAATGGCTATAATTAGCAACTCAGGCAACTCAAGATATTGGCGAGGATGCAGAGACAGAGGATCTCTTTTGCACTGCTGGTGGGAATGCAAACTGGTGCAGCCACTCTGGAAAACAGTATAGAGGTTCCTCAAAAAATTAAAAATAGAACTACCCTATGATCCAGCAATTGCACTGCTAGGTATTTATCCAAGGGATACAGGTGTGTTCTTTCAAAGGGGCACAGGCACCACAATGTTTATAGCAGTGGTATTGACAATAGCCAAAGTATGGAAAGAGCTCAAATGTCCATCAGTAGATGAATGGATAAAGAAGATGTGGTATATATATACAATGGAGTATTACTTGGCATTCAGAAAGAATGCAATCTTGCCATTTGCAACAGCATGGATGGAACTAGAGTGTATTATGCTAAGTGAAGTTAGTCAGAGAAAGTCAAATATCATATGACTTCACTCATGTGGAATTTAAGATACAAAACAGATGAACATAAGGGGAAGGGGAGCAAAAAATAATATAAAAATAAGGACAAGGACAAAATGTAAGAAACTTTTAAATATGGAGAACAAACTGTGGGTTGCTGGAGGGGTTGTGGGTAGGGGGGCTGGGCTAAATGGGTAAGGAGCATTAAGGAAGACGCTTGTTGAGATGAGCACTGGGGGTTATACATAGGGATGGATCACTGAAATCTACTCCTGAAGTCCTTGTTGCACTATATGCTAACTAACGTGGATGTAAATTAAAAAATAAATTTTTTTTTAAAATTTTTTTAACGTTTATTTATTTTTGAGAGACAGAGAGACAGAGCATAAGCAGGGTAAGGGCAGAGAGAGAGGCAGACACAGAATCCGAAGCAGGCTCCAGGCTCTGAGCTGTCAGCACAGAGCCTGACGCGGGGCTCGAACTCACAGACCGTAAGATAATGACCTGAGGCGAAGTCGGCCGCTCAACCAACTGATCCACCCAGGCGCCCCTAAAAAATAAATTTAAAAAATCATAATAAAAAGATATAAAATTTAAAAAATTGGGCAGTGTTTTTTTTTTTTTTAATAGGATGTTAGGATAATACAAAGTAGAAGTTTATTTGCACTATGCAGGTAGCATAGGACACATTTGTCAAAAAGGCAAATGAGAGCATGGGATTTCCACTTGGATGGATGATTTGACTGCTGGGACTAAGCCCAAGCCTACTGCATTTAGTTTATGCAAGCCATCTCATTTTCTTTTGATTATCAAAGGAGAATCCCCTCCACTGTAAGCATCTGTCAGCCAGCCCAGAAAGCTATGTGGACTGGGCTGAAATCCATAGGTATTCTATCTTTCAATGATGATAAATGAGGTAAAATGTCATAGAGAAAGTCTCTACCATTGTCTTTGGCATCAGAAATATGGGTGGAAGGTAAAGTAAATAAGCAATATAAATGAATGTACCCTGTGGGGGATGAAGGCAATAGTGCCTACATCGAAACCATATTCAATCAGAGGAGCTTAGCCATTATTCCTCTCCAGCCAATTGATGCCATGTAGAAATTTGTGCTCAATATTTCTGGATTATCTTATTTAAAAATTTTAAATATTCATTTTTGAGAGAGAGGGAGCATAAGTGGGGGAGGGGCTGAGAGAGAGGGACAGAGTATCAGAAGCAGGCTTTGCGCCGACAGCAGTGAGCTGGATGTAGGGCTCAAACTCATGAACCATGAGATCATGACCTGAGCTGAAGTCCAGCATTCAACTTACTGAGCCACCCAGGCACCCCTAGATTGTCTAATTTTTAAAGAGAATCTGAAAATTCAGATTTTTATATAGAAACTTCTCAACATGTTAACCTTGTATAGATACCAGAGGCAACTAATTTGCTATTTACCTCCTCACCTGTAGATTCCTATATTCTTTTTCTTCCACTATTTATGGAGAAAGGGAGAAACTTTAGAATACAGTTTTTTAAAAGTCTAAAGTTGCCATCTCTATAGTGTTTTATATCTGTGACATCACAGTACAGCAAGGAAAGAGTTTTTTCAGAAAAAAATAATGCTTGATCAATTGGGTATCCCTATAAAAACAAAGTATCTTGAAGCTTATCTCACCCCATTGGTTAAAAAAAATAGAAAAAAGTCAATTCTGTATGGATTGCAGATGTATATGCAAAAGTAAAATAATAAAACTTAGAGAAAGAAAATATTCTCATGACTTTGGAATAGAGTAGATTTCTTAAACAGAACATACAAAACACTAACAATAAAACTAAAACTATGGTAAAAATTGTACCGTATCAAAATAAAGGTCCCTTATTCACCAAAAGATGCTGTTGGAGTCCAGGGACAGCACGATTTGCATTAGCCCCAAAATGAAAACTATCCAAATACTCACAAATAGTAGAATAAATAAATGCATTAATTGTACATCACACGATGAAGACTATACAATAAGAATGACCATTCTACAGTGAATTACAATGGTATGAAATCATAAACATAATTTTGAGAACAGTACATAATCTTCTATTTATATAAAGTACATCTTGCAAAACTAATCAATACCATTGGAAGGCAAGAGAATGCTTATTGTTAAAAGCAGTGACTGCAACAGCAATGAAAATGACCTCTGAAATGCCCGTAATACTGTTTATTGGTGTGGATGCTTGCAAAAATGTATCATGCTGCATATTCGTGATCGTTTCACTTTTCCATTGGTAGAATGCACTTATACAAAAACATTTAAAACTATAAGGGAAGGGTCTTAGGCTTTGTTCAAGTTACTATCTCTAGAAAGACTTAGAGCAGACTGGCCTTTAGGAAATAAGTAAAGGAACTTTAATTAGGATTTTGACGTTTAAACTGCAAACAGAAAATATCCTTAACAGCATGTTCATAAGTGTGTTGAGATTTTCTAGCACTCTTTCTCAATCATCACCTTGGCTTGGCTCAGTGTTAGTTCTGCATTTTCTCTTTGTTTTACTTATCGCTTTGTCTCTACTATTATTTCTACTTTCAAAGGAAATGTTTGTGGAACTAGAAATGAAATTTGATTCATGTGTGTTCATAAGATTCTGAAAGATAGAACTTGTGGTAGAAGTGTGATTCTGTGACTCCTACAACGAATACAGCATGCAATTGGGTGCAAAATACTTAAGGAATGACCATGTTCTACAGAATGCTTCCCTCATGTTTTAACTGAGATGTTTGGGGCAGACCAGTATGATGGTTAGCTGGGTGCACACTAGAACCCACTCGCTGAATACATTCTAGTTTAGTGAGTCAATGAATTTTCATTCCTTTATCTTCAGAGTAGGAGTAATTCTAGTATTTATGTCTAGTGTTGTAAGGATTAAGTGAAATAAAGCCTATAGAGTCCTGTGCCCATATAATTTCAGAGTAAGTGTTCAATAAATACCATTATTATTAGCTTTTCAATACTGGTGGGACTTAATAAAAACAGCAATTTAGCGCTGGCTTTACTGGTCCACAATTTTTTGCCAATGTGAACTTGTATAGTTAGCTACATGAAGCTTCACATTTTTCTTCCCCTGAAAATGGGGGAAATAAACCAAAATGAGATAAAGTATGGGGAAGAATCTAGCTTAGACTTTGGTCACATAATAAATGTGCATTATAAATAAATGCAAATTCAACCAGGTTAGTGGTAATATAATCAGTGTTAGTCCTTGAATATATTTTTATTAATACAAATTTTAAAGCCCTTTTCTGACATTAGTATTGAGCGTTGTTGTTATTTATGTTTGAAAAAGGATGGAAAACTTCTTCAAGTAACATCACATACTTTTTTGTTTGTTCATTTTTTAGAGAGCACAAGCTGGGGAGCGGGGTAGAGGGAGAGTGAGAGAATCTTAAGCAAGCTCCACACTCAGTGTGGGGCTCGACATGGGACTCAATCCCACAACTCTGGGATCGTGACCTGAGCCAAAACTAAGAGTCAATCATTCAACTGACTGAGCCACCCAGGTGCCCCTGACATCACATAATTTTAAGATAAATGTAGCACTTATACCAAAGAAGCATCGTCTCTAAGTCATAGAAATGAAAATGGTAGATAAATCTAAAAGTTTATGGTTAAGATAAATTTTCTTTGTCACATAGCAAGGTCAAAAAGATGGTTCTAAAAGTAAAGGAATATTGCCAGTGATGAGGACTTCTCCCACTTGTGTTTGAGTTCCTCAACCACGAGATGACCCCAAATGCCTGCCTCCCCACTGCCCCAGTTAAAAAAAAATAAACATTTTTTTAAGAAAAGGAAAAAAATTATGGTAGAGATTCCAGGAGTTTTAATATTTCTGTAATATAATTGCTCTTTGGAAATTGTAGTTAAAGTGAGATAGGCATTTTGTTTTATTCCGTCTAGACAATCTTCCCCTCCAACTTTGTGGACATATGTATCAGTGTTCAAAAGAGAGCAATGGCTATTCTTGCAGAAGGGCTTGCCTTTGGAGAGAGTGTCAGGAAAGATGAGTCACTCTTAGAATTGATTCCAGATAATCTGTTGCCAAGCTGTATTTGCTAATGCAGTCATCTAAATCCTGGTGTCCACAGAACACAGTGGAAAGCAAATTTGTCCTTGTCATTTCATGGCCAGAGGCCTCCTTTAGAAGATAGAAGAAAATTAATTAGAGCGCAAATTCATCCATAAAATGAAAAGACAGGCTACCTGGGCAAAAGGATCTGGAAGAGGAAGACTCATTTTTATTAGGAAGCTCTTTGGGTTCGGCTTACATAGCATACGTTTGTGCAGAAGAGATAAATTATTTGTCATTATTATTCCCAATCCTACAGTTAGTCAAGGAAAAACTAAAATTAATACTTCACATTTATATGACTATACATATAACACTCATGCTATGGCAACATCGCTGTACTTAGAGATCTTGAAAACTCAAGATCTTGAACGTTATGATTGTGTTTTCTCCATATTAATAAGTATTAAATAAAGTAAAATAAAGTAAAAATTTATTCAGCTAAATTCTGGAAGATCTTAAAAAGTAAATCTAATAATTGCTGCATAAAGCGATTGAAAACTAAATTAGGAAAGGTCTATCATTTCAACCATCCTAATAGAGATATATAATTATACAGTTAAAATGGTCTGTTGAGAGTACTTATAATTCCTATATGCTTTTGCTATTTTACAGCAAAAAAAGTTTTTTTTAAAGAATACAGAACATGAAGGTGTTTTTTTTTTTTAGCTACAAAGTAGTCTATCCTTATTTCTGACTGTTGAGCAGTATGACATTTTTGAGATGATAAAAATAAATTTTATAATAGTGAGTCTCGATGAACTGAAAGGTTCTCAACTACATTGCCAAAGGGATAAATGGCCCTTCTGGTTGTACACTGTTTGCAGAACTTGGACAGGTGAAGAAAAGATACAACTAACATTAGATTCCACTGGGATGATAATAAAGGTTTGGGGACAATATACTGGAGAGAAAACTATATTTAACTTCTGGCAAGTAGTTTTGCCTTCTTTAAATCATGATACACATATAGAAAAAGAGGAATAGAGATTGGATGTTGTATGCGTTATAGGTACTATTCCATTAAATGGGTCATAGAAAAGTTATGATTGTGTTTTCCCCATATTAACAGGGTTAAACACTACAATTAGAAAAATACGGAAAATTTAACACCTATCATATCAAATCAAAGTTTAGTCACATATGTCAAAAATGAGGAAGTGATGATTGAATCACATCATAAATTCTGTGTGTTGGGGGATGAGGATTACGGGAACAGCTAGATCTTTACTTGAGAAAATCTCTACACCCACAATCTACCACTAATGCTCTCAATTCTGTTGGATTAGAATAAAGACTACAAAACCATAATCAGCAAAATGGATTCAGCCCCTGGCTCCATGAACAATCAAAAAAGACATTTTAAGAACTTTGCTTTGAGAAATGAATTAAGTCTGTATAATTTGATGTTCTTTATTTTTCTCTTACTGCAGTAAAATTTTCCACTGTATCTTTTTTTTATAGCCAGTGTTTCTAGTGTTTACAAAGAAAGCATTTAGTTTTTATTTACTTAATAAAAACTCAATAGGCAAGATAAACATTAAGTTCATTCCCAAAGGAAATGAGTTTGGCAAAGAAAAAGAACAATGTTCTTAGAACGGAACTAATTATCAAAACAGGACAGGGAAAGTATGGGTAGAATAAAGTTAGATAAGTAAAAGTGTTGAAAAAATTAGAGTGGTAATTTCTTAGACTCTGTTATTCATTAAGCACTGTGTAAGGCACAGTGGAAAACACAAATACAATATAATGGAGGTGGCCGTCAATGAATTTTAAAACTCATTGTAAAGACACATGAGTATATACCACCTTTCCATTGTTTAGAGATAGAGATTTAGTAGTGTCATGATTAATGGATTATATTTAACTTTAATAATTTAAAATTGTATTTAAAGTTAAGTTAGCACTCTAGTGGAAGACTTGAGTGCCCCTTTAGGAACTACTATATCAGAAGGAAACTCCACTGGTAATACTACCACCACCACGAGGGCCACACACCACTTACTGGGTGCCGACAATTTGCCAGCCAATGTTTTAACTCCTTCACACTCATTAGCCTATTTAATTCATTAAACAACCCAACTGTGTTGTGGTATTCACAGTTACTACCTCTGTTTCACAGGAACCCAGGTTACTGAGATATTAAAGTAACTCTCCCAAGGTTCTGAAAACAGTCTACTGCCTGAAAGCCAAAGCCTGAAGGATGTCAAGTTCCCGCAATAGAGAACACTAAATATTTTGAAGTGTCTCCGACAACATAGATATTAGATAAAAGAATTAAAAAAAGCTTTTTAAAGTGCAGGTCTGGACTCCTCAGAATTTAGATGTCTTAACCAGTGAAAAGAAACTTCACTGATCAGTAATGGAGTATATAAGGAGTAAATTACCATTCTTCTAGCAGTTGGTTTCTTAATAGAAACAATGGAAAAATAAGATAAAGAAATTGTTACTGTCAAAGTGCTAGGGAGGTGGGAGAAGAGCTGTGATAGGGAGTGTTGATCCCGAATTGTGTGCCTACAACAATTACCTTTAAAGAATAAGAGTGAAGAAATGTTTCAGATAAACAAAAGCTAAATTTGCTACCAGCAGGCTGTCACTAAAGTAGCTTCTAAAGGATGTACTTTTACTTTTAAAAAGATGTACTTTTAAAAAAAGAAAATTATCCCAAAGTAGATGTTTAGGTTACAAAACTGAAGAGTGAGCACAGAAGCTGGTAAGCAAAAAATATATTTACAGACTTTATCTATTTGGAAAAAAATCCGTTTTTAAAAAGTTAAAGATAGGGGCACCTATCTTTAGTGGCTCAGTCAATTAAGTGTCCAATTTCAGCTCAGGTCATGATCTCATGGTTCATGGGTTAGAGCCCCATGTCAGGCTCTGTGCTGACAGCTCAGAGCCTGGAGTCTGCTTCAGTTTGTGTCTCCCTCCCTCTGCCCCTACCCCACTCACAGTCTGTCTCTCTCTCTCAAAAATAGACATTAAAAAATAAATAAAATAAAAAGTTAAAGATACTCTGTAGCTACATTCGCATTGTTGCAATTAGCAAGATTTCATTTTTATGGTTTAGTCGTATTCCATCATAGATAGATAGATAGATAGATAGATAGATAGATAGATAGATAGATATAGATATAGAACCTCTTTTTTAATGTTTATTTTTGAGAGAGAGAGAGAGTGGGGAGGGGCAGAGAGAGATTGAGACAGAGGATCTGAAGCAAGCTCTGAGCCGTCAGCACAGAGCCTGATGTGGGGCTCTACCTCATGAACTATGAGATCATGACCTGAGCTGAAGGTGGACACTTAACCAATGGAGCCACCTACCCAGTCACCCCTGTGTGCCACCTATTCTTTATCTATTCATCAGTCGATGGACATTTGGGCTCTTTCTGTACTGATGCTATAATGCTGCTATAAACATCAGGGTACATGTATCCCTTCAAATTAGTATTTTTGCATTCTTTGGGTAAATACCTAGTAGTGCAATTGCTGGATCAAAGGGTAGTTCTATTTTAACTTTTTGAGGAAACTCCATACTGTTTTCCAGAGTGGCTGCACCAGTTTGCATTCTCACCAACAGTGCAAGAGGGTTCCCCTTTTCCATATCCTCCTCAACACCTGTTGTTTCTTGTGTTATTGATTTTAGCCATTCTGACAGGTGTAAGATGATATTTCATTCTGGACAAATACCATATGATTTCATGCATATGTGGAATTTAAGAAACAAAACAAATGAGAAAAATAAAAGGAGAGAGAGGCAAACCAAGAAGCAGACTCTTAATTATAGAGAACAAACTGATGGTTACCAGAGTGGGTGGGGAGATGGGTGAAATATGTGGGGATTAAGGAGGACCTTTGTTATCAGCACCAGGTGATGTATGTAAGTGTCGAATCACTAAATTGTACATCTGAAACTAATATTACTCTTGTTTTAACTAGAATTAAAAAAAAACTTTAAAAAATGAAAAAAAAAGTTAAAGAAAAGCAAAAAACAGGCCAAATAGAAAGTACAAGATTGTAGACAAGAGTTAACTATACAATAGTAATAACAAAATAATTGTAAGTATGCTATATTTAGCCACTAACACATCAGTATTATAATGTTAGATGGAAAATTGTATAATTATACTCTGTTTACAAGAAATAAACTGAAGCTATGAGGACATTAAAGTTTGAAAATATCAGATGAAAGTCTGTGTTAGCAATTTTAGTATAAGTGAGTCTTTGAAGAACACATTATTTTAGAAACAAAGTCCTATTGAATAATCAACAAGAAAAATATGTAAATTTATACTTGTATGTCCATATCAAAATAGCCTTAAAATATAGAAAGTCAAAATTGCTAGATCTGACAAGATAAATTGGCAATACATTTATTCTCCTGGGAAATTTTCAAACTTTATCTTTCCATATTTGTTAAGACAAATAGACAATAGATAAAAAGTTGGACAAGGTATGCAATATTTGAACAATTATGAAACTCGATTTTATTGGCATATATTGAAGCCTGCACCTAAGAATTAAGAATGTACATTGTTTTCAAGTACACATTGAATATTTATAAAACCTATCTAAATATAGTAGGACATAAAGAGAATCTAAAACTTTTTTAAAACTATTTTAAAGTATCTAAACAGGGGCGCCTGGGTGACTCAGTCAGTTGAGTGGCCGACTTCGGCTCAGATCATGATCTCGTGGTCTGTGAGTTCAAGCCCCGCGTCTGGCTCTATGCTGACAGCTCAGAGCCTGGAGCCTGCTTCGGATTCTGTGTCTCCCTCTCTCTCTGCCCTTCTCCTGCTCATGCTCTGTCTCTATGTCTCAAAAATAAATAAACATACAAAAATTTTTTTAAAGTATCTAAACATAATTAAGTTGTAAAATAATAACAAAATGATGTCTAATAGCCTTATATATTAGAAAATATTAAGACCTATGTTCATATATTTCTAAGATCAAAGAAGAAATCATAATGGAAACTAAATATATGTAGAAATGAACATAATGTAACTTTAGAGGGTGAAGTGGGTATGATAACTTTTGAGGAAATTTAGTTTTGAATACTTACATTGAAAGAAAAGGAAGTTAACAAAATATGAGGTAAGCATCTAATTGAAGAAATTAGAAAGTGAATAAAGAATCATCCCAAAGGAAGTAAAAACGTAAAGGTAATAAAAGCAGATTAAAGCATTCAAAAGATAAAAAGCATTAAAAAAACAGAATTTGATTCTTTGAAAATATTAAAAAACAGACAAATATATGAAGATTGAGAATAAAGGAGAGAAGTCACAAGTAAGCAATATTAGAAGTTTAAAAGAGGATATAAATGCAGATATAACAGATACTAAATATGAAGGCTAAGAAAAACTTCATATTAATACAAGTATTAAAGAAACTGGTCAAATTCTAGAGACCAATACTTACCAACTTTTCTCTTTTTTGCTAATCAATATCCTTGAGGAGTGGAATGCTCTATTTACCAGAGAATTTAAATTCATGTTTAAATTCATGTTTGCAAAAACAGATATCTGAATTAGTCATATAAGCATGGAATTATGGGTTTAAATGAAATTTTTAGCATTGTGCAATTCAGTGTTTTTGAGATATGGTTTTCCCTGGATCATGAATCCTTATTAGAAGGTCCTGACTATTCCATTTGATCTACCAGGTCTATGGGTATAAAGACCTCCCAAAGATATAAGGGGCTAAAAAATAGAAAGCTCTCCTCTTGAAAGTTTGAAAAGCAGACACCTTGCCTTTCTCTCCAATTTTCTTTTCCCAAATCCTATAAGGAAATAAAAGAGGAGGGAAATTATTGGAATGCTGGAGCTTCTTCCACTGGGAAGAAGGAAACAAAAATAGAGTTGTGACTCATCTACTTATATAAAATTTTATTTTTAGAAAAATCATAGCCAGAATTAGGAAAGAAATTGTTGGAGTTAAGCCCCGTGGTATGTACTTGGAAATATCTCCAACTTAACCAAAGAGGACAAAATAAAAATAATATAAACATTTTAAATTTGTCAGAAGTTTAGTCTCTGGAGTTAGACAAAATGATTTCTATAAACCTTGTTTTATCACTGATTGTTTAAGTGCTTCTTTTATGAGGTACGGTTTGTAGCAGGATTCTTGCACAGAGAATCATGACACCAAGACTGTTCTTTCCAGGAGGCAACTTTATTCGTGTTGGCATGGCTCAGTTGGGGCTCATATCCAAAGAACTGAGCCCTGAACACCACATGGTGTAGTTTTTTATACATTTTTTATTTCTTTGTCTCCCATATATGGTAATACACAAACATACAGTCTGATTAAGTGGTCTGATGGTACAAGGTCATGAGGGATGTTGTCATGTTCTTGTATAGCCTGGTTGCCTTGAGTTTTTTTTTTTGTTTGTTTGTTTGGTTTTGTTTTTCAATTCCTTAGGGAATAAAACCTACCACAGGTTAATAATGGTACTCTCATAGGAGACTGATAAATAATATTCTAAAGCAGTTATCATAGTGTTTGGTACATAGCCTGCACTCATCATATTAATTATATATATAAATATATTGTAGAGAAAATATTTTGTATTTACCTACATTAAGCATCTTTTAATTTAATTTTAATTTTTTTCTAATATAGTGCAAATTTGCCAATTGCCCTTTACTTTGAGATTATGATCTTTCTCTTTGCTGCTCAATGTTCTCTTTTGTGTTAAATGATGGGATAGCAGTATTTAGTGGCAATTATTTTTAGTCTAATATTCTTATCTGACTCATGTAAATATTGAAGTAATAGGAGAAATAAGAGAAAGAAATGCAGGGCCATTATCAATAATATGATGCCTTAGAAGTTGTGTAAGGACTGAGTTTCAAAATGTAAAAATGATTAAAATCATCAAGGGCTGCTAGGAAAGGTTGGTGAGTAAAATATTAGAAAAGAATAATTTGTACCTATCCTATAGATTTCTCTAAAATTACTCTCAGAATTTCAAACATATAAAAGCACTAATTAATTCTATTTCTTTCAATTGATGAATCTGATGGCATAAAAGTTGGAGAAAAACAAACCCAGAGTTTTGCGCCAAATTTTTTACAGAAGGCTTTTGTGTGGATCCATTAGAATTTAAGAAACACACTGTGCATAGTTTGCATTTCCTAATTAAGCAACACCTTTAATAAAGCCACTAGTGGCTTATTAGTTGGATTAGTTAGAACAGCTGCTGCCTCTTCATTTTACCAAATGTTAGAGGTTCTCCATGGATTTGATGGATCACGTGCATAATTAAGCAGTAAAAGATATACTATTAAATAATTAAAACTTTTCTATATTATTTAGTGTAAACAGATAACTAATTATATAGGGGTGTTTTACTCACTGAAAAAAACATAATTTTATATAGTCCTATAGGTGTATCTATGTTTCATGGAATTTAGTTAGCTCTTAAATTATGTAACAATTAAACTTTATTTAAGATTTTAAAAACTCCATTTAACTTGCAGTTCATCTATGTGTGATGCTTGGTTGACTTATTCCCATATTCAACTCATTGCTAACACTTAGGAAATTTGTTTTGGGGCACTTGGGTGGCTCAGTTCATTAAGCATCTAACCCTTGATTTTGCCTTAGGTCATTATCTCATGGTTTGGTTCATGGGATTGAGCCCCAAGTCGGGCTCTGCTGACAGCATGGACCTGCTTGGAATTCTTTCTCTCCCTCTCTCTCTGCTTCTTACCCATGTGAATGCATATGCACATTCTCTCTCTCAAAATAAATACATAAACTTAAAAAAAATTAAAAAATTGTTTCAATAATCAATGGACTAATACATGTAAAATTCTAACATGCGATAATCTCTGTGGGGAAATAACCAAGATTAGTCAGAAGTGATAAGTGAGCCCAAAAAGCGTTTAACAGGATAAAGTCAAGACAAATTCCAGGACTCAAAGTAAAACTTTGATTCTTCAGAGTTTCAATATGTATAAACCAGGTCCAAAAATGTGAACATCAAAATGAGATTAGGAGCAAAAGTTGATTATATTTTCTTTTATTGTGGCCACAGTGCCGTCAAAGGCAGGACATACATATTTACATCCTTAGAGGGGCTTTCCCACTGGGATCCCACTGTATTTCCAAAGCTGCAGAGCTTTCCTATAATCCATCTTGGTACTTTGGGCTAGATGTGCCTCCCCGCAATGGATTCCAACCTTATCACCAAACAGTGATTATCTTCTAGGTTACCAATATTCCTGTTTTGTTTTTTAAGGAAATTTTATTCTGCTGCTTCTTATTAAAATTGATCCTGACTTTTTCTCTTTAATTTCCATTGTATCTTTTGTCAGTATCATTAGAGAAATTTCGTAGTTGTGCCAAACTAATTGATATTATAGAATCAAATATTATCCCAATATTAAATAATTTAGCCATTAATCATAAGATAAATTTGGATGGCTCTTTGAGTTATTTGAAAATAACTTCCTAAATTGGTCTATTAAATATAAATTGGGGTTTTTCATGTTCAATGTTCAAGTTATACTTACTAATAAAAAATATTTAATATGCTCCTGGGAGGAAAAGAAAAAGCTTTTGATTCCTTTAAATATTATTTCCTTCAGAAGGCCTATTTAGAAAGTTTATAATGCAAATTAATCTCAAGACAAGGGAAGAATATGGAAGCGCTGCTTAGTCTTTCCTGGAGAAGATGATTATAAAATTAAAATGAGTTTGACACTCAGCAAAAAATGTCTCAATCCATTGGCATTTGAAGAAGAAAGAGACTAACAAACCAAAGAAAGATATGACCTAACCATACTTTTTCTGAAAATGATAGTGCTGGTTTCCTAAACATGTTAAAAGGGATGGCATCAAAGGAATCAAAGTCTCAGAAAACTTAAGGAAAATAGGAGAGGAGCTTTAGTTGCCAGAAGTAAGAAAAAAAGTCACTTTTTTATATCTTTCTACTTACACTTTGAGGTAGGTTCTTCTAACTAAGAATTCTGAGTAGATTTCTGACTCTGAGAACACTTTTCAGTTGTATCTTCAAGGTATTTCCCTTTACATATTCTACATCTATAAAATGTATGGGATCTTATTATGAAGTTCTGTAAGAATTCTATAAGGTTTCCAAGTTATAATTTGTAATCAAATGTGGCGGTTTTAAAACGTGTCCATAGTTTCTGTGATATTCCTCTCAATAGATGAAATTTAATTTCTCTCTCTGAATGTGGGTTCCACTTAGTAGTTCATGTCTAGGGGACAGAATACAGCAGAAGTTAGAGGATGTCACTGTTGACATTACATTTTAAAAAGATGGTGATCCTGTCATAACTGTGTTCTCTTGTTCTCTCTGTCTCGAGTCACATGCTCTAGGGAAACCAGCTCCATGTCTGAGGTAGTTTAGTGGTTGCGGTGCGTGGGTACTGGCTGCCATGTTGTGAGGTCATTCAAGCAGCCAAGTGAAAGGCCACATGGTGAACCTGATAGAATCACATGAATGAAGTCAGAAGCAGACTTTTCTAGACTTTCTAACACTTAGGTAAATCAGCTTGGAAGTAAATCTTCAGTCCGACCATGAGACGATAGCAGTTCCTGTTTAAGAGCTTGACCACAACCTGAAGAGAGACCCTAAACTCGAAATCACCCAACTAAATTACTCTTGGATTTCTAACCCACAGAAACTGAGATAAGAAATATTTGCTGTTTTAAGCCACTAAGTTTGCTAAGTTTTTATACAATAGTAATTAATACATTGAAAAATGAAAATAATAAATGTGATACACATTTTGTTTCACAGATTTATGAGGATTTTTTTTAAATGTTCATTTATTTATTTCGAGAGTGAACAAGTAGGGGGAAGGGCAGAGAGAAAGGGAGAGAGAATCTCAAGCAGGCTCCACACTGTCAGCACACAGCCCAATGCAGGGCTTGATCTCATGAACCATGAGATCATGACCTGAGCCAAAATCAAGTCAGACACTTAAACAACTGAGCCACCCAGGAACCCCACAAATATGTATGAGTTTCTTTTAAGTATAGCTCACAAGAAATATACTTTAATAACAGTTATTTCTTACTTTGTTATATTTTATTAAGTTGGAAATTTTTATGGTTAGCTGATATTAACTTGATAGCCAGTATTTAATTAGTATTGACAAGTACCTTTTTCTTGATTAGCATTTGTAGAAAATCACCCCTGACATATAGCAGCGACCGCTGAAGTATAGGCAATGACTTCCAAACTAGCTAAACTTAAAGGAGTTTATGTATATATATGCATATAAATATATATATATTTATATGTGTATATATTTATGTATATATATTTTTATATATATGTATGTATATATGTATATATTTTTATATGTATGTATGTATATATTTATATATATATATAACTTAAAGGAGTTTATATATATAAATATATATGTATACATATATGTTTGTATATATGTTTATATATAATATATATGTGTATATGTATATATATATTATAAAAATATATAATGTGCAGGGCAGAAAGAGAGAGGAAGACACAGAATCTGAAGCCAGCTCCAGACTCAGAGTTGTCAGCACAGAGCCCAGTGCAGGGCTCAAACCCACAGACCACAAGATCATGACCAGAGCCAAAGTCAGACACTTAACCGCCTGAGCGATCCAGGCGCCCCTAATCAAATATAATTTAAGTATTTTCTCTACATAACAGTCACTGGAAAAAAAAGTAACCTGAGAGAACTCTTATTGTAAAGCAAAACATCCTACAACTTACAGGAATGAGCAGTCTACAGTCCCCTGAATGAACAAACACATCAAATTAATCAAAGATACCTTGGTACAAATTAAAGAGGATATATTTATGGACAGTGAATTAAAGGAGTTATATAATTATTAAATATTTAAATAGTCAGGACATTAAGGACCTTTTCAAACTCTCCTTAATTATAAAAGACCACAGGGAGATGTTGAGTCTTAATTAAATATTAAGTCAATAATCAAGTTAAAAAACAATGCATATAAACAAAAAGCATCTATTGCTTTTTTTAACAAGATTTTGATTCTAGTTAATACCTCTTCTCAAACTATCCATCAGGCTTTATTATGAATGTCTTTTTACTTGTTAGGTGACATTACTGAGGGCACAAGGGTAGTGCCTGGCACAGAGTAGATAGTCGTATTTGTAGTTTATCCAATCTACATGATTGGCATGTATATTTTAGAGAATTATTTACACATTTAGTAAGATAAAAGTTATGTTCTGTTATGTTTTTGATAATTTCATTTCTATCTTTGTCTTCTCCCAAAACTGCAGCCATATTTAGGACAGGAATTTTGTCTTATACTTCATTTTTTACCTCTCCTCACTGTTTGGTACATTGCTGATACCATTGAAGGCATGATTGAGTGCCTGTTTGATAGTATGTTTGATTGGTATCAACCTGACTTTAAAGAATTGTTAGAAGAGGTTGTGTTCCTCTGATTGGACTTGTTGTTTCTTGAAGTAGAAAATCAAACTCTTATTACTGAAGTATCTGTGGAACATTTTTCTTCACATGTCTTCATGTTATTAGTGTAAATTAAAACCAGCAGCGGTGACCTGTCACAAAAAATAATTTATTATCCCAAAGGACTTAAATATTTATTTAAAGTCTCTGTATTGATAAGACTCGATCGTGCGTGAGTCAAAAGACTAAAAGATCCAAGATTAGATCTCTAAAAATATTCGAAGTGACAAAACATGGCCAACATTAAGCATTACTCTCTATAGACACATTCTGATTTTGGAAACATTTCCAGGGAAAGGACACAAAATAACCTTACTTTGATCAAACATACTCACATAATTTTCTTTAGCACTGTGTAGAAAATATTAAAATATAGACTACTAGCAACTTGGAGGATACTGAGAGGAGAGTGATTAAGAAGAGAATAGGCTCATATCATGTATTTGGATATCATTAAATGAATTTCAGATGTCAGTCTAGAGAAATAAGTTTTATTAAGTTAATAAAGAAAAAGCACCTTCAAGTATTTCATGTACCGTTATTAGTAATTGAAATTACACTTAGAATGCTTGACACCAGAAGGCACAAAAAGAAGTTTCTAATAAACAGAATTCAATCTAATGTATGGAATAACTTTTAGGTAATTAGCATTGCCCTATAACATGATTTTGGAAACCAGTTGTTGAGACTTAACTTTAGTGACATATTAGGCTAGATAACATCTCTGATGCCTTCAAACACTTTGATTCCATAACTTCACAATTTACCCATCTACAAAAACATCTCTCTTGTGTGTGCTCTCTCTCTCTCATCTATATATCTATATAAGTACATCCATTTTAAAAAATGTTTTTTAATGTTTATATACTTTTGAGAGAAAGAGACAGAGGCATGAGCAGGGGAGGGGCAGAGGAGAGGGAGACACAGAATCCAAAGCAGGCTCCAGGCTCTGAGCTGTCAGCACAGAGCTGGACGCGGGGCTCAAACTCACAGACCATAAGGTCATGACCTGAGCTGAACGCAAACGCTTAACCAACTGAGTGACCCAGATGCCCCTCTATATCATTTTTTAAAAATTGTCATTGTAGGTTCTTGCAGGAGTGAAGACAAATATGTGGTCAACCTACCATACTTACAAGACATTTCCTATTAATTCCTGCTGAGAAAATCAATCCTAATTAGCTGTAATACATCTGACTTCTCCATTATATGAGTATTTTGCTTCAAAAATGACAAATGCATTCTTCCTAAACTAAGCTCTATATTATCTTTCTCAAAACTATCAACAAGTAATTTTTTACATACAGAAACAGTTTATTTAAAATCATAGGTCCAAAATTACAAGTATCATTTCTGAATATAATTCTCCAGGTACTCTATACTCCAATACAATATATTGTATATCTTAGTATACTTTACAGCTTAGTATATCTTACTCTATAGTTTATCTTACTATATAGCTTATTATATCTCTAAATGGATATCTGACTTTGCTCTCTCAGTGACTTTAAAGGTGTTTTCTTCTTTCCACTTAAAATCATGTTGTTTATTTTCCCCTATTAAAAAAAGGAAAAATGGTAAAAATATTTTAATTCGACATTCAAATATTACCTAATTCATTAAAATTTTCTGTTTCTCCATATGCACTTGTATCTCTTTCGAAACTGTGAAATATTTTTTGTTACTAGCTTGTGTAATTTTTCAAGAATCTGTGTCACTTTTTTTAAAAACTCAGATATGATTGACATATAAAATTATATTACTTTCTAGTGTACAATGTAGTGATTCAGTATTTGTATATACTGTGACATGATCACCATAAGAACTCTAGATAACATTTATTACTATACATAGTTATAAAATTTTTTTACTGGAAAACTTTTAAGGTCTATTGTCTTAGCAACTTTCAAATATGCAATAACGTATTGTTAACTATAGTCACCATGCTGTACATTACATCTCCAAAATTCGTTTATCTCATAACCGGAAGTTTGTACCTTTTGACCCCCTTGTTCCATTCCACCCACTACCCACCCACACATCCCCCGTCTGGCAACCTTCAATCTGCACTCTGTATCTATTAACTTGTTTTGATTGTTTGTTTGTTTAAAGATTCTACATATAAAATCATACAGTATTTGTCTTTCTATGTCTGATTTATTTCACCTACTATAATGCCCTGTAGGTTCATACATGTTGTCACAAATGGCAAGAGATCATTCTCACACAAACACACCATATTTTTCTTCACCCATTTATCTGTTAATGGACACTTAGGTTCTCTCATATATAGGCCATATATAGGCTATTGTAAATATGCTACAACAAACAGGGAGGTATACATATCATTTTGAGTTAGTGTTTCCTTTTTTCAGATAAATTTCTAGGAGTGAAATTAATGGATCATATGGTAAGTCTATTTTTAACTTTTTGAAGAACTTCCATACTGTTTTCTACAGTGGCTGTACCAATTTACACTCCCACTGACAGTGCCAACCTTTTCTCCACCTTCTTACCAACTTTTGTTATTTCTTGTCTTTTTGATAGTAGCCATTTTAACAGGTGTGAAGTAATATCTCATTGTGATTTCAATTTGCATTTCCATGATGATTAGTGATTTTGAGCATCTTTTCATGTACCTATTGGCCATCTGTATGTTCATCTTTGAAAAGATGTTCATTCAGATCCTCTGCCCATTTTTTAATTGGATTGTTTGTTTTGTTATTGAGTTGTATGAGTTCTTTACATGTTTTGGATATTAACCTCTTATCAGATATATTATTTAAAAATATTTTCTCCCATTTCATAGGTTGCTTTTCCATTGTGTTGATGATTTTCTTTGCTGTGCAGTTTTTTAGTTTGATATAGTCCTACATGTTGACTTTTGGTTGTTGTTTTGGCTTTTGGCACTAAATCTCCTCACTCCCTCCAAATAGTCATCAAGACCAATCTCAATATTATCGCCTCTGTTTTCTTCTAGGAGTTTTATGGTCTCAGAGCTTACATTCAAGTTTTTTTTTTTTTATTAATTTAGCATTAATTTTTGCATAAGGTGATGGTCTATTTTCATTCATTTGCATGTGGCTTCCTGTGTTGCTTTTTATAAAGTAACTATTCTGTGTCTCAAAATTGTATGATAATCCTATACCAAATTACTCATTGTTGGGAATTTTATATTTTTAGCATAACTCTGATCAGAGTCAGAGTTCAGTGCTTATTTGTTGAATTGGATTGAAATGGCAAAATCCCCCATATAAAATATTATTTTCGAAAGTCATAGAATTTTCATTTTGTCAAATAGATTGTTAATCCATGTCCCTTATAATGAATGATTTGATTCAGAAGAGTTTTTAATCGTATTAGTCAATAAAAATTATTACTCTTTTCATACGATGTTTGTACAGATTACCTTTCTCTAACCAGTAAGAACACAATAGCTATTAAAATAGCTATTAAAATAGCTAATGTGTACCTTCTAATCATTAAGGTTTAAAATCAATTCCAAAAAATAGATGAAAATAAATCCCATTCTAGGACGTATTAGGCTAAATCCAAGTTAATTTGCTGTATGCATATAAGGATTATTGGAGTTTGCTTGTATTGAAAAGGTCAAAAGAGAACTGGAAACAAAAAGCATATTTTGAAAATGAGTAAAAGCAGCAAATAAAATGTTATGACCAGTGTTTTCCTTAATTGATATATAAATATACTGATAAAATGGAGATTGTTAACACTGAAAAGAATAATATTTATAGTTTTTGTTTATTAATTGAAAAGTTGATATTTTAGTTTCATGCGTACAACATATTGACTCGATAATTATATATTTTACAAAATGCTCGCCATGATAATCATGTCACCATAAAAGATTACTACAATATTACTAATGTATTTGCTATGCTGTATTTATCATCCCCATGACTTATTTATTTTATATCTGGAAGTTTATACTTCTTAAACCTTCACTTATTTTTCTTCTGGCCTCGCCTTTTCTCCTCTAGCAACAACCACTTTTTTTTTCCTGAAATTATGAGTCTGTTTCTTTTTTTTTTTTCATTTTATTTCTTGAAGGATTTTACATATAAGTGAAATCATACGGTATTTGTCTTTCTCTGACTCATTTCACTTAGCATAATGCCCACCAGGTCCATCCATGTTGTTGTGAAAAATAAGATTTCATTCCTTTTTGTGGCTGAGTAACATTCTATTGTGACATATACAACATTTTCTATATCCATCTATTGATGGACTTCTACGTTGCTTCCATATCTTGGGTATTGTAAATAAGGCTGCAATAACATGGGGTACATTTACCTTTTCAAATTAGTGTTCTCATTTTCTTCAGGTAAATGCCCAGAAGTGGAATTACTGGGTCATATGGAATTTCTATTTTTAATTTTTTCAGGGAACTCCACATTGTTTTCCATAATGGCTGTACCAATTTACAATCCCACCAACAGTATATGAGAGTTCCCTTTCTTCCATATTCTCACCAATAATTGTTATTCCTCTCTTTTTGATACTAGCCATTCTGACTGGCAAAAAATATCTCATTGTGGTTTTGATTTGCATTTCCTTGATGATTAATGATGTTGAACATCTTTTCATATGTCTGTTGGCTGCTTATATGTCTTCTTTTGAAAAATGCTACCCTGCATTTTTTAATCAGATTGTCTTTTTAGTGTTGAGTTTTGTAAGTTTTATATATACATATATATATATATATATATATATATATATAGGATATTAATCCATCAACAAATATATAATTTGCAAATATCTTCTACCTTTTGTTGGTGATTTTTATTCACTATCCAAATATTTTTTTAGTTTGATGTAGTTCCAATTGCTTAATTTTCTTTTCTTCCCCCCCACCCCAAGAAGACATATCCAGAAAATATTGCTAAGGCTAATGTCCAAGAGATGCTATATGTTTTCTTTGAAGAATTTTATGGTTTCAGGCCTTATTTTAAGTCTTTAATCAATTTTGAGTTTATTTTTGTTTATAGTGTTAAGAAAATAGTCCACTGTTATTCTTTTGCAGGTAGCTGATCAGTTTTCTCAACACCATTTATTGAAGAGACTCTTTTCCACATCATATATTTTGTCTCCTTATTGTATAGTAATAGGCTATATAAATGTAAGTTTATGACTGGGCTTTCTGTTCTGTTCCATTGACCTATGTGCAGATTTTCACCATCGAGTAGATGTTAGCTGTGGGATTGTCATACGTGGCTTTTATTATGAGATACGTTCCCACTATACCCACTTTGTTCAGTTTTTATCATGAATGGATGTTGAAGTTCGTCAAATATTTTTCTGCATCTGTTGGGTTATGATATGATTTTTATCCTTCATTTTGTTAGGGTGGTATATTCTTTTGATTTATGAATGTTGAATCATCCTTCCGTCTCTGGAATAAATCTCACTTGATAGTAATGAATGACCCTTTCAGTGTATTTTGTAATTTGGTTAATATGTTGTTAAGGATTTTTGTATCCATATTCATCAGGGATATTGCTCTATAATTTTCTTTGTGGTATCTTTGTTTGATTTTGGCATCAGGGTAATGCTAGCCTCTTAAATGAAATGGAAGAATTCTTTCCTTTTCTATTTTTTAGACTAGTTTGAAAATGATATGGATCAACTCTTCTTTAAGTATTTGGTCAAATTCATCCATGAAGCTATCTGGTCCTGGACTTTTGAGGAAATTTTTTTAAAATTACCAGTTCAATTTTGTTACTAGTAATTCATTCAGATATTATTTTTTTTCCTTGATTCAGGCTTGAAACAATGTTTCCAGGAATTTATCCATTTCTTTTAGGTCTATTTTTTGGCATATTATTTTTCATAGCAATTCCTTATTGAATTTCTGTGGTATTGGTTGTAACCTCTCATTTCTGATTTTATCTTTGAATCATCTCTTTTTTTCAAATAAGTCTAGCTAAAGGTTTATCAAATTTATTTATCTTTTCAAAAAGAAAGCTCTCAGTTTTATTGATCTTTTCTATTTTTTTACTTTGTTTTTGTTTTGTTTTGTTTTTATCTGTATTTTATTTACTTCCATTCTGATCTTTATTATCTCCTTCTATTAATTTTGAGATTTGTTTCTTCTTCTATTAGTTCCTTTTTGTGTAAGGCTAAAGTATTGAGATTTTTTTACTTCTTGAGGTCAGCCTACATTGCTATAAACTTCCCTCTTAGGACTGTTTTTACTGCATCCCAAAGGTTTTAGACTGTTGTGTTTTCATTTGCCTCCATGTATTTTTTTTTTTTTTGCTTTGTTGTTGTTGTTGTTGTTGTTATTGTTGATGAATTAACTTTTTAGTTTCCACATGCTTGTGTTTTTTCTATTTATCTTGTAATTTATCTCATAATTCCTGGTTTCAAAGTGTAGTAAGAAAAAATGAATGGTATGATTTCGATCATTTTATTGAGACTTGTTTTATGACCTAATATGTGATTATTCTTCCAGATTGCTAATTCATTCTTTCATATCCTATAATCTGCTATTGATTCCTTTTAATATATATTTCACTTTAGTTATTGTATTCTTCAGTTTTAGATGGTTCTTTTTATATTTTCTATCTCCTTAAGTTATCACTGATTTTACCCACTTTTCTCTGAAGTTTAGTGAATATCTTTATGACCACTAATTTGAACTCTTAATCAGATAGATTTCTTGTCTCTATTGTGCTTTGCTCTTTTTCTAGGCTTTTGTCTTGTTCTTTCATTTGGATATTTCTCTGTGACCTCATTTTGTTTGATTCTCTGTGTTTGTTACTATGTATTGTGTAGGTCAGCTACATCTCTGGTCTTGAAAGTAGTAGTCTTACGTAGAAGATGTCCTTTGGTGCCCAGTAGTGTGATACCCCTGGTCATGAGAACCAGGCATTCCAGAGGTGTCCCCTGTGTGCACTGTGTGTGCTCTACTGTTGTGGCTGAGCTGGAACTGCTACATGAACTCTGGTGGGCAGGGCCAGTGCTCAGTTTAGCTGGCTGTAATGATCAGCTTGACTACTGCAGACACACTAGTGAACAGGGCTTGCTCCTGACAAGGTTGACTGAAAGGCTCCACTCCAGCTACTGCAGTTGCACTGCTTGGTGGGTTTAGCAACTGCTGCAGCTGAGTGAGAGACCCAGCTGTGGCTACTGCAGGTAGGCTTCTGTGCAGGACTAGCTTTCCACTCCTCCAATACAGAAGTTGATCCAGAGGTGTCCCATGTCTGGCCAGGGCTGCCTGGCAGATGTGGCAGGACAGTAATCACTCTAAGGGGATGCTAGTCCCAACTAAGGCTACCTGCTGAGTGTGGCCAAGTGGG
Organism: Paguma larvata; assembly: GCA_030068075.1. Taxonomy (NCBI): domain Eukaryota; kingdom Metazoa; phylum Chordata; class Mammalia; order Carnivora; family Viverridae; genus Paguma; species Paguma larvata. The sequence goes on from CM057823.1 coordinate 166,458,434, forward strand.
AGGGGCACTTGCTGGGGGAGGTGGGTCCAGTGGGGTGGGTCAATGGTGAAATACCTAGACTGGATAATCAGTGCTAGTAAGGTAGATGGAAAGTGTCAGAACTGTTTCCTACAAGTATCTGGCTAGCTAAGTTGAAAGAGGGCTAGAAAAGTGGTGACCACCAGCAACTCCATTCCCAGAGAAAGCTTCTGCAGATCCCTGTCCCTCTGGCACATGTTCTAAAAATAGACATTCTCCTTCACAGCTGCTTTTCAAACTGCTGCTTCCACACTGGGTCTTGGTCCAAGGGATATAGCATCCTGGCCCTTTAAGAGTAGAGAGTCAGTTTCCTTTAACCTTTTGGCTCTCCCACAGTTAAAGCTTGCCAGTTTTCAAAGGTGTCTGAGGTGAGCCCAACCACTTTTCAAAGCAAGACTTTATTGGGGATCGTCTTCCTAGTACAGGCTCCCAGGGTCAGAATGCCCTGGGATTTGAGGCTTGATGTCCTTCTCAGGGAATACCCATGCCTGTGATATCCCTCCTACTTGTAGGCTGTTGCTACAAAGGGGGTTTGGATCCCTATCACATCTTTTCCCTTCCTACCCTTCTTGGTATAGGCTTTTTTTTTTTTTTTTAATACCTTTAAGTACGGAAGATGTGCTCCTGCCAGTCTCAGGTCATTTTCAGACTGAATTGCACTGCATGTAGTTGTTGCTTCAGTATGTCGGTGGAAGAAGGTGAGCTAAGGTCCTCCTACTCTAACATCTTCCTAAACTGTTTATAGTTTTTTTATAAATATAATTCATTGCCAACTTAGTTGAAATACCATGTGCTCTTGGCGTTGGGAGTAGATTCCAAAGATTCATCACTTACCTACAACACCCAGTGCTCATTTCAACAAGTGCCCTCTTCAGTGTCCATTATACATTTTTCTCTTTCCCCCACAGTCCCCATCGACCCTCAGTTTATTCTCTGTATTGTTTTTATATATACTTTTTAACGTTTATTTATTTTTGAGAGACATAGAGACAGAGTGTGAGCAGGGGAGGACCAGAGAGAGAGGGAGATACAGAATCCAAAGCAGGCTCAAGGCTCTGAGCTGTCAGCACAGAGCCCAACGCGGGGCTCGAACCCACAGACTCCTGAGCTGAAGTCGGCCGCTTAACCAACTGAGCCACCCAGGCGCCCCTATTCTCTGTATTTAAGAGTCTCTTATGGTTGCCTCCTTCTCTGTTTGAAACTATTTTTACCCTTTCCCTTCCCTTATGGCCTTCTGTCAAGTTTCTCAAATTCCACATATGAGTGAAAATATGATATCTGTCTTTCTCTAACTGACTTATTTCACTTAGCATAATACCCTCCAGTTCCATCCATGTTGTTGCAAATGGCAAGATTTCGTGCTTTCTCATTGCCAAGTAGTATTCCATTGTACATATATACCACTTCTTCTTTATCCATTCGTCAGCTGATGAACATTTGGGCTCTTTCCATAATTTTGCTATTGTTGAAAGCGCTGCTATAAACTTTGGGGCACGTGCGCCTCTACTAATCAGCACTCCTATATCTTTTGGATAAATTCTTAATAGTGCTATTGCTGGATCATAGGATAATTATATTTGTAATTTTTTGAGGAAACTTGACACTGTTTTCCAGAGTGGCTGTACCAGTTTGCCTTCCCACCAACAGTGCAAGAGGTTTTCCCTTTTCTCCATATCCTCTCCAACATCTGTTGTTTCCTGAGTTGTTGATTTTAGCCGCTCTGACCGATTGAAGTCAGATCTTAATGTGGTTTTGATTTTTATTTCCCTGATGATGAGTGATGTTGAGCATCTTTTCATGTATCTGTTGGACATCTGGATGTCTTTGGAAAAGTGTCTATTCGTGTCTTCTGCCAATTTCTTCACTGGATTATTTGTTTTTTTGGGTGTTGAGTTTGTAAGTTCTTTATAGATTTGGATACTAACCGTTTATCCAATATTATTTGCAAATATATTCTCCCATTCTGTCAGTTGCCCTTTAGTTTTGTTTATTGTTTCCTTTGCAGTTCAGGAGCTTTTTATCTTGATGAGGTCCCAATAGTTCATTTTTGCTTTTCTTTCCCTTCCTTTCAGAGACATGTTAAGTAAGAAGTTGTTGTGGTCGAGGTTAAAGAGGTTGTTGCCTGTTTTCTCCTCTAGGAGAAATGGTTTCCTGTCTCTCATACTTGGGTCTTTCAACCATTTTGAATTTATTTTTTGTATGGTGAAAGAAAGTGGTGCAGGTTCATTCTTCTGCATGTTGCTGTCCAGTTCCCCCAGCAGCATTTGCTAAAGAGATGGTCTTTTTTTCCATTGTATATTCTTTCCTGATTTGTCAAAGATTAGTTGGCCATATATTTGTGGGTCCAGTTTTCAGTTCTCTATTCTATCCCATTGGTCTATGTGTCTGTTTTTGTGTCAGTACCATACTGCCTTGATGATTATAGCTTTGTAGTAGTTGCTAAATCTGGGATTGTGATGCCTCCTGATTTGGTTTTTCTTTTTCAATATTATTTTGGTTATTCAGGGTCTTTTGTGGATCCATACAAATTTTAGTATTGTTCTAGCTCTGAGAAGAATGATGGTGCAATTTTGATTGGGATTGCATTGGACGTCTAGATTGTTTAGGGTAGTTTACACATTTTAAAAATATTTGTTCTTCCAGTACATGTATATGGAATGCTTTTCCATTTTCTTGTGTCTTTCTTAATTTCCTTCATAAGCTTCCTATAGTTTCAGCATCCAGATCTTTTACATCTTTGGGTTAGGTTTATTCCTAGGCATTTTATGTTTCTTGGTTCAGTTGTAAATGGGATTGATTTCTTGATTTTTCTTCTGTTGCTTCATTATTGATGTATAGAAATGCAACCAACTTCTGTACATTGACTTTGTATCCTGAGACTTTGCTGAATTCAAGTATCAGTTTTAGAAAATTTTTGGTGGAGTCTTTTGGGCTTTCCATGCAGAGTATCATGTCATTTGTCAAAAGTGAAATTTGACTTCTTCTTTGCTAATTTGGATACCTTTGCATTTTGTTGTCTGATTGCTGAGGCTAGGACTTCCAACACTATGTTAAACAACAGTGGTGAGTGTGGACATTCCTGTCGTGTTCCTGATCTTAGGAGAACAGCTCTCAGGTTTTCCCCATCAAGGATGATATTAGCTGTGGGCTTTTCATATATGGATTTTATAATGTTTAAGTATGTTCCTTCTATCCTGACTTTTTTGAGGGTTGTTATTAAGAAAGAATGCTATATTTTGTTAACTGCTTTTTCTGCATCTATTGACAGAATCATATGGTTCTTATCCTTCTATAAATGTGATGTATCACATTGATTGATTTGCATATATTGAACCAGCCCTGCAGCCCAGGAATGAATCCCACTTGATCATGGTGAATATTTTTTTTAATATACTGTTGAATTAGATTTGCTAGTATCTTGTTGAGAATTTTTTCATCTATGTTCATCAAGGATATTGGCCTGTAATTCCCCTTTTTAGTGATGTCTCTGGTTTGGAAATCAAGGTAATACTGGCTTCATAGAATGAGTCTGGAAGCTTTCCTTCCATTTCTATGTTTTGGAACAGCTTAAGAAGGATAGCTATTAACTCTGCTTTAAATGTCTGATAGAATTCTCCTTGGAAGCCATCTGGCTCAGGACTTTTATTTTGCTTGGCGAGTTTTGATAGCTGATTCAATTTCTTCACTGGTTATGGGTCTATTCAAATCTTTAATTTCTTCCCATTTGAATATTGGTAGTGTGTGGGTGTCTAGGAATTTGTCCATTTCTTCCACGTTGTCCAGTTTGTTGGCATATAATTTTTCATAGTGGTCTCTAATATTGTTTGGATTTCTGTAGTGTTAGTTGTGATCAGTCCTCTTTCATTTGTGATTTTATCTAATTGGGTACATCTCTTTTCTTTTTTAGAAGTCTGGCTAGCGGTTTATCAATTCTGTGTATTTTTCAAAAAAAAAAAAACCGCTCTTAGATTCATTGATCTGTTTTTTTTTTTCTGTTTTTGGATACTATATTTTTTATTTCTGCTCTAATCTTTATTATTTCTCTTTTGCTGGCTTTGGGGTTTCTTCGCTGTTCTGCTTCTAATTCCTTTAGATGTGCGGTTAGTTTCATATTTGGAATTTTTCTTGTTTCTTGAGATAGGTCTGGATTGTGATGTATTTTCTTTGTAGGACTGCCTTTGCTACATCCCAAAGGTTTGGACTATCATGTTTTCATTTCCATTTGATTCAATATATTTTTTAATTTCTTCTTTAATTGCCTGGTTGACCCATTCATTCTCTAGTAGGATGTTCTTTAACCTCCATGCATTTGGAGGCTTTCCAAATTTTTTCTTGTGTTTGATTTCAAGTTTTATAGCATTGTGATCTGAAAATATGCATGGTGTGATCTCAATTCTTTATATTTATCGAGGACTGTTTTGTGGGCCAGTACGTTATCTATCTTGAAGAATGTTCCATGTGTGCTTGAGAAGAATGTGTATTCTGTTGCTTTTGTATGAAAAGTTCTGAATATATCTGTCAAGTCCATCTGGTCCAGTGTATCATTCAAGGCCATTGTTTCTTTATTGATTTTGTGCCTAAATGATCTGTCCATTGCTGTAAATGGAGTATTAAAGTCCCCTGCAATTACTCTATTCTTAATAGGCTTGTTTATGTTTGTGATTGATTTATATATTTGGGTGCTCGTGAATTGGGTGCATAAACATCTATAATTGTTAGCTTTTCTTGATGGATAAACCCTGTAATTATGATATAATGCACTTCTTTATCTCTTGTTACAGCCTTTAGTTTAAAATCTAGTTTGTCTGATATAAGTATGGCTACTTCAGCTTCCTTTGACGTCCAGTAGCATGATAGATGGTTTTCCATCCCCTCACTTTCAATCTGAAGGTGTTGTCAGGTCTAAAATGAGTCTCTTGTAGATAACATATAGATGGATTTTTTTTTTTTCCATTTAGTTTAGTTTAGTTTGTTTTATCTATTCTGATACCCTATGTCTTTTGATTGGGACATTTAGTCCATTTACATTCAGAGTTATTATTGAGTGATATGGATTTAGTGTCATTGTGTTTTCTGTGGGTTTCATGCTTGTGATGATGTCTCTGGTCCTTCATGGTCTTGGCAGCATTCCACTCACAGAGTCCCCCTTAGGATCTCTTACAGGGCTTGTTTAGTGGTTATGAACTCCTTCAGTTTTTGTTTGTCTGGGAAAGCCTTTATTTCTCCTTCTATTCTGAGTCACAGCCTTGTTGGATAAAGAATTCTTGGCTGCATATTTTTCCTATTCAGCACGTTGAATATTTCCTGCCACTCCCTTCTGGCCTGCCACATTTCAGTGGACAGGTCTGCTACTAACCTTATGTGTCTACCTAATAGATTAAGGCCTGTTTGTCCCTAGCTACTTTCATAATCCTCTCTTTATCTTTATATTTTGCCAGTTTCACTATGATATGCCATGGAGAAGGCCTATTCTTATTGAATCTGAAGGGAATTCTCTGTACCTCCTGGATTTGAATGTTTGCTTCCTTCCTCAGGTTATAAAGTTTTCAGCTATTTGTTCAAATAAATCTTCTGCCCTTTTCTCTCTTTCTCTTCTTCTCAAACTCCTATGCTATGAATATTATTACATTTCATTAAATAACTAAATTTTCTAACTTTCCCCTCATGGTCTAGAATTTTTTTATCTCTCTTTTTCTTGGCTTCCCCATTTTCCATAATTTTCTCTTCTATTTCACTTATTCTCCCCTCTGCTTCCTCCTTTCTTGCTGTCATTGCATCTCGTTTATTTTGTACCTCATTTTTTTACAGCATTTTTTAATTCGTTGTGACTATTTCTCAGTTCCTTGATCTCTGCAGCAATAGATTCTCTGCTGTCTTCTACACTATTTTTTTCAAGCCCAGCTATTAATTTTATGATTATTTTTCTAAATTCTTGTTCTGATATATTGCTTATATCTGTTTTGAGCAATTCTCCAGGTGTCATTTCTTCCTTTAATTTCTTTTGAGGATAATTCTTCCATTTTATCATTTTGGCTAGTTTTCTGTCCTTTGTGTGTTTTAATAGCTTGTTATGTGTCCTGCACCTGAGAGCACTACTATATTAAAAAAGGGTCATACACTGTCCAGGGCCTGACCCTTCAGGAGGTATTTTTGGAGTATGTTGCATGTTCTCTGTTGTTGTGACTCTGGTCTCTTCGTCTCCTTACTCGTAGTGGTGATTTAGACATTCTACCAGTGTGGTTTGATTTGTTCATTGAGGTAAACCTGGAAAAATTTAAAAAGGAGAGGGTAGTGGAATAAACCTTATCCCATATAAAGAGAAAAATGACAGCAGTGGTGAAAAAGAAAAGAAAAAAATTGACTAGGAGAGAATCAGAGAAACTTTCCTGCTTAATCTAGAGAGATATAGAGAGGAAAATAGAGAAAAAGATATAGGAGGGGTGTGAAAAGAATAGATTAAAAAAATTTTGCTTAAACCAACAACCAGAATATTTATATTTATTTATAAATATATATATGTATATATATGTGTGTGTGTATATATATACATATGTATGTGTGTATACATATATATAACATAAGAATTGACAAAGAATCAAATCAGAAAATGCAAAACCACTGGACTGATTTCTGATGGTGCCTTGGAACCTGTGGCTGTGCTGGTCTGGAGGAGGGGCTGTCTGGTTTGTCAGTGTCAATCTTGCTCTCGTAGATAAGCATTTACCAGGCACAGAGGGGCAGGGTTTGGTGTAAGCGTGTCCCACCTCCACTGTAGGCCCCTTATCCATTCCCTGAAGCCCTACCTTACTGGTGATGGGATGAAAAATGGCCACACCCCAATCTATCCCACCAGATGAGTGTCCCAAACTACTCTGTTCAGTCTGTCTTCACGCAGGCACCAGAGGTCAGGTTTGTCAGCTCCACAGTTTCCTGCACCTCCCAGGGCTCAGTTGGGATTCAAACCAAGATGTCTTAAAGGACCATGTTCACCCTGGTTTTGGGGTAGTTCCACTCTACCCAGTTGACAAAGGGTCTCTGGCTGGCGGGCCTGCAGGGTCTTTTGTCCTTGGAGTGGGTATGTATATACTTACTTCCCACAGCACTCGAGGGAGGGGACTGCTCTCTCCGATTGTGCCTCTAAGCTGTCTACCAAGCCCCGGGCTGGCTCCCTTCCTCCCCAGGCACCCGCACAGGGTGGCTGGCCCTAGTATGGAAGAAGACCCACAAGCCTGGATCCTCACTCTTAATGCTATTTGCAAGCTACAAATTGCTTCTTTCTCCATTTTTTCCATTCCCCAGTCTGGTCTGTGGTCTAGGGAGGTTTTCCTCTTGTCAAAATACAATCCTACACTTCCACGGCCTCTCTTTCTCTTCCTTTTGTCTCTCCACAGAAAAGGATCTCTCCCCTTCATGCCTATGCTGCCCATTTATCTCTCCCAGTTTGCAATCATACATCTATGGCTCACCAAGTTGTACCTGTGGTGTCCTGGAGATGTTTCTGTCACTCTGTAGCTTGGATTCCTGGAATTCCAAGTCTTCTGGCCTCAGTATTGCTGTGTTTGAGGAACGAGGGAACTTCGGGTCCCCCTACTTCCCTGCCATGTTGACTCTCTCCTAAAGTGTTTATAGTTTTAAGCAGTGACAAGAAAATTAATAAACATAATTATTCTCAGCTTGAAAAGTATATCACATTTCTCTACAAGGTAATATCTAGACCAGTTACATATGCCACCTCATTTTCAGTTGTTAAAATGTGCTTAATGATGTGTCTTAAAAGGTGTGTTTGATGTTTTTTAGTGTACTGGGACTTGACACTTGGTGGACACTGGATATTGACATATTTGAATTTGAGTCAGAAGTTGGCAATTTTGTTCTGTCACATTTATTTTTAAATCTATAGTCTTTTAGTTTTTCTAAGAGTTGAAAAGACTCTTGTTAACGCAGAACTAGAATTAAGATCCCACTTTTTTTTTTTCAAAATCTAGACTATTTTTGTTTAAAAAACAAATTCCAACATGTCCCTTTAATCAGTGTGGCTTGAATCCATATTGTGAGAAAAACAGCTGTGGTTTCTGAGAAAACTCTCCAGCAAAATTCTATGGTATGAGTACTTGTGGCATATTTCAATATCTTTCTCTCCATCTGTGAATAAAACAAAATAATAATAGCAACCTAAAAAAATCCAATAAGCCAAATTATGCAAATTTTATGTTTAAACCCAAAAACAGCCAAGACCGGTCAAATCTCACTGGAAAAAGGAGAGAAATGTCAAGGGTTCCTAGAGACAAAATATCTTAGAAAATGATCCCTTAATATACTCTTTGGCAACTGGCTATGAAAGGTTTACTCTGTGAGCTATAACAAAAGTTGGGTGAGCAAGAATGAGATGGATAAGATGCAGGTATGAGGGAGGAGAGATGGATGTACAAAGTGTATAAAGGAAGCCTACTACTAGTAGAGATACTAAACACTACAAGTCATACATGCATGACTTAAAGCTCAGGGATTAACCTTGAGAAGCACATATTGTGTCCCTTTCCTGAGGTTGTTGAGAGACTTGGGGGTGACAGTGCTAGGGCACAAAAACTAATCCTGGATGTGGTTAGAATCAGAGAATATAGGAGGCAGGCTAAACACTGCCTCTATGGTAGTCAGGAAAACAAGAGTTTCTTCAGAAAATCTGAAAGGTTAATCAGGACTTTCCCCTCACTGACACATAGTCATGCCTTGTAAAATTGCTGACTCAGCACAATCTAACATTTGAAGGTGAATAACAAAAGTAAAGAAGAAGACGAAAAGGAAGAAGAGAAAAGAGAAGGAGGAAAATAAAAAGGGAAAGAGAATGGGAAAAGGAAGAAGGAGAAGAAGAATTGGTACTTCATTGATAGTAAAAAGAATGAAAAAAATATTTGGAGAAAAAAAGCAAACTATAATTAAAAACATATTTTTTAAAACGTATTTATTAGAAAATGTATTGCTCGAAATAGAAAAAAATATGATCTACAATTTCTATACAAATGGAAAAATAAAAAACAGTTGCTTCTAAGATGATGAACACAAAGCACGCACTCAAGGGCTTAAGGAAGAAATCATGAGACCATGAAAGGAACTGTGAGTTTTCTAAATATACCAATCAAAACTGCAAATGGTCTAAATATGTCAATTAAAAGACATATTTTCAAACCCCAATATATGTCTGTAGAAGAAACCCACTTTAAATATAAACTCAGATTAAAAATAAAGTGTTAGAGAAAGGTATATCATGTTAATGGTAGTCAAGAGACAACCTACATTAATTTTATGCAAACCAGTCTTCATAATAGATTATTCAGTGTAAAAGGGGTATAACACAATGGCAAAGAAGTCTATTCTCCAAAAAGTCTCCAATAGTCGTAAGTGCACCTCACATAAGGATACCAAAATAAGTGAGGTAATAGCTGAAGGAGAAATAGGCAAATCCTCTATCATAGCTAAAGAGTTCAACATTCATCTTTCGGTTATTGATGAATCCAGCAGGCAGAAACTCATTAAGGATACAACTGAAATGAACAACACTGCCAGTCTACTTGATCTAATTCACATTCATAGAATAGACCATTCAAAAAGAGCAGCATAAATATGCTTCTCAAGTTTACCTGAAACATTCAAGATAGACCACATCCTGGGCTATAAAACATAGCTGAACAAATTTGAAAGAATAGAAATCATACAAAGTATGTTCTCACACCACACAGAAATTAAACTAGAAACCAATAACGGGAAAATATCCAAGTATTTGAAGATAAGCAACATATTTCTAAATAACACAGGGGTCAGAGAAATTTTAAAATATATTAAAATAAAAATACAACTTATCAAAATTTGTGGAACGCAGTGAACATAGTACTTGGAGGAAAATATATGATGTTAAATGCACGTATTAGAAAATAAGAAAGATCTGAATCAGGTTTTCACCTTAAGAAAATAGAGAAGAAGGGCAATTTAAACCTAAAATGAAACGGAGGAAAAAAGGAAAAATAAGAGCAGAAATCAATGAAGCTGGAAACAGTAAAAAAGAGAGAAAATCAACAAAACCAAAAGATAGTTTTTTCGAAAAATCCATAAAATCGATAAATAACTAGCTAGTTTAACAAAGAAAAAAAAGATGCAATCATCAAAACAAAAAGTGAAAAAGGAATGTCATGGATATTAAAAAATTAATAAAGAAATTCAAGTTGAAACTCTATGCCCACAAACTTGATAACTTAGATAAATGGACCAATTCCTTTAAAAGACACGAACTACCCAAACTCAAAAAAGGAGAAATAGATGAAAAGAATAACCCCATAATCAATAATTAATAATCTTCCAAAAAAATAAAGCACCAAGCTCAGATGGTTTCAGTGTTAAAATTTGCCATACATTTAAGACAGAAACGATACCAGTGCACACAATCTTACAGAAGCAGAGGGAATATTTCCTAACTCATTGTATGAAGCCAGTATTACCTTAATATCAAAACCAGAGAAAAGGAAAACTACAGACCACTATCTCTTATGACCATAGATGCAAAATCCCTGATAAAATGTTAGCAAATCAAATAGAACAATGAATGAAAAGAATTAGGGCCAAGTGGGATTTATTCCAGGTATGCAAGGCAGGATCAGCATTAGAAAATCAATCAGCGTGGTTTTGATTTGTGTTTCCCTGATGATGAGTGACTTTGAGCATCGTTTCATGTGTCTGTTGGCCATCTGAATGTCCTCTTTGGAGAAGTGTCTATTCATTTCTTCCGCCCATTTCTTCACTGGATTATTTGTTTTTCGGGTGTGGAGTTAGGTAAATTCTTTATAGATTTTAGATATTAGTCCTTTATCCGATATGTCATTTGCGATGATCTTTTCCCATTCCGTTGGTTGCCTATCCGTTTTGTTGGTTGTTTCTTTTGCCATGCAGAAGCTTTTTATCTTGGTGGCTAAAATGAATAAATCAGGAAACTATAGATGCTGGCGAGGATGTGGAGAAGCAGGCACCCACCTACACTGTTGGTGGGAATGCAAACTGGTGCAGCCACTCAGGAAAACAGTGTGGAGGTTCCTCAAAAAAATGAAAATAGAGCTACCCTATGACCCAGCAATAGCCCTGCTAGGAATCTACCCAAGAGACACAGGAATGCTGATGCATAGGGCCCCGTGTACCCCAATGTTCATAGCGGCACTTTCGACAATAGCCAAATCATGGAAAGAGACCAAGTGCCCATCAACTGACAAATGGATAAAGAAGTTGTGGCATATATATACAATGGACTACTACATGGCAATGACAAAAAATGAAATCTGGCCATGTGTAGCAACATGGATGGAACTGGAGGGTATTATGTTAAGTGAAATAAGTCAGTCAGAAAAAGATAGATACCATATGTTTCCACGAATAGGTGGACTTTGTGAGACTAAGCAAAAACCACGGGGAGGGGAAGAGGGGAAAGGAAAAAAAGACACAGAGAGGGAGGGAGATAAAACATAAGAGTCTCTCAAAGACTAAGGAAAAACTGAGGGTAAGGAGGATGAGTGAGGGAGGAGAGGGGGTGATGGGCATTAAAAAGGGCACATGTTGGGATGAACACTGGGTGTTATATGTAAACCAATTTGAAAATAAACTATTATAAAAAATTTAAAAAAAAAGAAAATCAGCACAATCACTATATTAACACACAAAAAAGGAAAACCATGTGATTACATCAATGGATGCAGGAAAAGAACTTGATTAATTTAACACTTATTAATGATAAAATTGAAGCAAAGCAGGAATACATGGGGGTTCTTCAATTTGGAAATGAAAGATGCAATTTAAATGGTGTTGGAACAACTGAATAAACATTTAGAAAAAGTAACTCTGGTCTATACTTTATACTATGTACCAGAATATACCTTAAATGGCCCAGATACTTAAAATTTTTAAATTAAATAATAAAACAGTGGAAAATATCATTAAACCTTGCATTGGGGAAAGTCTTTCTTACTAATACTCAAAGCCTAGAAATTATAAAAAAAAGTTTGATGAATTTGATTGTGTGTGTAACAACCATATTGCAAAATTGTTTGAAAAAACACTTTTCAAAATAACAAGATGAAAGTCTTGTTAAAAAAAGTATTTAAAACTTATTACAAAGTATAATATGTAAAGAATTCTTAGAAATCCATAAGTATCAAAAATCCAAAGAATATGAATGGACAAATAAAAGAAAGTGAAACACAAATTGTTCTTAAACATATAAATGATACTCAACTTAATTCCCAAGAAGAGAAGATGCAAATTAATATTACTTTGAGGTGTTGCTTTCTATGCATCAATTTGGGAAAAATGAAATGGTCGAGAGTGAACCTTATTGCTAAGGTTGGGTGAATTAGATATTCTCATTCACTGATGGCATTAATGTAGGTTTATACAATTCCTATATTTGGAAGTACAGGCATACATTCTCAGTGGTGTTGTGGGTTTGTTCTAGACCTCCTGCAACAAAGTGAATATCATGATACATTGAGTCAAATAAATATTTTGTTTTCCTAGAGCATATGAAGTTATATTTATACTATATCGTAGTTTCTTAAGTGTATAGTAGCATTATGTCTATAAAAACCCGAAAGTACATACCTTAATTTTAAAAAATACTTTATTACTAAAAAAATGCTAACCATCATCTGAGCTTTCCATGAGTGAGTCCTAATGTTTTTGCGGGTGGAGGGTCTTGCCTTGATGTTGATGTCAGCTGACTGATGAGGGTAGTGTTTGCTGAAGACTGGAGTGGCTGTGGCAATTACTTAAAATAAAACAACAACAAAGTTTGAAGCATTTACTGACTCTTCCTTTCCCTTGAAAACTTAGAGTCCATTGTAGGGTTTCTAAATAGCCTAATTTCAATATTGTGTCTCTGGGAAAAGAGAGGCTTGAAGAGAGGAGAAAGATGGGAATAGTCTCTTGGTAGACCAGTAAGAAGACCCACAAGATTCATTAAGTTTGCCATCTTAATAGGCATGGCTCATGGCACCCAAAACAATTACAGTAGTAACATCAAAGGTCACTGATCACAAAGAACCATAACAAATATAATGATAATGAAAAAATTTGAAATATTGTGAGGATTACCCAAATGTGACAGACACAAAGTGAGCAATGCTGTTGGAAAAATAGCACCGATAGACTTCCTCATTGCAGGGTTGCACACAAACCTTCAATTTATTAAAAATGCAGCATCTGGGGGCACCTTGAGTGGCTCATTTGGTTAAATGACTGACTCTTAGTTTTGGCTCAGGTCATGATCTCTCGGTTTATGAGTTCAAGCCCCATGTCAGGCTCTGTGCTGGCAGTGCAGAGCCTGCATGAGATTTTCTCACCCTCTCACTGCCATTCCCTGATCTCTCTCTCTCTCTTAAAATAAATAAATAAACTTAAAAAATTAAAAATAAATACAGCATCTGTGAAGCACAACATATATAGAGAAGTGGAATAAAATGAGGTATGCTCGTATATAAAATTTGCAAAGGTATAAACTCTTTAATTCAGTGATCACAATTCAAGTAGTTTTTCCTATAGATATAATTGCATTTATGTATATAATTTATGTTCAAGTTTATTGAAGAAGTGACACATTATGTGCCATATCAGTAGACCTATTGATAAAATAACCTAAAATAAACTATTTTTGTATCAATCGGGTTATTAGTTAAATTAGAATGTGTCTATACAATAGAATATTTTGCAACTGTAAAAACAAGAAGCTGTAGACTGGTATGAAAAAATCTTCAAGATATAATAATTTAAAAAAATGCACAGAAGTATGAATACTACATCTGTCATAAAAAGAGGAGAAAATAAAACTATAGTTGATCTTTGAGCAATGCAGGAATAATCTGTGTATAACTTTTGACTCCTTAAAACAACAGCTAATTGAGAACCGTTGACCAGAAGCCTTATCAATAACATAAATAGCTAAGTGGCATATATTTTGTATATTATAGATATTACGTAATATATTCTAATAATAAAGTAAGCTAGAGAAAAGTAAATCTTATTAAGAAAACTGTAAAGAAGAGAAACTGCATTTACAGTACTGTACCGAAGAATAAAAAAATCTGCGTATAAGTGGAACTACACAGTTCAAACTCCTGTTGTTCAAGAGTCAACTGTATATATTTATAACTTCTTGGTATTTGTATTAAAAAAAAAAAGCCTCTGGGGAAATATGCAAGAAACTCATAAGAGTGGTTACATGTCTGGGAAGATAAGGAAGTACGAAACGACAGACTTTTTTGAACCACACATGTTTAGTGCCTAATTCTTTAAAAAGTTTTTAATGTTACCATGAAAGATAGTAAGATTTGAAATGCACATCCCTGCCTCTGCATCAATACCAGACTTTTGGGTCTAGGTGTAGCCACAGATGCTTACTAGCATGTCCCAGTTGGCTTACGCTAGACCAATGTAGGTGGAAGATGGTTGAATGGGTAAATAAGAAGAACTGTGTTTTCAAATATTTATAACTGTTGGGATTTGGGCAGTTTTGTACTGTCCCAAATTGAGCATGGCATTGAAAGAAAGAAAATTCTAACATTCCCTTCTGACTCAGAAAACCACTTTGGCCAGGCAGACAGATTTAGAGCTCTAATAGAAAGGATATAATAGGGGAAATTAAGATTACTAGACTGACAAGATATGATGAAGGCACTATCTCTCCAGCTCATAGGCTTCAATGAGCCATAAACCCACAAGTCTTGTTTTAAGGTCTATAAAAGCAAGTAATAATGTATTGGTCCCTGGTGTTCAGCAGGAGGGGATGAATTTTTCAGGCCACGTCTCTGCTAGGTTGATTCCAGAGAACTCTGGCCCTAAAAGCCACCACATGGAGCACTGGAAGTTGCAAAGACCAGTCTGTGGAGTTACTCTGAGGTCAAGAATGGTGGATAAAAACCTCTAAGGGAACATAAATAATAATATATCCACTACAAGCCATAAAACAACAAAGAAAACTAGTAAATTCAAACAAGTAAAAGTATAAGGAAACAGAAGTTTTCCTGAAACAGAAAGATACCTTAGGCAAAGACTGTTAAGTAGGTAAAGGATTAAAGACATGAAAGAGAATTTACCAATTTGTAGGCACGGAACATGAGTAGCCTGAGAGATCATTTGCAAAAACGGTCTCTGTTCTCCACACCTCTCTGTGTTCCTGCCCTTTGCAAGGCAACTTAGCAATGCTGTCTCTCAAAAGGAGAAGTCTCTTAATCTGCTCCCTTGAATCTGACTGGCCTTGTGACTTGGTTTGATTAACAGAGTGTCCAGAAGTTATGTGCCAGTTGTTGACCCCAAGAAACCTTGTGGACATTTCACTCTCTCTCAAAAGTCTATCACTTAAGAACAATTCTGGGCTAAACTTCTATAAGATGAGAAATTCCCAAATCCAGTGCTAAGTCATTCTTACTGAAGACACCCTAGACCAGTCAGCTCCCAGACGACTCTGACTGAGATCAGCAGAATGCTCTATCAATCACCCCTTCAACTCATGAGAGATAATAAATGGTGGTTGTTTCAAGCCACTAAGCATTAGCGTTATTGTTACCCAGCAATAGCTAATGATACATGAGATTTGAACATAAGGAAAGAGGGAAGGAGTGGGGGAGGGGAACGTGGGAGAGGTATATCACAGGGTTCTCATATTTACCTAAAAAGTGTGTCCAGGGGCTCCTGGGTGGCTCAGTTGGTTAAGCGTCCGACTTTGGCTCAGGTCTGGATCTCACAGGTGGTGAGTTCCAGTCCCGCATTGGGCTCTCTGCTGTCAGAGCAGAGCCTGCTTCGGATCCTCCTCTCCTTCTCTCTCTTCCCCTCTGCCATTCATGCTCTGTCTTCCTCTCTCAAAAATAAATAAACATTAAAAAAAAATAAGTGTATCTTTCACTACTCCCCAGTGGTTTAAACACTGGTAAAATAGGAGTTAGGTGAATTATTTCATCACTTTGAGGTCATAATAATTAGAAACTAGAGTGTCATCATGACTATCGGAGCTGGCAACAACAACTTCGGTGTTCAGCATTGTACGACCACTATGCCACATTTCTCTCAGTAATCCTGTGGAATAGGTAATTCCACCCAGTCAGAAATAAGTTTAGGAAACTGAACAGACTTAGTCAGAAGAAAGGAGCCTGTAAGTGGCAGAGCTGGGTCAGCATTTCTATTTCGTGAATCCAAATTCTGCTAGTGCAAAGGATAATGAAGAAACTGGCATGGGATGTATCTCAAATATTTATTATTCTGAAAATTTTTATAGGACGGTAGCAGGGTCTCATTTACCACAGCTTCGGTGTTTTTGTATTGTAAGGTTGGGAATATTATTTAAACACTTGCACTTTAGTTTTCTCAACTACAAAATGGCGATTTTCATTGTAAATGACTTATTGTAAGAATTAAACAGCGTACTACATGTAGACTAATTTGATCAACATCTGACACATGGACAGTAACAAATAAATGTTTCCATGATAGTAGTTGTATAAAATAATCAATGGCTGGCACAGATGGCATAATAATTGAACGTTAGATGAAACCAGTAAGAAGCAAACTAAATTATCTCTCCTTTAATCTTGTTAACTTGAACTTTTTCTGTTGTGTTCGACATAAATATTTCTTCAAATACGGGTACTAAATTCTTTAAATGATTTGGTGAAAAATAAGCGTGAAGATTCCCTTAATGCTTCTAATCTCTGATTTAATGACAAAGAGTCTATGGGGGACTCCACCATTAAAAAAATGAATGAAGCAAGTGATGGGTACTAATGAGGGCACTTGTGAGGAGCGGCGGGTGTTGTATGGAAGTGAGGAATCCCTATATTCTACACCTTAAACTAATATTACACTGTAGGTTAGTTAACTAACTGGAATTTAAATAAAATTTAAAAAAAAACAACAAAAAGCTAATGAAAACAAGAATTCTCTTTCCTAAATCAGAGTAAATAAATAAATGTAATAAAAAGCACCTTGCCTGATGACATAATTGCTGCTCTTCATTCTGGAATAGAAGCCTACAAACCAAACATAAGAGAGAATCTTAGAGGAAAATTATAAATATAGACCGTGTCATCAAAATGCCAAAACAAATCAGGCATTTCAATAAAAGTGTCAGTCATTTGCACATCACTTGTCAAATATCCAGATTGACAGGTTTTCACTGACAGGGCTACCTTTTTTTTTTTTTAATGTTTATTTTTTAGAGACAGAGTGAGAGAGAGAGAAAGGTGAGTGGGGAGGGGCAGAGAGAGAAAGTAAGACACAGAATCTGAAGCAGGCTCCAGGCTCCGAGTGAGCTGTCAGCACAGAGCTCTATTCAGCGCTTGAAACCACAAACTGTGAGATCATGACCTGACTTGAGGTCAGATGCTTAACTGACTGAGCCACTCAAATGCCCCTGATAGGGCTACCTTTTAACTGAATTTAGCAGGTTTTTTGTATTGCAGATAGATCATCATGATCTCCAGCTTACCATATGTAGACTCAGGCAATTTAGAATCACACTCCTCAGAGAAAGTGAAATTGACTATTGCCACATCTTAAATTAGGAATTAAAAATTAATCTGTGATTCATCAATGGCAATTAGTGAAACCATTCTCTCAATGATAAAAATCTTTTCACATTAAAATGTATAACTTTATTTATTTATATTCAAAAAGTATAAGAATGGGTTCAGATTCTTTGGATATTTGACCATAATCTCCATTTAATTTTTACCAACATTCTAAACTATTTCAGACAAAACCTAAGAGAAACAGTACTAGGTAAGTCATTATGGGAATATAAAAAATATATGCCAGAAAACACTCCTTGAGACATTCATCTGATCCCTCTGCACTAAGGCTTCTCCCCTAACATAGGTAACTATCATGAAGTTTTTTAAAAACAACTTTGTATAATCTATAGTAAATGGGACATTCCTACCACACACCAAGCCCCACCCGTCTCTGACCATGTGTATATTTAGGAACACCTTGGATGTTCTTCAGCCATGGCCCTGCTTCCCTTTCTCCCCCTTCTGTCCCAGGGCATGCTGCACCTCCACAGAGTTTCCCTAGCTGCAGCATGATTGCCATGGCTGTGGGAGGATGTTGTGGGGAGATATCCTGCACATTTTAGGATACCTAGCAGCATCCCCCCCCACCTCTATCCACTAGGTGCCAGTAGCAACGCTTCCCCAATCCAGTTGTGTCGATCAAAAATGTCTCCAGACATTACCTTCAAAGGAGCAATCCTTTGAATGTAATGCCTTCAAAGGAGCAAAAATCCCCCCTATTTGGAACTATCACACTATAGTCTTAGGAAACTGCAACCCCAATCTTTACCACAGATTCTTCCTACACACCGACTTTAATGGTCTACACGGAGTTCTGAATCTGGTATAGTGATCTCAATTCAAGTCACTACATTTATGGAAATGAAACTGTACATTAGATCTTGCACTTATTATAGAGGTTCTATTATGTAATTTATGTTGTTTGTATTACCATTAGCGAGGACCTTTTTGTGATAGTCTAATCTGGCCACTCGTTATGTATGCATCAAAATATCAAGATACAAAGGGGGGAAAAGATGGTAAGTTGAAGAGTCTATACACCTAGATCCAGCATACAAAAAACAACTTCCACAGAAGTTACCTCTTGTCTATGGCTACTTGTTATAGACACATATTAGGCGATGTATACACATGCATAAGTGCACTCATACAGACATACCTCCACACATACCACATTCATTATTGTCGAAGCCAGGAAATCAGAACTTATATAACTGCCAGAAATGTATTTAAATGAGAAAGTTAGTAGCATGGTTCATACAGAAGAAAACTTGTGTGGAATAGCAGTCTTCTATATGGCACTTTGCTAAAAGTTGATTATAAGAGAATGGAATGCTGGGAAAAGCTTACACTTGTCACTAGGAAGTCTAATATTAGAATTTCCAGCTGAAGTCTGCTCAACCTCACCCAAGGGGATCCCCAGAAATCTCCATCCTAATTGAGTGCCATGTTGGTCCTAGAGATAGAGGGAAGTCGTTGCTTCCCACTTTCAAGAGCCACTTAATTTCACACTACAGAGTGATTGGTAGTGGGAAATACACACTTTTCTTCTTTGGAAACAGAAAAGCGGCTGAGAGAGGAAAATCAAAATGGATGACAGAGCAATTCTTAAATTCTGAGAAATTCACTCAAAAATAGCACCATAAATAAGACTCTAGCATTTTGGTCCAGCTGCTTCCTGAGTCCTTCCTCTGACCTGAGGCATGAGGCATCCGTCCTATACATACTCCCAGGAAATTTCTGGTCACAAACTCCCTTTGAGAAAATAACTGGATTAAAACAGCTGTTACCTCACCAAAAAATAAAGAACAGAATCAGAGAGATTTAAGTCTAAACACAAATTTAGACTGTTTTTGGCAAAATCATTTGAAGAATTTAGCACCTATATTTGAAGAAATGTCCCCTTAAGTCTAACAAAGCAGAAAAAGTTCAAGTTTAGAAGAATAAATAAAAATATAAAGAATAAATAAAATAATGCTATAATTTTAAAATACATCATATTTAAATGTCTCAAGCAAACTCTCAGTATTTTCAGTCAACCCCCTGTTTTCTGGTTAGTCTTGGCTTTGTAATTCTTTTTAAGAAGAATGGGACATTGTTTCTTTAACATTTCCATAAATAAGAGACTCATTTTAATGATTGTCCCAAAGAAAAGCAGTTCAGTCCAATGATAAATTGGTACTACTATTCCCATAATCAGAAATCTGTGAGAAATTTAAATAACCTTTCTCTAGCTTCAAAAAATTAGTTCCACTAGAAAACTTCTGTTGAAAGAGCAGCAAATCACCCCTGCACAAAAGAATGCAGTGTGTAATGCCTTTCAGCGGCCAGCTCCCAGAGCTTTGCTTTGTGGCACTGGATGGCTTAACAATAGACTTCAACTGCATCGGAAGCACAGAACATTTTACAGACCCAAAAAGGTGCTTTCAGGTAAGAGCTACAATTATACATAAATGTGAGGGAGAAAACTGCCCCAAAGTAGAGAAAATAGGTAGGAAAGAGTGATGGCGTCTGAGCTAAGGTTGTAGAAGGAAAGCAAAAGTAATCGAGAATGTTAAAAAATGTCAACCAAGTTTTGAAGTGGGAAGATGAAGGGAGAGAGAGCATCAGGCTTCAGACTCACCTTCTTATCAAACTTGAATTCAAAATAAGCCCTGACCCAACTTTGTTCAATTTTTTTCCAGTATGCCAAATATTGTGTTTTTAAATAATGGCTTCCACCAACATTCAAGATTTGTTCTGGTCATTTTCCTAAAGTAAAAGAAGTTTGGTCCAAGAATGAATTAGGACCACTTCTGTAAATAGAAATCTGTGAGAAACAGCACTGTGTAAGTGTAGGTGCATAGCGTAATGTCGATTTCTACATTCTCAGAAATGATCACCACCACAGGTTCAGCCAACATCCATCTTTTAATATAGATACAACAAAAAGAAAAAAAAAGGTTATCTCTGTGATGAAAACTCATACGATTTATTCTCTTAACTTTTTTATACATCACTCACAGTGTTAGCTATTGTCATCGTGTTTACACCTTACATCCCTAGTAGTTCCTTATCTTGTAATTGGAGGTTTGTATCTTTTGACCACCTGCCTCCAATTTCTCTCCCCCCACGCTCTGCCTCTGGTAACCACAAGTGTGATTTATTTTTCTATGAGTTTTTTTTTTTTAAGATTTTACATATATTTGCAATCATACAGTGTCTTTCTTTGGCCTATTTCACTTAACATAATACCTTCATGTTCCATTCATGCTTGACAAATATTAGGATTTGTTTTTACAACAGAATAATATTGCATATATATACCACAAATTCTTCATTCATATGGACACATAGGTTGTTTCCATGTCCTAGTTATTGTAAATAGAACATTGGGGTGCAGGTAACTTTTTAAGTTAGTGTTTTCATTTCCTTTGGATATATTCCCATAGGTGTGATTGCTGGATCATATGGGAATATGGTAGTTCCTTTTTTGTTTGTTTTTGCTTTGTTTAGAATCATACTGTTATCCACAGTGGCTGTACCAATATATATTCCCACTGACAGTTCACAAGGGCTTCCATTTCTCCACAACCATACCAGCATTTGTTATCTGTGAGAAACTTTTCCTAGTTGTGAAAGACCAGGTGACAGTTGTAAGAATATCCCCGGAAGAAATTAATACAACACCATAAATTGACCAAAGGCTCCAACTGCTGAGATTTGAAATTCATTGTGTGTTTTAAACAGAAGTCATCCCCCTCACGGGACTGTTACCAGATCATGAGGTGGGAGGTAAAGTGTAGGGAGAAATACCAAGGCAGAACAGGGTTCCCTTTTTACCTCAATGACTCCCTTCTACAGCAGGAGAGTAAAATTTCCCCCAACTTTCTATTTCCTTCTCCAATGTCAGACTAGCATCTTGGTCACATGGCACTCCCAGCCTTTCTCAAATTGGTCCTTCCCTCTCTTCCTTATTTAGTTATTTACAAAAACATCTCTCTTTGGTATAATCTTTGTGTGTTAATCCAACTTTGATATCTGACCCAAATTAAAATGGAGCATGTATTTTTAAATCAGCATGTTCTCGGGTTTATGATTAGATGATTCTGATATTCTAGAGAAAAGCCAAGCACTAATATGCTCAGAAAATCTTGTCTTTCAATGCTTCCTAAAAGTCCTCTCAAGGGCAAACCCTGAAAGAAAATAAAATGGAAGAAACAAAATGTTTACAATATAGTAAGTGAAATGGGATTTAAAAAGGGCAGAAGATTTAGTAAAATTATGATCTCAACTATGTAAAACAGTATTTATAGAGTGAGAGTAATACATCATACTAGGTGTTTTTACTCTTTTCCTATTTTTCTCATATTCCAAGTTTGCTTAATTGAACATGTTAATATTGAGAATAAAAATAAAAAATATATACAACATACATTAGCCAAGTCGAGGATAGAGGAAAATGAGATAAAAATCAAACAATTGGAGTATCTGACTTAGATCCTTGTATGTCTACTTTCTCCAAAACATAGTGAGGACTTGACTGTTGTTGACTGACTCCTGGCACATGTCTATTTTACTACCAAAAGAGAAGTCTTTGCTAGCTTGGAAATTCTCACTTTTCTGTTAAAGGAAATATAGTCCTGATCTTTGGGAACTAGATTTCTTCAAGAAACTTCATCATCCCCATTATTACCACATGAGACATGCAGTGGAAGCACCCAGAGATTCTTGTCCCTCCTGAGTGGCGATCACTGATTAGACAGCAGACTAGTCTTCTGTGTACCTCATACCACCCTGCTGTACTCTGAGTATGATTAGTCTCAAAATGAATGAGGTAAACTAGAAAAATAATTATTTTTATTGACTTTGCATCACCTATCTTCTTTTGCTCTAGAGCTCTAATTCTCTTATGGAAGAACTATTACAATTACTTAGTAAACAAACACAACCATTTCTTTTTGTAAAATGTTTATTTATTTATTTTGAGAGAGAGATTGTTCACATGTGTGTACAATGCGCGGAGGAGGAACAGAGAGAGAAGGAGAGAAAGAATCCCAAAAAGACTCTGTGCTGTCAGTGCAGAACCTGATGTAGGGCTCGATCTCACAAACTGTGAGATCATGACCTGAGCTGAAATCAAGAGTTGGACACTTAACCAACTGAGCCACCCAGGTGCTCCAAACACAACAATTTCTAACTAAAGATGACTCCACCATGTGCAGTTTAAAAAATTCTTATAGATAAATAGTTCTTTCAAAACTCAAAGTTCACATCACATTTACTTTTCATTTAAGGGGCTGTTCTATTTTGTTCTCATTTCCAAGATCGTGTCTGAATATAGAAAGAAATAGGGATAACCTATGGTGTTTGGGTACTGGGCTGATGACTGTGTTTCATCTTCCTCTTCCTAAGGAGAGTCATCCAACATGAATCTGGTTTAGCATCAATTCTCAATTCTTTTTCTGCAGAACTCTCCATGGATTGTTTAACTCATGGTCTTTTCATTCTCTTTGATAAAGTCAAAACATGGCAGTTCTAGGGGTTATCTATCCATCTACTTCTGACCAGTCACCCTACCTTTGTTCTTACTAATTATATGTCCCAAGTTATGGCAATGACTCTCTTGTAATCCCAAATTTGGGAGATCTACCCTGAAGCACTCTACTTCAGGGTCACTTCACCACTCAGGATAGTTATCTCTGAACAGTTTGCCAGCCCATACTCTCAGCCATATCCCGTGTCCTTGTTGGGTACCCTCAGGAACTTTTGGATCCCCATTGGTCTATGCAGGTTCTGAAGAGGTTGGAGCTCAACACCTCTATGTATTATTTCCCTCAACCATTTCTAATATACTTCTCTGTGTCTCTTTAGATATAACACCACACTGACTATGTGGCTTTGCATTTTCCAGAGAAATGTACCCCAACAGATACATAGATAGCCTCTTATATTGGGTTTTCTCTTCCCAAAAGCATGTAAGTTTATACATCTTCAGGAGTTCCAAATTTCTACTTAAAAAGAAAAATAAGTTACCTAGTGTGTTTTTTTTAAACTTCACAACTCCTCTCTCAGTCTGTGTCTAAAATCAGAGGAAAGGCTTTCAACGTCATTTTTGTGGTGACTGAATATTTCTGAATGTAGTACAGTTCTCTGCTCTGTGTTCTACAATGCTGCTCCTTTTTTGAGCTATAAGCCTCACGGCCTTGCTTTTGTTGCAAAAGGGCTGCTGGGGAGGGAAAAGAACAAAACTAGATTACCGAAATAGAAGATATACTAGGAGCTGTTCCAACACCATTTGCTCGCATTGGAGTGACTTTCACCCTTTTAACTTCTTTAACAAGATGGTATCTTCCATATATTTATTTTTTTTAAATAGGTCTCATTGAGTAAACTAAAAGGCAGTTACTGTTACCATCCGTACTTTATAGATATTAAAAGTAAGGCACAGAGAAGTGACATTATTTATCCTAGATTTCTTAACTAGAAGTGGTATATCTAACACTTTAATCCAGCCTTATCTGAGTTTGGAGCCCTCAATTCTTTGACCTCATGCATACTAAAGTCCCATGGCCTATCATGCATTTTATCTCCTCTACTTCTTCTTCTTTAACCTAATCTCCTAAAAGAAGGAGAAGGGGGAGGGAGAAGAATTCTAATGCCAGGGCTCCCATAATTACTTCCTTTCTTCAGCCTCATCTCCCTCAGATGGGCATGCAAATAATCCCAAGGCATTTGCTCAATACCCTGATATGCATTTGTAGGGGAGGAAAGATTTTCCCTTCTCCCTATTAGGGTCTTTGACTGGTCTAATAACTAAATTGACACAGACAGCTAAACAGGAGGAAGAAATTTTAATTACGACAGTTCATAGAAATATAAGCCTCAAAATGTGACGTAAGCAGGCCAATTTTGTACATTATTAGACAGAGAAATGATAAATTTGTGAAGAATTGATAAGACAAAGAAGTTTGGGATTGGGGTAGTACATTAGTGATGAAGTCACAAAATTGGTTTATGCAGCTTTCAAGACTCTAAATTTTCTATCTCTGATAGTGAGGATGTCTCTTTACTTCCTGGTACAGGGAAATTACTTTTCACATGGAAGATTTATTACCCACTTTCAGGGGAACAAAGGACAGTCAGAATTTTTTTCTTGCCCTGGCTGTTTCTTAAGTAACTTTAATTCAAAATATTCAATATGACAAAGTGTATATTTTGGGGCAGTCTGTCCTGAACCTTATCACTTTTTTCTTGGATGACAGTTCTATTTTTTGTTGTTGTTATTGTTTCAAGTATTTGTTTAAATCCTAGTTAGTCAACATATAGGGTAATATTGGTTTCAGGAATTGAATTTAGTGATTCATCACTTACACTTAACAACCAGTGCTCATCACAAGTACCCTCCTTAATATCCATCATCTATTTAGTCCATCCCCTGTTCACCTCCTTCCATCAACCTTCAGTTTGTTCTCTATATTTTAGAGTCTCTTATGGTTCGCTTATCATTCTCTCTTTTTTCCCTTCCTCTATGTTCATCTGTTTTGTTTAATTTTGTTTCTTAAATTCCACATATGAGTGAAAATATGTATTTGTCTTTCTCTGACTTATTTCACTTAGCATAACACACTTTAGCTCCATCTGTGCCATTTGAAACGGCAAGATTTTATTCTTTTTGATGGCTGAGTACTATTCCACATCTTCTTTATCCATTCATCAGTCGATGGATATTCGGCCTTTTTCATAATTTAGCTGTTACTGATAATGCTTTTATAAACATTGGGGTCCATGTGCCCCTTTGAATCAATATTTTTATATTCTTTGGGTTAATACCTAGTGCAAATATGTTAGTCTTAGCATAGTTTTATTTTTAACTTTTTGAGGAACCTCCATACTGTTTTCCAGAGTGGCTGCACCAGTTTGCATTGCCACCAACAGTGTAAGAGGGTTCTCCTTTATCCTCATCCTTGCCAACACCTGTTGCTTCCTGTGTTGTTAATTTTAGCCATTCTAACAAATATGAGGTGGTATCCCAATGATAAGTGATGTTCAGCCTTCCCTTATGTGTCTGTTTGTATGTCTTTTTTGGAATAATGTCTGTTCATGTCTTCTGGGCATTTCTTAACTGGATTATTTATTTTTGGGGTGTTGAGTTTTATCAGTTCTTTACAAATTTTGGATACTAACTCTTTATCAGATGTGGGGGTGACAGTTTTATTTACCCATTCCCTTATGAGTGTGAACCTCTCAGCTCTTAAGAACTGTGTCTATTCTTTCAATGAAATCTCTGAGTAATTATTCAAACCTTTTTACATAGGAGTTTGATTAAAGCCATTGTATTATAAAAAGCAACTACTAAGTACAGATGAATGCAGAAACAGTGTGAAAGACCTCATTACTAGTTTCCCCCCTTCTTCCCCTAATGCACAGACACAGAAGACAATAATAGGGAAGGATATAAAATGGAAAAGATATGAACAAAAAATGAAAAGATCAGAATTAGGCCATTAACAAAGTCACATATTCAAAAGCATTTTACTCAACACTATGGTTAAGGAGAGGTTGACAATTAAAGCTAATTTCACATGTCTATTTATAGATATAATTTGTGGCTTAATGGTAGGTCAATTTAGTAAGGCACAGTTACTACATTATTCTCCAAAAAAGGTCTTTTATCTTCAAGTTTAAATAATATTTCTAACCAGGTCTGTTGCATATTTCCTTCTAATCAGTGTACAGACTATAATTTCTCTTCTAAAGCTGATGTATGTTTATTAGCCAGAGACCATAGTTAGATGAGAGTAGTGAAGATCTGGATGATATGGTATAAAAAATAAATAGATAAAAATAAGTATTTTCACACATCTGTAAGATAAAAGCCTAGGCAGACATTCAATCAAATATATTTGTGAAACTTCAATGTTATCCATTCAACAAAGGAGGAAGTAGGCACTTTGGTAATTTCATCTTAAAATGACATTTTTAAAAATGTTACTCTAGGTAAAATGAGAAAAATTTTCTTGCTTTCATTTTGTGCAATTTGAACTACCCCAAATCAATATCTTGAGACTCTTAACTTGAAACATCATAAGAAATGACACTTAGCTGATTATTTCTCAAAATAGCACAAGTGGACCCACTTTGTCCAAAGCACTCGACAGTACCTCTGCTACTTTAGCTGAGGCACATTTTGATTGCTACAGAGAGAGAAAGCACTGTCTTTAGAGAAATCCACATCTTAGCACTAATATATTTTCCCTAATGGAGCCTTTTTACTTTACCTCTTTGAAACACATTTATTTACTATAAGTCCAGAAATAATAAAGTTGTATTGAGTTTTGAGGCTTTGGTTGATGATTGTGTAGTCATATTGATTTTCTTAACTTCTCTTGTTGATATTCTGATATTGGTGTCTAGAAAATTTCTGTTATAATTTTGTTTACATTTGTTTACTTGTGCCAATAGAGAATGCAATTTCATAGTATCCATTTTAAAGCTTCCAGTGCTTGATTTCCATGCATATTCTATATAATCATTCTTTAGGCTACCTGGGGGATATAAAGGAAAATGTAGAGTTCAAGATAAAAGCATCTGAACTTGTAGTGCAAAAATAAGAAAAAAAAAGATATATATCCATTTTAATCAGGATATCAGATAGTCTACATATTTTTCTGGGAAGCCAAAGTTTGAGGCTCTGAAGCCAGAAACAGTTCCCTAAGGTCACACTGAAGTACAGCTCTAAGGGAGATGGTAATGCTACCACTAGAACCAAACACTGTGACTGGTGACTAGAGCCCTTTGGGTGATGGGCCCTAGATTCTTCCTGCCTGAACCTCTTCAGTTGCTCCCCTGGAAACCAATTGGAGCTGCTACCACCATCACTTAAGTGGTTCTGCAAAGAGGCTGCATTTTGACTTTATTATCTTGTAATTCAGAATTCAACACAGATACATCTGATTGGCCCAGGCCACTGCCTGCACCTAGCTGAAAGAAGGTCTGCAAATACCAGTATGTGACTTCTATGGTGGAAAGTCACAAAGGAAGGAATTCTCCCAATACTGGAAGAGTGTTTAAAGGTTTGGAGTAGCATTGAAGAATGACTATTAATCATAAGACAACACTAAAGCAAATTAAATACAACTGCCCCTTACATTATAGTATAAAATGATGACTTATGTGGTGTAGATTATATGTTTTCTAGGTTTCCACAAGCAGTCTTTAAGCAAGACTCTTTAAAAAAGTAATATTAGTTGGGCACTTACTATGTTATAAACATTTTTGTGTATTATTTCATTTAATCCTAAGAGATGATATATTACAGCATTTGTGCTGAGCTAAATATTAGCCTCCCAAATATATTCACATCTAAATCACCAAAAACTATGAATATGTTAAGAAATATTAATGCAAGGATCTTAAAATGAGAAGATTATCCTGGATTATCCAAATGGGCCCAAATGTAATCATAAGGTCCTTATGAGAGAGGAGGTCTAAGTCATAAAAGAGATGTCACAAGAGAAGCAGGGTTGAAACAATGAACTTTGAAGGAGAAAGGGGCCATAAGTCAAGGAATGCAGATGGCTTCTAGAAACTTAAAGAAATAGATTCTCTCCTAGAGTCTTGAGAAGGAATGCAGCTCTTTCCACATCTTGATTTTTTTCCTGTGAGACCCATTTTACACTTCTAGTCTTCAGATTGTTAAGATAATAAGTTTGCATGGTCTTAAGTCATCACATTTGTGCTAGTTTTTTCCTAGCATCAAACCAATACAACCCCATTTTACAGATATGGAAGTCAAGGCTTAGAAAATGTAATCCATATGCCCAAATTTCCATACCTAATGAACATCATAGCCAGAATTTAGAGTCATATTTGCCTATCTCAGCGTTTGCTCACTACCTCTCATTTCATGCCCTTGTCAAAGGTATAGGCATTTGTTCTGCTGAGAACGTAATTTGGGGGGCAGGAGAAAAGAGGGAGTATCTCATGGCATAACATTGAAGAGTCAGCCAGATGTCAATAAGCAAATAAGGAGTAAAAGAATTTTCCAAATAAAGTTTCAGAACTTACGGAGGCAGAGCTCAGCAGTATAACACTTTTTAGAATTCCAGTATAATTAACATGTAGTGTTATATTAGTTTCAGGTGTACAATATACAGATTCAGCAAATCTCAGTGCTCATTATGATAAATGTACTATTTAATCCTCTTCTATTTCACCCATCCTCCCACCACCAAACCATCTGGTAACTCTCTGTTTGTTCTCTATAGTTAAAAGACTGTTTAGTTTTTATTTTTTTTTGGATTGCTTCTTTTCAATTTTCTTTCCTTAAATTCCTTATATGAGTGTGATAATATGATATTGGTCTTTTTCTAACTGACTTATTTCACTTAGCATCATATCCTCTAGATCCAACCATGTTGTTGCAAATGGAAAGATTACATTTTTTTTATGGCTGAGTAATATCCCACTGTGTATATATATATTCCACCTCCTCTTTATCCATTCATCAGTTGAGAGACATTTGGGCTTCTTCCTTATTTTGGCTATTATAAATAATGTTGCAATAGACACAGGGGCACATATATTTTTTGAATTAGTGTTTTCATATTCTTTGGGTAAATACCCAGGAGTGGAATTATTGTATTATAAGATAGTTCTATTTTTAATGCTTGAGGAACCTCCATACTGTTTTCCATGGTGGCTGTACCAGTTTGCAGTCTCACCAACAATGTGTGAGGATTCTTTTTTTCTCCAAATCCTTGCCAACACTTATTGTTTATTGTTTTTTATTTTAGCCATTCTGATAGGTGTGATGTGATATTTCACTGTGATTTTGATTTGCGTTTCTCTGATGATTATTGCTGTTTTGCAGCTTTTCATGTGTTGGCTATCTTATGTCTGAAGAAATGTCTGTTCATGTCTTCTGCCCATTTTTAAATTGGATTGTTTGTTAATAGGTGGTGAGTTGTATAAGATTTTTATATATTTTGGATACTAACCCTTTATCAGATATGTCATTTGCAATTATCTTCTATTCAGTAGGTTGCCTTTTAGTTTTGTCAATTGTTTTCTTCACTGTGAAGAAACTTTTAATTTTCTGTAATCCCAATAGTTTATTTTTGCTTTTGTTTCCCTTGCCTCAGGAGATATATTTAGAAAAATATTGCTATGGCTAATGTCATAGAAATTACTGTTTGCACTCTCTTCTAGGATTTTTATGGTTTCAGGTCTCACTCACATTTAGGCCTCCAGTCCATTTTGAGTTTATTTTTGTGTATGATGTTAGACAGTGGTCCAGTTTCATTCTTCATCATGTAGTTATCCAGTTTTCCCAACTCCATTTGTTGAAGAGATTGTCTTTTTCCCATTGCAGAGTCTTTCCTCTTTTGTCAAAGTTTAGTTGTCCATATAATAGTTTATTCTGGGTTTCTCTATTCATCTATGTGTCTATTTTTGTGCTAGTGCCAGACTGTTTTGATTACTATAGGTTTTCAGTGTATCTTGAAATCTGGGATTGAGATAACACCAATTTTGTTTTTTTTTTTTTTCAAGATTGCTCTGGCTATCGGGGTCTTCTGTGGTTCAATACAAATTTTAAGATTATTTGTTTTAGCTCAGTGAAAAATCTGTTGCTGTTTTAATAAAGATTGCATTAAATCCATAGATTGCATTGAGTCGTATGGACATTTTAAAAATGTTTCTTCTTCTAACCCGAGGATGGTATATATTTCCATTTTATAAATTGTGCTCAATTTATGTCATCAATACTTTATAGTTTTCAGAATATAGGTTTTTTACTTCCTTGGTTAAGTTTATTCCTAGTTATTTTATTCTTTATGGTGCAATTGTAAATGGAACTGATTCCTTAATTTCTCTTTCTGCTATTTCATTATTAGTGCATAGAAATGCAACAGATTTCCATATATTGATTTAGTATCCTGTGAGTTTACTGAATTCATTTATCAGTTCTAGTAGTTTTTTGATGGAGTCCTTAGGGTTTTCTACATATAGTATGTGATCTGCAAATACTGAAAGTTTTGCTTCTTTCTTACTAATTTGGAAGTCTTTTATTTCTTTTTCTTGTCTGATTGCTGTGGCTAGGACTTTGAATGCTATGCTGAATAAAATTCGTGAGAGGGGAAATTTTTGTTTTATTCCTGATGCTGAGGAAAAGATTTCAGTTTTTCATCAATGAGTATGATGTTAGTTACAGTTTTTCATATATGGTCTTAGTTTTGTTGAGGTATAATCCCTCTAAACCTACTTTGCTCAGGGTTTTTATCATGAATCGTTGTACTTTGCCATATGCTTTTACTGCAGCCACTGAAATCATCATATGGATTTTATCCTTTATCTTGTTGATATGAGGCATCCTAATGATTAAGTTATGAATATTGAGCCACCTTTGCATCCCAAGAATAAATATCACTTGATTGGGGTAAATGATTTTTTGATTGCTAATATATTGTTGGGAAGTTTTTGTATCTATGTTTATAAGAGATAATGGTCTATAGTTCCCTCTCTCTCTCTCTCTCTCTCTCTCTTTTTGTAGTATATATCTAGTGTTAGTATCTGGGTAATGCTGGCCTCATAGAATGAATTTGAAACCTTTCCTTCCTCTTATAATTTTTGGAATAGTTTGAGAAGAATAAAAATTAACTCTTCTTTAAGTATCTGGTATGATTCACTTGCAAAGCTGTCTGGTCACCTTTTATAGAGAATGTTTCACGTAAACTTGAAAATAATTTTTGTTCCAGTGTTTTAGGGCCGGATGTTCTGATTATATCTGTTAGAACCATCTAATCCAATGTGTCATTCAAAGCCATTCTTTTCTTATTAATTTTCTGTTTAGATGATCTATCCCTTGGTATAAGTGGGGATGTTAAAGTCCTCTACTATTTTATTACTATCAATTATTTGCTTTATGTTTGTTATCAGCTACTTTATGTACTTGGATGCTTCCATGTCGGATGTATATTTACAATTCTATCTTCTTGGATTTTTCCCTTTATGATTATATGGTTTCCTTCTTTGTCTCTTGTTACAGTCTTTGATTTAAAGTCTGTTTTGTCCAATATAAATATTGCTACCCCAGCTTTCTTTTCCCTTCTATTTGCATGATAAACACTTTACTATTTCTTCATGTACAATCTGCAGGTGTCTTCAGGTCAGAAATGAGACTCTTGGTAGACACCACATTGATGGGTCTTGCTTTTTAACCCATTCTATCACCCTATGTCTTTTGGAGTGTTTAGTCCATTTGCGTTCAAAGTAGTTACTGATAGGTATGTATTTATTGTCATTTTGTTCCTTGTTTTATGGTTGCTTTTGTAGTTCTTTTATGTTCCTTTCTTCTCTTGTTCTCTTCTGTCATGGTTTGCTGGGTTTTTTTAGTAATATATTTGGATTACTTTCTCTTTAATTTTTGCATACCTATTACTGGTTTTTGATTTATGGTTACCATTAGGTTTGTATATAACATCTTGTGCACATAGAAATCTATATTAAGTTGATGGTTACTTATGTGTGAATGCATTCTTTACTCCTCTTTGCTTTCCTATCTATGTTTTAGGTATATGGTGTCATTCTTTATATCCTTTTGTTTTGTGATTTTCTTGACTGATTTTTATAGGTATACTTAATTTTACTGCTTTGTGCTTACCACTTTTCTTACTCCTACTTATGACCTTTCCTCACTCAGAGTTCCCTTTAACATTTTTCGTAGGGCTAGTTTAATTGCAATGAACTCCTTCAACTTATTTGTCTAGGAAACTCTTTTATCTTTTATTCTGTTCTGAATGATACACTTGCTGGATAGAGTATTCTTGGTTGCAGGTATTTTTTTTTTTCCAGCATTTTGAATATATCATGCCAACAATGTTTCTGCCTACAAGTTAGCTGATAGCCCTTTCTCTCAGTGCTTTTAAAATTCTCTCTTTATCACTACTTTTTGCCATTTTAATTACTATGTGTCTTGGTGTGAACCTCCTTGGGTTAATTTTGTTGGTGATTCTCTGTACCTCCTCAATCTAGATTTTGGCTTCCTTTCCCAGACTTTGTAAATTTTCAGCTATTATTTCTTCAGATAAAATTTCTGCCCCCTTTTTTCTCTTTTCTCCTTCTTGGATCCCTATAATAACAATGTTTGTATGCTGAATGGTGTCACTGAATTTCTTAGTCTATTTTTATTATTATTTTTTTTCTCTCCTGTTCAGCTTAATTACTCTCCATTGCTAGGTTATCAAGTCCACTGATCTATTCTTCTGCCTCCTCTAGTCTGTTTATTCTATCTAGTGTATTACTAATTTTAGTTATTGAGTTCTTCATCTCTAATTGGTTCTTTTTTATGTTTTCTATCTCTTTGAGGAGAGTCTTACTGAGGTCTTCCACTCTTTTCTTAAGTCCAATGAGTAACTTTATTACTATTACATTTTTTAAGTTTATTTTTTTTTTTTATTTTGAGAGAGACAGAGACACTAAATATCAAGGAGGGGCAGAGAGAAAGGGAGAATTCCAAACAGGTTCCACACTGTTATCACAGAGCCTAACATGGGGCTTGAACCAGTGAAGCCATGAGATTATGACCTGAGCCAAAACCAGGAGTTGGACGCTTAACAGACCGAGCCAAACAGGTGCCCCTATGACCATTACCTTAAATCCTCAGGCATATTACTTATCTTCATTTCATTTAGAATACTTGCTGTCATTTTGTCCTGTTCTATCCTTTAACACATAATCCTCTGTTTCCTCATTTTGTCTAACTTTCTATGACTGTTTTTATGTATTAGGAAAGTCAGCTACATCTGCTCTTGAAGGTAATAGCCTTAAGGAGAGATCTAGTGGTGGCCTCCAGTGCATTGTCCCCTGTTCACCAGAACCTGGCCTTTCAAGGGTATCTCCTATATGTGTTGCATGCACCCTACTGTTGTGACTGAGTTGCATTTGCCTTCAGTCCGGTCATCTGCAATGACTGTCGTTGCCTGTTGTGGGTAGGGTTTGGTCCTTGTATTATTAGTGGGCCAGTCTGAGATTGCTTTGGGCTTAAATTGAGTCAGACTAGGCATTTGCCAGAGATGCAGGAGCACCAAACTGCAAGATGCATTCCCCTTTTTGTGCCCTGAGATGCCTTTGTTGGTGGGTAGGGCCTGCGATCAGACCTGATATCTCAGACTGGTATGTGTGGTTATCTTCCCCTTTCCCTGGTGCAGGAGTCACTTTAGAGTGTTGCTGGACCCTATTAGGGCTATTTGTACTCTTCCAGGCTTGTGGTGTCACTATGGATGAGCTCTGGCCAAGGGTGTATTGGATGGGGCAGGTCCACAAGAGAACACAGCGGTGGGGCAGGTGGTGCCAGTAAGGTTGGCACTGATCTGCTCTGAGAGGGATTATGCAGCTGCTTGGACAAAAGTTCCTGTCCAGGTTTGGATGGAGGGAAATTTCCACAGAGGGTGGAAGCATGGAGCATGCTAGGTGGAAAGTGTTCCTATTGCATGCTGGCTCCCACAGGTATCTGTGTATCTAAGGTAGGGACAGGGGAGGGAAAAGGAACCCACCAGCTCTTTTGTTCTTGGAGAAGTTACCAAAGATCCCTACCCCTCCAGCACATGCTCTGAGAGTAGGCATTTTTCAATGTGCTGTTCTATACTGTATCTCAGCTGGGCTATTTGTTGTGCTGTCTCTTTAAGGGCAGAGACTCCACCCTTTCAGCTCTCCCAGCTGAATTTTAAAGTTGCAGATGTTAAGCCCCACTGATTATTAGCCTCTCTGGTTTTCAAAGCCAAATGTT
Organism: Paguma larvata; assembly: GCA_030068075.1. Lineage (NCBI taxonomy): Eukaryota > Metazoa > Chordata > Mammalia > Carnivora > Viverridae > Paguma > Paguma larvata. The sequence continues at coordinate 166,492,808 of CM057823.1, forward strand.
AGAGAGATTCATCTTCTGCATGTGAGTCCCCTAAACCTCAAATAACTGACATCAAGTTTACTCTTCTCCCCAATCTTTACCTGTGGCATCCCTCCCTTCTGTGGACAGTCCTATGGGTCCATTTGGCTCCCTACTCCATCTCTGCCTTTTCCACCCTCTTCAGTGTGGGATCTTTTCTATATTTAGCTATGGGAGTATGTTCTGTCAGTTTTCAGGTCATTTTCTGAGTTATTTATGCTAATGTGAATGTTATCTAGTTGTATCCATGGGACAAAGTGAGCTTGGGATCCTCCTACTCCTGCATCTTTTCATTACAGCATTTTAAACTAGGCAAATACAATCCCAGAATATTGCCCAGTGACTATATATACCAGAATATAACAAAGTATTAACCTGTAAGGAGAAGAGGCCACCTTTCTCCTGTGTGATGCTGCCACAGGCAGTTGCATTAATTATGTGACACTCTTGGTCTCTGCCTCAGAGGTACAGCTTATTTTATCGCTTGGATTGCAAGAGGAAATGAAGATGTGTATCTCATGCCCTTCTTCTTTTCCACCTTTTGAGATGCTGCCTACCTGCAAGTAGTGTTCATATCTGGTCTTCCATTCCATAACTTTATAGAAGCCAGCTCTCACATGGGAGCCTCTGTTGTTTAATGCTGCCTGAGACAGATGTAAATTTTCCTTCATATGAGATACAGTATTAATGAATCCACCTCAATCTCAATCTCAGACATAAAAGAATTTTCTCCAATGTAGCATTTATTGTTAGCAAAGTTGGTATTTTTTTCTTTCCACCCCTTGATCTCTCTTTAACTTTTTAGAATTAAATAGAAGAGAGTGCTATGGATTGAATCATCTAAAATCTGAGTTTACACAAATTTGAAGTCACTTTAAGGCAATGCTTTCTACCTATGTTTTCATTTGTTTGTTTCGTTTTTGCAAATATAAATCTTCTAGTAATACCTTTTAACCACCCCTGTTTTCTTCAAACTGATAGTTTAAAAAAATCCTCCTATTTTAGGACATAGTTGCCTTAATTGCATCTTTCAAATGTTTGGCTACTCCTGGCAAATAGGTGAATGACCGTTAGGGATTGGAGCCTTAGACCAAAATAGCAGTTGACTGTCTATAATTGGTGCAATTTGGATATCCATTCTGAAAGCTTCCTTTTGCTCTCAGAAGGTAAAGGTACAGGTTAGCCTAAACAGAAATAATCATGTCCTCTCTGAAAGATTTGAGATCTAACCCATACTTTATTAAATATGTTAAAATTTTAAATTTTAAAAGTGAAGTTATCTGAGAATATTAATATAGTAAAGTTTACTTGGTATTTTTCAAAGACTCAAACATGTAATATGCTGTATTACCAAAAGTCATCTTTACTAGAATTTTATAGAGTTTCAGACAATTTCTAATCACACTTTTACCTCACCACTTCCTGGATCTTGAATATAGAAATCTGTTATTGGCAAGCAGCCAGCTGTCCTCTATACAAGTTTGTCATTTGCCTTAGCTCATCAGTGGTTGGTATAGAATGGGATGGAAATACATTTCCTGGCCTTCATTTGACCTTTTACTGACCACTTCGTGTAACGTATGACAAGAAATGTCTATATCTGACTGTACTTATAAACATCCTGCCATTATCCTTCATTTATCTCCTTGCTTTAGCATCATTTTATATTTATCAGTTAAAATAGCCATGTCTAAATGCTTATACACACATCCATGCACACACATATCACACCTGTGTCTCCAAAGAATTTTCTTTTAATTTGTTCATACTGACCGCATTCCTCTGGTATCTGCTTTTCATAATACTCTTAATATAAACTGATAATGTCTTAATTTATTTAAAATTAATTTTAATGTAAAAACAAACAGAAGAATTGGAGAAACCATTTACAAGAAACCAAATCTTTTTTATGAGAATTCAATTCTAGCTCTCTACTAAGTAAGCTTACGATGGACAAATGATGACCTTCTCACAGCAAATCATTACGTGTTTCACGAGAGTACAGCTGGTTTGAATGCTATGAAGCCCCAAATTTTCCCACAGAGAGCAGTCACAGTAAGGCATCCCATGTTTCAGGAACTAGACACCTCTTTTTAAAGTGAAGGGTCAAATTTAAAAGTAGTAGATCTTAAGAATTCTTACCATATACACACTCACACACACACAAACACACACAAGTTAACTGTGTAAATTATTTCAGGTAAAGGATGTGTTAATTGTCTCAATCTTGGTAATCATATAATGCACATGTAAGTCATATCATCATGTCATACACTTTAAATATATACATTTGTCAATTATTCTCCCATAAAATTAAAAACTAAAGTTTTAAAATTTTAAATAAATAATTTCAGTTATTTCTTTTGGGAGAAAAATTAGATAAAAATTGAACTGGAAAAAAAGCAGTAAGGAAAACTGAATTTAAGCACATCCCATTCTGAATCGTCTGCAAGACAACATTGCCAATTATGTATTTTCTGTGTGGCACGTGGTTTGGCCATTCCATCATTGTTTGCAGTGAATAGACCCAAATTGTTGTCTCAAGTTTTATGTGAGCTGTGTATAATTTTTATATTTTTTACCTGCCAAGGATAACACCTGATATTGAATTGGCTATTTTAAAATTATAATTTCAAAAATTATGCTGTGATCAGTTAGTACAAACCATAAGGTGCCATGTTTTAAGATGACAAAACATTTCATTTCAGTTGTTACTATTTCAGTTTGTTGCAATTTATAAGCATCCAGTATTCATGAAAATTTTGTAGATTACTGCTAACTTGGAATGTGGCTGTTCTAAATACATGCTAAATTCATAAATGCTGGTGAGGATATGGAGAAACAGGAACCCTCTTGCACTGTTGGTGAAAATGCAAACTGATGCAGCCCCTCTGGAAAACAGTGTGGAGGTTCCTCAAAAAGTTAAAAATAGAACTACCCTATGACCCAGCAATAACACTGCTAGGAATTTACCCAAGGGATACAGGAGTGCTGATGCATATGGGCACATATACCCCAATGTTCATAGCAGCACTTTTAACAATAGATGAATCATGGAAAGAGCCTAAATGTCCATCAACTGAATGGATAAAGAAGATATGGCTTATATACACAATGGAACACTACTTAGCAATGAGAAAGAAAGAAATCTGACCATATGTAGCAACATAGGTGGAACTGGAGGGTATTATCTAAGTGAAATAAGTCAGTAAGAGACAGATACCATATGTTTTCACTCATATGTGGGTCTTGAGAAACTTAAGAGAAGAGCATGGGGGAGCAGAAGGAGGAAAAAAAGTTACAAAGAGGGAGGCAGGCAAACTATAAGACTCTTAAATATTGAGAACAAACTGAGAGTGGATGGGGGTTGGGGGAGAGTAGAAAGGGGATGATGGGCATTGAGGAGGGCACTTGCTGGGATGAGCACTGAGTGTTATATGGAAACCAATTTGACAATAAATTATATTAAAAAAAAGATACTAATATTCGGTATTCAAACCAGATGAGTTAAATCAGAATCTCTTATTGGGATGTAGACACACATATTCTTTTAGATATCTTTTGGCTATTTTAGTGTCAAAGAGAATTGAACATCATTGGCTTGGGTTTTGCTGTTATGATAATGATGGCTTTGCTGTACGTATACCTCTTCCGCATCTGACCATTTATTTTTCCAAGGAAAGTTAAAGAATTGAGTCTAATAGTTAGGAAGAAATTTAGAATTTACTAGAAATGACTCTCAGTGAGTTGAAGGATGAAAAAGAAGGAAATCGCTAAATCCTAGATGACAGCTGCCATCCTATAAACTATCATCAATTACACTGATTCTTTTAATGAACAGTGTTCATTTATAATAAATTCTTATGTTTCCAATGTGGTCCTAAAATATTAGAATTTTGTTCTCCTCTTAATTTTAGGTCTTTGACTATGAATTTACAATTTCATCTTAGTCAATTCGAAAGTCAGATATAACATTAGGTCTATTTGTCTATAAAACTTACTAATAATGCTGCTCAAATCTTTTATAACCTCATTGATTTTGTCTGCTTGGTTTATCAATTTCTAAGGGTGTTATATTAAAATCACCTTTTATGATAGTGTATTTGTCAATCTTTGCTTTTATACGTGTTGAGGTTATATTATAAGTGCAAAATTTCAACCAGCTCATCATCTTGGTCAGCTGGAACATTCAGTGTTATGTCGTGACCCTCTGTCACAATGCTTTTGTGCATAAAGTCTATTTTGAATAGTACTAGCTATTAGCTTTCTTTTCATTATTATCGCTCGATATAATTTTCTACGCTTTGATTTTCAAACTTTCTAAGACTTCATGGCTTATGTTTATCTCATTTAATCAACCTATTTCTGGAATAATTTTCTAACGAAATCAGACAATAATTGTATTAAAACCAAATAGTTTTATCTATTTATATTTGTTTTGATTGTTGATATTTTTAGTTAGTCTTTGTATGAATTTCCTATTTGTATCATATTTCCTGCTTTTTTTCCTTTCCCCTCAATTTTCTTGCTTGGTTGGATTAAGGCTTTTTTTTTTCTTTTTTCTCATTTTATTTCTCTGGGCATTGCCTTCTTTCCCAATCTTGTTGTTCTCCTAGGGATGGCCAGGGCAGTGTGATGAGATCATCAGAGCCATAATGGTTAGGCACTCAGGACAAGCCTGTCACAGGAGACTGAGAACTTTTGTAGCTGAGTCATGTTAATAGCTGCTCTCCAGGTCAAGATTCATGCATTCCTGGTGCTGAGGCCCATAATTCCAAGGATCTTGCCTTCTCCAGTTTTCTTCCTTAGCTCCTTTTTAGAATTAAGAGAAAGCTTCTGTAGTTGTCTAACAAATTTCATTTTTACTTAAACTGACTAGAGTAAATGTCAGTTATTTAAAGACAACAGAAACTTTGCATGGTATACTTCTTGATTTTAAGACATTACATTTCATTTTAATACAGTTTTTATGTGAGAATTAGCAATTGTGTTCCTAAATTGAAGGTACTTGAGATCAAAACTGTTTGTTATTGCCATTCTTTATAATGGGTGAATAAATAAGTATAAAGAAGTTTTCTAAGCATAGTAGGAGAAACAAGAAAATGTTATAAAGACCACCTCTTTGGTTTTCTAAGTTCCTGGATATATATATATATATTGTCCTCTTCTCTCTGTTAATAGATGCTATGATAATTACATTAGATTTTTGTTAGGGACAGTTGGCATATTTGGAGGGGGGTGAGGTAAGAATCAAATACAAGTTTATGTTTGTTATATATCTCTTTTAATCTTTATAATACCCATTCTGGAGCTATTATCCTTAGTTCACAGATGAAGACATCATGTCCCAATGGCATTAAGCAATTTTCCAAAATCCATCCTGTTAAAGTGGTTGATTCAGAATTCCAGCTCAAGGTCTGAATGTAAGAACTTCTAAGCCTTTTCTATGATGCAAGGATACTTCACTATCATGAAACTGAAAGTACTTGTTTCTTGGTGGCAAAGCACGAGACTTATAAAGTTATATGCTCCATTCCGTTTCTAAACAAAAATTCTTTAAACCGAAGTCAGAGTTTCTAAACCCTTTCGTAAATCACACTGGGTTAGAATGCCTCCATGTCTTATTCTCCAGTAAAATGTTAATCTCTGTAGTCACAGATTAGGATAGCACAGTTATTGCTCATTCTTTATTGTTCATGTGAGAGACTTTCTTTAGAGTCATACCCTGGACTCTTTTACATATGACCTTTTACTTTTGCCTTCAGAAAGAGAAGAGGCTTAGCTATATGAGAAGTTAGAAGAAAAAACTGTGCTAGGCACTTGGGTGGCTCAGTAGATAGAGCATCTGGCTTCAGCTCAGGTCATGATCTCATGGCTGGCTCAAGGGTTCGAGCCCCGAGTCTGGCTCTGTGATGACAGCTCAGAGCCTGCTTCGGATTCTGTGTCTCCTTTCTCTGCCCCTCACCCACTGCTCTGTCTCTCTCTGTCTCTCTCCTCTCAAAAATAAATAAATATTAAAAAAAAAAAAAACTGTGCAAAGAAAGCTCAGTTCCTGTTCTTTGTGAAGTCAGCCTGCTTAGGAATCCCAGATCTTCTCTGCTTCAATTATGTCATACATGTTATATAGGAAACATTAACAGTCTAGCAGAGGCTGGCTAATTCTAGAGCTAAGCAGTGAAAACTCCACTTTGCTGCACAATGTGCAATTCAAAATCTCTAGGTGTCATAAATCTGGCTACTGCTTGCTATCTGTTAAATTTCTTTGTCCATAAATCAATTCATGCGGAAGAAAGCTTTGCTATTCATTAGACTCCTCAAGCACCAAAACTAAATTATTTCTCGAGTCTTCTTGCTGGGGGAAGATTTTCCCCACATTTTCCATGTTTTGTCATGAAACTAAACCTTCTCTCAGGTTAGTTCTTCACTCAAAAATGATAATATGCATCACTATGTTTATTTTACAAATACAGCTGTAAAAGAGGTACTATTAACATATCCATTTATCATATGATGAAATAAACTTAAAGAGCTTACATACCTTGCATCAATAATATAGTAAATGCATTCTAAATCCGGTTCTTGGCCTTGTTCCACTTTTTTCCAATGTCCATGCTTTAAAGGTTATTCCGTATATGTATAAAAAAATGTAGGAGAAAAAAGTTTTCTTCCATCCTCTTTGGGTCCTTGTCTGAGTCTTAATGTTAATCTGACAAAGACAGGAGAAAAGCATACAAATATTATTGAATTTTTACAAATCTGAGGAACATTCAAAGATAGTGAAAAAGTGACAAGAGCACGAAGCTTTTACACCTTTTTTTTTTTTAATTTTTATTTTTGAGACATAGAGACAGAGCATGAGCAGGAGGAGGGCAGAGAGAGGGAGACACAGAATCCCAAGCAGGCTCCAGGCTCTGCGCTGTCAGCACAGAGCCTGACGCGGGGTTCGAACTCACAGAGTGCAAGATCATGACCTGAGCTGAAGTCGGCCGCTTAACCAACTGAGCCACCCAGGCGCCCCTACTTTTATACCTTTTAAACAAAGAAACAATAATTTGTGAAGAATCGACAAGACAAAGAGGTTTGGGTTAGGGGATGTTTAACCAGGGCTAGGTAGTCTTTATCTTCCTTAACTAGGAAGATGAAAGGTTAACAAGGCTTGTTTACAGATTTCCTTCATGCCATCTCTGGACTAAGAGCCTATTTCCAGCAAAGGAAGAATATATTTCCTGCCTTCAGGCAGAAAGAAGGGAGCTTTTTCTGCATTAACTGCTTGTTAATTTCCTTCAGCCCAAAGTAATTTTATGACATATTTTGGGGTGACACATTCTAGTTTCCTTCATTTTCAAGTATTTCCTCTTATGTAAAGTTTTTCTTTACACAATTTAGACAACTATATGTGGCAGCCCTCTCTAGTACCATTAGGAGGGAGGTTAATGAGGTGGAGTAGAGTGCAGACATCAGAAAGTAATGTTATAAATTCTAAATGGTGATTTAGCATATTAAGCTTCAGTATATAAAGATGTATTCCCCAGAAAGTTACTTGGTATCATCTAGCATAATCTAGATTATAGATGCCTATAAAGCATCTGTGAGTTTAGTGAACATTAGTGCTTAACCAACTCACAGTTTCATGGTTTAATAACTATGGAATTTCCCAAGAGCAGTGTTTCATAAAGGCTACGGAAATGTGTTTGATGAACTACAAAAAGATTAACTTGGAACATACTTAGCTGTTATTAAACAGTTGCTAAATATCTTTATTTTAAACAACCATATATTTGAAGGCTTATAAATTTACTAGGAATTTAGCATTTATATTAAGACATGTGTCATAATCTTTAAAACTGAAGGCTTTGTCCTCACATTGTGGATTGCATTGTACTGCTACTTAGGCCTTTCTTACTGTTATAACACTACAAATTAGAACCCTTAACTACATTTACTCAATGTAATTATTTGAAGCATTTAAAGTTTTTTTTTCTACCTCTTATATTCTAAAATTGAAAGAGAAATCATTTATTATTCACAATATTCAGGATGTCTGATTCCTAAAGTAGCAGAAAAAAATTCAATTTCTTGAAATTTCATATACGAAAACTTTAAAAAGCCTCCCTTTATGTAACTCAGTTATCTGACTGCCTAGTTTTCTTTATGTCCCATCATCCCTCTATATTAACTTTATCTTACTCTGCTCACATTTGGTAGGATGTTCCCAAAGACTTAGAAAAGGAAATCTAGCTAATGAGACTTTACTGAGAAAAACTTCTACACTTAAAGCTTTTCACCAGGTGCCACTGAGAAAATACACATTGTAAAGTACATACTATTTATTACGTGCTCACCAGTAAGCAAACACTATGGTTTCTTATTTTAACTGAAATTGATTCCCAGTATACTAGTTTAGACAATTAATGGGATCAGAATAACGGAATACTGGGACAGACAGAAGATTTAAGAGAAAAAAAAAAAAAAGAGATGAATTCCTACCTAGTAGCACAAGGCACATAAAAGACAAATGAATGGATTAGGCAGAGATAGGGACTGAAGAATCATTAACATATTGATGGCCTTGGCTATCAATTAAATCATCAAAATGACTGAGATTACCTAGATTGTAGTATCAAAGGGTAGAGAAGGTGGGCCAAAAAAAGAAACATGAGTAACACCAAGACTGAAAAGATAAAGAGTCTGTGAAAAAGAATACATTACTTGGTCAAAGAGTGAAAAGAAAATATGGTAACCAGTGGAAAGTTTTAAGGAGAGAGTGCTAAACTGTAAAAGTATAAAACAAGTTCAGGACTGGGGCATCTGGTGGCTTAGTTGGTTAAGCTTCTGATTTTGGCTTAGGTCATGATCTTGCAGTCTGTGAGTTTGAGTCCTGCATCGGGCTCAGCACTGACAGCTCGGAGCCTGGAGCCTGCTTCAGATTCTGTCTCCCTCTCTCTCTGTCCCTCCTCTGCTGATACTCACTCTCCTCTCCTCTCCTCTCTCTCTCTCTCTCTCTCAAAAATAAATAAAACATTAAAACATGTTTTAAATAAAAAGTAAAATAAGTTGAAGACTAAAAATAGCCACTGGATTTAGCCATTAGCTCACTGAAGACCATAAAAGATGAAATAAATAAATAAATATTCTATAATTCTGACTATGTTGAGTTGAAAGGTATATAGGAGATGAGAAAGTTATTAAGTAGAGTTTACTCTTCCAGAAAGTGGGGGAAATGAAAAAAATGAAAGAAAGAATTCAACTTGGCAGTAGAGAACTTAAACAATTTGAAAGGAAGAAGTAAGTAGAAAGTAAAGATAAGGAAAAAACATATAACCGATTAGCAATTTTCTAGGTGGCGATAAGAGGAAATGACATCATAGTCATGGTTGTCGAAAAAGTAGAGTAGGAGTATCAACTAACCCATTTGTCAAAGTGACCAAAACAATATAAGGATAGTGTATTATATTGCTAGGGCTGCCATAAGAAAGTGGCACATCCTGGGTAGCTTAAACAACAGAATTATTTATTTCAAAGTCCTGGAGATTGAAGTCTGAGATCAAGGTGTAGGTGGGGTCAGTCTTTTTTCTGAGAACTATCTACTTGGCTAATAGATGACCTTTCTTCTCCCTGTGTTCTCACATAGTCTTCTCTCTGCACATCTCTGTGTCTGGATTTTCTCTTTTTATAAAGACATCAGTCATGAGGATAGTGGTCCACTCTAATGAACTTATTTAACTTAAGTACCTCTTTAAAGATTATATCTCAAGTACAGTTACATTCTCAAGTAGTAGGATTTAGGAATTCAGCATATAAATTTTGGGAGAGTGGGAGGGAACACAGTTTAGCCCATAACACATGGGTGCATACATCTAATAATTCAGGGAGGAAAAAAGGCAAATTGAGTATCTAAATAGGCTTTTAACACACATTTTTTTTTAGCATACTTCTGAAATACAGGTTTGGTAATAAGAATCATATGAACAAAAGAACAATGTAAAGTAGCCTGTCTTAGTTTGGGATGCTTTTACAAAATACTATAGACTGGGTGGCTTAAAACAGAATTTTATATTTTTACAGTTTTGGAGGCTGGCAGCTTCAGATAAGTGGTTGGGTTGGGGTCTAGTGAGAGAATTCTCTTCCTGGTTTGGAGATATCTGTCTTCTTGATGTGTCTTCACATGACAGAGAAAAGATACTCCTTTTTTGATTAATGGCAATTGCCATTTATGAGGGCTCCATCTTCATGACCTAATGGCCTCCAAAATGCCCACCTCCAAGTACCATCACCTTGAGGATTAGGGCGTCTACATATGAATCTGGTGATTTAACACAAACATTTTACAGTAATTAATGTTCAAAATGAAGTGTCAGTATGTAGAGGACACAAGAGATTTAGACCCTGCTGAAATCTCTGCTGTTCTATGTTCAACCATATTTTCAAATCTACTTTCTGGAAATAGAGGAAGATTGTCATTAAAAGTAATGCTTTAGGGACCATGTTATCGAGTCACTGACAAATTGCTTTTGTATTAAAAAGTGAAAATGCTGTAATGTTCGCCTACATTTCAAAAATTTTCTCTTCCATTAATAGCAACTTAAAGTAAAGCAAAATAAACTAATAGTTACAAAGAAGAATATATGTCTAACACTACGTATGATTCTAGGGATTGGCAAGTGTAATATAATTAGAAAGCAAAGAGCTTTTAAGAACTAGTAATATGGAGTTTTATTAAGGAAAAAATCAATGTGCATGATTGCGGAGGCAGTGTTTTAGGAGTAAGATTGAGTAGGTCAAAGAAATAATTCTTCAAAATATTTGCTTTGCTACCTATATTTTACATGACTAAATTAAACAAAATGTTTCTTTGCTATTGTAAATCTCTTCAACGATTATATCAATTTGGTTCTTAAATTTATTTTTATTTAAGTCATTTAAGCCACTAACTTAAGCTGCGCTTAATTCCTAGAAGAAATCATGTACATTCTTAATATCTTAGGTAGAAAATAAGCAACTTAAAAATTTTAATACCCAAAGCAAAATTTAAGGTATTTGTGATTAACAGGTAAAATATATTAAACTATTTATCTTCTTTAAAAAAATCTTTGTAATGTTTTATTTATTTTTTTGGGGGAAGGGGGAAGGGCAGAGAAAGGGAGACACAGAATCCAAAGCAGGCTCTAGGCTATGATCAGTCAGCACAGAGCCTGATGCAGGGTTTGAACCTATGAACTACTAGACCTTGACCTAAGTGGAAGTTGGATGCTTAACTGACTGAACCACCAGAGCATACCAAAATTCTTTATCTTCTTAAATCAGCTATATATATTTATATATTTATATATATAAATAAGCTATATATATTTATTTATATATTTATATATTTTTATATATAAAATTTCTTTTTTTGAAATAGCATACAATATTATATTAGTTTCCAGTGTACAACATATAATTCAATTTTATACATTACACAGTGCTTACCACAATAAGTGTAGTCACCATCTGTCCCTATACAACGTTATAACAATATTATTGAGTATATTGCCTATGCTGTACTTTTCATCCCTATGACATATCAATTTAATAAGTAGAAATTTCTACCTCTTAATCCTCTTCACCTATTTTTTCTGTCCTCGTCCCCTCCCATCTGGAACCATCAGTTTATTCTCTATATTTATGAGTTTGCTTGTGGTTTGTTTGTTTGCTTGTCATTTGTTTTCTTTTTTCTATTCTTCATATGAGTGAAAGCATACGGTATTTGTCTTTGGAAGTCTGACTTATTTCATTTAGCATAATCCCCTCTAGGTCCATCTATGCTATTGCAAATAGCAAAATCTCCTTCTTTATTATAACTGAGTATTATTACATAGTAGTGTGTGTGTGTGCGTGTATCACGTCTTTATCCATTCATCTCTTGATGGACACTTGGGTAGCTTTTATATTTGGCTATTGCAAATAAAGCTGCATTAAACAGAGGTATATCTATATCTTTTTGAATTAGTTTTTTGAAATTTTATTTATTACTCCGTTTCCTTTATCAGCATATTTATTTAAATTAATTATTAATTACTGCATCGTACGGTATTTCTATTTTTAATTTTTGATGTACTTACAAACTCTTTTCCATTGTAGTTGCACCAGTTGTCATTCTGACCAATAGTACACATGGGTTCCTTTTTTCCATATCGTTTCAACTCTTGTTACTTCTTGTCTTTTTGCTTCTAGCCATTCTAATTGGTGTGAGATGACATCTCATTATGGTTTTGATTTGCATTTCCCTGATAACTAGTGATGTTGAGCAACTTTTCATGTGTCGATTGGCTATCTGTATGTATTTTTGGAGAAATGTCTATTCGTATCTTCTAGCCATTTTTTAAAAATAATTTCTTTTCAAAATGTTTTCCATATAACACCCAGTGTTCATCCCAACAAGTGCCCTCTTCAATGCCCTACTTTTCCCCCTCCCACACCCCCCTCACCCTCAGTTTGTTCTTAGTCTTTGAGAGTCTCTTATGTTTTGTCTCCCTCCCTCTCTCTCTTTTTTTCTTTTCCCCTCTTCCCTTCCCCCATGGTTATTACTAAGTTTCTCAAAATCCACCTATGCGTGGGAACATATGGTATCTGTCTTTTTCTGACTGACTTATTTCACTTAACATAATACCCTCCAGTTCCATCCATGTTGCTACACATGGCCAGATTTCATTTTTTCTCATTGCCACGTAGTACTCCATTGTATGTATGTACCACATTTTCTTTATCCATTCGTGAGTTGATGGACCTTGGTCTCTTTCTATGATTTGGCTATTGTCAAAAGTGCCGCTATGAACATTGGGGTACACGTGCCCCTATGCATCAGCACTCCTGTGTCTCTTGGGTAGATTCCCAGTAGTGCTACTACTGGGTCATAGGGTAGCTCTATTTTCCTTTTTTTGAGGAACCTCCACACTGTTTTCCAGAGCGGCTGCACTAGTTTGCATTCCCACCAACGGTGTAGGAGGGTGCCTGCTTCTCCACATCCCCGCCAGCATCTATAGTTTCCTGATTTATTCATTTTAGCCACTCTAACTGGTGTGAAGTGGTATCTCAGTGTGATTTTGATTTGTATTTCCCTGATGCTGAGTGACTTTGAGCATCGTTTCATGCGTCTGTTGGCCATCTGGATGTCCTCTTTGGAGAAGTGTCTATTCATATCTTCTGCCCATTTCTTCACTGGATTATTTGTTTTTCGGGTGTGGAGTTTGTTAAGTTCTTTATAGATTTTAGATACTAGTCCTTTATCCGATATGTCATTTGCAATTACCCTTTCCCATTCCGTCGGTTGCCTATTAGTTTTGTTGGTTGTTTCCTTTGCCATGCAGAAGATTTTTATCTTGGTGAGGTCCCAATAGTTCATTTTTGCTTTAAATCCCCTCGCCTTTGGAGATGTGTCGCATAGGAAATTGCTGGGACTGAGGTCAAAGAGGTTTCTTCCTGCTTTCTCCTCTAAGATTTTGATGGTTTCCTGTCTCACATTCAGATCCTTCATCCATTTAGAGTTTATTTTTGTGAATGGTGTAAGGAAGTGGTCTAGTTTCATTCTTCTGCATGTTGCTGTCCAGTTCTCCCAGCACCATTTGTTAAAGAGGCTGTCTTTTTCCATTGGATACTCTTTTCTGCTTTGTCAATTTGTTGGCCATATGCTTGTCGGTCCATTTCTGGATTCTCTATTCTATTCCATTGGTCTGTGTGTATGTTCTTGTGCCAATACCATGCTGTCTTGATGACTACTGCTTTGTAGTAGAGGTTAAAGTCTGGGATTGTGATGCCTCCCGCTTTGGTTTTCTTCTTCAATATTACTTTGGCTATTCAGGGTCTTTCATGGTTCCATACAAATTTTAGGATTGTTTGCTCTAGCTTTGAGAAGAATGCTGGTGCAATTTTGATTGGGATTGCATTGAATGTGTAGATTGCTTTGGGTAGTATTGTCATTTTAACAATATTTATTCTTCCAATCCATGAGCATAGGATGTTTTCCCATTTCCTTGTGTCTTCCTCAATTTCCTTCATTAGTTTTTTTATAGTTTTCAGCGTAGAGATCTTTTACATCTTTGGTTAGGTTTATTCCTAGGTATTTTATGGTTTTTGGTACAATTGTGAATGGAATTCGCTTCTTTATTTCTCTATTGCTTCGTTGTTGGTGTAAAGGAATGCAACCTATTTCTGTACATTGATTTTGTATCCTGCAACTTTGTCAAATTCATGGATCAATTCTAGTAGGATTTTGGTGGATTCTATTTGGTTTTCCATGTAAAGTATCATGTCGTCTGCAAAAAGTGAAAGTTTGACTTCATTCTTGCCTATCCTGATGCCTTTTATTTTGCTTTCTTGTCTGATTGCTGATGTCTTCTAACCATTTTCTAACTAGACTGTAATTTTGTTTTGTTTTGTTTTCTGTGGGTTTTTTTTTTTTTTTTTGGTCTTCTATGAATACTTTATATTGTTTAGATATTAACCCCTTATCAAATATATAATTTGTAATATATAGATATTAATCCCTTATTAAGTATATAATTTGCAAATATCATCTCTCATTCAGTGGGTACATTTCTATTTCTATTTCGTTGAAGGTTTCCTTTGTTGTGCAAAAGATTTTTTATTTTGGTATAATCCAAATAGTTTATTTTTGCTTTTATTTCCCTTGCCTGAGGAGACATATCTACAAATATGTTTCTAAGGCTGATGTGCAAGAGATTATTGCCTATGTTTACCTTTAGGATTTATATGATTTCAGGTCTCATTTAGGATTTAATGCATTTCGAATTTATTTTTTATGTAGGTATACGAAAGTGGTCCAGTTTTATTCTTTTGCATGTAGCAATCCAATTTTCTCAGCACCTTTTATTAAAGAGATTGTCTTTCCCCATTGTGTGTGTGTGTGTGTGTGTGTGTGTGTGTGTGTGTGTGTGTACCTCTTTTGTTGTAGGTTAATTGATCATGTAAGTGTGAGTGTATTTCTGAACCATCTTGTTTCATGATCTACATGTCTGTTTTTGTGCTAGTACCATACTCTTTTGACTGCTATAGTTTTGTAGGATATTTTTAAATCTGGGGTTGTGTTATCTCCAGATTTATTTTCATTCTCAAGATTGTTCTATTTAGAGTCTTTTGTGGTTCCATACAAATTTTAGGATTAAATCTACTTGTGTGGAAAATGCTGTTGGTATTTTGATAAAAATTGCATTGAATCTGTAGATTGCTTTGGATAGTATGAACATTTTTAAAATATTAATTCTTAAAGACTATGAGTATGGTATATTTTTCCATCTGTGTCATTTTCAATTTTTTTCATCAATATTTTATAGTTTTCAGGCTAATAAATCTTTCACCTACTCCATCAAGTTTATTCCTAGGTATTCTTTTTGGTGTAATTGTGAATGAAGGATTGCTTTCTTTATTTCTCTTTCTGCTAGTTCATTATTAGTGCATAGAAATATAGAAATGTAACAGATTTCTGTATATTAATTTTGTATCCTACAACTTTACAGAATTCATGTATTAGTTCTAATAGGGTGTGTGTGTTTTTTTTTGGTAGAATCTTAAGGATTTTCTAAATATAATATGTTATATGCAAATGATGACAGTTCCTTTCCAATTTGGATGCTTTTTTGTTTTTTTTCTTTGTCTGATTGTTCTTGTTTGGACTTCCAGTAGTATGTTAAATAGAAGTGGTGAGAGTAGATATTTTTGTTTTGTTCTCAATCTCAGAGATAAAGGTTTGAGTTTTCACTATTGAATATAATGTTAACTGTGGGTTTGTCATATATAGCCTTTATTATATTTAGGCATGATTCATCTAAACCCACTTTGTTGAGTGTTTTTATCATAAATGGATGTTGAATTTTGTTAAATGCTTTCCCTGCATCTATTAAGAGGCTCATATGGTTTCTGTCCCTCATCTTGTTAATGTGATGCATCATGATGACTGATTTGTGGATAATGAACAATCTTTGCATTTCTGTAATAAATCCCATTTGATTGTGGTAGATGATCTTTTCAATGTATTGTTGAAATTGATTTGCTAGTATTTTGTTGAAGATTTTTGCATCTGATTTCATCAAGGATAGCCTGTAGTTTTGTTTTTATGTAGTGTCCTTCTCTAGTTTTGGTATCAGGATAATACTGGCCTCATAGAATGAATTTGGAAGTTCTTCTTCTTCTATTG
The DNA here is from genome assembly GCA_030068075.1 of Paguma larvata. Taxonomy (NCBI): domain Eukaryota; kingdom Metazoa; phylum Chordata; class Mammalia; order Carnivora; family Viverridae; genus Paguma; species Paguma larvata. The sequence goes on from CM057823.1 coordinate 166,509,015, forward strand.
TTTGGAGTAGTTTGAAAAGAGTAGATATTAATTCTAAATGTTAGGTAGAATTCACTGCGAAGCCATTTTGTTCTGGACTTTTATTTAATGGGATTTTTTTTTTTTTGATTAACAGTTCAATTGCATTTCCAGTAATCTGTTCAAGTTCTCTATTTCTTCCTGATTCAGTTTTGGAAGATTGTATCTTTATGGGAATTTATCCATTTCTACTTAGTTGTCCAATTTGTTGGCACATAAATTTTTGTAGTATTCTCTTATAATCTTTTGTATTTGTGTTGTGTAAGTTGTGGCTTTTCTTCCCTCATTTCTGATTTTATTTATTTGAGTCTTCTTTTTGTTCCAATCAATCTTGTTAAATGTTTATCAATTTTATCTTTCACAGAACCAGCTCTTGGTTTCATTGATATTTTATATTTTATTTAAATGTCTATTTCATTTACTTTTACTCTAATCTTTATTATTTTCTTCTATCTACTAACTTTGGGGTTTACTTCTACTACTACTACTACTACTACTACTACTACTTCTTCTTCTTCTTCTTCTTCTTCTTCTTCTTCTTCTTCTTCTTCTTCTTCTTCTCTCTTCTCCTTCTCCTTCTCCTTCTCCTTCTCCTTCTCCTTCTTTCTTCTCCTTCTCCTTCTCCTTCTCCTTCTCCTTCTCCTTCTCCTTCTCCTTATGTATGAGGTTATATCATTTATTTGAGATTTTCTAGTTTCTTGAGGGATGCCAATACTGCTATAAACTTACCTTTTTTTTTAGAACTACTTTTGGTGACTCCCAAAGATTTTGAATCATTGTGCTTCTGTTTTCATTTGTCTCTATGTATTTTTTGATTTCCTCTTTACTTCTTCCTTGACCAACTGGGTGTTTATCCACATATTGTTTAGCCTGTATGTGTTTGTGGGTTATTTTTTTTTCAGTTTTATTTTTGTAATTAATTTCTAGTTTCATAGCGTTTTGGTCAAAAAAGATCTTTGATAAGATTTCTGCCTTTTTAAATATACTGAGACTATTTTTGTGGCCTAGTATGTGATGTGTCCTGAGTAATGTCCCATGTGCATTAGAAAAGAATATGTATTCTGCTGTTGTGGAATGGAATATTATATATATATGTATATATATATATATATATATACATATATATAATATTATTATATAATAATATAATTATATATATAAAATATATATAAATATCCATTGATGTGATATGTCAGTTAAAGTCATTGTTTCCTTATTGAATTTCTATCTGTATGATCAATCTATCCATTCCTGTAAGCGAAGTGTTGAAGTCCCCTATGATGGCTATATTACTGTCAATTTCTCTTTGTATTTAATATTTGTTTTATGTGTTTAAAGTTTCATACTGAGTGCATAGATATTTATAATTGTTATATTGTTATATCCTCTTATCAGATTGATCCTTTTACCATTATGTAATGTCCTTCTTTGTCTCTTTTGACAGTATTTTATTTTATTTTATTTTTTTAATGTTTATTTGTTTTCAAGAAAGATAGAGACGGAGAATGAGCAGGAGAGTGGCAGAGAGAGAGGGAGACACAATCTGAAGCAGGCCCCAGGCTCTGAGCCACTCAGTTCAGAGCTTGATGTAGGGCTCAATCCCATGAACTGTGAGATCATGATCTGAGCCAAAGTCAGACGTTTATAACTGACTGACCCTACCAGGCACCCTAACAGTGTTTATTTCAAAGTCTATTTTGTTTAATGTAAGTATTGCTACCCTGAATTTATGTTTTACACTTCCATTTTCATGGTATATGTTTTGTCTATTTCTGAATTCTTAGTCTATATGTGTTTTTAGGTTTCAAGTTAATATCTTGTAAGCAACATATAGATGTATCTTTTTTTTTAATTCATTCATTGGCCCTATATCAGTTTATTAGAGCATTTAGACCATTTACTTTTTGAGTAACTATTGATAGGTTTGCACTTATTGCCATTTTGTTAATTGTTTTTTGGTTGTTTTTGTATAACTTCTCTGTTCCTTTCTTCTCTTAATTGTATCCCTTGTGATTGATGTTCCTTTAGTGTTATGCTTTTCTTTTTATTTATTTTTTTATGTATTATGTTTTTGGTTTATGTTTATCATGAGGTTCATAAATACTATCCTATATTTATACTAGTTTATATTTAGTTGATGGTCACTTAAGTTTGAACACATTCTAAAAGCACTACATTTTTACTTTCTCCATCCTTGTTTTATGTATATGATGTCATATTTTACATCTTTTTATTTTGTAAGTTCCTTCACTAAATTTTTAGAAATAATTGATTTTACTAATTCTGTCTTTTAACATTCATGTTAGTTTTATAAGTGATTGATCTACTGCTTTTATCGTGTGTTTGTTTATACTTGTGAAATTTTTTCCTTTCATATTTTTAATTCTAATTAAGACCTCTTGTTGTTGTCTTTTTTTTTTTTTCCTTTTTTCATTACTCTTTAACATTTCTTATAAGGCTGGCTTAGTGGTGGTAAACTCTTAATCTTTTGTTTGTCTGAGTGAAATAAGTCAATCAGAGAAAGACAGATATCATATGTTTTCACTCATATGTGGGTCTGGAAACTCTTTATCACTACTTCAATTCTGAATGATAACCTTGCCAGATAGAGTATTTTTGGTTGTAGGTTTTTCTTTCAGCACTTTGAATATATCATGCCACTTCATTCTGGCTGGCCAAATTTCTGGTGAAGAATCAGCTGATAGCTTTATCGATTTTTCCCTTGTAGGTAACTTTCTGTTTCTCTCACTGCTTTTAAGATTCATTACCATGTCTCTGTCTCTCCTGCCATTCTCTATGTGATCCATCTATCCTTTGTTGTACAAAACCTGTTTAGTCAGCACTCAGTTCTTCAGGAGTGTTTCCTGTATATGTGGGTGTAGATTTAGTGTCTGTGGAGGAGGTGAGTTCAAAGCTTCCTATGTCTCCAGTTTGAACCTATGCGTATATATTTTTTAATTAAAAAATTAATGTTTATTTATTTTGTAGAGAGAGAGGGAGAGAGAGAGAGCAAGCACAAGTTGGGGAGGGCCAGAGAGAGAGGGAGACACAAAATCTGAAGCAGGCTCCGGGCTCTGAGCTGTTAGCATAGAGCCTCATGCGGTGCTCGATCTCACAAGCTGTGAAATCATGACCTGAGCCGAAGCTGGAAGCTTAACCAACTGAGTGAGCCAGCCATCCTAAATCTGCATATATATTTTTATATGCACTGGAACATTTACTCCATGAAATCAGAGAGTTTGTTTAGTTTTCTGCTGATTTTCATTACTAGAATAGTTCTTGGCATCTAATAGTCACTCAATAAAAGTTAAATAAATGTTCTCAAAGAAAATGGAGTTAAGTTACTGGACAATGACTTAGAGCAATTATTTTAGTGGTGATTTGGAATTATTATTAATGTAATGTAACAGTCATGTATTAAGTGGCTTGGCTGTTGGAGTTTTCTCCTATATTCAATGATGACAGATTGCAATTTTTTAAATGTTTATTTAGTTATTTTGAGAGAGAGAGAGAAAAGCAAGTGGGAGAGGGGCAAAAAGAAGGGGGAGAAAGAATCCCAAGCAGGCTCTGTGCTGTCAGCAGAAAGCCCAACCTTGGGCTCAATCTCAGGAACCCATGAGATCATGACCTGTGCCAAAATCAAGATTTGAACACTTAACCAACTAAGCTACCCAGTCACCCTAAGACAGTAATTTTTAATATTTTTCTTAAGTATTGAGATATAATTGGCATATAACATTACTTTTAGGTATACAACGTAATGACTTGATATTTGTGTGTTTTACAAAGTGATCACCATTATAAGGCCAGCTAACATCTACCATAACACATAATTACTATTTTTTCTTGTTATGAGAACTTCATATCTTGATTTTCTACTTTCTTCTTTCAAATCTATAGTATAGTATTATTATTTATCTTTAATAAATGGAGTTTCATCTACCTATTTATTTTGTTTTATTCTTTTCTAGACTGTTAGAGATCAATTCTTGATGTTATCAAAGTATTTTGCTGGCAATGTAAATAGTGATTTTTTTGCCTTAAAATCTCTTCTCACAGAAGCCTTAACAGTAAGAACTAGGCTCTTTTATTCTTTTACCTCCAGTGTCAACCCCAGTACCTGGACTGTAGTAGCCTATACATAAAAATAGTTGAATTAATTAGCATCAAGTGTATCTGTGGAGAACAAAGACTTACCCATATGAGTCTTCCTTGCTTTCATTAGGAAAATCATTTGATATTTTCTCTTTGTTTTGTTTTATATCATTTTTCAAAAGATGTGTGTGGGTTTTTTTATTTCCTTTAATTTGTAGATTATATGCATCTGAAAGAAGTGGGGGGACTTCTTTTCCCAAAATTTCTATAAGAAAAAGAAGCTTTTGTAAAACATTTCTGAATACGATTAGAATAAAAGGAATTAGATTTACAGTAATCCTTCTCTTTAGAATTGGCACAGATTAAATCACATATAATCCTTTTCAATCAAATGCAATTTAGAATAATAAGAAGAAGAACTAGAATAACAATAATATCAAGATATATAACCAATGAGAAGAAATTGTCTTCTCATCTCTTAAAGGGGATATTTGTTGAAAAGTGTTTCAACTTTGCACACTTCTATTTCATAAAACTGAAAATCTGTGCATAAAATTATATTGATGAATTAGGTAATTATAAAATATCATTCCACTTTTTAACACATTTTAAACACTGTCTGATGCTACATAAATCAATCACACTGCAAAATCTCTGTCCTCAATGGCTTATTCCTGAAAAAGTACACTTAAAAAATCACATACATATACGATGATCAGTATGACACGAACAAATTATGCCTAAATGAAAAATAAATGATCAATGAATTAAAACTAAGTTATTTGAATCAAACAGGTAAATAGCCATTTTTTTGCCTAAAAAAATTAAAAATATAAATTTCCGTGCAAAATATATAATCTCAAATCCAAAGTTTAAAAATTTGGCGTTTGATTCTTTTGAGAGAACTGCTTATTTTAAAAGTTTAATTAAATCATCTTCATAATGAATCTTAAAATAAGCTATGATCTTGTTCCTTGTTTTTGCCTTATCTTTGCCAATGTCACTCTGCCTGTTTTCCAGAAGGCAAGTGTTTTTATTATTTTTTTAGTAAAATAAAATTCTAAGTTGAACAATTCTAAAAGCATCTGTTCCAAGTTGAACTAATTACTAGCTCATGTGGAAAAATTATGGCCATATAACCACAGGTTGTACCCAGAATTATACACAAGATTATTGAATCAGTTAAATAACACATACAATCTGTGTGAATTGTTTCCTTTAGTTCTGAATGAGAGCAAAGTCACTGAGCTGGCTTAAACACAATCCCTAATACAAAATTTGTTCAAATCATATTTCAGGAACCTAATGAAGCCAAGAAAAAAATTAAACATTGCTCTTGTTGTGGGCAATCTTGACCTCAACAGGAGGACTTTTTGAACTTGTAACTAGAACTCTGCTGTCATGTGTCATCTCTCAACTCTCAGCCTCTCCTTATTCTCCGATGAAGTTCTTAATCATGTGCACATGTGTGTGCATGTATGAGAGAGAGAGGAGAGGAGGAAATGGAGATTTAAATGGTTCAAAGTATTCAGATGTCCACATCTCATCTTGTCAACATCCTGGGATAGGATGACAGAAGGAAAACTTAGTGACCTGATAATAACAGCCAGCACTTTTTGACAACTGTGTACCAGGCATTGTTCTAAGCATTTTTACCCATTATCTCATGTAAGCCTCTTGATGATCTAGAATCTCTTTACTATTATACCATTTTATATATAAAGAAACTGAAACACAGATGCAATAAGAAAAATGACCAAAATTACAGTTTTTAAGTGATGGAGCTTTTATTGTAATGAAGACCGTCTGTTTCCAGAGACTATGTATTAAAAACTATACCCTACTGAACATGACTTGGGGGCACAGTTGGCACAAGAGGCGGGCTAAGCATATTCCACAATAAGTGTCTATTAAAATGTCTTTTGTTGCCCAGAAAGCTGAAAAATAATCAAAATTTCAGATTCATGTAACTCTTCCCTTCTATTAATCTGTGATGAGCTTTATGATTTCCAACAATTGTGCTTATCAGATAATGTGGAGTTAATATCTTCATTTACAGATAAAGCAACTGAGTCTCAGAATGACTGATGATCAAAATTGGCCATAACATTAATATATAAAATAATTTAGAATAGGATGCTCAGGACCACTGAAGACAGATCTCTTTGCAGTTCATCCCACTAGTCGGTCAACATGGCATCCCCCTGCTGGAAAACACTCAAGCACTTGACCTGAGATTTTCTTTCCAAATGACAGTGTATTTATTTTTTTCTTTTGACAAGTGTTTCTGTAGTTTATTTACAAAATTAGGAAAGAAATCTTAAATGTATAAAAGAATAAGCACCTGACAAATTAACAATTAAACATGAAACTTTTTCTGAGGCTGCTTGATATGAATTCATGAACATCCAGTTAGAAAGCTTCTATATGAAACACATACACAAATTCATTTTTAGATAAAGAATATAAAGAAATAAAAACATCATAATGTTACCCTACATCTGATATCAGCTGAAATGTTAGTTTCCCATCAAATAGACCAGACCACATTCCCCAGGTCGGTCTATAGATAGTAAAAGTGAAGCTTAAACCTTACTGTGGGCTTGCCTAAGTCTAATAGAAGCTGAATGATCTTAAGGTAAGGAAGAAAGTATAGGGTGAAAAGAGTTGACAAGAAATCCTTCGTACTACTCAGTGTTTGTCTCAAAAGTTAGAATGCAGAGATGAGTTACTATGGTCTCCTAATTGAACCCTAAAGAAGCAAGGTCCATAGGCAGAACATGCAGAAACTTCTCTCATTAATAACAGTCCAGTTGTGGGTCACAGGCACCTTCACTATTTAAAATTTATCCTTTGTCACAAAGACATAAGTGGTTGATGAGGGGATGTTCTCCCCATTTATACTGGGCACAGCTTATCTCTGGAGAATCTTTGTTGTAAGAAAACACCTGGTGGGTTAAAGAAGCTACATATCGGTAATAGTTGTGGTCATCATTGGAATGGTAAAGGCAATAGCAGGAGACCATTCCCACGAAACCAAGTGAGAAGGCTGATGTTGATGCTCAACCCTGCCGTGTGGCATTCCCAGTATTGCTTTGGGTCTGAAGTCTTGGCTTAATAGATGAGATCACAAGCCTCTTAACTATTAATTTTATATATGGGCATTTTCACTTTACAGATTTTCATCTTGTTTTCCTTAAACCCTTATTAATAGTTTTACAATTAATATCAAGTAATAGATCTCACTCATTCATAAGAACCGTCATGTTATGTTACCTAACCTCTGAAGATTACCATTTAGAAATTTTATCACTATAATAGCCTGGTATGCAGCATATATGACTGGAGATGTTTATGGCAAAAACAACCCAAATACAGTCTATAAGTTATATTTGAAGGAGCAATTCTCCAGCCAAGCCCCATTCGTACTTTCCATGCACCATATGGTCCTAAAATTCTGTGATTAAATATAGGAAAATGAAACATTACTTCTAAGTAGAAATGTTGACAGTTCTCTTTCTTATTACAATCTTTGCGGGTTTAGATTAACTATATAATCTTTGTGTGGAAGAAAGGATTCTTAGAGAAGGGCTCCAGTGAAGGTTATATGTATTATTTTTTAATGCTTGTCAGCTCTTCAGAGCTCTCCTGGCAACCACTGTAATATGAAATATGGATTTCATAAACAAAAGCAGAAGCTCAACCTCATTATTTTTTTTTCTTTTTGTATTAGTTCTACCAAATCCTTGATGTCTGAAATAGGAAAAAAAAAAACAAAACACTTTGTGTTTTTTCTTGTAAAAGCTGTCAGATCACTCCATCCACTTGAAAACCATTATTACTCCATGAAAAGTTTCTTCTTAGGACGCAAGGTGAAACTAATGTCATATCATTATTTTAAACCATTGTAAATAGGATGGTGGTCCTGAGGAATGGAAGGATAAAAGGTTAGAAAAGGTTACACGCCTTAGAATTTTGTTCCTTAACCTGTTGCTTAAAAAGTTGATACATTACTCTTTTTATATCTAATTATTTTTTTGTCGTATTAAGGTTCCAACCATCCATACATACATCCATTGATCCATTTATCCATTCTTACTTTCTACAAACATTATCTTTTACATTCTACCCCATCCTAGATGCTATAAAAGTAAAAACAAACAAACAAACAAAAAACCAAGTACTTAACTACAAGGATCTCAAAATCTGCTGGCATGGCAGACAGGTAGGCATAAATAATGAAACTATAATGTGATAATTTCTAAGATGATTAAAATACTACCCCTACCCAGAAAAGCCATTAAGAAGACCTTGGGGAGGAGGCAAATTTTATCATATGGTAACAAAGAAGCCAAAAATGTTTATTTTTATTTATGTCCATCTTCATCCAAAGACACTTAAGTGTTAAAGCAGTGTATTTGAAAATTAAAAAGGGGAACCTGGGTGGCTCAGTTGGTTGAGCCATCTTTGGCTCAAGTCAAGATCTTGTAGTTCATGAGTTTGAGTCCCACATCGGGCTCTGTGCTGACAGCTCAGAGCCTGGAACCTATTTTGGATTTTGTGTCTCCCTCTCTCTCTGCCACTCCTCCACTCACACCCTGTCTCTTCCTCTCTCTCAAAAAAAAAATAAATTTAAAGTTGTATAGACAAAGTAAATATTAAGAGAGTTGTTGAAAATGGAGTTTAAAATAAACTGAAAATGTAGTCTTAAGAAAGATGGCCTCAGGTCTTTCAAAATGCCGTGTTTGAGATTATCATAATGAAATAAATCTAACATACCTCCCCATATCCCACATTATGGTCTTTAAATTAGAATGGTCTTTAGCATTCATAATTTTAAAAAAAATTTAACATTTTTATTTATTTTTGAGAGACAGAGAGAGACAGAGCATGAGCTGGGGAGGGGCAGAGAGAGGGAGACACAGAATCCAAAGTAGGCTCCAGGCTCTGAGCTGTCAGCACAGAGCCTGATGCGGGGCTCAAACTCACGAACCACAAGATCATGATCTGAGCCGAAGTCGGACGCTCAACTGACTGAGCCACCCAGGCGCCCCTTTAGCATTCATAATTTTTAAAGAATTACAGCATTCTTTTAATAAACATTTAATGAATGTCATGTTGGAAATTAACATGATAGGAGCTTCATGAGTTGTTTCAGAGAGAAAACAAATCTCTCCTAGGTAACCAAATTCAAAGCATAGGAAACACATATATAACTTTTGTCATGCAGATGCCAGTGCCTAAAGATCAAATTGAATTCTTTTCTATTTCCTACTATGCCTACATAACATTTCACCCCAAACCCTATTGTTATGAAAGTAGGGTATTTACACACTTATGTCTTTATAGACTCCTGAACTAAATGGGCTTTAACTTGGCCAATTTGCTTCCTATTTTTTCAAGTTAATATTATTCACCATACTGTATTCAGTAATATAAAGATATAAATCTAATTGAGGATAGCAAAAATGACTATCATTGTTTAGCACATTTTTTGCATACTACAAAACTAATATGATGGTCATAAACATATAAGCCTAGATGAAGAGAGTATGAATAAGACTTATTTTCCACTGTGTCTGTGTTGTACTGTTTTTTAATTGTCTTTCGGAGTGGTGGGGCCAAAGAATTCCCCTGTGAACTAGGTTGCTGTGGTTTTTCCCTAAGTGATTTGATAGTTCCTTCTGTCGCTCATCCTGGACAAATAAGACATTTGATGGGCTGAGTTCTTTTTGAAACCTGGGGAGAAAACTTACTCTCTGGGTCTGGGTAGAAATAGGAGATGGGGAACATAAAGGAAATCTTCCAGATTTTATGTGATTCTAGATATCAAGAGAAGGATGGTAGGATCTTCCCTAAACTACACAGAGTTGATATAAACCAGAGACACAATAAGAGACCCAAGAGTGTGTCTGGCTTTGGCAGAGGTGTTTAGGTAGCTTATTATAGTCCCCTTTTATCCTGCATTCACCTTCAGCCTTGTACAAGTCAACTCTGGTTTCAGTTTGGCCGTGAAAAATTGGAGATGGGAAAATTCCTACATGATGAGTTTCTGTCCTAGACACTAGTTGCAGGCAGCACAGCAGCTGTGGTTGAAGAGTGGAGCGGCCATCTCACCAGACACATCAGAAGCTGAGGTTAGGTCATTATGGCAAGATGTGGAGAATGCAGTGAAGTGGTGGAAGGGAACTTCTTCTTGAGTACAACTAAGACCCTGGAAATATTTGTTAAAATTGCCAGGAGATACCTTGGGTTTGGGCCATGTTGAATTTAACCTATTTGGCTCCGCCATTATAATTCTGTAGTAAAAATTAAGTGCTGTGATGTTTTGTAGTCCTAGGTTCCAGAGGCCTAGGATATATGGTTCCTTAGATAATTTCTGTTTGTTTGTTTGTTGTTTGCTTGGTAAGTTTTTGCACTGCACAACTGTACCATTTATATCATAGCTTATTCAGATGATGCCCTCTGAAATTGTGCAGAGTACTATCTGCATATATCTATTCAGTTACCTTGTCATGTAGCAGCTTTTGGTTTCCAGCTCTATGTAAATCAGTTCCTTATATGCAGAAGTTAATTTAATGCACCATATATCTCATCTTTAATGTTCTTGGGAACAATCTGAATTCTGTTGCTTAGATTTCTCATTCTACTATTGACAATCTGTCTCCATAGCCATATAGAGCTGTTACAAATCCAAATCACTTTTTTTTTTAAAGCATCATTGCCATACACAATCCAAATTACATCTAAGTTTTGCCAGTGTTTCTATTTCATGGAAAATTTGATTTTTACTTCTATTTTTCATTTTCCATCTTTTAGTATTTTCTGAGGGCACTGAATGCCTAAAGAAGCAGGTAAATATATTTTCCTGGCTTTGTTTACTGATTAAAAACACAGTAAATCTTTGTACATTTCAATTTTACAGAAATGCTCATAAACTTTTTATCAGGACTGAAAATTGTCACCAGGTACGTGGGAACCATCTTAGGCAAATTGCCTTCATTCAAGTTTGAAAAATGCTATATATTTAAAATTAAACATTTTTATTATTTATTACCAGTGAATGTAGTTGGCTTTATGATTCAAATATGCTTTAGAAATGTAGTTTCATAATTGCATGGGAGAAGGGAGTTTGTTTTCCATGGGCTTTATATCAAATTGCTTTCGTTTTAAGTAGATGGTGATTTTCAGTCTGTATGTGACTCTTAAGCCCATCTTTTTAGGTTAATGACATTGTCCATCCTCTGAGTGTGAGAGAGGAAACTGGTGATTAAGAATTCAATTTTGGATTTTCTTTTGCCACAGCTTTCTTTCATATAAACTTGTGGAATTTTTTAATTTAACCCTCCCCCTCCCTCCTTACCCTCCATTCCAACCCTTTCTGTTTTCCTGGATTTTCTTAGCGTTTAAGCCAATAAATATGCATGTTCGTAATATAAACATTCTACCCAAGAGTCAGGCATCCAAGTCAAAGATGGATGTTGTTTGTATCTTTTGCTTTTCAGGGTAGCTTCCAGATGATTGCTCTCTTGACTGTCTCTTCCTTTAACATTTGCTTTTTTTCTCTAATTTACAATTGTTTTGACCTTTTGAAAGACTATTCACTTTGCTTTAAAAAAAATAAATAATAGAGCCTTGGGGTTTGAACTGCTTTTCATTGTACCTTTTGATTGTTGCTACTAAATGTTTCTCAGTACTCTCCAACTCTAAATGCCTTTTTAAAAATGTATAATAACCTAGCTAGTATTAATCATCAAAACTCTAATTACTATTTTGGCCTCCATTTGTCTCTGGTTTTGCCATTTGCCATTCCAATTCTAAAGGAATTTCTAGATGCTTCACAATATAGAGTCACTCATTTTCAACCATTTTATATTTTTTTTTTCATTTCATTTTGTTGAAAAAAATATGGTAAGAACACTTAGCATGAGATCTTCCTTCTTAAATTTTTAAGTGTACAAAACATTGTGGCCTATGGGTACAGTCAGTGTTGCACAGAAAATCTCTAGTGCTTAACTGAAACTTTATTCCCATTGATTATTTACTGCCCTTTCCCCAGTCTCTAGCAACTGACATTCCTCTCTTTGACTTGTGAATTTGACTTATATGAATTTCACATAATTTTTATTTATATGAATTTTATTTTCCCCTTACATGAATTTTAGACACTTCATATAAGTGGAAACATCCAGTACCCGTCTTTCTGTGACTGCCTTACTTCACTTAGCATAGTGTCCTCACAGTTTATTCATGTCGTCCCATATGGCAGGATTTCCTTCTTTTTAAAGGCTGCATAGTATTCCATTGTGTGTATACATTTTTTGGTTCCATTCATCTGTTGATGGACATTCAGGTTGTTTCCTATCTTGGCAATTGGTAACAGTGCTGCAATGAACACAAGAGTAATAATACCTTTTGAAATCTTAATTTCAATGTTTTTCGATAAATACTCACAAGACAGTGTGTTGGATTTTATGGTAGTTCTATTTGTAAGTTTTGATGAACCTCCATTTAGGGGCTGCACCGTCTTGTCTTCCCACCAACAATACGAAGCAAAAAGTAAAAAAAAAATGCTTAGGAATAAACTGAACTAAGAAGATGAAAGACTCATATGCTGAAAAGTACAAAACATTAATGAAAGAAATTAAAGATATGAACAAATGGAAAGGCATCCCTGCTTATGGATTGGAAGACAATGTTATGAAAATACCCATACTACCCAAAGAGATCTATAGATTCAGTTCAATCCCTATCAAAATCCCAATGGCATTTTTCTCAGAACTAGAAAAACAATTCGACCAGTTTATATTCTTACACAATCTACACACCTCTGGAAACTAATGATAAAACTTTACAAGTGATAAAACTATATAATGAAAATAAAAATGCCTTGCCACTTACTCTGGTAAGTTACTCACTCTAGGCAGCTATAAATAGCATTGTTAAAATGAGCTATGGCATTTCCTTCTGCTGGGAATACTTGAGGCTTTCCTTTGCATGCAGTTGAAAGAGGATTGTATTCCTCTCAATCCTACATTCTATATTGCTCTGACTGTCATTATTAGAAAGAATAAAACTTCATAACAATGCATTTCCCAATAAGATGAATTCAAAATATAATTTGATAAGCAACTGGCAATTTAGTTATCTACTTTTTAAAAATTGAAATAACAATCTCTCTTGCTTTATGCGAAAAAAATATTTTTGGTGGCCGTTTCCAGTGTTAAGATCCTATCTTTGATTATAGCACAATTGTACATAAGCAATTAAATGAAATATCTATTATTTTTTAATTTCAAAATTGGTATAATAAATATATAACATGAATTGTAATGAGATAGAAATGGAAAGATATACAGCAGGTCAACCTTCTAATCCACAAAATAAATATTTTAAAAATCCATCATTTGTTCTAGTCATTATATTTAAAGAAACAGTTTTTCTAAAATGTCAAATTATTTTTCCCTTTTTTAAATAATACTAGCCTCCAAATCATCACCTCCTCCCATCCTTTCCCCAATTCAATCAAAAACATTTAATGTTTCAGGGAAATGTTGGCTCCTGCTTAGACCAAAGTCATCATTGCTTATTTTGGAGAGGTTAACTTCTTTGAGTTTCTGGGGAAACAGTGCTTCTGAAAGTCATACTTAAGTCCTTCTTAAGAAAGAAGTCTTCTAAATTCCAAGTTTCCCTTTACTATATTGGGTCAAGCCTAATTGCACTGACTCATAGAGTCTTATAATAAATAGAGTTATGGACAAGGTCAGTCTTAATTTTTGCCTTTTATTCAATTGTCACAACCAGTTTAGCACTTGTACTTCTCTAGTTCGTATATTCACCTTATCTGTAGGGGTGGATAAGAAGAATAATGTAAAATAAGTTCCCATGCAATAAGAATGGAAAATTGATATGTCTTCTACCCTTGAAGAGGAAGAAATAAGGCAGAAGAATAAGAGGTCAGATGTGGGTGTCCCTAGTCACTACTTCTACTGGTGGTCATTGAAGGGAAGAATATGGTATATATATCCAAATAGGTTTAATGGAGGAAACTAATGCATGTGTGTCTTGGGGTGAGAAAATGAGTCCTATTTTGCTTCTTACTTCTTCCTTATATCCTATATCTTTCCCATATCCTATATTTGGAAAGCTGATGTAGTCAACATGATACCATGTTCCACCTGATGTCTTCTATTAGATTCAAAGTGGCTCAGAGAGTATCCCAGATTCCCTACTACTTGTATATGATACAATGGGGGATTACAAAGTTTTCATAAACCTACTGATACACTTAGATATGATGAAATAATGGGGGTGCCTGGGTGCCTCGGTAAGCATTCGACTTCGGCTCAGGTCATGATCTCATGGCTCATGGGTTCAAGCCCTGCATTGGGCTCTGTGTGGACAGCTCAGAGCCTTGTGCCTGTTTCAGATTCTGTGTCTCCCTCTCTCTCTACCCCTCCTCCACTCTCATTCTCTCTTTCTAAAATGAACATTAAAATATTAAAAAAGAGAGAGAGAGATGATGATGATGAAATAATCTATTGAGCCAGAGTAGGTCCAGGGTTAGAACAAGCAAGTCTCAGAGACTAAATGAGGGATGACAGACTTCAGCAATTGTGACCAGTTACTAGCTCACAAAGGAGACTTAATTATGAACTCAAGATTATTACCTGCCATCATGAAAATATAAATTTTTTTCTGGCATCCAACAACACCTTCTTTTGAAGGACAAAAGAAGAGTTCCAACACTAATAGGGAGTTTGGTCTTTGATTAGACTGATATCTCAGTGTTTGAGCTGAGCTTTTTCCTGCACTATATGTCTTTATCCTATATCTTTACATAAACACATACACACACTCACACAAGTACATATAATACCTAATATATTTGGTTTTGAAATATAACCATGAGATGTTCATGGTGCAAAAAGTTTTAGAAAATTTGCATTCTTTAGAATGTATGCAAGGGTCAGTGAAGATGATATAAAGTTAAGTGAATTGCTGAAGGTCATATGATTGGTAAACATACAGATAAATAACAAAACTAGCACTTTATCCAGGACCATTTAATAACAAGTGTCCTTTCTCCACACAAAAGCATTGATTAAAATCCTTTGGTTTTTCATCATTGCAGATATAGAAATCATTGCTTCATTGTCTTATTTACCTAAAAAATATTCCATCTCATTATGAGTCAGTATCGCTATGAATAATTTGGATGGAAAGGTGAATAAGACTTCCTCTTTACAATTAAGAGTTTACATTTGATGGGAGAATTAGAAATGTTAACAAACATAATGCATTTTTATCACAAAAGAAAGGAAGAAATTGATGCATAAATGATTCAAATCCAAAATTGTTTATCAATTTATTACAGTTTACAGTATAACTGAGATGTCATAAACTTTGCTGATTGCGGAGTACAGCTCCACAGAGTCTAAATTTCTATTTGACTAAAAGAATATCACTGTAAGTATGCTCTTCCCAAATATGCCTGAAAATCTTCAATGATACTATGAAAAATAAACCAGATAAAGATCTTTTAATCTCTCCTAGTAGGGGATATTAGGACTTGCTGGGTCAGAAAGGGAGCACTGAGATGCAATGTATGATTAGAAATGTATCTTCTGACTAAAATCCCTTCCTCCAGGACAGCTGCACCTGTCTACCCTCTGCTATATTTGCTGCTTTGCTGTACCATGTCAAAGCTCTGTCTAGGCTGTTGCAATATCTGAGATATCTGAATGTGATGTCTAGCACTTTGTCATCTCTCCATGAAAGAGGCCTTCCTGTTTTGTGCTTACCTTTTTATAAGCAAATTATTTTATTTATATTAGAATTTGTACATTTATTCATTCACTCAAGTAATAAATCTGAGGCAACCGTTACATGCTAGTCACCCTCCATCTTAACAAGAGAGTACAAAACAGGTTCAAGCCACCGGTGACTAAGAACTGTCTTGACAAATATTTACATGGACACAAGCTGCTGCACAGCTTTCACCAGAATTATTCCTGTGTAAGAATTTTTCTTAAAGGCCCTATATTTATTCCTCTATTCTACAGTACAATGTATAAGTTAAGGCACCTAGGATGGGATTGGGAAATTCTTTAATTCCCAGTTCTTATATTGTGCTGGCCATAAAGCAGGTTCGAAATATCTATTGAAAAGGTGGTCCATACAGTTGATCAGATAGGAGTTTACATTGATTATGGGTAAGGTTCAAATCTGTGAACCAGAAAATTCAGGGAATATTTTTGTAAGTGAAGCATTTCTCTACATCTGAGCCCAGATATAAACACATGTGTATATGATCAGTTTATTTATGACAAAGGAGGTAAGAATATAGAATGGGTAAATGATGATCTCTTTAATCTTATGTCCTATATACAAACTAACTCAAAATGGATTAAATACTTGAATATTAGACCTGAAACAATAAAACTCCTGGAAGAAAACATAGGTCATAAACTCCTTGACATAAGCCTTAGAAATGTTTTTTTGTTTTGTTTTGTTTTGTTTTTTTTTTTGGTTTTTTTTTTTTTTTTTTTGGATCTGACTCCAAAGGTAAGGGCAACCAAAAATAAATGAATAGGACAAATTAAAACTAAAAACCTTCTGTACAATGAAGGAAACCATCAACAAAATGAAATGGCAGCCCACTGAATGGAATACATATTTGCAAATAATACGTCCATTAAGAACTTAATATCCAAAATATATAAAGAATTCATTCAACTCAATACCAAAAGAATGAATAATCCAGTAAAAAGTGACAGAGGGTCTAAATAGACATTTTTCCAAAGAAGACATACAGATGGCCAACCACCACATGAAAAGATGCTCAGTATCACTAGTCATCTGGGGGAAATTCAAATTAAAGCCATACTAAGGTGTCACTACATGCCTGGCAGAATGGCTATTATCAAAAAGATAAGAAATAACATGTGTTGGGAAATATGTAGACAAAAGGGAACCCATGTACACAATTGGTGGGAATGTAAAATTGAAAAACGACTATGAAAAGCAAAGTGGGGGGACACCTGGGTGGCTCAGTTGGTTAAGCTTTTGACTTCAGCTCAGGTCATGTTCTCATGGTTTGTGAGTTCAAACCCTGCATCAGGATCTATGTTGTCAGCACAGAGCTTGCTTTGGACCCTCCCTCCCTTTCTCTCCACCCCTCCTCTGCTCTCACCACCCCCCTCAAAAATAAATAAACATTAAAACATTTTTAAAAAATAGAAAAGCAATATGGAAGTTCCTCAAAAAGTTAAAAATGGAACTACCATATGATCCTGAAATTTGACTTCTGGGTATCTATCTAAATAAAACAAAAAACACTAACTTAAAAAGATACATACACTCTCATATTTACTGAAGAATTGTTTAGAATAGCAAAAATAAGAAAATAACCTAAATGCCATAATAGTTGTATGGATAAGAAATCATATATGTTATTCATCCATTAAAAAAAAAGAATTAAATCTTGCCATGTGTAACAAAATGAATGGACCTTGAGGGTATTGTGTTAAGTGAAATAAGTCAGATAAAAAACATGATAGACCCACAAACAAAACAGTCCCTTTCCCCAGACTCTTAGATACTCTGGTGATTGCCAGAGGGGACCAGAGTGGGGAGAGAGGGACAAAATGGGCGACGGGGCTCAAGAGGTACAAACTTTCAGGTATAGAATAATTAAGTGATAGGAGTGTAATATACATCATGGGGAATACAGCCAAAAATATTGAATAAAAATGTATGGTTTACAGATAGCAACTGGATATATTGTGATTGGCCACAATGTACACAAATGTCAAATCACCGTTAATATTATATCCATGAAGCTAATAGAATATTGTATATTAATTATACTTCAATTTTTAGAAGAACCATAAAAGAAAGAATAAGAAGTTTCCTCCACATCTGTGTTTATAATTAGAAAATCACTCTTCTTAGAGAAAGTAAAGAGTATCCAAGTTGGAGGTGGGGAATGGAATTATTTTATTATGTACTAGGTTATTACAATCTTAATTTCAGTTAAAATAGACTGTTTTATATGAAATACACACAGCTAGCTTTTTCACAATCACAGTTAGCTTTTCTAATACTTCTGAAATTAGATGTCATTTGGAATTTAGATATTTCATCTAGAAGAGAAAATAAGGTCTACATACAATAAATTACCTTGCACTTGCTGAAGGGTCTAGGACAGCAATGCCAAGATCAAAGCCAGGAATCGTTTTTGACAGCAAAATACATGACTATTCACACTAAGTAAAAAAATGAAGATTATAAACTGTCTTATGTCAGTTCAAATTAGGTTTTGTTGCAAAAGATAAAGGACAGTTCATGTTTTATTACCAAGTGAATTACAGATCTCTCTTTGATTTTCAGAATTTTTATATTTTGGAAAGGAAGATAAGAGATTATGGATCTCTGCTGCTTTGTTTACTAATCTCTAAAGGTAATTAGAATTACTAGAATTTTATCCTGATGTACAGATCGACCAGACACAGTAGAATTGTCAGCCTGGGCAATATTTGTAGTAGTTGACACATACACTTAGATTAGAAAACAGAGGTGGGTAAATTATCACAAATACTTCTTTTTGTCTGATTCCTAATACTCAGCATTATCTCAGTTTTACTCCTACATCATTAGCTGCTCCCTCACATTTTCCTTGATTGTTGCTTTATCTTTTTGAAAGCTGAATGTTGAAGAGTTACAGTATTTGAATGTATGCTTTCTTGGAATCTACCTAAGTCCATTGGTAATCGGTTCCATTTGGTTTTAGGGCTTCTTTAAGCCATACAAATGCTTTCTAATCTGTTCTACATCTAAGACTTCTTTGAACTCCAGACTCATTAATACCACTGTCTTCTAAACATCTCTACTTAAATTTAAGGGAAACAAAACACATGAACATGGGAGGGGAGGCAAACTAGAAAATAGATTCTTAACTATAGAGAACAAACCGAGGGTTGCTGGAGGGGACATAGGTGGGGCGGATGCATTAAAGGGGTGATGAATATCGGGGACACTTGTGATGAGCACTGGGTGTTATATGTAAGTGATGAATGACTAAATTCCACACCTGAAACTAATATACATTGTATGTTAACTGAAACTTAAATAAAAATTTGAAACTGCAAAAAATGCATAAGAATAAAATAACTTTCTTATTTAATTAATTAACTAGTTAATTAATTAATATCTCCACTTAAATGACTAATGGGCATTAAAAATGTCAAAAACTAAACTTATTATCCTACAAATCCTATTCCTTATTGCAGTTTTCCAAAAGTGTTCATATCTGTGCCAGACGCAGATAGTTGCTCTGTTGTTTTAGCTACCATATTATTCATATATCTGTAACAGCCTTTGTCACCTTACACCATAATTTGTTTACATTTTCCCCCCACTAGACTCTGCTCTTCTTAATTTTGCTTGACATTAGTTGAAATAGATTGTTTGATTATCAGGCCATAATTCTTATTCTAATTATTATTTTTATTAAATTTCAACTCTTGAGTGCATTTTTCAAAGTATAATTAACAGATGGTGTTTTATTAGTTTCCGGTGTACAGTGAATCCTTTTTCATGCCATACATAGTAACAGTGGTATGCTATTACATCATTACCGCCAAGATTAGAGGATTTATAGCCATTTAAAATAATTACCTTAAAGTAAAATAATTATCTTAATATATATGATGTATATTTATACAATGTATAATAATTATTATATTTGCCATCATTTAAACAATATTCTTACTTGAATTTTCTCTGACACTAGCTTTTATTATACTTGATAACAAAATTTGGAGAAAGAAGCTAATTACTTTCTTAAACATCTTTGGGGGCTTGTCATTGTCTACTACTAAAAATAACATAAGAATTTTTAAGATCAAATTGACTTAAGATGGTGTGTAGTACCTTATTTTATATTTTATGTATCAAACAAAAGAATGTTAAATTGGCTTATTATCTGTAGTCCATTCTCAATCTATCATCACATTTTTTTTGGTGGGTGGGAAGGAGGAGGAATATGTTCATAGGCTTACTTAAAAAGCTTCTAATTATGAAAGAGATATAAAAGTTTTCTAAACTATATTAAATTTTTTAAATGTCAAAAATATTTTAAAGATTAATAACAAATTATGCATGAAATATATTTATGGCATGTAACTCGTGATTGAATAAGCTTTTTAAATTAAATTTTCATTTTGAGATAATTGCAGATTAACATGCAGTTAGAAGAAATAGTACAGAGGTATTTTGTACCCTATGTCTAGTTTTCCCCATTAGAAATGTCTGCTAAAACTATAGTATATTATCACAACCAAGATACTGACACTGACCCTGATGCAGTCAAAATACAGAACAATCCCATAACGTTGTTCTTATTGCCTTTTTATAGCCACAACCACTTTCTTCCTATACCTCTTCTTCATCCTTAACCAACTGAAAATCATTCATCTGTTTACCATGATAATTTTCTTATTTTAAGAACTTTATATGAATTGAATCATACAGTTTATAGCCTTCTAAGATTGGCTCTTTCACTCATAATAATCCTCCAGAGAGTCTTCCATATTGCTATCTATCAATAGTGGTTTGTTTGTTTCTGTTCTTTATTTTGTTTTGCTAGGTAGTGTTCCGTATGTATATACAACAGTTTGTTAAAACTTTCACCTACTGATGGACATCTGAGTTGCTTCCAGTTTTGGCTATCATGAATAAAGCTGCTATGAACATTTGTGTAGAGATTTTTGTGTAAACTTAAATCTTCATTTCTCTGGGATAAATGCCCAGTGGTAGAATTGTTAAGTCATGTGGTATTTGTGTGTTTAGTTTATTAAGAAATTGCCAAATTGTTTTCCAGAGTACCTGTATTATTTGCATTTCTCCCAGGGCTCTACAGAACCTTATGGATGAGACCCTCCATATCCTACAAATCGTAAGATATCCAGAAAATTTCCTGAGGTTGGAACCTCTCATGTGTCAGAGCTGTGGGAGCAGAATCACAGCCCCAATAGGTCTAGAAGGGAGAGCATCTAGACAGAGACTAGACTGTTCTTAAACCTTAAGATCTCAGGGAGTTTTCTTTGCTAGGTTTTGGATTTGCTTGGCACCTTCCACCTTATAACTTTAACTTCCACCTTTAACTTCCCAAGTGGGAATGTCAATTGTATCTATGTCTGCTTATGCCATTATATTTGGGGAGGACAAAATTTGTCTAGTATCACAGGTTCACAGCTGGAAGGAATTTAGCCTCAGGATAAATTGTACTTTGAATCTCACCCATATATGATTGAGTTGGTATTCAGAGAAGAATTTGGACTTTAGATCTTAGAGCTGATGATGAAATGAGTTAAAAATTTTGGGACTATTGGAATGGAATGAATGTATATTGCATGAGAGAAGGACATGAATTTGGGAGGAACAGGCAGAATGCTATGGACTGCATGCTTATGTCCCCTCAAAATTCCTATGTTGAAACCCTAATCCCCAGTGTGGTGGTACTTGGAGATGGCACATTTGCTAAGTAATTGGATCATGAAGCTGGAAGTCCCATGTGGGATTAGTGTGCTTATAAGAGACTTTCAGCCTCCAGAACTGAGAGGTTCTGATAATAAATATTTATTATTTAAGCAACACGGTCTAGGTTATTTGTTATAGCAGTTTGAGCAAAGATAGTGTTATACTTTTTTAAATCTTTGATACGATTATCTATATTCGTATAGATAATGGGCCAAGGCATTTTTTTTTTTTCAGGAAAGTTTTAAATTAGAAATTCAGTTTCCTTAATATTTATAGGGCTATGCTAAAATGTTCTATTTTAAATTGAGTGAGTTGGGGCGCCTGGGTGGCTCAGTCGGTTAAGCGGCCGACTTCGGCTCAGGTCACGATTTTGCGGTTCGTGAGTTCGAGCCCCACGTCAGGCTCTGTGCTGATGGCTCGGAGCCTGGAGCCTGTTTCAGATTCTGAGTCTCCCTCTCTGTCTGTCAGCTCCCGCTCATACTCTGTCTGTCTCTCTGCCTCTCTCTCTCTCTCAAAATTAAATAAACATTAAAAAAATATTTAAAAAAAATAAAAAAAATGAGTGAGTTGTAATACCTTGTGTTTTCTAAATCATTGGCCATTTTATTTATGTTATTAAATTTATACGTGTAAAATTAAGGTATTTCCTTATCCTTTTGATATCTATAGTTTCTGTTATTTTGTAGTTTCTGTTATTTTTTTTATTCTTGATTCTAGAAGTTTGCCAACTTCATTGATCTTTTAAAAAAAACAATTTTTGTTCCATTGATTTTCCTCTACTTTTCTCTTTCATTTTTATTGATTTTATCTGTTAATTATTCTTTTTTTCCCCACTTGTCTTAAATTATTTTGTTTGTTTTCTAGTTTCATGAGATGAAAGCTTAGATTATTGGTTTGGGACTTCTATTTCTTAGTGTAAGCATTTAGTGCTGTAAGTTTCTCAGCACTGTTTTAGTTGCATCTCACAAATTTTGATATGTTTTATTTTCATCTTTCATTCGGTTTGATGTGATTTATGATTTAAGACATACTGTTTCACTAATGGGTTATTTAGAAGTGTGTTGTTTAGTTTCCAAGTATAGATTTTCTGGATACATTTCTGTTCTTGGTATCCAGTTTTAGTTCATTATGTTCAGAGAACATATTCCGTATGGCTTAACTCTTCTTAAAATTTGTTCAGTTTTTATTATTCTTATGGCCCAGGAAATGGTCTATTTTGGTATATATTTCATAGGATCTCAAAAAATGTGTATTTTGCTATTATTTAGTAGGTGCTTTATACATGTCTGTCAGTTCCTGTTCATTGATTGTATTGTTAAGTTATATGTATTTTTTGATTCCCTACATAGTTCTATTGACTGCCAAGAAAGGGATGTTGAAGTCTCCTACTATACTTATAGATTTGACTCATTCTTTCAAATCTGTCAGTTTTTGTTTCACTTGTATTGCAGCCCTGGTTTTGGCTCATATGCATATAAGATTACTATATTTTCTAGGTGGATTGATCCTTTTATCATGATGTAGAATCTATCTCTGTCTCTGTTAATTTTATTACCTCTGAAGTCTAGTTTATTTGATATTATAAATAATATATTATTATATAATATAATAAATGTTATAATATATTATATATTATATTATATTATAAATATTATAATTATACTTATAATTATATCATATTAATATTATATTATATTTAATATTGTTATATTATCTAATATATTGTATCATATATTATTATATTCTATGATATAATAATTATATTTTATTTAATATATAATATATATAATAGTATATATTATATTATAAAATACAATAAATATTATAATATATATGTTATATATTATATTATTATCTAAATATTATAAATACACCAGCTTTCTTTTGATTAAGTTTTAGTTAGAAAACTTTCCCCCCCATTCTTTTACTTTAAACTTCCCTGTGCTGTTATACTTGAAGCAATTTTCTTTTAGATGGCATATGTTTGGGTCATGCTTTTAATCAACTCTGCCAGTCTCTGCATTTTAAGTGGTGTATTTAGACTGTTTACACTTATTATAAATAATGCTATAGTAGGACTTAAGTCTGTAGTATCTGTAGTATTTTTGGCTGTGTCTTTTTGTATTTCTTCTAAGTGTTACATCACATACACACAACTTATGTCTAACTGGTGTGATCATTTAGCAGTTGGAATGAAATGTAGTAATAGTATATCCATTTAGTATATATCTCTTTATCCTTCTTCACTCTCAATTTTCTTAAAATTTTAATATATATTTAGAACCACATCAGACAATATTAAAATTTTTTTGTTGAAACCATTAAATGTAACTTAGAAAATTCAAGAGGAGAAAGTTTTTGAATACTTTCCATATTTTTCCTTTTATTTGTTCTTTCTTCATAGAGTTCAAGATTCTTCCTTTATTGTTTCCTCTCTGTTTAAAGAACTTTCTTTAGCCATCTATTTGGGGTAGATCTACTGGTGACAAATTCTCTTAGTCTTGTTTTATTTGAGGGTGTTTTTAATTTTGATTGTTTTGTGAGTGTACAATTCTAGTTTTACAGTTTTTTTGTTGTTTTGTTTTTATTTTTGTTTTTGTTTTTGCTTTCAGTGCTTATAAAAGTATGCCATATATCTTTTTGGCTTCCATAATTCCTCATGAGTTATCTATTAGTATTCTCATTGTTTTATCCCTTGTAAGTAAGATGTATTTTCTCTCTTGCTGCTTTCAAGTTATTTTCTGTGTCTTTAGTTTCCCAAATCTGATGGCAATCCATGTCTTAGCATGAATTTCTTTGTGTTTAATGTGCTTGGAGTTTGCTTGGCTTATTGGATTAGAAGGTTTATGTCTCTTGTTAAATTTGATATGACTTCAGTCATTATTTATTCAAGTAATTTTCAGTGTTGTCTCCCCTGTCCCCTCCTTCCAGGCCTCTGATAACACAAATGTCCTACATATTCATAGTCTCTGTTAATTTTGCTTCAAATATATTTTCTCTCTAATGTTTATATTGGGTAATTGTCCTTCATTATTTCTATTTATCTTCAGGATAACTGGTTCTTTCCTCTCTTCCTTCCATTCTGTTTTTGATCTTATCCATTGAGTTTTTTTTTCTATTATTATATTCTTATTTGTAAAATTTCTGTTTGATCCTTCTTTACAGTTTTTCTTTCTTTGCTGAAGACATATATTTTTCCATTTGCAAGCATATTTATAATTGCTTATTTAAGAATTTTGATTTGACTGGTCTAAAATTTTTTTCCAGGTAATTTTAACATCTCTGTCATCTCGGTGTCAGAGTCTATTCATTGTCTTTTTTTCTATTCGAGTTGAGGTTTTCTTGGTTTTTGGAATGATGAGATTTTCTACTGAAACCTGGACATGTATGTATGTATTATAAGACTCTTGATTTTATTTAAGCCTATTGTGCTAACTGACTTTCTTTGACACCGCTCTGGAAAATGAGGAGGGGAGACATCACCTGTTACTGCTAGGTGTGGTAGAAGTCTAGGTTCCCCACTCATCCTCTGTTAACATCCGAGACTTTATTATTGCTGGGCAGTAGTGAGAATCCTGATTCTCCTGGTATCTTCCGAGGTTGCCCAACAAGAAAGGGGAGAGATGTCAAGTTATGATAACAGATTCACAATCTGGTCTTTACAGACCATAGGGAGGAGAGGCTGACAAGCAGATATAAAACTCATAGCTTCCTATTGGCCCTTTCTTGACATTACCAGAGAATGGGGTTTGGATTTCTTTTCTTCAACAAGGTGAGGGGGGATGTCTAAGCTTTCTTCTCAGTCTTTGCTGTTATGGGTAAGGGTGAGGCCGTGTATTTTTCTGTGATATTTGGCTGGAATACAGCAGTTACTATTGAAAAGTTTTCTGTCTTGCTGGGCTACCCTTTTTCCGGTCGTTTTATTGAATTAGTAGGCCTTTCTTGACAAGGCTATTTTTTTTTGTCTGCATCTGTTGAAGTTTCCAGGTTGTTGGCCCCTCCAAATCAGGGGAATATGAGGCTAAAAGAAAATCACTCACCATCATTTGTTTGGGTTTTATTGTCCCTAGCCAGTCTGCTTTCTTTTTCTGCATCTTTTGTAGTCTTATATATATACATATATATATCTTACATACTCTTTCACAGTCTATATGTGTATGTATACACAAATACACATATATACATAGATGGATATATAGGTATTAATATCCAGGGTTTACACGTGTACTTAGTAGAAGGAACAAGAAAAATATGTCTACTTCATCTTGTCAAAAGCTGAAGTTGACTCACGAATTTTTAAATGTTGCATTGCCTAACTGGTACAAAATATTTTCTCAGAAACAAAAAATTACAATGGCATTGGTATGTATATAATTATATCTGCTTGTTAAATATAGATTCACATAGGTGTAGTCCTATTTCCTTATAAATGCTCATAATTTTAAGAAAATCAAGAATTTGTGTGACAATCTCAGTTTTTTAACTTTTAGCTCCAATATAGTTTTGTTACTTGGAATACAAATTTATATTCTTTCCTTTGCTGCATGCTTCTTCTAGGTACCTATGGTTACTATTGTTTCATTGGTGGTAGCATCATCACTGCTGGTTACCTCAGAATCACTGTCCTCTGTTCCACTGTTGCCAAGTTCCCCTTTCCATTCTGCTTCTGATACTGAAACTGAAGTTAAAGAGATATTGTATCTGTCAACTAAATATTGTCATTCAATCAGTCTTAGAAATTACTGTCATTAGTGATTCTATTTATGTCGGACTCCAAATTTAGTCACCATTTTGAAAGAGTTAAGAGCATGTTCTGGACCTATGCCAAAGAAAGTTCGAGTGTCATACTACATTCTTAAGCCAAAAGAGAGAGAGTATGAAATCCAAATGTTATGAAGACAGATGATAGAACTCTCTGTCTTCCAGATAGACAGTATTACTATTAAAAGCAAAACAGCAAAGTGGGGCTGGAAGGCTGCTATTTGTGTTCGTACATGGTTTACAACATGATTGGTGTCCTTTACAGTTGATGGATTACAATCTAGACATATATACTTACGCCCTGGATTGCAATCCATCAGGTCTTAATTAAAATGTATCTTTTTTTAGTTTTAAATGCTAAAAAAATAAAAATAAAATATAAATGGTAAAAAGAATAAAGAAAATGTGAAAAATGAAAAGTGAATGCGCACCCAATATTTTAGTGGGTTAAAAATATGTGGTAATTATTGAGGTGCCTGACTGGCTCAGTTGGTTGAGTGTCCAACTTCAGTTCAGGTCATGATCTTGCAGTTTATGAATTCAAGCCCCACATCAGGCTTGCTGCTCCCAGCACATATCCCATTTGGATCTTCTGTCCCACTCTCTCTCTGTCCCTCCCCTGCTGGGGCTCTCTCTCTCAAAAATAAATAAAACATTAAAAAAACAAAGTGCGAGAATTACTGAATGAGTTAAACTAGTATAAATTGCTTATAAGGGGAAATTGAATCATCAAAAGTAGCATTTGAAGACATTACGAACTGCTTAAAGAAATAGGTATCTCCATCTACAACAATGACATATACTCTTTTTCTGAGGTTTTTTTTTTAATTAAAAGGAAAAGGAAACATAAATGCATGTGTTATTATAAAATAAGTTATATTTTCCATAATGGATATTGGTAAATTCTAGCTGAAATTACTCCAGAGAAATAGAATTGTATGTGGGAAATAATAGTATGTGATTTTCTTTGGCCCATTTTCAATGAAGAAACCTATGAATTTGTATTCAAACCACTATGAATAGCTCTCTCAAGATTTTCAAGGTGAGACAAGCAGGAGGAGTTTCTGACATAATCTGCCCAGAGATCATCAAGCAGTTATTTTATTTATTTTACATATTTGGTTTTGGCTATGTTATTCCTTTGAATGGAGAATAGATTCTACAATTTTTGTCTATATGTATCCGATGAGATGGAATCACAAGTGAAATTGAAACTAAAATAGGTTATAAGCCTTACTTCCCCATGATTCTGTCACAGAACTGAGTAAAACTGGATTAGCAGTCTACTCTTTTCATACTCCAGAGAAATGAGGGCATTAACTTTCATTGTGTATTCTGTAAGAATATTTTCTAGCTAAGGATCCCATTAAGTCTCAAGGAAAGTCATTGAAGCTTAAATTTATGTACAGACTTATACCATAAAATTGGAGTGATATATAAACATATTCAGTCATATTGTTAAATCAACCATTATTGTAAATTAATTGTAATCCCATTGGAAGATTTACAGTACAATTCAACATGCCATTAAAACCTCATTTCATTTGCTGCAGAATAAATGCACACATGACTTACAACCCAACAACTAATGGGACTTTAAAATACTATTATATATCATTATGAAAGTGAAATGCACAACATCAGACCTGATCTCCTATGCAGTAGACTTTTTCAGTGAACATGGTATAAACACACTCTCTCTTGTCTTTAGTTTATGTGGAAAATCATTACCTTGAGCTAATTTATTATATTTTATTAAATTATTCTGAATCATTTTGTGTAGTTTAACTTGCTTTTATGTTCTCTGACTCTATTGCAGAACTCTGTCTTACATTTTCCATTTTTACCATCAGTAGTTGTTTCTCATGTGAAGTGGGTGCAGGAAGAATATTCATTATAGTTATATCTAAATGTAATGCAAGTATCTTTATAAATTTAAGAGTTTTCACTGAGATCTAAGTAAATTACAGAACTAATTATAATTAAATAATATGTTAATAAAATATATATAATGATCTTTGAATGCATATTCTGTACCAGACTGTGATAAATGCTTTGCAAATATGAACTTATTTAATTCAGTAAAACCGCCTCCAGGGTAGGGATTATTATCCCCATTTTAGAGAAAAGTGATTTGGAAAAGTTAAATGACTGATTCAACAATAAAGAATTAGTAATATATAACCTCCATAAATCACTCCTCATACACTTTAAAATGGATATAATATTTCACTTTTACAGAAAAAAAAAAACAGTCTTTATCTAATTTTCTCATATGGTTTAGATCCTGACAATAGAGAAGACTGGTCTACATTGGTGATTTGGCTCAGAAATATGTGTCTACACAGACACAAGATTCAAAGACAGAAGTGGTGGGGGTGGATTCTGCTAAATTTAAGTGTATAATGGTGGTGTCTAGAATACTCTATGTACTCTAACACTGGATAAGAATAAGATTTTCTTTAAGAAATTTTAAATGGACAAAATCTTGCATAGATATGGAAATAATAGACTACAAATATCTGAAAGGGGAGCATAGCTTAAAAGATGCAAAGGCAAAGACATTGTTTTGAAAAATGTGCATTATACAAAAGCAAAGAAAATTTTAAAAAATACAGGAAACATGGGCTCCAAACTATCAGATAAAAGGTGAGAATAAATGAGTACAGAGATGGGAAAGGAGAACACAAAGAAAAAAGAAAAGAAGTTAAAATGCAGTATCAAGAAGTAAAATCAACAGTGGTGGCAATAAAGGACAAAAAGTGCGCTACAAATTTAATTCAGTGATGAACAAAGTAGTGTTTAAAAGCTTCATATTGATGCAGAAATAAAAGAGAAAGCTCTGAGAATTATGAGAGCAATGAACAAAAAAACAAACACTCATTGTGTGGATAATGGACATGCCCAAAGAGAAAACCAGAGCATGTTAAACAGAAGCCACTATCAGGTGAAAATATCCTGGTCCACATATCAAAACTTGCCCCATGTTCAAAGCAACATCAATGAAAGAGACTAGCATCTAGACTTATCCTGTCTTCCTGCCTTTTATTGTTATTTCAGAGACATAAGAAAAAATTCTATATCCAGGTGTATAAAATACATATAATAATATAACTGTATACTTTTATGAATGCTAAATTCAAGAAGAAAATGTACCTCAGTCTAACAGTAAAAACATTTGTGATCCAAGAATTCTATACCCAATTAGATTGATTGATAAGCATAGCTAAGATTTAAACCTGAAGTATATATAATGGAATATCTTTCATTATAATCTCAATAAATATCTTGTGAATTGTAATAAACTTAATTGAACCAGAATACAACTGACCATACTATCAACTTAGAAATTTAGCAGTTTTTTTTTTTAAGGAAAGGAAACTCCTGAAGAAATAATTTAATGTATTGGATGAATTCATAAAAACAATCTCCAAATTGCAGTTCATTCTAAGGGAAACCTATGGGACCTGAGAATCAGTGTTTTACCACTATAAACACTATTAACACTATTCAAATTTCACAAAGATTCAGGAGAATAGGAAGTCAAGCCACATAAGGGGAAAAATAGTTGCAAAAATGACACATCTGAAAATGACTGTTACCCAAAATATACCAAAAAAACCTTAAAAATGAACAATAGCAAATAATGAACAACTTATTTGAAAAGAAATGGGCAAATAAGACCTTGACACCTCACCAAAGAAGAAATATGGATACAAATGATCATATTAAAAACTGTTCCACATCATATGTCACTAGGAAGTTGCAAATCAAAACAATGAGATATAACTATGTACCTTGATTAGCCAAAATCCAGAACACAGGCAACACCAAATGCTGGTTGAGGATATGAAATAATAAGAACTTTTATTTATTGCTGACAGAAATGCAAAATGGCAGTTGCTTTGACAGACCATTTGGGAAGTTTTACAAAACTAATGGTATTCTTCTTACCATACAATCCAGAAATTGTGCTTGTTGGTGGTTATTTACCCACAGGAGTTGAAAATTTATGTCCACATAAAACTACACATGGATATTTATAGCAGCTTTATTTATAATTGTCAAACTTGTAAACAATCAAAATGTCATTCAGTTGGGGAATGGATAAATAAACTGGAATATCCAGACAATGGAATATTGTTCAGCACTAAAAATAAACGAGCTATCAAGACCTGGAAAGGCATCGGTGAACCTTAAATGCATGTTACTAAGTGAAAGAAGTCACTTAGTATTTCTAAAAAGGCTACATACTTCGTGATTCTAATTATACATTACGAAAAAGACACAAAGATCATGTTTACCACGGGTAGAGGCGAAGGCAGGATGAGAGTGAAAAGCATCGAGGTTTTTAGGGCAATGAAACTTCTTTGTGATACTATAATGGTGGATATCTGTCATTACACCTTTGTCAAAACACATAAAATGTACAATGCCCACAGTGAACCCTATTGTAAACTATGGGTTTTGGGTGATAATGATGTGTCAGTGTGGATTCATCCATTGTAACAAATGTATGGTTTTCATGTTCTTGTTGACCTATAACTGGCCACGTCTGTAGAGTTGTTAGCTACCTTAAGCCTATTCTTTATACATATAGACAGCTGAAAGCAACGTAAGAGTTCAAGTTTCCTAAATTTCAGTAAAGTGATTTGTCAACGACTCTTGCTACTGTTTTTATAAAGATATTTTATATCAGAACACAGTACTTTTTTTCCCGCTATCCTAGCATGTGGTATTATACGAAACTTTGATGGTTTACCTCCTGATTTTAATGTTCACGTAAGAGGTAGTCTTATCAAATACTATATGATATCACTCACATGTGGAATTTAAGAAACAAAACAAAGAAAGAAGGAAGGAAAAGTGACATACAAAGAAAAAAAAAAAAGACTCAAATATTGGGAACAAACTGGTGATTGCCAGAGGGGAGATGGGTAAACTAAGTGAAGGAGATTTAGAATAAACTTACCGTGATAAACAGTGAGTCAGGTACAGAATTGGTGAATCACTATCTTGTACACCTGAAGCTGGTATAACACTGTAGGTTAATTATACTGGAAAATTAATGTTTTAAAAGTAGTCTTATCACACTAAGTATATATACATATGGAACATCATCAGATGGAACACTGGCTGTGTTAAGTTGTGCAACATTGTGCAAGGCAAAATAGCTATGAATTAAGACTGTGTTATAAAAATTCATTTAAAATTTCCCATCAATATTCAATGGAGCAATTCTGGACAGTAAACAATTCAAAAGGGAATACAATACAAATTATTGGGTGTATAAAAATAATAAAGATGTGGATGTGATATTTGAAAATCTTAATAATAGAGCTAAGTTTTATGTGCTGGGCATTGTACAAAATGCCTTCTATGGATTCTCTCATTTAACCTTCAAAGAATTGTCCTTCATTTTAACATGTGGAAACCAAGATTTAGAAATTTTAGAAAGTCACAGACCTTAATCAAGATGGTTTAGTCTTCCCTAGTTAATAGTAGAGACTAAATTTAGATCCAGTTAGTCTGCTTTCATAGTCATAACAAGAAATTGTTATAAATAAGTAATGCTTATGTAGTAATGATTGAGGACTCATTTAGTGAAGTTTTATTACTTCCAATATGCTGCCAAAATTTCTACCTTTCCAAATGTATGAGCAAAAATATTGTACAACATTCACATGGACAGAACTAGAGAAATATCATGCAAAGACTTTCAGAGCTCAAAGAGATCTCTGTAGGATCAGTTAAATGGTTGTTTTAGATCTGCAGGCTAGAGATTCCATTAGATTCACAGAAACCTGTATTAATATGGGCTCTGCAAGGAAGCCACCTGGCAAACTTTTTAAATATAACTGTTGTAAGACCTAAAGTCCCTTAGTGAACAAGCTGCTGTAGGCTAGTGAGTAAGAGTCAGCAAGACTATCCACCTCTTTATGAACCACATTCCAGCACCATGCAGTAACATTAGACAGTCACACCACTGAGAAGAGGACATTGTCAGCAGGAGAGAGAAATTAATGGCATGTGAATATAGCTGAAAAGAGGAAGAAAAAATGTTGAAAGCAGCTATGAGTCTCTGAGTACAGCCTATCACCATGTTAGAGAGCAATTATCCAGCCCAACTCCCTTTTACTACCACTTCAGTTCCTGTAGAATCCATTGCTCCCTTTCCACCACTGCACTGACACTACTTTATCTCTGGACCTCACCATCTCTCCCTCAGGTGTCTGTAACAACTAGGCTCCCTGGCCCATGTCTCTGCCGGCTCAGGATTCATGCTGTCTAAACTGCTGCCATAGATCTCTTTCTATAGGACACATCAGTCTCATCCAAAAGTAGGCACCATCTACTGCCCTCCCTATTTTATTGCAGAGCTTTGTTATCATTTTTATTTATTTATTTATTTTTATTTTTAAATGTTTATCTTTAATAGAGAGAGAGAGAGAGAGAGAGAGCATAAGCAGGGGAGGGACAGAGTGAGGGAGACACAGAATCCAAAGCAGGCTCCAGCCTCTGAGCTGACAGCACAGAGCCTAATACAGGGCTTGAACTCACAAACCATTAGATCATGACCTGAGCTGAACTCAGACGTTTAACCAACTGAGCCACCCAGGCACCCCTCCTTTTTATTTTTATAACCAAGATTGATTGCCAAGGGCAATCTTCTGCAGAACCCAAAATAAAACATATAAAAAAGGAGATAAAATAACTGAAGGAGGAGACGCAAATTTCTACCAGTTTAACTTCCAGCTTTCCTCTACTTGCGGCTCTTATTGCTGAAATATCAGCAAGCCTTGTGGGTCCTCCAAAAAATGTTAGAAATCTAAGACCATTTGAAAGCTAATGATCTATGATAAAATGCCCACATTTCTTTCCAAGACATAGAGTTTCCTTCGTTGATCCTCTATAGCTCATTTCCAGTCATCTCCCATCATATTTATGGTACTAACAATTCTGAAGAGCATGGAGCAGCTGAGCAGCCCATGCAGTTTCTTAGCATTCTGGATTTATACATACTGTCTCCACTGTATAGAAAGTACTAGCGCCACACTTTTTTCTCTGTACCATCCAGAACTAGCGCCTATCTTCTCTGTCAAACCTTCATCGTCCATTAGGCAAATCCATTACTCTCTCTGTCTTTTATCACTACACTTTTCACAAAATATTATCAGTGCTTTTTACTTATTTTATGGTAATTATTGGTATACATGGTCATATATTTGTTATACTCTAAGCTCATCTAGTTCAGAGATAGTGCCTTACTCTTCTTTTGATTGAAGTACCTAGTATAGTGCCTGGCATATGAAAGATGATAAATAAATGATTGTTATGTGAATTGAAAATTTGAGGCCCTGCCAGAGATAAGGTGCTTGTCAATAATCATGTAGCTAATTATCAGCAAAGACAATTTTGCAATCCAAATCCCCTAGCAAATGTTTCAATGAACTTGACAAAACACCATGCCGCCTCTAAACTTTCCAAATGAATTTAGGACCATCCTACCACTCTCCAAGTTCGTGTTCTACCACTCACTTTCCCAACTGGATTTCTTCTGCAGCTGCATTGCTCCTAGGGCTACAATTAGAGTGAACAAGTGAATACTTAGGAAGTTAAAAGTGACTTCGTTTGTAGTGATGTCAATTAGTCAGAACAATTAGTCACATCAACAGACTTTTACTAGTTCACTGTGTGTGCACTCTGGTAAGCATTATGGGTGAAACAAAAGAAATTGAGAGTTCATCGTTGTTTCCAAATAGGTAATTTTCTATTATGGGATATGAGATGTATCTCCAATTATTATATACTATATAATACATAGTACATACATAAATGATAAATACTCTTAGAGTAATATCAACTGATAGTCATAGGAGAGGGAGCTCTTCTAACACTAAGGTTTTTTCTAAGGAGACTTCTTGGCACAGCTGGTATTTGAAGTTGGACAAGATGGCAGAAAGTACCTCAACAAGTGAAACGAACACAGAAAGCAGAATACCATGGAAGGCTTGGAGGTGCAAGAGTCAAATATATACATTGCACTCCTTGATGCTGGGTTGGGTATAAATATCTTGAGAACAAGATTGTATCCACTCACATCTGTGGGGAACATGGCACGTGATTCAGTACTCAGAGCAGACTATCAATAACGATGTATTGAATGACAAATCAAAAAGAGTCTATAAAACATACAGAATGACAAGAGAGTTTAAATGGATTGATAAACTCAGGAAATAGAAAATGGAGCATGGATGCATGGAGCAGATGATAAGAGGGTCAACAGTAAAGAAAGTTGACAGCGGGTCCTCAACAAATACCTGGAATAGGTGTTAAAATTGATTATGAGGTATGGCACGTGGCAAGGCTAGCTGTGTCTAAAGGACCAAAAATGAATCCATCAAGTAAAGTGTGTTTAGAAAGAACTAAAATCAGACTATTTAGTTATTATAACCTGGAGAGTAGATTGGGGCTAGATTGGCAAGCAGTATGCATAATTCAATTAAAAAATAATCTAAATGCCCATTAAAAAATCTCTTTTTGATAGCATATATTATGTTCTTCTCCTTTCATTAGTTGCAAAAGAATATTCCCCACTAAGGAATCCTCTACTTACCCATTTCTTTAAAATGTTTTTTATTTGAATATAGTTGACTCACAATGTTACATTAGTTTCATGTGTACAACCTGGTGACTCAACCTCTCTATACATTATACTATGTTCACCTCAAGTGTAGCTGTACCCATTTTTAATGACATTTTGACCCTTTGTATTATTTCAAGATAAGTTCTTATAGCAGGGATGATCTGGAGATTGTACCTTGTAGTTGAGGTACTTACCGCAGTAATGTCCATTCTTACTACTTCACTAACCCTTTCATGATTCAATGCCTTAATCGGACTCTAAAATTTCATTATGGGGAATATAAAATTATTCATCATGATTTGGTTTTAGCGGTAGAAATTTTCTGAATTTGGACTCTTCACAATGGGCCATTTCTGACACTGTTCTTTGATGCTGGTTGAAATGTGATTAACTTTGATTCAATAGTGCTGATTTAAATGTGCCATTTTTGCTTCACTGATTTTCAATCAATTGATATTCATTAGCTATAATGTATCAGAAATGGCTAATTTTCCTCCCAATGAGCAAAAGAATTTTCCCTACATTTGATTTCATGGGAGAAGTATAATTATTTTTCTCTACTTCCATTCCTATTTCTGATGAAAATTTCTGTCAATTGAGAAATATTATAAGTGAAGGAAGTAGTGCATTCAACAAAATACAACAAGTTCTGTGCTGTATATGGAAACTTATATTGTGTTTGTGAAATGGCTCGTTGTTCCAAAGTAATTTATTTTTCTCCCGTTTCCAAAGGATTATGTTTCCATGTACCCTATACCTTGTTTTATGTGCACGTGTGGGCACCTCCCCTCCTTCAACACACCCACACAACATACTGCACATTTAATGAGCATCCAATTTGGTCTCATTTGGAGAATCATTGCTACTTACAAAAGAGGCACAAGAGAAATCTACTCTGCAATAGGGCAACAAATTGACATATTGTAGCTGAAAGGGACTTTTTTAAAACTCCCAGGATTCTAACTTAAATTGAAACAGTAGGAAGTATTACAGAAAATATAGTTTTCTGGATTTCTTTTTATATTTTCCATAGTGAATAAGGGAACTGAACAATATTGACGGTAGAAATATTTTCTGAAGAGATTTTGTTTTAATTGGAAAGCAGCTTGGGGTATTACTATCATCACGAATTTTAAGCCAAAATTGCATGACAGAAGGTCAGGTTAACACTACATATTTTGAAAAACATGAAGACAAAACAAAAGCTAAGTTTTGTGTAATATTATGACAGAAAAGAGTTGTTTGATGTAAACATGTATTACCTTCTATACCAGCCAGTTCCTCAGTTCTTAATCTCTGTTCGCCACCCTCTTATTTGTTTAATAAGTAGATTGTAGGGAATGAAAGGCAGGAGGAATAAGTAGTAAGTTTTTTTAGGAGGAGATTGTAGAATATAGTCTAATGTGGAAGACATATAATTGTGCAAATGTAGTAATACTCAGACCATAAACTCAGTGAAAAGTAATTAATAGTAGTAGTAGTAGTAGTAGTCATAGTAACAGTAGCTTTTATCAATTTTTGCTATCCAGCTTACTTTCTACCTTGATTTCTCATTTTATCAGGAGACAGAAAGGAAATTTCAGGCAATTCTGTTAATTTTGATTAATTCAGAGTAATCTTCTTTTATGGTTTTCCCTTGTCTTTTCCTAGGATTGTATTTAAGTTAGTGGTGAGAGATGACAGATTTACATAGTGCCATAGTGTCATGTGACAGGTTCTTGGTTGTAATCTTTCCACATTGTCACACAGTGAGGTATCTGTCACACCTGGTCTTATTAATTAGCGGAGACGGATTGATGCATTCTTCTAGACCCCACCTCAAGGCCTCTTGGTCCCCGGGGCTCTTTGATCAGACCTTTTCACTCTCAGACATTTAGTGCAGCATGCACTGCATGTGACTGCCCCACGAGGGGAGGAGACTCTGTGAAGGTACCTGAGGAATATGCCTGTACACCACACTTGACTACGTGTTGACCACAACTCAGCTATGAGGCTGGTTGCCTTGTCAGCTCTACCCCGGAAAGTGATATGCAAGCCTTCTGTTGTCAAGCTCTCAACCTTTCTGGAGTTCCATTACCCCAAACCTACCCATAAAAGGAACCAGCTATTAAGGACAGTGAAGATTATAAGGTCTTGCTTCCTCACCAATTATCATTTTTAGCCTAGAGATAATAACCTTTGTCTTTCTAGATGAGAGGAAGCAATCTCCTAAATCTGTTGTCTATGGTTCTAGATTTTATGGTCTTGATCTTTACAGCCTTAGAGTTTGATACTCAATACCAAGATTTATAAACATACCCCCCCATCTTTTTAATGAAACCTTTGTTTCTTTAAACATTTTTGACATTGAGGACACAGGTGTTATAGTCCAATTTGATGAAGAAAAGCCATTGGATCAAAATGAATTACCAAAGCATAATAATAACATAGTAATAATAAGTATATCAAAATATTATTATGCCACATAAGTAACTACAGAATGTGGTATTAAAACAGAGAATGCTTTAGTAACATAGACAACATTACTAACCATATGTTGATATTATAAATTACATGAAAAGAGATATTAGCTTTAATACCTTCCCTCTGATCTCCTTTCCACCTAGAGTTTCTCTCATAAGAAATGTCTATGTTTATGGAGTCTAGTTCATGTGAAAAATATATATCTCTTATATCTTATTTAGGTTTTTATTTTTGTTTATCTTTAACCCAGATGTAAAAATGTTTTTTCGACCCCACACATCTTAGATGCAAATACATAGAGGATACTGGAGTTATATTTGATATTCAGAGTTCATTCTTTTCAAGCATATAAACCATCCTCAACTTCCCTAAATATTACCTGCAATGAGCAAATATTTATTTTTAAGAATCCATAAACAAAATCCCATATATTTGTCCAGTGACTCTTTCTAGTCTTAGTGCCAGAATCTATAACCTATTGATCATTGAGTATAAAAGGGCAACAGAAAATCAGAGATAATTTCTTTTTGGAGGTCTCAGAATGGATTTTGGTAACACTCTTATTATTTTATTTCTTACTATACATCACATAAACTTACATATAGCTTTCATAAGTGAAATACAACACATTTGCTAAAAAACTAAGTAAAACGTCACACTCAGAATAAAGCTAGATTTCGAATTCTTACATCAGTGGTACTAGAAGTGTCTGGTGATAAATGGTCACTGTTAAAACAGATTTGTGTATATTTCATAATAGTTTCCCTTTTCTAATACAACAAAAGGAGACTCTCATTTTTCTTTTTACCTCTGTTCAATTATCTGTTTTCAGACCATTTATAGACAAAATTGTTAAAAGAAGCAAAATGTATCTTTGAAGAATTTTTAAAAATATAGAAGACATTCGTTAATGTGAAATTGATTAAAAAATGAAAGTTGAATTAAAGCAAGATATTTATTGTTTGTTATATTTACTTTTCAACTCAAAGAATATTTTAGTTCTAAATCTCTGAAACTTTGAAATCAATATTTCTTAATCTTTGAATAGAAACACAGTGACATAAAAGAGACCACTCCAAAAGCACATCGATGAGAATAAACAGTAATTGAGACTATAATCAAATGGTTTAAATAAGATGCTATGCATTAGGGACATTGAGTATTCATTTTAATGCTAACCTAAGAGAATTGTAGTAAGTTTGGATTTGCATTTTCTCATTTTTACTAGGTAATTAGTAATGCCTCATCTACCTTATCAGACTTGTATAAAATGGATATAAGCAGAGGCATTCAAAAACTAAGGAATCCTATTAACACAAATGAAGAAAACCCATTATGTTAATAAACCCTGAGTATTTCTAAATTGCCTCAAGACATTTTCACCATAACAATATGTGATTGTTCTTTGTGTTGCTAAATGTGAAGGTATTATTTGTAGTCTATGTGACTGCTTTGTATTCACTTATAAAGTGTTCATAAAATATGAGTACAATAGAGTATACTTCAAATCATCTTCATTTTTCTGAGATGAATTCTGTTGAATGTTTGATCACAGGTGCATCAAATAGTTTTGTGTAAAGATATCTACTTATGTTAATTTGCTTAATCAAAAATACATAAAGACAGTCTAATGCAGCAGGATGCACAAAGAATGAAACTAAATCCCATTTTCCCTAGATTTTATTTATTTGGAGAATCAATTTTTGATCTGTATAATTTTTATCTAAGAAATCCAAACTTCCATGAGCAGAACTGAACATAAAAAGGCAGAGATGTACAGTTGAGTCTAAAACACGAATTTCAATTTTCATATGAAATACGAGTTTTTCATGCTCATATGCTGTCTTCTATAAAGAAGAGTGATGAAGCAATTTATCACCACACCAGGACAAATGGGTTTACATGACCGTGCCAGTGGTGGGCAGTAACTGAATAAGCACAAACTGATGGGTGTGGTTACAGCTGGATAAGATCAAGCGGTATGAAGACAGAGATTCCTGGATAGGGCGACATTTGAGAACCGGACCTTGAAAGAAACATATCGGTGAGTGCAGGTAAAAGAAATACAACTAGAAAAGGCCAGGAGACAGGAAACTGCAGGATCTATTTGTTGAGTAACGAGTAGTATTCGGTGTGAAGGGAGACAGAATATACCACCTCCAAATATGCTACTTTGATAAATTTGTTATTTTGAGCCTAGGCACTTGATAAACAGCAAATAAAGGGAGAGACTTTCTCTGAACTCCCCTTATCTGCACAAAGACTGATGCCCAAATAGGAACTCGGTTGTCATAAATCCCCTCTGTGGAGTTTGACTCTCAAGATTGACTCTTGCCACAGGAGAGAAGACTACAAGTGACACCACACCTAGATGGACTTTGTTAAAAACTATAATATCTCCCATTATTCTCCTCAGGGCCCATTCATCTTTCCTAAAAATTATTTACTCTCATCTAACAGACCTACATCGCCCCAACCTCCCCCCACACCCATTTCCCTATTAACATGGTATTAAAGCCTGAATTCTAAGCTGCCTCAGGGAGTTACTCATTTTTCTCTGGGTCTCTCCCATGAAAACATAAGGTTACGTGTTAATGAATTTGGTTTTGTTGTTGTTGTTAATCTGTTATTATAGGGATTTCAGCCAAGAACTTAACAGGATAGAGGAAAAATATTTTTCCTCCCCTACAAGTAGGAAACAGGAGAAGTGCAGGGAAACTGAGTCATGAATTCCAGTCAGATCACAAAAAACAAACAAACAAAAAACACCTTCCATATCAGGGAGTTTGGACTGCATCCCGCAGAAAATGAAGAGTCAATGACAGATTTTAATCATAACAGTGGCATAGGTAAAGCTATCCAGAAAGCAGGAACACTAATCTGTCAACATAGTATGAGCAGAGATTAGAAATAGTTGAGAGGTGTCTGAGTGGCTCAATCAGTTAAGCGTCTGACTCTTGATTTTGTCTCAGGTCATGATCTCGTGGTTCATGAGATTGAGTCTGCTTCTGGCTCTGCGTTGGCAATGTGGAGCCTGCTTGGGATTCTCTCTCCCTACCCCCTCTCTGACCCTCCCTTGCTCAATCTCTCTCTCTGTTATAATAAATAAATAAACCTAAAAAAAAAAAAAAAGAAATAGTTGAGAAGAAATGGAAGTCCTATAGAGGGATATAACCTGAGGTATAATCATGGAATGGTATTGGGTAGCTAAATGACTTTAATGATAAGTCATTAAATCTAAAGGACTAAATGGAAAAAGTGAAGAAGGAGCCAAAGGCAAATATGTTGGTGTTAAATGCTGTCAATAACTGTAGGGAGCACAGGAGGATGGTAACTAAAGGAGTCATTCCAGTATGTGATAAAGGCTGCAGTGGCTTTCAAAAGATCACATTTTGTGTTTTCATTAATCCACTGAGTTCTTCCTTTGCATTTTCATTTACTTTACAAAGGAGGGAACACAATAGTATAAGGGCTAAGTAGTAGAAGTTGGGGTCAG
The DNA here is from genome assembly GCA_030068075.1 of Paguma larvata. NCBI lineage: Eukaryota > Metazoa > Chordata > Mammalia > Carnivora > Viverridae > Paguma > Paguma larvata. The sequence goes on from CM057823.1 coordinate 166,550,039, forward strand.
ACCAAAATGGTTTGAGTGTCATCCATGCTACTTTACAGATGTGTGATTGAACAAATTATTTAATTCTCTAAACTTTGGTTTTCTCAATTTTTAAAGGAAAATGCACATCTAATTATTATGAGTATTCAAAGTGACAGTATGCATAAGTTTAAATCTGTATGAAATGTGGTATTAACAATAGAGATGATACGTTTCCTGTAGGAGGGGATTCAGGAAAGAAGGTAACCTCATTGTGACTTGGTTCCCTTTTCCTGTATTGTCAACACTGAACTTCTTGTCCTGACTGATGCAAACAGCTGCTGGGACTCACTAGTGACTGGATATAACTAAGGCTGTGGACTGTTTTGGAAGATGAGGGAAGGTCAGGGTGGGAGAGTTTCCCAGGGCTTCTTCTCTTGGCGGCTGGATATATAACTGAAAAGCACACAATGTATTTGCATACATACAGAGAATTAAAATTGAAAATCTAAAAACACTTAAAAGAACCTAAAAGGTTTATTATTGAATAAATAAGTAAAAGAGAGTTGAAAATTATAATCAAGGCAAAGGACACACTAGTTAGTTTAATGAACTAGTTAGTTTAATGAACTAGAGCATTTAACTCTAGAGTTATTAATAGCAGAAGATACCAATAAATGAGCAAACAGTCATGGATTCCTTGTGACCTGATGGACGTATAGTTGATCCTTGGGAGATATAAGCTTTCAATGTAGGTCTTTTACTATGGGAAGCATATGTTATACATATATTCATAAAAAGGAAACTTTTCAAGAGCCTTACAGAATGTAAAACCATTCTGAAATGTCAATAAGAGTGGTTGTAATGCAAACCAAATCTTCAGAGGATTCAAGAATAATCGATGAAAGGGACACCCGAAGGACTCAGTCAGTTAAGGCTCCAACTTCAGCTCAGGTCATGATCTCATGGTTCGTGGGTTCAAGCCCCATTTCAGGCTTTGGGCTGGCAGCTCGGAGCCTGAAGAAGCCTGCTTGAGATTCTGTGTCTCCATCTCTCTCTGCCCCTCCCCCACTCACACGCTGTCTCTCAAAAAAATAAATAATAAACGCTAAAAATTTTTAAAAATAGTGCATGACAAATAAGTTAAATTAAAAGTTATTAGTCTGTTCTTGAAAATATTTAGTGGAGAAGGAGAGAGGAAAAGTGCTCTGTACTATAGCAAACTTGAGGATAAACTTTGAGTATGTCTGTCTTTATAATACAGGGAGACCTAACATGTTTGTAAGCTACAGTAAATACATAAAACAGAGGTAATTAAAATATACATCAAAGATGTAAGAAATGAAGGGAAAATTGTTGGGAAATTTACAGGAGCTACTTGGTACTGGATCTATCATTGTGCATGGAAAAAGTCTATATATTGGTTGACACTTCCACTGTAAGCCCTGTGAGGGCAGAAGCCACATCTCTTTTGGTCATGTTTATATGATCAGCACTCAGCCCAGAGTGCTCAATATTCTCATAAAAAACTGATAATTTCATATTCTCATATTCTCAATTAAAAAACTGATAATTTAATAAATGGATATATGAGATGGAAAGCATAGTCAAAAGTATTAGTTTTGTAAAGAAAAAAGTAAAATAAGCATAAAGTTAGAGCAAATGGCTGAAATCTTTGCAGTGAATCAGTCTGGAAGGAAAACTTTGAAGCAGGAATATGGGATTATCTTTAATGTTAGTGAGAAGGGAGAAGAAGCTGGTGAATATGAATAGTTTGGGCTTCAAAAGAAAAAGTGTTTTTGTTTTATAGAGTAGAGGTGAAAAGTAGATACTTTGGAGTAAGCCATATATATGTGTGAATCAAAATCCAATATTTATAAATGTATTTATTGTTAAGCAAATTAATAATTTATGTGTATTTCTGTTTTCTCATTTGTTAACAAGAAAATAATACCTAACTCACACAGCAGATTTAAGGACAATATGATACTAGAGATAAGTCGCCAGCACAAGACTGCCATTTAGCACACCCATTGTCAAGTTTAAGTTTCACTGAGTGATTGTGCAGAACAATGACCTACATATCAGAAGCCAGGAGGAGCCTAACACTGACCACACTCTACTCTGTAACTCCCAGGCAGGGCTTTGAGAGATGTCTCCCCATCAGGAGAAAAGTCAGAATCTGAAACTGAGAGCCTGACTTCCAAACCAGGCTCTGCCACATGCCAGCTGTGTGGCCTTTGGAAATTCATTTATCTGAGCCTCAGTTTACTCATCTTTAAAAGAGGTTTAACAATGACACCTAACTTAAAAAATTGCTTTGAGGATTAAATGAATTAATGTATGTAAAACACTTAGAACAGCATGTGGCACATTAAGAAGTGTGGGAACACAGTCAAGTTAGGGGAAGGAAAGAATCTCTAGGGAAATGAGGATGCGATGCAAGCACTGGTTAAAAGAATATAGGTTGAGTGGGAAACAGAAATGTAATGGATAGGGATGAAGTATGAGATGAGACAAGGCAGAAAGGACGTGTGGCAAATGAACATAAAAATTAGAAAAAAGAAAACATAAATGTGAAGGTTCATTTTAAGGCTGGCTCAAGCAAATATTTTAATTATATAGTCTGACACTGGATTGGTGGTGTCATGGGAACCCAAATACTAAAATAGAATTCACTGTTCTGAAAATTATGTTAAAAAGCAAACAAAACATTTTTTAAATATTTATTTATTTGAGATAGAAAGAGAGGATGCATGTTCACTTGCATACACTAGTGTGGGAGGGGCAGAGAGAGAATCCTAAGGAGGCTCCATGCTTTCAGCACAGAGTGCGACTTAGAGTTCGATCTCAGGAGCCATGAGATCATGATCTGAGCCGATATCAACAGTTGGGTCCTTACCGACTGAGCCACCCAGGTGCCCCCAAACATTTTTTTCTTCATTGTTTTCCTGTATATCTTGTTCTAGATCAGTGTTATTAGCAAATTTTTTTGGAGAAAAAAGATAGTATTATACTCTTATTGGCACCTGTGATTAAAATATCTGCTGTTAATTTAAAATTTGAAGAATTGACAACACATTTTTCTTTGAACGTGTCTGAACTAGAACTTTTCGATCCTTTTTTATTATACTATTAAAATAACAGAAACCTTGGGGGCGCCTGGGTGGCTCAGTTAGTTAAGCACCTGACTTCGGCTCAGGTCATGATCTCACGGTCTGTGAGTTCAAGCCCCGCATCAGGCTCTGTGCTGGCGGCTTGGAGCCTGGTGCCTGCTTCGGATTCTGTGTCTCCCTTTCTCTTTGCCTTTCCCTTGCTCATACTCTGTCTCTATGTCTCTCAAAAATAAATAAACGTTAAAAAAATTTTAAAAAATAACAGAAACCTTGTAATGTGTGGATTCTGGCCAAATTTTAAAGCAGGAGATATTGAAAAGTTGAAATACTAGCATAAACATGATTGTATGTGTTCTCTCCTCTATAAGACTCTAGAGTTCAAGAAAATAACTTATCTATTTTTATATTTAACTCTTATTTATATGGACATTTTATATTTATCCATCTATGATCTAGAAATATAAAGAGAAAATGACAGATACACTTAAATAGCCCAAGATTTTAAAACTAAACTTTTTTTTAAACATTTTTTAATTTATTTTGAGAGAGTGAAAGCAAGCACAAGCAAGTGGGGAAGGGAAAAGAGAGAGGGAGAGAGGGAATCCCAAGTAGGCGCTACACTGTCAGCACAATGCCTGATGTAGGGCTCCATCTCACAAACTGTAAAATCATGACTTTAGAAGAAATCAAGAGTCAGACGCTTAACCAACTGAGCCACCCAAGTGCCCCAGAAGCTCTCTCTTATCTCTAGTTTTCCAGGATCTGTTTATTTTGAATGGATGTTAGATTCAGATCATGACCTGAGCTGAAATCAAGAGTTGGTGCTTCACTGACAGAGCCACTGAGGCACCTCTAAAATTAAACATCCTGATCTGGATAGATCTGGTAGGCATAAATAGGTAAGATGTAGAGTACTGAATAATAATAATGATGATTATAAAATTTATTAATAAAATTTTAGTACTTATAGATAAAATGTGAATGTTATATTCACATATATTAAATAAGCATACATTTTTTTACCTACCCATAAAACATAAACATTTCCTAAAATCTCACAATTAGAAAAGTATGATGACAATCTCAGATCCTACCACAATAGAACTTTGCATTAGTGATAAAAATGCAACACATTAACTTTACTAAGAATTTAAACATTCTCCCAGATAATTATTTGGTCAAAGACAAATAAAAATAATTATAATAACATGTCAAAGTCATGACAATTAAACACTATATATCAAATATTATAGGATTAAAACAAAGTTACATACAGAGTAATAAAATACAACTATAAACATTTTTATCACCAACGAAGAAAATAAAGAGACTGAGATTCTTCTCCTGTGGCATTGAAGAAATACCAATAAAAAAAAATCAGTAGACTGTACAAGAAAAACAATTAATGCCAAAAAACTCCCAGAAGGGCACCTGGGTGGCTCAGTTGGTTAAGCAGCAGACTCTTGGTTTCGGCTCGGGTCATGATCTCTCAGGGTTTGTAGTTCGAGCTCTGCATCAGGCTCTGCACTGACAATGAAGCCTGCTTGGGATTCTCTCTCTCTCTCTCTCTCTCTCTCTCTCTGCCCCTCCTCCACTCTCTCGTACACATACTTGTTTTCTCTCAAAATAAATAAATAAAACTTAAAAACTCCCAGATTTATGAATTAGAAAAAAAAAATACAATAGCGGTATTAAAAACAAAAACTACATAGATAAATTAAAAAAAAAAACACAAAAAACTTCTGATTTGAAGGTGGGAGGCTAAGTACACACTATACCCCCATAATATAGGGGAACATCACTCACCATCAATAGTTTGCTTGTGGTTGAATGCGGGAGCCAAAGTACACCAGAAGCACAATTAGTTGTGCTGCTATGGAGGAAACCATGGGCAATCCAATCCTTCTACATCATTCTTTCCATTTAAAACAAGCAGCAGAATCAGTGTTCACTGCTTCCAGGCAGTACACTAATATAAGAACTTAGACTGGAAGACAAAGACACTCTGGATCAATGGAAACACTAAGAGTGAATATGCCAAATGGAGCACATCCCAGTCATCTCTCAAGCCCTCTGTAAGGATGGAAACTTTGTCCAAAATGCCTACTCATCAACTAAAGCACAAACTAAGGAAGAGTCTAAAAGGGAATTATGATTGCTACAGTGCACTCATAAATTAGGATTACTAGAAATCAAAAAAAGCCAACACCACAAAGGAGACAAAAGATTCAATAAATGGAAGAAGTAATTTATAAATAAAGAGAATTGATGGAATAATTAGAACAAGTTTTTAAGCATATCTATTTAATTTTTTCATAGAGATAAAGGAGAATACTGTATTTGGGATACAAACAAAGAGGACAAATAAATAGAACAATTTTATTGTAAATAATATCCAAGAAGATGTTACTATTATGAATGTTGTCTATGTTATCAATTCTAATATATTCATTAACTCATCATAATATCTAAAGTGGAACTTACAGAAATCGAGTAGTTTATGAAAGCACAATTTCATGGCAATATCAATCACATCTTTCTTAGGTTTGCTTGTTCAAACAAAAGTCAATGATAAATGATGTCATAGAAAATTTGAAAGATAGAAGTGTGTTTTTGTTATTTGATTTATTATAGCATAGGAAAAACCAAAAACTTCAAAATTTTTCTAAGTATTCACGTATTATATACAAAATTTAAATATATGCAATGCTTTAAACACACACACACACACACACACACACACACACACACACACGCACACACACTTGGTAACCCAGATTCCAGAAGAGATGAGTGAATATAATGAATGTAATTTTTTTTAATTTTCCAAATTGATTCTAAAAGTTCCTGAAGAGTGATGAACAGCATAGAAGCATTTAAGTTGATACTTAAAATCATTTTTTCAAGACTATTTTAATTATTGAAAAAAACATTTATAAAATAACTCTTATATGATTTCACTTATAAGTGGAATCTTAAAAATAAAACAGATGAATAACAAACAAAAAGTACAATAGGACCTATAAAGACAAAGAACAAAATGATTATGAAGGGAGGGATGGGCAAAATTGGTGAAGGACCATGAGAGGTACAGGCTTCAAGTTATGGAATGAGTAAGTCACAGGAGTAACATGTACAGCGCAGGGAACATAGTCAATGGCATTGTGACAACATTGTATGGTGACAGATGGCAGCTACACTTGTGGTGAGCATAGCATAAGATATAGACTTGTCGAATCACTATGTTGTACACCTGAAAGTGATGTAACATTGTACATCATCAACTATGCTCAAAAATAAATAAATGTATAAATCAATAACATGTACAAATGTTTTCACTCAAATTTAATCTGGAAATGAAAACCACTGCAGGTCCATGATACAGAAAGGATTCAGTACTAGGAATTATGTGCTTATAAAATTATTTTTAATGATGATAGATTCAATGTCTGTAAACTCTCCCGCATGTTTTGATTTCATCATTGCAGCACGTTACCTGCTTCAGGCATTAGAAAATCACTTGCTCCTTACTGCATCTGTCACTGCTGCCATCACAGCGGCCACACAGCTGCGAAGCTGGTTATCGGGCACTGGAACATGGAGTTTAGTGCTGCAGATATTCATGATTTTAAGAATTGCTTCTCTGGTAGTATAGCTGCAGAAAATGACCTCCCTCTCATCTCTGAATTCTAAGTTTCATATGACTTATATCCTGACTCTAAACCTTTACTCGAAAGGAGTCTCAGTTTTTAGCTTTCCAACCACTGCCAATGAAAACAGGGTGAAGTACAGTCTGAGCCAGTCTACTCAAGCATCTGTCATGAGCAGAACACGAAACTGCATACATCATCTCATTTCAAAATCGTAGGAAAAAAGAGATATAGAAAATATATCAAAGTTTAACTAGTGATTGTATCTGGATATTGAAATATAGGATGATTTTAATTTTCTCCTTTGAATATTTACTGTTAAATTCGTAAAATAAGAACATGGCACTTGTCTTATTTTTTAAAATATGTATACATTTGTACCTGTGTAGTAAAGACATTGGTCTTGTTCAAAGAGGACTGGAAGTTGTCCCTCATTCCTAGAGTTAACCTCAAAACTCTTGGAGTTTCCAAAGTCTTTCTTTTTCATGATAAACCCCTGGAACCACATTGAAAATCTGATACTTCACGCTAACATGATGCAGGGAGGGCCTCTCAGAGCACATGATATCATACTTCTAGGGAAGCGGAGGGGGACTGACCACATGAGATATTAACCAATCCATCATGCCTACTTAATGAAGCCCCCAATATAAACTCCAGTCTCAGACACTCAAGTGAACTTTCTGGGTTGGCAATATTCCATGCATGCTGTCCTACATCAGCATGGGTAGGGTAATGTGTCTCGAGGTCAACAAAAGCTTTATGTCTGGAACTCTCCCAGGTACCTCCCTATGTGTCTCTTCCTTTGGGTGATTTTAATATATCTCTTCCCTGTAACAAACCATAACCATGAGTGTAACAGCTTTCAATGTGTTCTGTGAGTCCTAGTGATTACTGAAAATGAAGGCAGTTTGAGGAACTTGAATTTGCAGTTTGTGCCAAGAGTGAGGGCTGTCTTGTGGAGGACTGTGTCCTTGGGTCTTGCACTTTGGCTAATTCCAGATAGTACCAGTCAGAATTCCTTGTGGAAACTATAGAAATTAAATTTGGGTAACATAAGCAAAAAAAATGTCTTACGGGAGAGATACTCAGTAGCTCATAGGATCTATAAGAAACGTGAGAAAAGACTTGGAAAATGCAATAAAGGAAGTCAGCCCTGAAAGTAGCCTTTCTGGTCACTCTATAGAAAAAGCATCCCCTATTACTCTTCCGGACATGATTTTCAATTACATATGTCGCTGTATCTATTCTACTATTTAGTGTGTGTGTGTGTGTGTGTGTGTGTGTGTGTGTATTTTTTTTTCTTTCAAAGTGTAGATTGAAAAGAAATGATTGCAGACTCTTCCCCTCTCTGTTTCTACCTTGGGTATGCTCCTTAGTAACTAACACAAATCTTGGCTGTATGACTTGCTTTGGGGAACAGAACTGTAGAATGGTGACATAAACAGAGATTTGAAAAGTGTTTGTCCACTTCAAAACTTGTGACTAAGTAAGAGAGCCTTGGCAAGCCTGCAAAAGGGTGGGAGACCATGTAGAGCAAAATTAAAGTACCTTACTTAACAGCATGCTAATTGCCAGAAACATGAGTGAGGTCATCCAAGACCTTTTAACTATCAACAAACATACCAGATACTGGAGACAGCCGAGTAGAAATCAGTCTAGATTAAAAATAAATAAATAAATAAAATAAAACAAACAATTTGACCCAGATAATCCTGAATCCTAAATAGGAAAAATGGTCATGATTATAAGCTCCTAAACTTTGAGGTAGGTTGTCTTACAGGAATAGACAACTAATGCAAACATTGGTGTCAAACAAGGGTTAAATTGTTTTTTTCCCTTGCCTGTAGTGTGAATGTCGAGGGATAGAGTGAAAACATCTTGGCAGAGGAGCTCTATAACCTCACTTTCAATATTTTCTCTGCTCAAAGAGAATAAAAAGTTCAAAATTATTGTAGACAGGTTTTATTTTTGATGTTCTGGTATCATTTGCTCTATTTTTTTTATTCTTTTAATTTTTTAAGTTTATTTATTTATTTTGAGAGAGAAAGCATGAGCAGGGGAGGGGCATAGAGAAGGAGAGGGAGAGAAAGAGAAAGAACCCCAAGTAGGCTCTGTGCTGTAAGCATGGAAGCTGATACAGGGCTTGAACTCACAGGTGATGAAACCATGACCTGAGCCAAAGCCAAGAGTCAGACACTTAACCAACTGAAGCATCCAGGCTCCCCTTTTCTTTTTAACCACATCCATTTACCTAACCTAATTAGAAATACTGAAGTATATTTTCAAGCACTTGACAAAAATAAATTTTTCTTTTTTTAACTTAAAAAATTATTTCTGGACTTTTTTCTTCTTTCTCTCATATAAAAGAATAACACAATAAGTATACAAAAATTACATTTAAAAGCATAATAGTTTACAAAAGTTAAAATGCTAAACAAAAATTAAAGTACCATTATTATCTTTCCTAACTAAATCTTGCTTTTAGTTTATTATGTATTGATTAAAACAGCATGATTTAATAATAAATGTGAGTTGGTCCTTTTTAGTGTTTTGCCCATGTCTCTGAATCATTTGTCAACACCACCACATAAATAAAACTTACTAATTCATATTATATTAGTTGAGTTCTCTAGAGAAACAGGACATATAATTATAAAGAGAGATGAATATACCTATATATGTATCTATCTATCTATATCTATATATAGACATAAATATATCTAGAGAGAGGAGAGGGAGATTGATTGATTGATTGAATTGACACAATTATGGAGACTTACAAGTCCCAAGATCAGCAGGCAGCGTGAATTGACAAACTAGAGACTAAAAAAGTCAATGTGTATTTCTAGTCCAAGTCCAAAGACCTAAGAACTAGAATTGATGGTGTAATCCCAGTATGAAAGAAGAGCAGTGGGGCATCTGGGTGACTGTCGGTTAAGTGTCTGACTCTTGATTTTGACTCAGGTCATGATCTCACTTGTGAGGTTGAGCCCCATACTGGGCAGCTCTGACAGCACAGAGTCTGCTTGGATCCTCCCTCTGTCTCTGTCCCTCCCCCACTCCCCCACTCATGTTCTCTCTCTCTCTCTCTCTCTCTCTCTCTCAAAATAAATAAACTTTAAAGAAAGAAAGAAAGAAAGGCAGCAAACTAGAGACCCAGGAATAGCCAATGTTTCCATCTGAGTAAGAAGGCAGAAAAAGTCATGTCCAATTCAAAGCCAGTGGGGTGGGAGTATTAGCCTTTTTATTCTATTCAGGCCTTCAGATGATTGGATAAGGCCCACCCACATAAGGAAGAGCAATCTGCTTTACTTGTCTCTATACATGTAAATGATAATCGCAACCTAGAACACCCTCACAGAAACACTCATAATATTTGATCTAATATTTGAGCATTCTATGACTCAGTGAAAATGACACATAAAATTAACCATCACACATTTGTAAATTAGGTGTAGATGAATAGATACAAAAACTCACAGTTATACTTCAACTTTTGATACCAGTTTCTCCCATCTTGTGCTGAATCTTTTAAGTCCAAACCATGTTTCTCAAAGTCTCTTTATTCAGCCTCCCCTATTTCTAATTAATTTCACTCCTAGCCATGACTCTTTATCATGGAAATGAATGCCATACATTAGACATCAATGATATAACTAAAGCTTTAATTTTGGATTTAAGATTATAATTAGGATATTTATGTGAATGGAATTTCCTAGAAATTCTGAACAAATAGTTTTTCTTGAATAGTGAATAAAAAGAGGGTGAGAGAAATGCTTTTATCCAGATACTTTTATCCAGCAACGTAAACCAAGGAAAAATACAATATGGAATTCTTTCTTACTGGAATTTTATTTATCCTTGTCCATCAATTACTACACAGTAACTGGATGACAAAATTTAGCAATATTGGATTTTAAGAGACTCTTGAATATAGGAGACCTAGACATAAATGTCACAGAAATTTGGCATTGGATCAAATATTGTAAGTAATGGCACCATCTAAAGGTGCAAATCAAATCTGCATAACCTACCTAATTTTCTTCTCTCGACAGAAAGAAAAACACTTTTTTGCCATCACAAAAAAAGGAACTTCACAAACTGTAATAGTTGGTGGAAAATATAACCATTGATATTTACATGTCTATAAGTTATGCTCTTCGCCTTATCTCCATGGAAAGAGATTATTTGTTATTTAAGTAACTAGTTTTATTGTGGCGATCACTTCATAATGCATCAGAATGAATCATTGTGTTGTACACGTGAAACTAAATAATATTGCATTTCAACTACATTTCAATCAAAAAAAAAGTATTAAAAGTAAAATTGTGCCCACTCCATAGAGAGCTCTTGAAACAAATACATGCATATAAGAGCATTCTTGAAGTTAAAGACTCAGGATCTAGTGGAAAAAATATACCAAAAACTGTTAAATTTTTATACTAAATTTGTAAAACATATGTTGACAAAATGCTGTGAAGACAACAGGAAGAAGTCTTAATTCCTCCTGGGAGCCTGGGAAAGTATTCCCAGAGGAAGTAGCATTTAATCTGGCTTCTGAAAGAAAAGTGGTTTCCAGACGAAGAAGAAGAGACAGACATTCCTGGCATAAAAGCAAAAATGTAAAAGCACCAAGGACTGTACAGGCTGAAGTATCCAGGGAGTTGCAGTAAGTTCATTACAATTAGAGAGCAGAATTCATGGTTCAAAGTTTCAGGAAAAGATGATGTAAAAGTCAGGTGGGGCCACTTTGTAAGTGTGGACTTTTAATCCATACAGACTAGTTCAGGTGTAGTGTTTGAGCCACTGGAGAACCCACAGATATGTTTAATAACTTTACTGTGTTTTGTTTACCACATCCTCATTAAAAAACAAAGTTGGAGCATTCACATACCTAAGAAAGTGAAATCACCAGTTTTCGAAACCACCCAGAGATGACTACTGGTAATATTTGGGGGAAACTTTCCAGACTTTTCCATAGAAGTGTGCACATGCACGTATGTGCGCACACGTGCACACACACACACACACAAATAACTTGCTTTTTCTACTTACAAATATATTGAATATTCTCTCCAATTTAATGAGTAGAATTGCACATTGTTTTTTACAAGATACATAATACTCCAGGAATGATGAATATTAAGATTATTGTCAACAGTGTAGTCTTTTAAGAAGAACAATTATGTTAATAACTTTGATTTTTAGAGCGATGACTCTAACAAGAATGTGGAAGATCTGTTTGGGTGAGTGAGAAATGGTGATAGAAGGGCCCTTTTGGTTGCTCTGAGAATGTAGTTGATAACTAAAGGTAAGATCTGGGAGTACTATAGGGACCAGGAAAATGGAGACAAGACATAGATCTAAGAGATATATCATAGGCAAAATTTACTGTACTTGAACCTAATTGGTTCAAAATGAGGGTGGATAGTAAAGGGTTACATATCAGACCTGGGTTGCTCAAACCCAGCACATTCCAAAGGAAGGCATGTGTTCAGGACTGGCCTTTGGCTAGCTCCTGGAGATAACCTCTGTAACCTCAAAATATTATGCCTGAAAATAGCATTTATCCATCATCTGTCTGTCTATCTATCTATCTATCTATCTATCTATCTATCTATCTATCTACTTATTTTTATGCCTAAAGCCTGAAGACTGTGAGGTTGGGCATGGAGGATGATGCTGGAATCTGAGTAGCTACATGACTGACCTCCAATAGCAATGCTGGACACCATGGCTTTGATGAGTTTTCTTGATTAACAACACTTTGCAAAATGTTGTCTTGCATTTGGGGAAGAATTAAGTATGTCTTGTGCTCCTTCACTGAGGGAGAAGAATTGGAAATTCGCATCTGATTTCTTCTGGTTTTTACCCAATTGCATTTTCCCTTTGCTGATTTTATATCATTTTATTGTAATAAACCATTACCATGAAGATAGTAACTTTTCTGAGTCCTCTATGTCCTTGCAGTAAATAATCAAGCCTAAGGGTCAGCTTGGGGACCCTGAATCAGAGGCTGACAGAGAGTTCCAAATCATTCCTCCTGAGAAACCAAGAGAAATGGGTGTCACCGAATAAAATTGGAATCATCGGAGAAATAACAAATGTGTATTTCTGAAAAACAGGGTAAACTCCTCAGAGTCAAACAGAGTAATTTTAAATTGTTGAAGAAGGAGAAGAACCAAAGTACTCAAAAGAAAATGAATAATATATTTCTTAATTTAGTTATATATAATAATATACAACATGTAATCACATTTCATATCAAGATGTAAAACATTCCCACTCCATAAACTTTCCCAAAGCTACTCTCTAGTAGTTACTATCACCTCTGGTGGTAGCCACTAGTCTGACTTCTGTAAACATAGGTTAGTTTAGCCTTGAACTTCATGTAACTAAATCATATTCGATATACTCATCTATGACCATATTTTTTTTGTTCAACATCGTGAGATTCATCTGTATTTTTGTGTATATGAATAACTTATTTCTCTTTATTGCCAAGTGCTAATCCATTGTAAGAATAAATGGTAAACAATTGTATGTTAGGCTGAATAATGACATCCCAATGATGTCTGTATCCTAATACCCGGAACCCATGATTATGTTACCTTACATTCGAAAGCGACTTTGCAGATATGACTAAGTTAAAGATCTTGAGATGAGAATTATTCTGTATTATCCTGGTGGATCCAGTATAACCTCAGAAATCCTTATAAGAGGGAAGCAGGAAGTGAAAATAAGGGAAAAGTTGATGTGACATCTGAAGCAAAGGTTGAAGCGACACAATTAAGGCATAAGGAATGTTATAGTCTCTAGAAACTGAAAGAGACAAGAAACAGCTTCTCTTCCAGAGCCCAGAGAAACCTTGATTTTAGCCTCACAGAACTTATTTCAAACTCCTGACCTCTAGAATTGTAAGAGAATAAATTAGTGTTGTTTGAAGTCACTAAGTTTATGGTAGTTTGTTGTAGCAGCCACAAAATATTAATACAAATTGTTTACCCATTCTTCTTTTGATGGACTTTAAAGGCTATTCCAAGTTTGGAGCAGCCATGAATAACATTACCATGAACATTTTGTTCACAGTGCGTTTGCTGGAAAATTTTCACTTGCGGAGGGTAGAAGAAGAATAAAATTTCTGGGCCATAAAAGAGTGGGATGATTATGTTAATAGAAATCAATTAATTCGCAATTAATTGAACTTAATTTCCCAAGTGGTTGTACAATTTTATACTCATCAGTTTCTCCATATCTGTACAAATATTTCATATTTTCAGTTTTTAAAAAATTTTACATAGTTTGATATGTAGTTTTCACTTGCATTTCTTTGAGTGCTAATGTTTTTGAACACATTTTTAGAGTGTATGGACTACTTGGCTATCGTTTTGAGATTTAGGGGAAAACCATGGGCTGCCCAGCACACACATGATTTAAAAACATCTTCACATGACTTCAGGGGTTTCACATGAACTTGATACCTTTAGCTAAGGTTTGACTTTGGGTGCTGATGTTTTCTCCACATCCTGCTCCATACTCTGTGTTGTATGATCTTGATTATCTTGAGGTACCATATCTCTAGTCCTTTAAAACATGCTATCTCCTTCAGACCCTATACTCTCCACTGTACACATAGCCCACCAATTTTCTCCTCCAGGAAGTATTCTTGGGTAATACAATCTCTTCTTTTTATGTATCTCTTAATACCCTACCCCTCTTTTGTTATCAAACTTAGTGTATTCACTATAATCATATATTTATTTTGAACATCTTGACATAAATAACTCTGTAATAGTCATGCTAAAGCTTATGGTTGACATTCAATTATTTGCTGAATGAGTAAATGAAAGACAAAGCACTTAATTTGAAAAATCATATCGCCAGTAGTGATTATTCTGTAATTCTGAATTCCTAGAATTCAATGACTCGTGTGGCTGATGTAATCTAAGAACATGTTTTATTTGTTTTGTCTTTAAGTACCCTAGACAGTTTGAGAGGGCAGAGGGGGAGATGTCTTATGACAAACTAGTTGCAATGATTTAATTTGATTTTGAATTTGATATTGAAGAAGATACCTCTGCTCTTTTTTTTTTTTTTTTTGCTTTTTATAGAAGTGTCTTCATAGTTGCATTATGGTCTATATCTAAAGAAATAGAATTTTCATTTAAGATATATATTTGTCTCCGGATAATATAAACTCATTAAGTCAGTTTTCACATTGTTGTTATTAATAGTGCAAAGTAGGTGTTCAGTGAATCCTTGTTAACCGAGACTTTTTGTCAGATCATTGGCCAGATAACGTCTGAGCAATATCTAGCCTGACAAATGTTATCATTTGACATTAAAACTTGAGCCAGCTTTCTTTCGCTCCCTCAAAAGTCAATAGACAAGCTAAAGGCAGAAATAGACCAGAAACTAGTCTTCCTAAAGAGCATGACAACAATTCTGCCGTCAGCTGTTAAGCTTGTGCTAGTTCCATGGAAAGAAAAGGTTACTCCTCACTTGTGGCGAATGTCATGTTCTCCCTCACTAGGGAGAGTGTAGGCTGCTGGGTATTGTTCCTTCCACGCAAATGCAGTTCTGATTTGAAAAGAAAAATTCCAGCTGGGGGTTCAAGCACAAGGCCTCCTGAGACTGGGCTAAACTATTATTGCCATTCTCTGCACCAAGGCCCAGTGATTTTATCCATTTACCCATTCATCAAATTAAATGTATTGAAGGCTCTAAAGCAAATCTTCAGTTGAGCAGAATGGGTATAAGAAAATAAAAGAAGCATCCATGGCCTTTGAGACGTATACCAATAACTAGTAAACAAAGAAATGCATGCAACATTTTTCTTCTAACCATGTACATGGACTCGTTGCTAATAACTTTACCCTGAGAGTCAGCAAAAGAGAAAATTTTGAAATAAGAAATCTAAATTTATCATTTTCTTTTGTTGAAACATATCCTCTTTATTTTTGTCTTCCTTCAGATGTCAGAATACAGTTGTTGTATTTTCACATGTTTGCTCCATGAAGAATTCTCTTTTCACCTTTGGTTCTTTCTTAGTGCTTTGATCCATTAGCTCCATCAGCTGGCTACTTTTTTCTTCCTTCATCTTAATCTGAAAGGTTCACTTCTCTCCTCAAATAGCTTCTTTTCCTACCACTTTAGAACCACTGAGCTAGCTGTATCTGGAGGAAATGCTTTTAAAAGACTCATTTATTAAATCTCTTCTACCATTTCTAGATGGTAAGTGTGACTGAGTTCAAGAATTTAAAGTAGGCCAGCCAGCAATATTTTTGCCAATCCAAGACAATTTCCAAACATTTCTGACAACAGAATTGAGCTCTAAAAAATAAAAAATAAACCACTTAATGCCCAGTGTTGGCAGGGTGTGAAAGCTAGCTGAGGATATGAGAAACAAGTTGTCATAATTCTCCTACTCAAAACTGTTAGGATGCTACAGTGAACTCCTAGTGTCATTAATGATATTTTTCTCTGGATTTTGACCTGACATAATAACTAAGGCAGAATCTTGGTGCATTATAAAAATTATAACGAAGCATCAAGTTTAAGGTAAAAATACAGTTTATCTGTCTTATAAATCATAAACCAATAATATTTATTGCAACGCTAACAAAATGAGAACTGTTTCTAAATACACGGGAATACTGAATCACTCTTAGACACTCATCTAGTTTGATAAGTACACATATGACCATAAATGTAGCAAAAAATGGACAGTTTCATTTAAGCAGTAGTATATGTGACTCATCTAAATCTCTGTACATAGCTCCCAGAAAAGTTTTTGTAGATTTTCTCCCAAATCAGTGTACCAATGACATTGAAAAGTGTTGTGGTATGTTTTACTATTTTTGAGGAACACCCTGTTAATAATAATTAGTATTCTGCTACTGCATAAACTTTTTCCAGAAAGTATTTTGATTCACAACTATAATTACCAAGCATAAAATCAACACATAGTAGGTTTTTAAATTATTTTATGTGAGTTCCTTTAAAAATCAAACAATATGAAATAATCATGTAGGGTCATTTTTCTGAAAAGTCTTAGTATGAAAAATATGATTCCAATGTCAAGACCAAATGCTGGAAAGGGGAGGGGAGGTCAGAGGTGTATCTGGATTGGGCACAGCACAGGACTAATATCGGGTACAACACAGAAATCCAACTCACACAGGGCATAATTATGATAAAGGGGTTCTTTCATAATTGCATGCTGTGCAGACAAAATACTAATTTTTTGGACTCCTAAAATTATATATTTACTTATTCTTCAGTTAGGAGGCCTGGGTTAAAGCATGAGAACAGCTATTAGATTAGATCATTGTTTCAATGGAAATGTCAAAACTTAACCCTTTTTATTCTTGTTTTTTTACCCGTAAAATGATAAAATCATATTTAACAACTTAAAAAGTCTGGTCCAACCTCCAGCAAACTAGAAGATACATGAATGTGTACCCAGGTATTTAATTATATTAACAGATTTTTGTGGATCAGGACATTTTTGTCTAGCAGTTACTCAGGTAGGCAATACTGTTCCCACATACCTCTGTTTTGTTCATGGATGTGTTACTGCATAACTGAGGAAAGGGAAGCCACTTTTAGGGGTAAAATTTATTCTGAGATTACGATGAAGAAGCAGGGTTGAAGAGCAGAGTCACGATTCTGTCTTCTCCTTCAGGACTAATGTTCAGCGATTGTGTGAAACTTGTGTCCCAAGCACAAGTACTCCGGAGAACATAATGACAAAATGTGGCGCACTTCTCTCCTCTTCTCACAACTTACCACTCTTCTGATCCACAGGGGTCCTTTGCTTTGGGAATATCTGGGAATAGCTAAGACAAGATATTCATTTCAACATGGCTAAAACAATATAGGAAACTGAGTTCTTGTGGAATGACTTAAGTCAGGGTGGATAGAGTCTGCTTCAGTTCTTTCTCAGTCCTGTTTCTTTAGTATTGGCCTCACTTTGGCAGGATCTTTCCTCGTCACTGCAAGATGGCTGGCAACTGAAGACAAGTTCTTGTTACATAACCAGCATCACAGAAAATCTTGTTCTGTACTTTCCACAGAAGAAAGAGGCTTTTCTTTCCCAGAAGCCACAGCAAACATTACCCAGTGTCTCACTGCCTCTGAATGAATTACATGTCCATGGGTGAGGACTTGGGACACACAGACATCACTAAACCAAGAATCAACTGGGGTCCACACTTGAAGCTTAAAGGTAAAGGGCAAATCCCTCTTGAAGACTTCTCAATGAAAATGGGAAGAGGATGGATTTCCTAAAGCATAGTTAGGGTAGAATATGAAGGAAGGGATACCAGATGCTGATGAAAAAACCAAAAAGTTTCCACTTTAGCTACTTTTATGTAGGTTTTGGTGTTCTTCTCATGGGCTGTGACAACTAAGAGGTTTCCCGAAGCAAAATATGGATAAAGGGAGGCTAGAGAAGGAGGAAAAGAAACTCTATAGCTCATTCATGATGACCCTAGATGACAGAGTGGTTTGAGAAAACATTAGAGACAGCCATTGTGAACTCCCAGAAGTAAGGAAGAAACAGTTTTAGTGTCTAAGTGCTCAATACTATATGGCTAGAAGTTTAAAACCTCCAGGGACACCTGAGTGACTCAGTCAGTTAAGCCTCCAACTTCGGCTCAGGTCATGATCTCTTGGTCCGTGAGTTCAAGCCCCATGTCAGGCTCTGTGCTGACAACTCACAGCCAGGAGCCTTCTTAGAATTCCATCTCCCTCTCTCTCTGCCCCTCGCCCACTCTTGCTCTGGCTCTCTCTCTCTCTCTTTCAAAAATAAATAAGCATTAAAAAAAAAAAAAAGTTAAGTCCTCCAAACAGGAGAATGTGGTCTTCAAAACCAGCAATCATATAACATTTTCCCCACCCTCCATTATCTCCATGACATCTCTCATCACTTCTCATGCTCTCCATCAGTACTGTCCAGTAGAAATACAATACAAACACAAATGCAGTCACATACATAATTAAAAAAAAATTCTTTTAATGTTTATTTTTGAGAGAGAGCAGGGGAAGGGCAGAGAGAGAGAGGGGCAAAGGATCTGAAGTGGGCTCCATGCTGACAACAGAGAGTCCCATGTGGGGCTCAAACTCACTAACTGACTGTGAGATCATGACCTGAGCCAAAGTCAGTTGCTTAACTTACTGAGCCACACTGCACCCCCATAATTTAAAATTATTAAGTAGTCACATTAAAAAATAAAAAGATGCAATTAATTTTAATAATATAACTAAATTTATTTAAAATATTTTCATTTCATTATGCAATTAATTTTTAAACCTAATTGAGATATTTCTTTGGTACTAAGTCTT
This sequence comes from Paguma larvata, assembly GCA_030068075.1. Classification (NCBI taxonomy): domain Eukaryota; kingdom Metazoa; phylum Chordata; class Mammalia; order Carnivora; family Viverridae; genus Paguma; species Paguma larvata. The sequence continues at coordinate 166,569,114 of CM057823.1, forward strand.
TGAAATCCAACATGTGGCCAAATTATAAGTGCTGAATAGCCACCTGTGGCCTGCACCTACTGTACGGGACTGTGCAACTCCATGACCTACTTATATTAAACTACTTCCTCTTTCCGATGTTTTCATTCTTCTCTAACTTTTTTGTCCATTAGATGGTACTTAGCTATCGGTGCATCCAGAAAGCCCTCTGTAAATCCTGTACAGGTTATGTGACTCTCCTGTGATCCTGTCCTTACCCAGACATACACATGGTAATGATCATGACAGAGTTTTATATGCCATACGCCAAAGATCTAATGACACACACCAAAAAATTAGAAAGAATTATATATATATATATATATATATATATATATAAATATATATATATAAATATATATATGCATATGTTTCTTTTTTGTTTATATTATGGTAAAATACACATAAAGTTTATCATCTAACCATTTTTAAGTGTACAGTTCAGTGGTATTAAATACATTCACACTGTTGTGCAGTCATCACTACCATCATGCCCATAACTCTTTTCATCTTGTGTAATTGAAACTCTATACCTTTTAAATAATAACTCCCCATTCTTCCCTCCCTACCTACCCTACCTATCCTGGCAACCACCATTATACTTTCTGTTTCTATGGTTTAGGTTACTCTAAGTACCTCATACGAGTGGAATCATATAGCAGTTTTCTTTTTATTGCTGGGTAGTTCCACATAGCTTAAGATCCTCAAGTTTCATCCATATTGTAGCATATTACACAATTTCCTTTCTTTTTGAGGCAGAATTATATTCCATTGCATACATACACCACATTTTGCTTTTCCATTTTCATCAATTGCTAGATACTTGGGTTGGTTCCATGCTTTAGCTATTATGAATGAGTTATGCTTCTAAAAACACAGGTGTCCAAATATCTCTTTAAGAACCTCCCTTCAAATCTTTGGGATACATATGCTGAAGTGGAATTGCTGAACCATAGGTAATTCTATTTTTCAAATTTATTTTATACAGTTAGTTGTCATCAAGATATGGTCACATAATTACTAGTTTCATTCGTATTAGCTGTTCATTCCTTCATTTACTTTGTTTTATTGAAATATAATTTGCACATGATAATTCTATTTTTAAGTTCTTGGGGAACTACCATACTGTTTTTCACAGCACCTGTACTATTTGAATTTCTCACCGACAATATGCAAGGGTTCCAATTTCTCCACATCCTTGCCAAAACTTGTTATATTCTATTGTTTTGGTAGTAACCTTCCTAACAGGTGTGAGATAGTATTTCATTGTATTTTTATTTACATTTCTGTAATGATTAGTGTTGTTGAGCATCTTTTCATCTGCTTATTGGCCATTTATAAATGGGGTATCTGGGGAAATAGCTGTTCAAGTCGTCTGCCCCTTTTTGGATTGGACTGTTTGTATTTTTGTTAAGTTTTAGGAGTTCTCTGTATATTGTGGGTATTGATCCTTTATTAGATATGTAATTAGCAAATATTTTCTCCCATTCTGTAGGTTGCCTTTTTATTCTGTGAATAGGGTCTTTCGATGTACAAATTTTAAAATTTTTATAAAATCTAGTTTGCTTATTTTTTTTTTAACCTATACCATTGGTGTCATATTTTAAAAATAATCTTTGCCAAATTGAAGTTCAGTGTCGTGAAGCTTTCATCCTATGTTTTGTTCTGAGCGTTTTATTGTTTTACATTTAGGTTCTTGATCCATCTTCAGTTAATTTTCATACATGGGGCTGGGTGAGGGTCCAACTTTATTCTTTTGCATGTGGACATCCAGTTTTCCTAGCACCAGTTGTTGAAAAGACTGTCCCTTCCCCATTAAATGGTCTTGGCATCCTTCTCAAAAATCATTTCATTACACATGTGAGAGTTTCTGGGATCTGTATTCTATTCCAGATATCTTTATATCTGTCTTTATGTCAATACCACACCAATGCTGCACTGTTTTAATTACGGTGGAAATCAGGAAATGTAAATCTTCTAATTTGCTGTTCTTTTTCATGATTGTTTTGAGATTTTATGTGAATTTTAGGATGGCTTTACTTCTTCAAATAGCGTCATTGAGATTTTTGTAAATGAAATCTTTGAAATTAAAGAATTTAAATTCTTTAATTTCAAAGATTTCATTAAATCTGTAAATTACTTTGGATGATAACACATTTTAACAATATTAAGTCTTCCAATCAATGAATATGAGGTATTATTCCATTTATTTATGTCTTCTTGCTAATTAAAAAAATTTGTTAAAGACTGTACACTTCTTGCGGTAGAAGGTTTTTGTCTTCTTCGCTATCACATGGGCAGAAGTAAGTCCATACAGCAGAGTAAATATACGATAAATATGAGTGGAATGAAGAGGAAAGGATTACAAGTCTAAACTAACTTGAACTCTCTCCCAAAGCCAGTAGTATGGCTTTAATAGCATAAAGTTTCTCTATGAAGACATTGTGTTCTCTCCTCAATGACAAATTGAAGTCTGTCAGTATCTATCCTTCTCCATTCATTAGTGATTCACAATAATGTACACGAAATTTAGATAATCTTTGTTAATTTCAATATATTTATGAGAGTATTTAAAAATATTTATACTTAGCCATGTGAGGAATAACTAAATTCCAGAGTTTTTATTTATTTATTTGTTTGTTTGTTTGTTTGTTTATTGTAGGCCAGGTGCTGCGCTGAGTGGTCTGCATAGCATTATATGACCTGATGTCAACACATACCAAATAACACTTTGTGAACAACTTTTTAACTTCACTTGTAGTAAAATATAGTATAGTGTTAGGAACAGATGAAGATACGAATGACCTGTATTTATATCCCACCTTTAGTATTACTAGTTATTTGAGTACGGCCAAGTTTCTTAATGTTACAGGTTATCATTCATAAATATTATCTTCCCTCCACCTCCCACTGAAAAGAATGAATTTTTTTTTGCCATCACTTGACTGTGGGACCGATCAAGTACCTTGCTTTTGCCCATGAAATATTGGCATAAGCAGAATCTTGAAAAACAGTTGCGAATTATTTATATCTTGAAATTGTGCCATTTCTAAAATAAAAATATTCCCAGGCGAACCCGCTAGACCCTGGAAAATGAAGAGAAACTTACAGAGTAGAGGTTACTTATTCTGGCCAAACCCATCCCAGCTGGCCTTCGGCCAATCAACAGCAGAGCCTCTCAGCCTAATCCAGCCAAGATTGGCTATCCCTCAGCTGACCAACATATTAAGAAAATATATTATTATAAACTTAAGCAATTGAATTTGGGGTTTTTTTTTACGCAACACTTTTTTTGTGGCAACAGCTGTTTCCACATTTGTGAAACAGATAATAACCACACACAACTCACAGTGATATTGTGAAAATTAAATCGTTTTATTTAATTTTATAAATTAAATAAAATTTAATATATAAAGCCTTAAAAGAATTCATGGAGTCTGGAAAGCACTAAGTATGTTAGTTATTATTTCAAAAATTAATAGGTGGCCAGAGACTTTTAAGTAACTTCCTCAAAATCAGTTGATAGTAAATGATGATAAATGATTGAACTCTGGTTCTGATTTTACTAGGTTACCTCAAATATCTAAAACTTTGAACTTTCAGAACGTGCTAGAAAACTGGAGAACATCACTAATGAAAACTATTCTTGGGAAATGGAACAGGTCACTATATAAACAGCATGGGTTTTGAGTCAGACAGAACTTAAACTCATTTACTGCTTAAACATTTAAGTGTTTCTAGGAGGCACATATTCAGTTGGGCATGACTAATGTGAAGGTAAATTCAAGAGGGTTTCTATCTTACATAAGAGCAAAGAGGAGATCAAGCCTTTCCTCTGTCCCTTACTATCAATGTTATTGTGGGTGATTTACTTAATGTTTTTAAGCCTTGGTTTCATGACCTGCAAAATGAGGACAGTATTCACCTGTCCCTGATAGGCTTTTGTGAGGATTAATGAAACGACTTATGTAACATGGGCTATTGCATCCGAGACCATCAGAAAATACTAGTTTTTCTTCTCTTCTGTTTTTTTTTTCCCTTTCTCGTAAGAGTACTTTCACAGTTCTTTATGTATCTCATGATGAGTAAGTAAAATTAAATTCTCTCACAACACCTCACAAGAGAAGAGAACTAATTAAAAAGATACTTTGGGAGGATTACTTAAGTACACTCAATTGTAATTATGGAATTCAAATCCCAAGTAAATAAAAACAATTTAATCAAAACTAAGTTGTGTGATGGGATCAGAAGTGGCTCCATCAAGCTGTAATGACAGTTATTTTCACTTAGACGTCATGGTATTGCTCACTGGGTATCTCTCTTCTTGTCTCTTCCTGTCCTCCAACTCAAAAGACCTAAGAAACAACATAAATTTATCACTTCAACAACTAATTTGAAAAATTTTAAATGCTTTTCTCTAATTCCATGGCAAATGCTATTGTTAGTTCACAATATTCATGTTCAATTCCTTTTTCCATGCCTTCATCTATTCTAGAGGATAGAAAAATTACATAAATGTTTCCTAGCCTTTCCTCCTCTCACAGCAAGAAGTCATGAGACACAGTCCAGTCCAGTGAGACACAAAGGGAAGTCTGTTGAAGATTTTATTGTTCTGTTGAAAATGGACCATCTTTTCTTTTTTCCTTCTTTGAACATAATTCTGATGTCTGGAGTTTCCATAATCATCTTAAGCCAAAAGGAAATGGACATCATAGAGGAGAAAAAGTACTCAGCTCCTTGATGATATCAAGGGATGATATATTAAATATTTAAAAACAATTATGGCCAACTCATTAAACCTTGCAAACCACTGTGCATCAGCCCTGAAATTACTGATAGTTTTTAACAAATTTGGATAGGATTTCTGAACTCCTTAAGAAAATTAGGTGTACTCTTGCTTTTAGCCAAAAACATTCTGAATAGAATCAAATGCACCCTCAGAATCCACAAATGATGTAGCACTATGGAAAAAGAGTTATGTAAATGCTTTAAAGGTAGAAAATGTCTTTAAAAATATTATCAACAGCTTCTATTAGACTAAGAGTCATTAATAAAATTGAAATGCCTCAGATGAAAACAGCAAATTAAATTAATATTTTAAACACCATGGTTTTGTAAAACATCTTGAACATTTATGGATTTTCAGATTCATAAGTGAAAATGAAAGGACATCTACTTTGCAAGTGTGCATCTTACAGTTAACAATGTTGAACGACGCACTTCAAAATTGTTGGGATGGTAGATCTCATGTTATGTGTTTTTACCACAATAAAAAAACAAATGAGGGAGGAGTTTCATTTAAAGAAGCACCTACTTGAAGAATGGTTAAATTCAATACAATATCTAGATAATAATCAATAGCTACTAACTAGTTGCCTAAAAAGTAAAAATCAAACTGCCAGGTCTTCTTACAATTCCTCTCTCTTTATATCTAGTTCTCTTCAATGTGAATGTGCTGCTTCAATCAGCATTCAGCATTAACTGCATATTGCATTGGTCACACCCTTTTTTAATTGCTGGGGCCATTCTCTCTGCATCTTCAAGAGCAGAGATGATGAGGTCCTGTGAAGAGCAAGACTGGAAAAAGACACTCCTGGCCTTAACTCCCATCTCTGATTCTTTACCTGTTACTTCTCCTTAGGCATGTTTCTTCAAGTTTTCTAACCCTCGCATTTCTTCACCTGCAGTTTGGAAATAAGGACCACCTCTTTGTTCTCAGTAAAGCTGCTTATTTTAAGCACAAAGGATGGTGCCTGTGCCGAGAAAAAACTCCCTATATCTTAGTTTCATTTCACTTCCAATTTGAATTGCCAGTAACTACAAAGGAATGTCTGCTAAACTGAATTGTCTCCTTCACTTCAAAGTCCAGAGAAGGAGAAACTTTCTCAAAGCCTTTATTGATGCCACAATGCCATAGTGATCTCTTCCTTACAGTACTTATTACCCATCTTCCTGGACACCGCCAAAGGCATTTAGTCTGTGTTGTATTGTGTATTGCCTTTTAGACAGGTGTCCTCTGATAGAGTATAAGCTCTACCAAGTGATTATTACTGCAAGTGATTATTATTCATCCTCCTGGTATCCCTGCCATTTCACACCGTACTTTTCCTACAGAATTTAAATACTTTTGACAAAGTATGTTTGATTGTAGAGACAGACATCATGATTTCAAATATGCCAAAGTCACCTAACTGTATGTTTCAAACAGAAAAGATCTTCCAACTGAAACAACATATTAAAGTCCAAGTGTGTCCCTGAATCTCAGAAGGAAACTAGAGCCTGTTTGAAAATCAGGTAACCTATTTTTCTCCTAAAGTAACAAATCTATATCTCTACCAAGTATTATCTTCCTCGTTCTATAAAAAGGTTTCAACACAAACTCCTTGTTGAAAATTATTATCACCTGGGAAACAAATTTTAAATTATTTACAAATGGAAAATCTCTTTGAAAGGAGCTTTAATTTAAAATTTCATGCATCTTCAATAACTCCAAAAGAATATTCTTTCATTAAACCTGGAAAAAATGAATCTGATGAAGTGATACTTAAGTTTTAGAATATTTTTCTGAAAAAATGCTCATGAAAAAGCATTAATCAAATTTTTGTTTTAACTCATTTCCTACAAAATTTTCTCTCTACTTACGTCAGTTCTGATATCATATGAAGATGGAATTTCTGCAGCTCAATGTAAGAAAGAGAAACATTTTAAGAATTTGATTAGATTATTACATTGTCTTGATGGACAATGACTATTGTTTATTTAGAAAAGAAATTAGGAAAAGTCAAACAAGGTATAAGAATACAATTCTCTAAGTGGCATCATCCTAAGAGGAAGGGAAGAAATCATTTATAAAAGGATTTAGATTGCATGTCACTCAGAAATATAAATTAACATATTAATAAATGCATATACTATATATAATTTCAATGTTTACATAAAAGCAGGTCTTGCTATTAGTTTATGCAAAGTACTAGCATTTTCCCTAATAATATTGGGAACCTGTTTTCCTTTCCCTCTGTAGAGGGCCTAGCTCACAGCATTCATTACTTAGCACTTTTTAAAAGCTTTAAATATCAACAATATTACACTGCAAACATTATCCTTTTATTATTTTTATTTTTATTTTTTTTATTTTTCCCCCTGACAGATGCCTCACCCAAAACAGAAGACAATATTCAAGCATTTACTCTGGAACTGATTCCACTGGTCATTCAGCCCACTCCAGACACAAACTGACTGCCCGATTCAGATATTATCCTTAACAGGAAGATGATTAGTTGAAGATTACTGAAGTCACACTATCAAATAAACCACACTCAATTTAGAAAATCATTAACTTTAGCATGAATTTTAAGCAGACTACAAAATAATACACAAATTGAATTAGAGGACATTTGCAATCTTTCTTCCCTAAGGAGTTGGTAAAAACCCATACCATGCGTGATTAAGCATTTGTGTCTGCTCTGGGCCCATGCACTCTTTCTCTTTATCACCTGTCACTTGTGTCTGTGCTGCTCTTGGCTCTTCTTCAGGGCTGGCGATTGTCACTGTGTCAGCCTCTTGGAATTTCTTGTTTGAAAAGCTCAGCCATTAAAGTGCAGATTTTCATCATTCGTGTCTAGCTATCTCTTCACCTGTCTGCTGCTTGTATCATCTGTGTGAATGCCAGAATTACAGTTCTACAGTTCACAGTGCTGGGTCCTTTGTGGGAATGCCTGGCTTTAAAGTCTTCTTCCCTGTGGTGACGGTTGTTTTAAGACTTCTTGTGTTTTGGAAGGGTGAGAACATTGTTGAGTACATCACTACTGCTTCCTTTCTGTGATCCATTATGAATTTAACTCCATCGCTCATTCAGCAGATATTTATTGAGCACTTACTACATGTCAGATGCTGCATCAGATTCTAAAATTATAGGATTAAATCGAGAGAAATTCTTGTTTTTCTACCTGCTTCAGAGGCAAATAAATTGACTGCCCTTTATGACTTTCTGAAGCCCAACGTCTAGTAATGATGAAAGACAATAACAATTAGATAAATAAAATACCCAGTACAGCAGAGATTGATAAATACAAAAAATAGACAAAAGCGATTGGTAGGGCCGTGGTGACAGGGGTTGCAAATGTTAACAGAGAAGCGAGGGAAATGCCCTGATCTTGCTAAAGCAGACAAGGCAAGATTTTTTTATATTGCTAATTACTGCATTGGGTTCTTTTCTCCCCATTTCATGTGACATCACTTTCTACTATGTATTAAGCAATAAGCTGTATGTTCCTCCCTGATTTGAGGAACGAGACAGGAAAAACACCTTGAGTCTCTTTATATCCTAGTAGCAGCGACTACAGAAAGAGTGTATTTACCTCAGTGAAAAGTCACTCATGGCATCTGATTAACCACCTGCCTCAAAATCATCTGGGATATTTGTTCAAAATTCAAATTTATCAGCTGCATTCCAAATCTACATATCAGAATCTCTGGGAGATGTCTGAGAATGTTATCTACCATAAGTAAGTAGCTTCTAGCAACCTTAGGCCCAGTCAGGCAGGGTCCAGCCCTGGCTTTGCCCTTCAAGCAGCCTCATCCTGTGGGATAAGAGAGTCTGGGCTCTCTGGGAAACAATCTCTGAGATTTAGTTTCCTGCAGGAGGTTTAGTAGGAAGAGCAAGCCCTTGTGATTAACAGCCATGGAAGGGAGGGAAAGAAAGCAAGACTGGGGGGAGGGAAGGCCAAATTATAATTCAGTGTGCATGACAGCCTTGGCTGACCACAGGGGGCTCTGGAGTTTAAATCAGCATGGTCCCACATGGGACAAAAATGGGAAGACTTTATATCCCCATCTTAATCAGCGTTAAATGGGCTGCCCAGGGAAGGACATGACCTTGGGCTAGCTGTCTGTCCCTATGTGAGGCCATCCCAGAAAAGGTACAAGTCTTTCCTTGTTGGGAGATCTGCATGGTACATCCTCAGGTCCACACATGGGATAGGCCCCCTGTCTCTTCCCTGTCCCGCAGGCTAATACCTGTGGGGTCAAGAGGAGATGGACACATAAAGCCTTCACCATTCCCTTCTCTAGGCTAAACTCTGAATGCCCAGGACACTGGAATTTCCTGCTCAAACAGTTCTCAAGCCGACATACAGGGCCTGTTTGGGCCCCTTCCTCAGCGCTGACAGTGCCATCCCTGTGTGATCAGTGTGCCAGGTGTGGACAGAACTCACACATGCAGCCTATTACTGTTACATGCTTATGTTCTACACTCAAGGTGCTGAACTGGGATGGGAAGGAAATGAGGTAGGCCACCAGCCCAGGAGTCCCAAAGCACACAGTTCAAACATGGGCTTTTGGGATATCATGCAGAGATATATGTCCCAGAAGGATGCTACAGCATATTTTATTAACAGTTTTTTTTTAAATTTTTTAACATTTATTTATTTTTTGAGAGAGAGAGAGAGAGACAGAGAGAGACAGAGCACAAGCAGGGGAGGGGCAGAGAGAAGGAGACACAGAATCCGAAGTAGGCTCTAGGCTCTGAGATGTCAGCGCAGAGCCCAATGCGGGGTTCAAACCCACCAACCGTGAGATCATGACCTGAGCCAAAGTCAGACATTTAACCAGTTGAGCCACCCAGGCGCCCCTATTAACAGTTTCTTAGTTTGATTGATAACTTTTTTATTATTTATATATATGGTATAGGCCTCTCCATTTGTACTTTTGCTCCAGCCCCTGTAAATATAATTTGCAGGGCTAAACAAAACATTTTAGTGAGAGAAAAATAAAATATTTGAAATTATTTATTTTATTCACACCCTTTAAATTATAATAGATCAGCATGGTAAGGCACTGTAGCAATGGATTATTCTGAAGAAGTAACCTATTAAATAGTAGTGTGGACCTCTAGGTCTTTCCTATAACTTGAAGGAAAGAAACACTTGTATTCTAAATATTCATTATGCTGATTTCATTTACATTAGGGCCAAACTACACAGCAGGTTGGAGGATTGTGAATATCCTATTAATGCATTCCAGTTGCTTCCTAAGTGATTTTCCACAGAAGCTCCCTCAAAATCTGTACTTAGTTTAATATTTCAAGATCACTTTTTTTTTTTTTTTTTTTAATAGAGAGGAAGAGAGAACATGCAGAGTCTGACCTGGGGCTCGATCTCACGATGGTGAGATTATGACCTGAGAGGAAATCAAGAGTGGGATGCTTAACCAACTGGGACACCCAGGCACCCCTCCAGGGTCACTTTTATGCTTAAGTGAGAAGAGTAGACACAGTAAGAGTGTATTTCCCCATTGGAGCCCAGGGTTTGGGGGTGAAAAGATGCCGCTGCCTATGCAGAGGAGGCTCTGCTAAAAATGTGGTAATCTCCTTGCAATTTTGTCTTCTCTTCTAAGAATTAAAGTAAATGTTTTTTTGTTTTGCTTAGGTTTTCTTTTTAATCATGGTGGCTGGGGAAATGAGTGCGTTCGTCCTGAAAGGGTGATTGGGGTACAGCCTCGACTGCATATACTTATTTATCCCTCCATCCATTCATACCTCCATCAATCCACCCACTCATATTCACCCAACATATATTCATTGAGTATTATGTGTTAGTTACTATCTGGGGGTTGGAGATATACATGAGCTACTCTCATGGAAGCCACATTCCAATAAGGGAACAGATGCTCCTTTTAAGGTGGTGATAAGTGCTTTGAAGAAGCACAAAGCAAGATTAAAAGGACAGAAAATGACACTGTATAATCTTGGCCCCTTTGTCTTAATTTAAGTAACCATATATGCCTGAGTAATTTTACCAGATCTCTTTATCCTAGTCCATTGATCTGTGTTTTTATGACAATAAGATACTATTTTATTTATCATAGCTTTGTAATAGAGTTTGAGATCAGGGAGAAGGATGTCTCCAGCTTTACTCTTCTTTCTCAAAATTATTTTGGGCATCCAGAGTCTTTTGTGGTTCCATACAAATTTTAGGATTGCTCTACTTTCTTGAAAACTACCATTGGAATTTTGATAGGAATTATGTTAAATCTGTAGATTGCTTTGGGTATTATGGATAGTCTAACAATATTAATTCTTCCAATCCATAAGCATGGAATATCTTTCTGTTTCTTCACATCTTCAATTTTATTCCTTAATTTCTTGTTCAGTATACAGGTCTTTTACTTCCTTAGTTAAATTTATTCCTAGGTATTTTATTCTTTTTGATACAATTATAAGCGGATTTTTTTTTAATTTCTCTTTCTAATAGTTTGTTATTAGCATGTAGAAATATATCAGATTTCTGTGTATTGATTTGGTATCCTGCAACATTACTAAATTCATTCATTAGTTTGAACAGTTTTTTTGATGGAGTCTTTAGTGTTTTCTATATACAGTATGTCATATACAAATGGTGATAGTTCCAGTTTTTCCTTTTCAGTTTGAGTGCCTTTTATTTCCTTTTCTTGCCTAATTGCTCAGGCTTCCAAAACTCTGATGAATAAAAGTGGCAAGATTGGGTATCCTTATCTTACTCTCCATCTTAAAGAAATACTTTAAACCTTTCATTGTTGACTATGATGTTAGCTTGTCATACGTGGTTTTTATTATGTTGAAGTGCCTACTTTTTATTCCACTTTGTTCAGAAAAATATAATTTTCTCATAAATCAATGTTGAATTTTATCAAATGCTTTTTCTGCATCTATTGAGATTTTCATATAATTTTTATCTTTTATTTTGTTGAAGTGATATATCACATTGAATGATTTGTGGATGTTGAACCATTTTTGCATCCCTGGAATAAATCCCATTTGATCGTTTTGTATGATTCTTTTAATGTATTATTAAATTAGGTTTGCTAATGTTTTGTTAAGGACTTAACTTTACATTTTAAAGAACTTTCAAAAAAAGAACAAATGTAGCCCAAATCTCCTATCTTTAGGAGACTTAAAAGATTTCTCACTAAATAAGAAAATAATAAAAAGAAGATTTACATTCCCTAAAAACTCATCACCCAAAGTATCCATAATTAACATTTCAGTTACTGTTCTTTCAGACAAACATACACATGTAGAAATATAGAAATATGTGCATTTTCTTTCAAATATTGTGCTATTTATATTTTTGTATTTATTTTTTTGTTCAAAATTATGGGCATTCTTTTGTAAACACACATTTTATACATTATTCTTTCTGTTATATGGTATTTTATTATATAGATGTAGCTTTTCTTGATTTTTTTTCCCAAATCTTTTAGAAAATACATTTTTCTGGTCATAAGTATCATTTGCATCAATTCTAGTTAACTACATAAAGGAGAATGAAACAACTAAATATTTGGTTTTCACAGTGTTACAATTGGTAACATGGTGAATGTTATTATTCTTTAACCTCATTTTATTATTTGTATGTGTTTTAATATGAAAACCCAAAGAATCAATTTTATTTCTAGACTAATGTAATTTCTACATTTATTTTTAGGACTAGTTAAAACAACTAAAAATTTGGTTTTCAATGTGTTACAGTTGGTAATATGTTGAATGCTACTATTTTTTAACTTTTTTATTACTTGTATATGTTTTAACATGAAAACTGAAAAAGATCAATTATATTTCTAGACTTGTAACTTCTACATTTATTTTTAGGAGTACGTTACTGACTTGAAATGGTTAATAAAACTTTTTTTTTTTAAGTGTAAAATTGTGGGCATAAATCTTAAGCTGAAGGAAATTCCTGCTAACTCATCACATTAAATTGTAAAATGAAGAAACCACAATTCTCTGGTGCACTAACATTGATGCTTTATGTTTATAATGAAAAAGAAAATAAGTTTGCATAATCAAAGATTTTGCAATCTATTGCCCTGTCATTAGCTTAGTCAAGAAAGTACCTCATTATCTAAATCATTTTTTGGAAAAAAGTAAGCTAGAATATGCTGAGATTCAGCAGAAATCCACAAATTACAGCAACCTAGCTGAGTTTAAGTTACTTGTGACTCAGGTTTTTTGTTTTTGTTTTTGTTTTCGTTTTGGAACTCATTTTTCCCTCATTGTAAAAATACTTTCCTGAAAAAAAGAAAGTTGGATCCTCAACATGAGGTGGCATTTATCAGAAGTTTTAAGGTATTCCTGCATGTATTCCTGCATGGTTACACAGATTTAAATGCCATTTGTGAGTCATTGTAGCCAATTTATTTATTTTGAATGGAAGGCTGTACAAATGACACCTCATCTCCCATATAGCATATAAGCCCAAAGCTTCTACCACTGATCGACATACCTGCATCGTCTTTCGTGAGAGAAGCTAATTCATGAGCTCTTTAGCCAAAGAGAAAGAACAAAGAATCTGTGTTCACAACACCTTCACTATATAATTTAATCCAGAGTACCCATGGACTATATTTTGAGAAGCTTTCTGTGGCATTTAGAAAGAGTCTTTTAGCCAATTCCTCTATAATGCCAGGGATGCCCTCAGGATAGCATAAAATCCTAAGTTGCCATGTTTCCTAGCCTTTCAATCAATGTCTGATAAAATTAGAGCCTTGTTCTGCTCTGCATCTGTGTTGATGAAGCTCTGACAGTCAGCCTAAGAGTTAATGACTTCTTTGATCCCATTACTGCTGCACTTCATTCTCTGGCTGTGAAAGAGATAAAGCACCTGGATCCACAGTGATGACATCTGTCTGACCTAGTATATCACCATCTGCCATCTGTGATTGCCCCCAAGCCATGCCTTTTGGACCAGTTTGATGCCCACACTCTGCTGTATACTCTCACTCACCAATCTCACTACATCAAGTGAGAACCTGAATTTTGCTTGATTTTGGTCTCATCCCCTGCCTATTTATTGAAATACTCACTCAGCTGAAGCAAGAGTAGCAACCATCTTTTCTACAGCTTTTGCTCTGTTAAGTCTCCATTGGCAAATATTAATAAATTTATCTCCGAATCCCCTCATGTTATGAAAAATATCTAAATAATAGTTAGAATAATGGATAAATGAAGTATCCTATTAAATTCAGTAATTAGCTGAGAATAGGATCTTGACATAAGAGAAATCATGTGTTTGCTTGTGTGTTTGTTTTGAGGAGAAACAATTTCATGAGAATCTTCCCAGAATTGGAAAATACAGGGGACTTGGTAATTGTGGGTGCTTGGGCAATCTGGTGGAGGCCTCAAGTCAGGATGTGGAAAAGAGCAGATACACATGTAATGTTGGGGAAAAAAAGAACTGATACAATATCCAACACTAAATTTCTCTTTTTTAGCTCTTTTCCATTTTTTCTGGGACTCTTTTCTGAATAAATCTGCATGAAAATCAGTTGTATCCCTCTAAGAAATCTTCTATTCTCTTCACCTGGGCTGTTGATCCACTTCTAGAATATTACTTTCTTACTTCATAGAGAAAGTAAAACAAAGATACTGTGAACTGAAGGACACAAGTCATAAATCCAAGTAAGATTCCTATACTGAAAGGAAAGAGATGAAAATAAACACTTGCATATTGAATACTGACACTCTCAGAATTGGCCGACTAGGTTACTAGTTCTCTGCCAGCACATTTCTCCCAAAACCTAGAAGTTCTTTCTCTGAAGATTCTGATCAACCAAAGGGAAAACGGTAATTATTTTTGTGTGAATATTAGTGATGCATAGTAATCTTTGGATTGTATAGAGCTTCTCTTCTTTAAACCTCCCTGTATTCTTCTGATTTTATATTATAAACATATATATATTCATCTATAATAAAAATAAACATTTATTGAGTTAATATTTCTGTGGGACACTACGCTAAGCAACTTAAATTTTATTATTATTACCTTTATCATTATTATTATCATTTAAAGTTTGTACCTCTTAATTCCCTTCACATATTTTGTCAATTCTCCCATTTCCCCTTCTCTTTGGCAGCCACTAGTATTTATGAGTTTGCTTCTGTGTTTTGTTTGTTTGTTCATTTATTCGTTTTTTAGATTCCACATATAAGTGAAATATTCATATGACATTTGTCTTTCTTTAATGGACTTATTTCACTTAGCATAATACCCTCTAGGCCCATCCATGTTGTCACAAATGGCAAGATTTCATCCTTTTCTGTGGCTGAGTAACATTCCTCTGTGTGTGTGTGTGTGTGTCTGTGTGTGTGTGTGTATATACCACATCTTTATTCATTCATCTATCAATGAACATTTAGGTTGTTTCCATATCTTGACTATCATAAATAATGATGCAGTAAAATAAAGGTGCATAGGTATTTTCATTTTCTTTGGGTAAATACCCAGTAGTGGAATTATTGGATCATGTGGTGTTTATATTTTTAATTATTTGAGAACCTCCATACTGTTTTCCACAGGGGTTGCACCAATTTACATTCTCACCAACGTTGCACAAGGGTGTTGGGAGCCATCTTGGGCGCACAGGTTGAGACATTTCTCTGTGTGAAAAAGGAAGATGATGCAAAGCCTCCTGCCAATCCAATGGTGCCCCAATGCCATCTCCTTCTAAATAACCTTTCAGGCCTGGATTTCTTGAATGCTCTCACTCTAGTAGGCCTCAAAGGATGTAATGCTCTTTTGTTTTATGGCATTTAAATTAAAAAAAAAGGGGACCTGGAATGCTATGCATTGATAGATAACATCTGAAGGAGACTTTGGAAATGTACTCATTCATAAGCAAAGGACAAGCATTTGGAATTCTGTCCTTGCCAGATGGGTTGTACCTTCCACATTGTAGTAGGCAGAATAGGCAGAATGACTCCTGGCCTGTTTATAGATAATTAACAAAGGCCTCAATGTAACACCCTGTTCTCTTCCCCTGCCTTAAATTTATATGCTAATTAACTTGAAAACAACCTGCAAGATTGAGGAAATCGCCACTTTGCTGATAAAAACACATTGTTACTTAAGATATCAAACTATGCTTACCGATGGAATGTCACTTACTACTTTTAAATAAAAATACTGGGATCAGTAGGGCAGAGATGCTGCCTGGTTCCAGAAGCCATGCTGCGCTCTTGAGTCTTTCATCATGCTCACACTATTCATCCTTCTGGGACTCCTGGACTCGCTGGAGTTGGACTCCGGCACAAGGGTTCCAATTTCTCCATATCTTTGCCAACATTTGTTATTTCTTGTCTTTTTGATAACAGCCATTCTGACCGGTATGAAGTGATATCTCATTGTGGTTTTGATCTCCATTGCCCTGATGATTAGTGATGTTGTTCATCTTTTCATGTGTGTGTTGGCCATCTGTATGTCTTCTTCAGAAAAATATCTATTCAGTCGTCTTCCATTTTATAATTGGATTATGTGTGGGTTTTTGGTGTTGAGTTGTAGGAATTCTCTATATATTTCAAATATTTACCCCTTATCTGATAAATTATTTGCAAATATTTTCTCCCATTCGGTAAGTTGCCTTTTTGTTTTATTGGTGGTTCATTTACTATGCAAAACCTTTTTATTTTGGTGTAGTCCTAACAGTTTAATTTTGCTTTTGTTTCCACTGCCTAAACAAACAGTTCCATAAATATGTTGCTAAGGCTAATTTTGAAGAGACTTATGCTTATGTTAAATTCATTATATTTTTCAATTTTTACAGTAATCTTATAGATTAATCACTTCTTAATTTTCACTTAATAATTGAAGAATAGGGTCTTAGAGTTTAATTTTTTCAACATCAAGGTAACTAAGTGATAGAGTTAGATTTATTTATATTTTTTAATTTTTTTAATGTTTATTTATTTTTGAGAGACATAGAGACAGAGTATGAGCAGGGGAAGGGCAGAGAGAGAGGGAGACACAGAATCCGAAGCAGGCTCCGGGCTCCAAGCCGTCAGCACAGAGCCTGACGCAGGGCTCGAACTCACAGACTGTGAGGTCACGACCTGAGCTGAAGTCGGCCACTTAACCAACTGAGCCACCCAGGCGACCCTAGAGTTAGATTTAAACCCAATCTATCTGGCTCCAAGCTTGCATTCTTAAGGCCCCCAAAATGCCTCAGATAATTTTAAAACTTATTGGGAAAAAAAAAGGAAGTAAGCCAACAGAGTCTTCACTGAGAACAGAAGGGAGCTGGCTGAAGGATGGGTAAAATAGGTGATGGGGATTAAGGAGTGCACTTGCTGTGATGAGCACTGGGTGTTGTACGGAAGTGCTGAATCATTATCTTATACACTGAAACTAACATTACACTGTAAGTTAGCTAACTAAAATTTAAATAAAAACTTAAAATCAATCAATCCTTAAAAAAATAAGTAAATAAAAAGGAGGTGTTTTTAAACCCTTCGATTGTTCCCTCTTTTTATTTTCTCTCACCTTAATAAATTTCAGATTATATTCCATAACCATTTTTTATTTCTCCAGTTTCCAGTCTTATAATTTGTTTTTATTGTTTATGTCCTACTTGACACTTGACTCAGATTTGATTGGTATAAGTGGGTAGAAATGCTATAGGGTATTGGCAATACCACTTAGGCCCTGTCTGGAGAAAATCTTGTTAGAATATGGCAAATGTGGTCAGAGAAATGAATGCTCAGAAGGATACTACAGATGGTTGTGTCTTTCTCTCTGTACCTGATTCACCTATAAAAGCACATATTCAATTCATACAATAAAATACTAGAGTCATTAACTATCATATTTCCAAATAACATGAATAATATAAAATTTTCATAAGATAATGTTACTATTAACAAGATCTAGAACCATATGATTCCAAGTCTTAAGTAACACCATACATGGTATATATGGGGTGAATGAATATATATATGTGCGTGCTACAACTTTGTTAAAATAACATTTGTTACATAGAATACATGGTGTTGGGTGGTGAGTCATGGTTCAACAGCAGACCACAAAGGAAATTGAAATACTGAAGTTTATTACTCGCTTTCCTAGAGAAAGTACTTGATATACCTGGAGTGACCACATGGGAAGTTAAAGACAGAGTACAGACAGAAAGAGACGCAGGGCCTGGGCCAGATGCCTTTATTAGTATCTATGAGTAGAATGCTTTAGTATTCATGGGCTAAAGCGGGATCTATCAATTAAAACCAGAAAAGTGAGAGTTCGATAAATCCCTTAAAGGTCCTATCTAAGGGACACATGAGAGGAAGGTACTGAGAGGCAGAAGAGACTATTGGTCAGAGGGCTGTTGGGGAAGTCACATCAGGAATTTGTATCACCTGTGACTCCATACATTGCTATGTAGGATATGTGTTTGCATGAAGGGGCTCAGTTTAAGGTCCCTGTAGGCTGCTGGTCAAACAAAAGTCATGCCAGGGCAGCAATACCTTGGACTAGCTTTGCTAAACACTTGACATCGTGTGGAACTATTGACATTATAATGCTACAATATAATCATCCAGGCAATCACTTTTAAGTAAAGAAAAAAACAAAAGCAAATAAACAAACAAAAACCAATAAGCTCCCTACATGCTCAAGATTTTAGTGCCCTTTGTGTAAAGATAAACAAATGAGTAAGAGTCATTGAATATTCAACAAAAATCTTTAATATGACAGATAGGAACAGAATGAACAACCTGAAAAAGCTATTAGAAGGAACAAATGACACTAACCTGGGAGAAGATAATAAAAAAAAAGGAAAAGAAACCACAAAACTACCATTAATGTCCTGAGAGAAATAAAAAAAGGTACTGCAGTCATTAAAAATAACAGAATGTAATAAAAAGGATATATTCAGAAAACCAAAAAAGAAACCCTTAAACATTAAAAACATGACGATAGAAAAAGAAGACTCAATAGGAAGCTGAAGGACCAAGTTAGGGAAAACTGCCAGAAAGTAGAACAAAAGATGAAAAGATTTTTTAAAAAGAGAGGAGGTAATTAAAGAACAAACCCAGAAAATCCTTTATTAGGGTATCAGAAATAAAGAGCAGGGGAAATAAACAACATGAAATTATCAAAATTGTTTCAGGAATACTTCTAAGAACTGCAAAGAATATAAATATTCAGTTTTAAAGAGCACATAAAATGACCACAGATGTGGAGGAAAAAATAGACCTAATTCAAAGCACTAGTATCATGTTAAAAAAAAAAAACAACAACAAAAAACAAAAAAGAATGTCAAGAAATGAATCTATATGCTTTAAAAGAAGAAAGAGTCTAGATGGAAAGCAAGACAAATGGAAGCTAAAGACAAACATTAAACACCCCTTGGACAAAGTAAAGACATTATTAAGACATGTAGATTCCAGTAAAGTTTACCTTCCATGTGTTCTTCTTGATAAACCCCCTGAGAGAAACACTAAGAAAACAAAAGAGTAAATTGAGTAAGTGGGAGACAGGAGATATGGAAAGAAGGGGATACATCAGAAAAGGGAAGGGAATTTGGGGTTGATGGTGATGAATGAGAGATTCCATGATGACATTTGTACTTTACGCATGGAGAGCTATGAATCCAGATAAACAAGTCAATAAATAGTCTCTGAGAGTGTTTTCTAAATTACACAAAATCTGAAGGGTATCTTATGCATTTGAATGTATTAAAAATGTTTTGGCAAACTATAGAGAATTTCTAGTAAATCAGCATAATAGTGCTTGACTTCAAAGTGTTTACTATCTAGTATGGAAGGAGAGAAACTGTATTAAAGATTAAAGGCAATGTATAGTATCAGGTGAAAACATCATAAAAGAAATAATAAAAACAAATAATAAAATAAAAGTAGCATGGGGATAGAAAAAAAAGAATAATAAGATAATAATAATAAGATAAGAAAGAACTCTTATATCCTGTTTGTCATATTGACTCTGAAAAACTATGATGCCTTTCAAAAATTCCATTAATTCTCCAAGATTTTCTGTGACTGAAGATTTTCCAAAGAATTTTCTTTGGTCTTTGAAGATATCTCAAAAGAGTATCAGGCATGCTTTGAGTTGTATTAACATTGTACAGGAAACTGTTCATAAGAGGAAAACGTTTAGATGGCTTAGGACGGATTTGTTTGTTTAAGAAATCTTCTCACTAATTTATAATAAATTATATAAAAATAATTAAATCACAGAATTTTAGAGTCAATATTGAGTAAATTAATTTTCTCATTTTGTTGAAGATGAACTTGATACAATCACTTTTCATAACTTTCACAAGTCACTCAAAACTCTGAAAAAGGCATATGTAGGAGTCCCACCAGAGACAAAAATTCTCCAGTTGTTTGTTTGCCCACATTCAAATTCAGGAAGGAGCAGGGGAATGAGAAATTCAGAAACTCAGAAATTCAAAACTCAGAAAATTAAAAATATATACATACCTATTACACTTAAAATTTTAAACATAGGGCAGAACAGCTTACTATGTTGTAGAAATCACAGTAGGTGCTTCTGCAAGTAAATATACATCAATCACCCAATATAAAAGAATTTCATCACACCAATGTTTACCAAATCAGGGATATTACAAAATAATAAGGCACACTCTCCCTCTAGAGTGGATAAGATGACGATGAAGATATTTCGTATCACTGAATAGGGGAGAATTTTTTTTCTCCACATTACGGCTAGAAATGAATACATGAGAACATTTAATGAAAAGCTACTATTTAATTAAGGATTTTTTTTCTAGAAAGACAGCTCACAATTTTGCCAAAGTCTAAGAATAGTGTTCCTTTTATCCAAGTTAGAATTCAAGTTTAGAGAATTTTTTGCATTTGCCAAGAAGGCACTCAAATTTTGCACGTATTCCTCAAAAGTTGTCTCCTCACTACAAACATTTTAGACCATGGGGGAAATAAAAGCTCTTATATGAATGACAGCTCTCAGTTACCCTTGTAGGTTTTTAAACAATTGAAGAACAAATGGAAAAGGGAAAAACTGAACTCATACCGATTTTTTTCTTTGTACAATACTTCTAAAATGATAAGAGAAATATGGGAAGGAGACACTATGTATTTTCGAAAGACAGTATATCTGCCAATGACTTTGAGGAAAAGATTCTTATTATTTGTTTTTCTCAAATCGAAGACATTTAAAGGGGCACCTTGGTGGCTCAGTAAGTTAAGTATCTGACTCTTGATTTCAGGTCAGGTCATGATCTCACGGTTTCTCTCGGTTCATGCGATTGAGCCCTATGGTGGGCTCTTCACTGACAGTATAGACCTGTTTCGGATTCTCTCTCTCCCTCTCTCTCTGTTCCTCCCATGTGCATTCTTTCTCTGTCTCTCAGAATATATAAATAAACATGGGAAAAAATGTAAAAAGAAGACGTTTACAAATACTGGGGAATAATGCAAAGATCCACAATCATCCTGTTCCTAAGTAACAACCTTAAGGTATAGACAAGTGGAGAACTGTTTCTGAGTTTAAAAGTGCCCCCTTGTGGAAATCAGCAGTCATTGCTATCTCATAATTGTGTTTCATTTGCTTACTTGATACCTGGTACCTTAAGATTTATGAAAGTTGAGGAAAGCTGACCAATGAATCACATCAACAAAATAATTATGATTTATCAGCCACCAAGTTTTATTTTATGGCATCACTAATACATGCCAGCTGAAGATGCAGAGAGCATCATTTTAATTTCAATCACTGCATCCTTCGTGTTACCCTAGTGCCTGGCACAAAGCAGGAGATAGATTTTTTTTTTCAACTCCCACAATGACTATACAGTCACCTAATCTGGAAATCTAAGGACAACGTTCATCCTTCTCTTCTTCATACCCAATATCCAGGAATCTAGTTCCATTAATTGTGCTTCTGAAGCTTCATTCAATCCAGACCTACTACATTTTGCTGCCCAGGTTTAAGACAACATAACCTCATCTCCAGTCATTGGCAATGGCCCCCAATGGTCCAGTCTGACCCAGCATTAACTGCTACCAGAGGAATATTCAAAGGGAAACTAATTAACTGTCCTCCTGGCCTTAAAAATATATATACAAAGAGATGGACTTCCAGGACAGTAGGGTGAAGAAGTTACCACATCCTCTCCCCAGAAAAAAACTATGAAACTAGATAAAATGTTTAAGAACAAACATTTAAAAGCTCTAGAAATCAATGAATGGTAATCAGCTTAAATAATACCTTCCCAGTAGCTGTCAGTATTTAATGCTCTAGGTATTCATTTTGGTGAGCATTATTTAAAATAAAAGAGTAGCCCATGGTTATCACTGTATTGTACACCTGAAACTAATATAACACTGTATGTTAAGTATACTAGAATTTAAAAATTAAAAAAAAATAGCACATGATTGAATTAAATTTGGGGGCTCCTATTCAAGTTTTTAAAAATCTTACCAATAAACACATTGTATTCAGTTGTGACTTCACTCCTGCTTTTTTTCTCCCTAACCAAATAACCTTGCTCTTCCCTTGTCTCAAGTATTATATCAGTGACAATTGACTCCTTCCAGTTGCCCAACCAAACCATGTTGCTTCATACCTTTTTGCATTTATTTGAGCTCCTTTCTAATAATCCCCCCATCCTTTCAGTTTAGATATAGGGCATCAGAGTGGCTCAGTTGGTTAAGTATATGACTTTTGATTTTGGCCTCGATCATAATCTCATAGTTTCTGAGATCAAGCCCCATGTCAGACTCCACACTCACAACACGGAGCCTGCTTGGGGTTCTCTGTCTTCTTCTCTCTCTGCCCCTTCCCTACTCATACTTTTTCTGTCTCAAAATAAATACATAAACTTAAAAAATAGTAAAGTTATGCTTTAAAAAGTGTTCACTAAAATCAAAAAGGTAAGAAATAACAAGTGTTAACAAGGATGTGACAAAAAAAAAAAAACCCTCGTGTACTGTTGGTGAGAATATAAATTGGTACAACCACTGCGCAAAACAGTATGGAGGTAGGACCCCTGGGTAGTTCAGTTGCTTAGGATCCGACTCCTGATTTCAGTTCAAGTCATGATCTCACAGTGAGATTGAGCCCTGCATCTGGCTCTGCACTGGGCATAGAGTCTGCTCAGGACTCTCCCTCTGTCTCTCCCCCATTCACTCATGTTCATGTTCTCACTGTCTCTCTCTAAAAAACTAATTAATTAATTTAAAAAAAACAGCATGGAGCTTCCTCAAAAAGTTAAAAATAGAAATACCATTTAATCCAGCAATTTCACTGTTGGGTATTTACCCAAAGAAAACAAAAAACACTAATTAAAAAGATATGTCCATCTTTATGTTTACTGTACATTATTTACAATAGCCAAGAAATGAAAGCAACTTAAGTGTCCATTAACAAATGAGTGGATAAAGAAGACGTACTACGTATATACAATGGAATATTATGCAGTCACAAAAAAGGATGAGATTTTGCCATTTGTGACAACATGGCTGGACCTAGAGGGCATTAAACTAAGTTAAATAAGTCAGACTGAGAAAGACAAATACCTTATGGTTTCACGTATATGTAGAATTTAAAACAAAACAAATGAAGAAACAAAAAGAATCAGATATATAAATACAGAAAACTGATAGTAGCCAGAGGTGGGAGGACAGGCAAAATGGATGAAGGAGAATGGGAGATAGTGGCTTCCAGTAATGGAATGACTAAGTCATAGGAATAAAAGATACAGCATAGGGAACAGAGTCAATTGTATTGTAATAACACTGCATGCCAAGAGATGGTAGCTACACTTGTGGTGAGCATAGCATAACTTATAAAGATGTCAAATCACTATATTGTACACCTGAAACTAACATAACATTGTTTGTCAACTATAGTAAAAAAAAACAAACAAACAAACAAAAGAAAAGAAAAGATATATAAGCCTAAAATTAAAAAAACAAAAACAACTCAAAACCCAAATTATTAAGAATACATTACAAATTTTAATTCAGTTGTTTGTTGGTAAATTAATATTATTTCTGAAAACAAAAATTAAGGCATAGGTTTTAGTAAATTAGTACTCATATGCCATTTGTAATCCACTGCCATTGAAATGAGTGCAAGAAAAATTCAGAACTAAAATTCTACTAGTACTAATTTAATGTATTCATATTTTATTCATAAAATAAAGAAGGCCACATAGATATTTAACAGGGAGAATTCATGGTAAATATACTATGAAAGATTCTGTTTTTAAACTCCTTATTTTAACAAAATTATATGAGGTTTTAAATGTATACGGTGAGAATTGAGAAATGAATAAAGAAGAAAGATTTTTCCATGACAACAGTATAAGAAATAAATTCTTATTTTACTTGCCTCTTTTCTGCTCCCTGTTCCCAGTAAATGTATAATATTATACAAAGGTTGAAACAAAATGCTATCTGGCAAATTGGGGTCAGCATCTATGCTGTCATTTAATACGTTTTAACAAAACTGAGTTTGAAGAGTTCATGTTTTAATTTGATACCACCGCATCGCACACATGTATGCTGTACAGTGATAGCGAGCTCCCAAGTCATAGTGCCCCCTCCCAACTTCAGTAGACTGACTCTGAATATGCTTTCTACATTTTGAATATAGGAATAATTGTCATCCAGTAAATGGAGTTGTTTTGTGTTCTGTGATTGAAGAGTTAAGAACTTTTCACTTTGAGCGAAAGTTTAACACGTATGGTTGTTTATTTATTTCTTCATTTATTTAATTTCTATTTTGATGGGAATGTGGAGAGGGGCAGAGAGAGAGAGAATCCCAAGCAGGCTCCATACCCAGCATGGAGCCCTTTTTGGGGCTCAATTCCACGACTCAGGGATTATGATCTGACCAGAGTCATAAATCAAGAGTCAGACTTTTAACTAACTGAGGAATCCAGGTGCCCCAATTTAACACATAGGTTTAAGGTGTACTTTCCATAAGTCTCAAGGTACTTTTTCATTTCTTTTCTGATATCTTCATCGACTCATTGGTTATTCGGAGGCATATCGATTAATATCCATATACCCAGCAAAATTGAAACTGGAATTATAGCCTTTAATACAGAAGTATAATTTCTTGTCCTGTAATGTATACCTCAAAATATTGATATGAACAAGAACTATATATGTTGAGTCTCAAAGAATCGTTTATTGTTGCAACTCCATCAAATATATGACTTCAGTGAAAGATAAGTCTTATAATTTCATGACATACTTTGTTTGCGATGATCCTATTGTGTGTAGATTCTAGTTCTTACACTGATGCCTAAATCGTATTTTCTTGTTCACTGACATGATCTTGGATAAGTATAAACGTGTGATGACACTATCCCCCATCAAGGATTTTCTGTTGAATATGGAGAATAGTCAGAGCTCTTTGTATTCAGTTGTGACTTCAGTCCTGCTTTTTTCTCCCTAACCAAATAACCGTGCTTTTCCCTTCTCTCAAGTATTATATCAGTGACTATTGACTCCTTCCAGTTGCCCAACCAAACCATGTTGCTTCATACCTTTTTGCATTTATTCGAGCTCCTTTCTAATCCCCCCATCCTGACTTTCAGTTTAGATTCTTTTCACTTTCCTTCTTCCATACCCAGCAGATTATTATTAATATATCCATCCCCAGATTCCCCAAGAAACTTTTCATATCTTTCCATCCCAAGAAAAAGTTAATCATACCAATACTGTGCTGCTGCTACTTCTGTTTCTTGTCCATCATTCTCTCCTTGCACTTAGGACACTAATGCAATTTGCTTATTCTTCTATCTCATCAGATAAGTCATGAGCCCTTTGAGATTAGGCACCATATCACCAACAGTTTATACACATCTTGACACAGTGGATTTTAAATAAATGTTTGCTAGAAAAGTAAAAGAGCGAAACTGGAACTGTACAGGGGCTTAGGCATAGGAACTAAGCAGGAACTTGGTTTTTCAGAAATTGAGTCTTTGAATACAGATCCTATCAGGGAGCATGACTTGATGTTAAGACAGGCAAATGTCGTTAAGTACCAAAACCTTGGAAAGCACTGAATGGTTCATTTAACATAGATCCTTTCATTTTGTTTCTCAGACTTCAGTCACTGGCTTTCTTTAATGCCTTTACCATGTTTACCCAACTTCTACACACACTGTTTACTGGATATTCTATTTAAATTGACTCCCATTTTACTAAATTTATTTTAATGGAAACTTTGCATCATTACTATAAATAGAAAATTTAGCATTGTGTCCAAATACACAAATTACACTTAAAAATAAATATAATGGGCATTTAGCTTGAGCTAATGGCACAGTAGGTAATTAGGACAAATCCTCCCACTGAGAACAACATGAAAAGCTAAACAAGATATTTTTAAAAGCTTATTCCAATGCATTGGAGATCTACCAAAGCATGGGAGATTTTAAAGCCAAGATCTGAAAGAATATAGGAAACTAGAGAGTTCATTCTCACATTTATATTCACTTATTTTTCTACAAATACTTGTTCTGAGATAATTTGGGCCCAGGAGAGTTTTCTAAATAGTTGCACATCAAGGGAGAGGGGGAATAATCAATTTCAAGACTTGATAAAGAAGAAGACTAGCAAAAATGCAGACTTTTTGTTTGGGCCCCAAAGGGCTACACTTAGAAAACAAGCATAAGCTAGAATACACTAGTCTTTGCGAGGACAGAATCCAGTTCTCAGCCTCAAACTCTGGATCAGGTCAGTGTCTCTCACCTGGGCACCTGCAGGAAACCAAGCTAAATCTTTTCTGGAATAAGATAATATCATCCAGGCCCCCAAATTATCTCTAATGTTTCCATACAAGTGATAGGTCATGGGATGATAATCCAGAAGGAAAAAAAGGTGTCAAAAGAGCCATGGTAATCAGGCATAAACTTCAAAGTACTTACTTTTTTTTTTAATTATATTATGTTTAAATATGAGTTAAAATGAGATTTTGGCTGAGAATTGGAAAATAGATATAATAACCATACTGAAGCAAGTTAATAAAAAGGATAAAAAACCAGATATTTGAATATAAATCTTAGATTAATGAAGTTCCCTTTGGTTCCCAATTTACTAAAGTTTTTTTTGTTGTTGTTATGAATAGATACTATTGTTAATCAAATACCTTTTCTTTATCTGCTGAGGTTATTATATGATTTTTCCTTTTCATATTATTGGTATTATCAGATTTTATATTTCTTCTGTCAGTTTTGTAGGCTTTTTTTAAATTAGAAATGTCTTTTATCTAAATGTTTAAATTTAGATAAAATAACACTTCGAGTTCTGTAGAATCTTGTGTAAACTCTGATTTTGGCAATTTGTACTTTCTCACATTTTTCTTCTCCTCTTTTACCTTTTTCTTTAGAATTTCTTTGGGTTAATCTGCATTCTTTTGTCTATTTTCTTATATATATTTTTTATTTTATCACTTTCTGGCTTATACAAGAACCTTTGAATATTTAAACAATTTTAAATCTCTTTCAACTAGTATTATATACGTGACAGGTATTTTAATTTTCTGTATACTTTAAACTTGAAAAGACATTTTTAAATTATCTGGTA
Organism: Paguma larvata; assembly: GCA_030068075.1. NCBI lineage: Eukaryota > Metazoa > Chordata > Mammalia > Carnivora > Viverridae > Paguma > Paguma larvata. Next base: position 166,596,481 of record CM057823.1, read on the forward strand.
TACTTGGTATTTATACAGATTTCCATACATGTTTACCTTTTCCTTTGCCTTTTATTCACTGCAGCATTTCTGAGCTTCAACCTTGGAACATTTCCCTCTGAGGCTCTGCTTTGGTCAGGTTTTGCTGGTGGTGAATACAAGAGTTTTTGTTTTTCTGAGAAAGCCATTTACTCACTTCTTTTTTGAAGTGAAGTAATTTGTTTTGAGTATATAATTTTACTTGGTGATTATTTTTAAAAATTAATTAAGTTAGTTATTTGGAGAGAGGGAGAGACAGAGCGAGAGAGAGAATGGTGATTATTTTTTTTATGAGCCTTTGAGAACTGGGGGGAAGGGAGAAAATAAGAAAAGAAGGCCACGTGCCATGATGTGAAGCAGGAGCAAGATTGGAGAGCCCACAAATGGGCAGGGATGACTGCAAGGGGCAAACATGGCAAAGAATAGCAGCAAATGAGACCAGAGAGACATTTAGGACCAAATCATCTAAGGATTTAAGGATTTTTACTTCTAAAGTTTTTACTCTAAACAAAGTAGAAAGTCATTGGATAGATTGGAACAAAAGAGTATTATAAATTTACTTATAATTTTAGGCCAAATTATCTCTATTCTATATTCAATGAATATATTCATTGCAATATTCTATATTCGATGCTCAGCATAGATAGGAAGAGGGGGTTAAAACTGAGATCCCATTCAGGAGCCCATTGTAACAACCTACATGTCATATGATAAAGACTTGGACTAAGATATCAATGGAATTGGGGAAAAAATGTTTAGACAAATATCGTAAAGATGGAGTTGCCATAGACTCTGGGTCTAAGAGTTCTTTCCTGTCCAGCAAGAAAGCGGGATGCAGGATTAAAAATGCAAGAGAGACTAATGATGGGGAGAAGACAAGAGCCCCAATTAAGGGTACTTGCTCCATTTTTATTAAGTTCAGAAGGTTTACAAACATGGTGATGGACATGCACAAAGAGACAATGAAACTGTGAACATTAACTCATGGGCATGAGGGAAAGGGGGTTTTGAAGATATTCAGGTGTCAGGGGTTTGGGTTAATATAAAACAAAATCCTGGCACCAGGCAGAAGTTTGTTTAAGCAGACATGAGGTACCACCTCTGTTTATCTAAACTGGTCTAGGGGACAAGAAAGACAGAGAAAGCTACTTCAGAGTCAACAAGGCACCTTTCTTTTGTTAATTAGCTCCTCTCTAAGCAGCATGCCCAGCAGTGGTCTAAAGCCCTATTTATCTGTTTACCTAATTTGGCCCTTCCTTCCTGTGAAAGCAGCTTTCTGCTCTTGTACTAAGGTGGGGGACATTTCCTCCCTGAATACCTAATCTCTTTTACCTCATATACCTTTGTCCTATACTGAGGCCTTTGTCCTGCCTTACCTATATTTATTTACCTAATCTTGTTTATCCAAACTTGGGTGTGAGCATCCTATAGTTTTGTAATTCTTTATGCCTTATTAACCCATCAGAGCAGGCTCAGGAAATTCCTAGGTTTATTCCCCACATAGAGTCAAGAGTTTCCCTGGTGGATTAAAATGTTTGCTGTGAGAGACAGAGAAAAATGAAAATAATTCTAAGTTTTGACCAAAACAATGAAAAGAGGGGATTTATATGGTAAAAGAATAGGTAAGAGGGAAAAATCAGAAGTTCAGTTTGGATATAGAAGAGATAGGACAAGGCTCTACTCTGAGACTGAACAGACAGTAAAAGGCAATTCAGGTTACACTTTTACTAAAAGATTTAGGTTGAAAATAAAAACACCTTTAACCAGACTGTTTTATAATAACCAAAGTTTTTATAAAATAGGTAGATTGTTACAACTTTTTTTTTTAATTTTTTTTTAACATTTTTATTTTATTGAGAGACATAGCAACAGAGCATGAGCAAGGGAAGGGCAGAGAGAGAGGGAGACACAGAATCCGAAACAAGCTCCAGGCTCTGAGCCGTCAGCACAGAGCCCGACGCGGGGCTCGAACTCACAAATCATGAGATCATGACCTGAGCCAAAGTCTGCCGCTTAACCAACTGAGCCACCCAGGCACCCCGATTGTTACAACTTTAAATAGTGCTACTAATTATGTAAATCTGGAGAGATATCCTATTCAAATCATTACATAAATTCTAAAAAGTGCTTTATTTTTGTGGAATTTTTAGTACCAACAATGATCTCGATATCAGTATCATTCTTTAAAGACTGACTCTAATTTATTCTCTAAAACTTCCAACTGACTTTTGGTATTTGAAATCATTACTGAACTTTTTCTTATTACAAAAAGAATAATTCTCATGTTCCCTAAAACAGAACAAGTATAGAGAAATATCGTGTAGTTTTTACTTATATTTACACAAGAATAATAGTTGTGCATATATATACACATTGTATAAAGGTTAAATCAAAATGATAAATCAATTTTATATATATTATCTTATATATAAATAAGTTGAATTATATGTTAAGACAAAAAATTAAAACTTGAAATAATATTGTCACTTAACATTGTGCAATATAGCTATATATATATTGTGTAAATGTACTATACATATTAAAAAGCAAAAGAAAAAAGTCTTTAGTAAGAAAAGAACTGATAGGTTAATGAAGACTGTGAGCTTAGAATAACAGTGAGCTTTTCAAATTGGGGAGAGAATTATTGTTGAGCATTTATACATTTGTCTCAGAAAAATCAAAGTTTATTTCGTCCTTATTTATGTAGTCTTTCAATTCTCATGAGTCTAATTTTGTGCTTTAATTCTGTCTCTCATTTGCTCCTGGTTTGTTTTAAAATAGAACAATAAGAATTCTTCACTCCAAGAACAACTAAAATTTTCAATGTATGTTATGTTAAACTTTGCAGATTTATCTTAAATATATATTATTATGACTAATGGAGGAGCCACACATCAAAGATTCTGTATGTTTTTGACCAAAATATTCTGACAATGCTTTTCAATAATGCCTTTCCTAGATCTCACACTAGATTCAGAAAAAAATGAAAATGTTATGAAATCTTTTAAATTGGTGTTTCTCAGATAATTTGATTAGTTCATAAGAGGCAGGAAAAAGGCGTTCCTAAGTGAGACATTTTTTCAGATTTTATTGATTACTGTTTTTTTAACTGAAAACAATTTGGAATCTCTCGGTTACCAAATACAATATTTCAAATAAAAGTACTTTAATCAAAAGAGAAATCAGCCTTCCTGACTTAATATAGCATTGGTTTAAAAACTGGCCCCCTACACAGAGGGCAAAGAGACCAAAGAAAGAGGCAAACTACTGCCTGGTAGTAGGTAGTAGGTACTGATTGGTAGGTGTCAGGTTTAATAGGCCAGGGAATTGACATATGAAGATTGTCTTGGGTGGGAATAAAATGAGTAGATCTCTGCCCCACCTTCCAGAATTTTAAGTTTATATAGATGTTATGGAGCATTGGGTGGCTCAGTTGGTTAAGCGTCCCACTCTTAAAAAAAAAAATTATATAGAAGTCTTAATAGTTTCGGTCACATATTTAGTTCAGATGGTCTCAATGACACATTGCTGTCTTAAGTCTGTGTTCTTAAAATGGTTCACACTGTGAGAATGGTGGGCAGAATGTACACCCCAAGGCCAGGGGTCTGGGGAGAGGAGCCTCTGATTGCCTGGGCCTAGCCTGCAGGTCAGCTGCTGGTCACATTTTCTCCATGTAACATATATCTCCTCCAATAGATGTATGTGTTATCAATGTGTACACATTTAATAATTATATGCTTTTAACACTGAAAAGAGTTATACTCATACTCACTTGCAAAGACTGATACTCTGTCTATAATTTGATTATCAAAATGATTTTGTTTATGTACTTAATTGACTTATAATAATAATGTAATTTATGCGAGGAAAGAAAAGAGAGCCCTGGCACATAGAGCACTAGAGAATGGTGCCTGATGAGAGACTTAGAAGGTAGAAATACTCTAACATTCCAATATCCCTAAGCTTTTGGATACCTTACTCTAAACTATACAAGACGGTCTGGCATTTCAATCTCCTTTGGTGCAAGCCATTCTTGAGTCCATGTTTCAGTGAACCAGCCAAATTGTTAGAGCTTTTTCCAATCCCTCATGCTAAAACTTGGAATCCAGAATCTCTTGTAACTGGCCCTGTATCAGTAAATTTAGCTTGATTCAACTATATAGTCTTCCATCATGATCTCAAAGCCTTGCGATTCATTCTAACAGTCTCGAGATTTCTGTCTATATATATTGGGGAAAAATTCTACAGTTCTTTTGGTATATAGTGAACCTTTTCTTGGGTCAAAATCTCTTCCTCAACCTTTGGGGGAGTCTGTGAATTGAGTTTAATGATCGATTTATAATCAAAGAGGGGCAGTAAATGGTACATACTGAGGAGAATCAGTAGTGCTTTGTCAAGTAACCACCTCAGAAAGGCCATTATGGGTTTTTTTTTAGGCAAAGATAAAGAGCTGATTTTTCAGGAAGAGAAGATTTGGCAAATTTAGAGGTGTGAAATCCCCAGCTCTATCAGGAACTACCTGATAACCCCATTCCAATATTTAGGATCTTATCCTTCCTAACCAATGCCCTCACTTTAACAGAAGATACCCTGGGTGTTTGGGAATACAATTTGCATTGTAATTAATTCAGCTACAGGATGAAATTTTGAGTTTGATTTTCAGAAATCTCAGCTATGCAACTGCAGTAGACAAGAGTTTCAGGGAAGATGTGAATGCTTTAAAGTGGTTTATGCAGATCTTATGCTGAGAATTTGAAGCCCTGAGCTCATCCTTCTTTTTCTACTGTTTCCAGCACAGTTAGGGGCAACCAACCAATCCCATTATACTACTTAGTTTGACTAAAATGTCCAAAATAGCAAATACATCATTGCCCAGAACTTTGTTTTCTATTGGCATTTGATTGGAAGTATTCAGTGGCAATAGTTTATATACCTCTGTTATCACATCAAGTCCTGGACTGTCACTGGCTTTCTTTACTACCGGAAATAGAGTCATTAGCTCCTTCAAATCTGTCAACTAGAGAACCACTTTCAGAAAACCCAGGCCAATTCAGAAAACTCATCCTTGAGATTCTTTTCTCCTAAACACAACAAAATTTGTATCAGCCAGGGTTCAACCAAAGAAACAGAACCATTAGGAGGTACATAATATTAGATATATTACAGGGTGTTCATTTGGGCAATTTTCAAGGCTGCTAACAAGTCAAAAATCTGTTGGTCATGATGTCAGGAAGGACAACCCGGCACATGCTGAAGTCATAGTCTGTAAGTGGAATTTCTTCTTCAGGGAAATCTCAGCTTTGCTTTTACAGCCTTTCAACAGTTTGAGTCAAACCCAGTCATATTATCTAGAATAATTTCCCTTTCTTGGAGCCTATCAATATCAACTTTAATCATATCTACAAAGTACCTTCAGAGCAATACCTGCATTAGTGTTTGACAACTGGGGACTATAGCTTAGCCAAGTTGACACATCAAAAGACCATTATTTGCTTCTTTACTTGTTTTTAAAATATAGAACAGGTACTACTTTTCTGATTAAAAATAATAAGTATATTACTGAAATATTTTCTATTTAAATTACAGTAGATATATTTAGATTGAAGTTTGTTTTCTTCTTTGTACTTACTTAGGCAATAACATAAATGGATCCCTTTTCCTTCTCTCGTTGACCTATTTGGCCCATTCTCCCTACATTTGAACCACCAAACACTGGTGATGAAGCACACATACATACCCGTTCTTGGATGAGCTTTCTGAATAATACAGATTTCAAAGAAATTTCTTTCCCTAAAACGATAGGCTACACCCTGAGGGAACTTGACTTTTATGTCCCAGGGACGCCATGATCTTCTGTCACATCACAGCCACCAGTCATTCTTTAACATGTTTTGATTTCTGAACTTGAAGTGAAAAGAAAATTCATAATGTATAACGGTTAATGGAATAAAGGACACATTAACTTTAAAAATAAAGGGGAGATACCTTGTCCGAGTTTCTGTAACAGCACAAAGATAACCCAGTTCTACGGTTTGATATTCAGTCCCTTCGTTGGCATGGACTACTTCCATGAGAGATTCAATTATGCTAAAGGCATAATGTGAGGTCCTTTTAACACATTTTATACCAATTCTGCTCTGTAATCTTGTTTTGTGTCGTCATGTTCTAAATAGTTCAGGAGAAAGACTTTAAACCACTATTCCCATTCACATTGATTCATTTTCCAGGAAATCTCTAAGCTGTCTCTTTTCATTAGAAAGGGATTGACAAACCAGTCAAGCAGCAATTTTAGTGTCCTTGGCAACAAACCAGAATGACTTCTTTTTAATAAAGACCCTAGAGAAAGTCATCTGTGTTCTGAAAACATTTATCTCAATTAATTTTTTTGAAAAAAAAAATGCCAGTCTCATAATTGAATCGCACTGGACAGAAATCTGATAAAAGTATAATGAGAACCAAATCACATTTAAAAGAATACATAATTTTAAAATATGAGGAAAACATTGCATAGGAATTAACAGAGAAGACCAACTCATTTATTAGTGATTTATTAAATAGGTAACAGATTTTTTTTCCCCCGTAAGCTAGATAAGTAGCTCTTTAGGTAATTCCTGTGCTTTTTCCTTTATCATCTTCTTAAAAAACTGAGAATAAATTCTCAGGATCTATAATTAATAACATGTTAGTTTTATTAAGTAAAAGTTATTAATTATTTAATCATTATTAACTCATACTTAATAACATGGTATAATAAACTTGAAATCTACTAACAGTAGATCTTAAGAATTCTCACCACAAAAGAAACAAATTAACTACGTGAAGTGTTGGGTATGTTAATCATCTTGATCTTGGTAATCATTCTATTATATGTATGTATATAGAATCACCATGGTATAGACTTTAAATTATACAATTTTATTTGTCATTTACTGCTCAATAAAGTTTAAAAAAACAACGAGAAAGTTGTTCTATATAGAATTACTTCCTCAGAATTATTGGTTTAAAAGCAAATTTCATACGCTTGACTTCAAAGTAATCGTGGAAAGGAATTATTTATATGCAATTGGAGTATTTGTCCTCTTAGTCTGAAGGACTTGGGTGGGGCTTCCTGCCTAAGAATGGTCTGAAGAGATCTGAGCTAGTGTCTGTAAGGAGATATTATTTTTGTATCTCTGAAACAGAAGATTCCCAGGCTGGGTGGAATATACCAATATATTTATATAATTCTTTACAGTTTACAAACCATTTCCTTAAATTATTTTATTGATTTAAGCCTCACAATAATCTTATAAATTAGGTTTTATTACCTCTATTTTTTAAAAGAATTTGAAATTAAATGAATAATTGAGTCCCTTGCACAACTTCACACAGCATTCAGCTACATTTCAGACTCTGAATCTTATCTACTTTTCTATTAAAATGGCCTTCACCTCCCTGTTGTTGTATCGTGTGCGATGCTTCTGTGTTAGTTGTCTAGGGCTCCCATAACAAGATACTACACATTGGATGGCTTAAATAACAGAAATTTACTTTTTACATTGTTCTGGAGGCTTAAAGTCCAAGATCAAGGTACCATCACGGTTAGTTTCTGGTGATATCTCTCCTCCTGACTTGTAACAGGCCAACTTCTCACTGTGTGTTCACATACCCTTGTTCTCTGAGCACTTGCAGAGAAAATAAGAGTTTCTTCTTATAAAAACAACAGTCTTTTAGGATTAAGAGCATATTCGTATTACCTCACTTAACCTGTATTGCCTCCTTACAGGCCCAATCTCTGAATATAGTCACACGGGAAGTTAGGATTTCAACATATGAACTTTGGGAAGGAACCCAGTTCAGTCCCTAACGGAATCCTTCCAGAGAGATAAGAATCTCTGTGTTTCATATAGGCACAAAGACTTTCACAGTCAGAAGGAAATTCATTTTATAGAAAAATAAAGGGAGGTCCAAAGAGATAATTACCCATTGAAATAAACAATCAAGTACTGGTAGATTGGGACTAAAGCTCTGTCTTCTGATCTTCATAGCAGTGCTCTTCCCATTAAATAATCTATGTCTCATAATAATATCATTCACACACAGTTCTATGGTACACACCAGGCAGAAGACGGTAGATTCACAATCATTAATTTGGAAGGGAATTCCAAGGAAACCAGTAAATTGGTCTAAGTTGTAAAGTGATCTAAGCCAGTATGGGCCCTCATAACTGCTGGCTGCATTTTGGTAACATGGCATCTAATTTGTGTAGGTTGAGCTAAGTGCCTTCCTCAAGACACATGCCAGGTATGAAAGCAATCCTTAGGATAAATTTTGTACACATACAAATGTATAGTAGGAAATGGGAACCAAGACAGTTATACAACCTGTTCCCTTAAGCTCAATAAAATTCCAGCTGTCTGTCCTTTTAAATGCTTAGCAGGAGAGCTACTCTGGAAGAAAGTGTAACAATATGCTAGAAACAAGGGTCTGTTTCTCTGCTTGTAAGCAACAGACAACCGATTCTTTCAAATTAGTGACTGAATACCAGACTCTTTGGGACTTAAAAATCAGGAGCCATTAGAACCACACAGACTGCTGGATTGCTATCCATGTGACAGCCAGTTTCTCTGTAGTGTTTCTAATTCACAAGCATTGACCCCTACTCACTTTATTAATGAAGTCATTTTTTTGAAACAACTGTTAAGCTAAGTAAAAATCCTCTGATGTTGATTAAAGATAAAGTTCAAGTCCCCTGACAATATCTCCAATCTTGAAATTCTCTTTCTTCCTCACTCTGTTCTTAGCCCCACTAGCTTATTTACTCTTCCTTGAATATACCGATGGCATTTGAATGTATACTATTGGTAATGTTTTTCAGGAGAACCCTAATACATCTATATGTGTCCCAAGACTTCAGAAAACTGTAAAGTGAAACAAATTTATATTACTCTTATGCAGCTATGATTACACTAGGGTTCTTATGGGAATCTCTTTGGGACAGCCCCCAGGTATATTTTATTATAAAGTGCTAGACACAAAAGAGAAGCCCAAAGGCCAATCACTTGGTTTAAGAAAAAGGCTGTAATGATTTTTGGTCACCAGAGGGCACCACTCGCTCAACAACTAGTTCTTGGCTGCTAAGACATTTTATTATTTGATGTATTATGTAAGGTTCCTTCACTTATTCAAAACACTTTCATTAAGCACTTACTATGGGCCAAGAAAAGTTCTAGGTTCTAGGGAATACAATAATGATTAAGATAAATAAGTTCTCTACCACTGACCTTGTTTAGATTTCACTCAAAAATGATGTCTTGAAACAGCCTAAATCTGGTTAGAATTAAGACACAAATGGAAAGAAATCCCATGTTCATGGATTAGAAAACTTAATATTGTTAAAATATCCATACTACCCAAAGCCATGTATTGATTTAATGCAATCCTTATCAAAATTCTGATGACATTTTTTACAGAAATAGAAAAAATAATTCTAAAGTTTATATGGAACCACAAAGGACCAGGATGGGTAAATCAGTCTTGAGAAAGAAGGACAAGTCCACAACTGCTCTTCAAAGATGATGTCGAGAACACACAATGGAAAAGAATAGTATCCTCTAGAAATGCTGCTGGGAAAACTGAATATCCAAAGTCAAAAGAATAAAATTGGACCCTATTGTACAGCAAATGTAAAAACCAACTCAAGATGGATTAAACCCTTAAACATAAGACCTGAAAATTTAAAATTCCCAGAAGAAAACATAAGGGAAAAATCTTCATGGTGTTGGTCTTGACAGTGATTTCATCGATGTGACTCTAAAGGCACAGACAGCGGGGCTCCTGGGTGGCTCAGTAGGTTACGTGTCCAACTTCAGCTCAGGTCATGATCTCACTGTTCATGGGTTCAAGCCCTGCATCAGGCTCTGCATTGACAGCTCAGAGCCTGCAGCCTGCTTCAGGTTCTGTGTCTCTCTTTCTCTCCCTGCCCCTCACCTGATCACTCTCTGTCTCTCGAAAGTGAATAAACATTGAAAACAAATAAACAAACAAACAAAAAAACCCTTAAAAACAGAAGTGCCATGTAGTTGACCCAGCAATCTCACTTCTGGGTCTATATCCAAAGCAACTGAAATCAGGATCTCAAGTAGGTATTAGCACTCCTATGTTCGTTGCATCTCTGTTCACAGTAGCCAAGATGTAGAAACAACCTAAATGTCCATCATTAGATCAATGAAGAAACTGTGGTATATACAAACAATGGAATACTGTGCATCCTTAAAAAGGAAGAAAATTCTGCAGTATGTAGCAGCATGGACATACCTCAAGGACATTAAGCTAAGTGAATTAAGCCAGTCACAGAAACACAAATACTGCATGATTCCACACATATGAAGTATCTAAAGCAGTCAAATTCATAGAATCAAAAAGTGAAATATTTGTTGCCAGAGGTTTGAAGGAGGGAGAAATGGGGAAGTACTAAACAACAGGCAGAAAGTTTCAGACCAGCAAGATGATTTAGCTCAGAGATCTGCTATACAACCTTGTACCAATAGTCAACAACCATGTATTGTCCACTTAAAATTTATTAAATGGGTAAATCTCTTGTTAAATGTTCTTGCCACAATGAAATAAAATTAAATAGAAATAATAAAATCTTGGGACGTAAGAATGCTGTGTGCCATATATGGGCTGGGGATTCAGTAGTGGCCAAGACAAGGTGGTCTTATGTTTCATTAAATCTTCACTATAGTAGGGAACAAAAAAATTAATTTTTAAATGTTTGACTATGCTAAGTGATAAAATGATAAAATACAAAATGATCTCACAGTATACTGTAGAGTAAAATAATATTTTTAGAGTTTAGGAAAAAGTTTTCTGAAGAGAGAGAATATAAGGAGGAATAGACATCACCTGGGGAAAAAAAATCCCAGGAAGACATTCTAGAGAAAAGTAACTGGAAAAAACAAGCAAACAAACAGAAAACCCAAAAAATCTAAAAACAAAATAAGCAAACAAACAAAAACTCTCTTAAATATGGCATGATATAGGAAGGATGAACTGTGTAATCGCAAAGATGCACCGGTATAGGAAAGTGACTGCAAAAGAAGCTATACTAATCTTACTTTCTTTGTGTGGTGTTCTGGAATATATCTGATAATCTGATGCCCAATCCAGAGTAACCTCAAACTTACAACAGCCCCAGGACCAGGCTAGAGCCATAAAACTTTGGGACAAGACTTGGAATGTTGTCTGCCAAAACATAATAAATCACACTGCGTTAGATTAGAGTGAGACTATCTTAGGACCTGTAATAAGTAAATAACAATACATGTGACTCATCAGCCCGCCAATAAAATAGAAAATAAGCTAAAATTCCAGAGCAAAAGATGCATCACAACTCTACAAAATCAAAATTACTTCCATTTTAAGTAAGAATGGCAATTAGTAATCTCATAGGTACTGGAGATTAGAGGTAAAGCCAACAAGAACCAAGGTATTATGAATTTCAAAAAATGAGAGATTAGAGATTTTAGGTATATTTGAGTCAGCTTCATGAACAAAACAATTAAATGTGTAATATTTTTGCTTCTTTTTACAGCCCTGAGAAATCACCCTCTCTCAAACATGAAAGTGTTTATTATAAATAAAGTATATTATTAAGCTTATATATATTTTTTCACTTGGCTTCCTAAGAAAATGATTTGAGAACTAGATGAAATGAAAGAAAATTAAAGAAATACAACAAAAAAGGACTTCACAAGGGCATAAAAAGAAGATAAAAGAATGCAAAAACAGAGACAGGGAAAATAGAATAGTAGTACATGTAATTATTTAGTGTAATTAGTAATCATCTATTGAAGAGCTATTAAGTATCAAATATTGGATTAGACTCGAAAATGAAATAATGACAATATATACTTGGTAAAGAAATAATATTGGCACCTTCTGTTTAGGATGTTCTATGTTTGATTAGGGCAAGAATTATAAAAATAATTGTAGTGCAAGATGGTAAATTCTATAAACTAGGAGAATACAATCTAAAGTCAAGTGTGAGAAAAGGCTAAAACAGAGAATAGTAAACAGTTTGATAACTGCCGTTATTATTTTTTTTTCAGTATTTCTTCTCCCTCTTTTTTCTGGTGACAGCCCCCACCCCTCACCCTTTTTTTCTTCTGGGAAAAAACTATTCCATGTGTTTGTGGAGCCATGGGACTATTCCTGTGACCCAGTTCTGTCTCTGTGGAGCCTTGACCAGAGTAGTTAGTTCCAAATATCATGTGATCCAAGCCAAACAAATATGCCTTTTGTGGACTTTTATTTAAAAGCTATTTGGAAAGATTATCCTTCCACCATGGTTAGTAAGTTTAAAAGATATGGATGCAGGGCTTCTGATTGCCAGTTTATAAACCACCAGAACAAAGAGAGAACCAAAGATATAGAATCTGAAGGAGACCCAGGACCTAGCCACCCCTCCCACTTGCAAGTAAAGATAATTCTGACTTATGCAGAAGACATAAAAAATGTTACAGTCAACTGATACATACACTAAAAAGGTGAAAGAAAATCATCTTGAATTACAATCTTGAATATTTATCAAGGAATAATAAGGTCATAATTTCTCCATTCAAAAGCAGGCAGGCCTAACAAATTTTGATTATTTTTGCCTTGTTGGTTAACCTAGATCTAAAATAGTTCAGAAACATGGAAGAGAAAAGCAAGTTTATGAGATATTAGATTACAGGACTTTGGAGATGATTCAAACAACATAATGGCTTGTGTTGGATTCTGAGATCATGAATTGGGCATGAGGACAAAAATACACACAGGAAATGAGGTGATTAGTGAGTAAGGAGAGAGAATCTAATTTAAAACTCATTGTAAAATTTACCTATTAACAATTTAAGACACTACACATTCACTTATAAGTGTATCTTAATAGACTACAAAATGAAAGAGAATTTATGAAGTGTTTAGCTCACAGCGTAAAGCTGCTGGAGTTGACAAGTTCATTTTTAATATTTGATTTGAAAATCATGGGCACAGCAGTAGCAAGTTAAGATGCAAATTAAATTTTTCAGGAAACAGGAGAGATGCACATTTTAATTGAATTTCCCATGAATAAAAGGTTATAAAGTCCCCACTGGAGGGAAAGCACCATTGTTTCACAGCCTGAATTTTACTTTGGATGGTTTGGGAGGAAGTCTTAATGTTCTCTTTTTTTTTTCTTCTTATTTTGTTCTCCAGTTTGCATTAAGAATGTCCCCTGCTGTCTCAGAGTATTGTCAGAAAGGCTAGCAGGACATAAGTTTTATTTTAAAAGCAGTCAGTTAGTGACAAAGCGAGCTATGTACGTGAGTTCCAAGTGGTGGGATAGGACGTGAATACCTTTGTAAAAGCAATTCTCTCAAGGACATCGGCCCAGGTAACACTGGGCTTAGGTTTGCATATAAATACAGTGTGCAAATGTTTTTTCTGAGAGATCTTAGTGAGCCTAAAATAAAATTTAAATCCCTGTTTCTTGACCAGCCAAAGGTAACTAGCCTTTTCTCTTGACATATATGTAGCTCTTCACAGCTACATATTCAACTTTAAGACAAATAAGGAAGGTAAAAAAAAAAATGCTGTTCCCAATTCTATTAAATGTTGTAATGAATTATCCTATTTTCTCCATAGAGACCTAGAGGCTCTTGTGTTACAGGCTCTCATTTGATTTCTGATGCTGTGTCCATAACACAGTAAACATACAGATGCATAAGTTTATTAAGAAAAGAGCAGTAGAAGAAAAAAAAAAGGCATCAGGGATTAAATTTTGAAAGGGAACAGATTGCCATGCTTTTATATTGATGACAGTGATGAGATTTCAGAGTTAATGTCCCAAAGCAATGTCAACAGAGCAGCTCACAGGGTAGGAGGCGGGGGTGTGCGGCTTGGGTCCAGGGCACAGGGCTGTCGTGTTGCATCTGTGTGAAGTCAGTCCAGGTCCTTGCAAAGCTGGTCACTACAGTGGCAGCTGGGACAAGAAATAAGTGAGGCTGAGAGACTCTGAAGCAATGCAGAAGAGATGTCTGATACACAGTGACTGATGGAAAATTTAGATCCAAATTTGTAGATAACCAGCGTAGGGAAATATATCACGCGTTTTGTATATTAACTCCACCTGTTTTTATTTCTTTTGTACCTTCCCACAAACTTACTCAATTTTTTTGTTTGTCCATGAAGCAAGCAGTGACCTGCAATTAAAACTAGATTTATAACACCAAAAAAGGAAATGAGACAAAAATACTATACTATACATAGTATAAATATACACTATTTATATAAGATAAATTTATGATTTATATGAGATAAATACTATGCTATATATAGTATGTAAAGGGCAAGCAAAATTCAGTGTCGTATATGATGAACAAAGAGGAAATTTTACGTTTTGATATATTCAAGATATTCGGAATTCTCCCCACAAAATCTGCTGGCATCAGGAACTTCCTTCCCTTCTTATACGCAAGGATATTTAATAGACTGAAAATTCCTTTCAGCTTTTACCTTTATATTTCTATTTTAGAAACCCAATCATTTTACTACTTGTGAAATATTAGTGAAGTTTTTATTGTATGTATGTAAGGATATGAGTATAAAACTTATGAATACAAATAACATATCTATAGGGAGGAGGTTACTTAAACTTTATTATTTACTACTCTTATAAAACATGAAGTTGATATTTATCTCATTTATTCTAATTGGTCTAATGCATATCTTACTGTATTACATTAAACAGAAAGCCAGTTGCACTTCGATAATGGAACTGTCTTCATTAACAATGATCCAGAGAAGAAATTACATTTCATCAATTAGTTCTGCAGCTATTCCTAGGAAATGTTAGCTATTGCCATGTGGGATTTTTGCATATTTAAATATTTATGATTGGTTTATAAATATTTATACTACGATAATTCTGTGGATTAAAAGTAAATGAAAGCCTGCTATAAATGGATACTAGGATTGACAATTAAGTGAACGGATGGTGGGTGGTAGGTGCCAGGTTTCTCGCTGTTATAGTGGAAGGTTACAGATAACCAAGGGAAGGGAGGGCTAGAATGATCCATGTACTAGTGTAGTAGGGTTGGAGACAGTAGAATGAACTCATCTAGCTAAATATAGATTCAAATGGTTACATATGGAAGTATGTATAGATATGTGTATATACATTGGATAGTACATACACATGTATGCCCTTTCTTCCTCAGCTAGAAACAACTCACTAGCACTGAGCACAACTAGTGGCCTATCCTGGTAACTAAAAAACATTCTCAATGAAAGGATCCAGGGCTCCTGGGGTTCTTGGAGAAGGGGTTGATAATCACACTGAGGCAAGAAATATACAAGGGGAGTATGGAGCATTTTGTGGTGTCAGAGAGTATAAGGAAATGCTAATTTCTTTAAAGTATTTTTTAATGTTTATTTATTTATTTTAAGAGAGAGAAAGAGAGAAAGAGTGGAAGAGAGAATGAGTAGGGGAGGAGCAGAGAGAGAGAGAAAAAAAAGCCTGAGCAGGCTCTGTGATGCCTGTGTGGGTCCCAATGTGGGGCTTGAACCGAGGAACTGTGAGATCATGATCTGAACTGAAATCTGAGCTTAACCAGTGGAGCCACCTAGGCACCCAATGAAATGCTAATTTTTTTAAATAAAAAGCAAAACTTTTGATGGGAGTATGTTAAAGAGACACAGGAGCCAAAATAAAGAGCTCCAAATAGCCAAGCTGAGCAACAAAATAAAGTTGTATTAGATTATACTCTAAGTACAAAGTAGGTGCCAATGAGTTCCATACTAATATAAATAAATAAGACTATAATTCCACGCCTTTAAGTGTTATGGGTTGAATTTTGTCCCCCAAAACTTCCTATGGTAAGGTCCTAGCTCCCAGTAACTCAGAATTTGACTTTGGGAGTAGAGTTATTGCAAATGTAATTAAGATGAGGCTCTCCTGGAGTAGGATGGGCTTCTAATCTAATATGACTAGTGTCCTATCAAAATCAGGAAAACTGGACAAGATACAAGCACAGTGAGAAAGCCAAGTGAACATGAAGGAAGACATGTGGGCAATATGTGTATGAAGAATTCCAAAGATGCCTGCAAGCCAGGAATCTGGCTTCCAAAAGCTAGGAAAAATCATAAAACAAATTCTCTTTCATCACCCTCAAAGGGAGACACCTTGCTGACCCCTTAATCTTGGACTTTCTTGTCTCCAGAACGTTGAGACAATACATTTTTGATGTTTAAGCCAACCAGTTAGTGGTCGTTTGTTAGAGCAGTCCTAGCAACCTAATATAGTGACTTCCTTTCAAAGACTAAGAGTGTAGAAAGAGAAAAAAGAGTAACTTTACAGTAGAGAACCCTGGCAAACACCGTCTCAGCCAGGTGATGAGGGTTAACATCAACAGTGTTGAGTCACACTGATCACATTTACCCTTAATATGATGTGATGGAAATGACATTTAACCTCTGTAGTCGTCCTCAGAAAATCCTATAACCCCACTCTACTCCTAAGAAAAATTTCAGACAAGTCCCAATTGAGGGACATTCTATAAAATACCTTGGGGTGCCTGGGTGGCTCAGTCAGTTGGGCAGCAGACTTTGGCTCAGGTCATAGTCTCACAGCTCCTGAGTTCAAGCTCTGTGTCAGGCTCTGTGCTGACAGCTTAGAGCTTGGACGCTTCTTCAGATTCTGTATCTTCCTCTCTCTGTCCCTCCCCTGCTTGCACACTGTCTCTCTCTCTCTCTCCTGCCCTCTCTCTATCTCTCCCCCCTCTCTTTCTCTCTCTCTCTCCCTCTCTCTCTCTCTCTTTCAAAAAAAAAAAGCATTAAAAAATTAAAAAATACCTAACCAGTATTTCCCCAAATTATCAAGGTCATCAAAATCAAGGAGTTGGAGGGACTGTCAAAGCCAAGAGGAATCGGAGCAGACATGATGACTAAATATAATGTGGTGTTCTGAATGGAATCCAAGAGCAGAAGAGGGCATCAGGTTGAAAGTAAGGAAGTTTGAATAACTTATGCACTCTAGTTAATAATATGTCAATATTAATTATAACAAGTCTATCAAGTAAGATGTTGGTAATAGAGAAAAACTGGGCATGGGTTAGATAGATAGGAAATCTCTGTATTCTCAAATTTTATATAAATCCAAAGCTGTTCAAAAATAAAAAGTTAATTTAAAATTAATTAAAAAAATCAGTTACTCATCTGGTAATATCCTTAAAATGCAAAAAAACAAAGTACTGTGAAATACAGGTGTCTTTTACATGAAATTCAGTTTGCAATAATTCCCTATAGGCTTATAAAAGCTAATATGCACATTAAATAAAAAATAGTGTGATCATAAATTTTTGATATAAATTGTTCAGTCAGTGATGCAGAATGTATATTTCAAACACAATCTCCAACAGTATTTTAATCCTTTCAAAACTATAACTAATAAATTGTTTTCCCTGTCAGTTTATGAGGAATCATAATACTCTTTGATGTATTATTCTCAGATAGTCACATAAACAACTTGTGTCTCATTTCAATTGAACATTATTTTTTATATTCTGCAGTAATGACTTAAAGGAGGAGAGTCAAGTTTTATCAGCAATCATTATCTTTTCTATTATATGCAAAATCAAACTTGTCTGGAGATTTGGGGCAGACTTGCTCTGTCATTCCTTGCCTTGTCAATTTCAAACTACTGCTTCTTAAAATGAACAGAAGTCAAGGTAGACCATTTAGAAAAACATCTGAGGCATTGAAATACTAAGTCATGTGTGGAATATTAATTTTCCCAGTAGGACAGCACTTTTTTTTTTCATTTTTAACTTTTCCTCTATGTGTGGAGACATTATTTAAGATCTACTCTTGGGGCACTTGGATGACTCAGTCGGTTAAGCATCTGACTGTTGACTTCAGCTCAGGTCATGATCTCATTGTTCATGAGATCAAGCCCTGCATCCGACTGCATGCTAACAGTGTGGAGCCTGCTTGGGATTCTCTTTCCCTTTGTCTCTCTGTCCCTCCCCTGCTTGTGTTTCTCTCAAAATAAATAAACATTTTTTTTAAAAGATCTACTCTCTCTCAGCAGCTTTCAAGTATATAATGTAATCACTATGTTGCACATTACATCCCCAAATCTTATTCATCTTATAAGTGAAAATTCGTATCCTCTGACCAACATTCTTTCCATTTCCCCCACCGCCAGTCCTCGGCAACCACCTTTCAACTCTCATATCTCTGAGTTCGGCTTTTTTTAGATTCTGATTACAGTATCCCCTGCTTTTTGTAAGTTTGTGTTATGCCACTTCGCTTTCACCAAAGACCTACATTAGTACCTGTTTTTGCTAACCGTGAGAAATCTGAAGAAGATTTTTGCTTTTACAAAAAAAATAAAGGTAAAAGGCAAAAACTTGATTCAGTATTTGTTTTGCAGGGAGCCACATTACAGAGGCAGGGCATGGCTGAGCAGTGAGAGGGCTCCACAAAGGTCCTTCCTGGGAACCTCAGCATCTCAGCATCAAGCCACCGTAGCTTTGAACTGTGTCTATGAGCATCTGTGCTTTATCTCAGTTTATTTTGTGCATCTGTTTTCAGGATTTATCTGAAGGTATCAGGAAAGCCTAAGAGAGATTATTTTTTAGGTCTAGGAATGCTCAAAAGTTTTCCATATGAATTAATGATAATCACTTCTTCACTTTATGCTGTTTCAGTTTATGAATGATTCATAAGAATACTCTACATTCAGATGGCAGGGGAAACCTGTATAAGTAAGGTGATATAATATTTGTCTTTTGCTGTCTGACTCATTTCACTTAGCATGATGCCCTCAAGACCCATCTATGCTGTCACAAATGGCAGGATTTCCTCTTTTTTTAATGTTGAATAGTGTTCCATTTTACACACATGAACACACATACAAAATACACATACACACTACATTTTCTTTATTCATTCTTCGCTATTGTTGTTGTTGTTTTCATGTCTTCGCTATTGTGAATAAGACTGCAGTAATCATGGGGGTACAGATATCTCTTGAAGATAGGGACAACAATTCTTAAAAAGCGATTATAAATATTTTTACTGAAAATTCTATGGGTATAAATAATTGCATCTTCCTTCCCATTTTACTCATAATCAGCATTCATTGTTTTAAGTTTATTTATTTTGAGAGAGACAGATGGAGCAGGGGAGGGGCAGAGAGAGAGGAGAGATCGAATCCCAAGCAGGCTCTGTGCTGTCAGCACAGAACCTAAAGCAGGGGTGGATCTCACAAACCATGAGGTTATGACCTCAGCCAAATCAGGACCGAGCCACCCAGATGTCCCAGCATTAATTTCTTGTTGATGAATCAACCCAAGTTAAATCAGTGGAATATGTGTCAATTTGAGTGTTTTGGAATAAGAGAGTTATTATAGGAAGTAGACCTTAGACAACTGTTGGAAAATACAGATCCAGAAGAGGGGTTGCATCAGAGGTTGAGCCACCAACCACTAAATCAGAGAAATTATGTACTACCAGTGATAAATTAGAACCATAAAAGGTGAGCTTGTGGAGAAGCCTATGAAAAACCATTGCTTCTAAATAGCTATTGAATCAATGAGTCCACAGCCAAGTGTCTGGAGAGACCCTGAGGTCACCATTGGTCCTGGCCAACGTAGGTCCTGGCCCTACCCTAGTTAGGTTAAGAGCAAGCACTGAAGTGAATGTCTGTCACCATATATGATTGGGAACAGACCTTCAGAGAATAATGGATGCTGCTTTATTTCTGCATTCCAAGTACACATATCTCCTTTTGATGAACCTAATTTGAAAGAATGCCGGGAAATAGAGCTCCTAGCCTAATTAAGTTCACCATACTAAATGTCATATCTATACTCTGTCCTTGTAAAAATCAGATAAAGCCATGAAATGTGTCTGTGCTTAAAATCTTAGTCTACTAATGTGTAGAATATTAGAACACATCTTTGGCTTTTTTTTAAAGTTTTGAATTCCAGTTAATTAACGTACAGTGTTATATTAGTTTCAGGTATACCATATAGTAATTCAACAATTCCATATATTACCCTGTGCTCATCATGACAAATGCGGTCCTTAATCTCCATCACCCATTTAACCCTTCCCCCCACTCCCACTTCCTGTGGTGACCATCAGCTTATTCTCTATAATTAAGAGTCTATCTTTTGATTTGTCTCTCTCTCTCTGTCTCTTATTTTTTTCCTTTTGCTTGTTTGTTTTCTTTCTTAAATTCCACATATGAGTGGAATCATATGGTATTTGTCTTACTCTGATTGACTTTTTGTTAGTATTATACTTTCTAGCTCCATCCATGTTGTTTCAAATGGCAAGATTTTATTCTTTTTTATGGCTGAATATTACATTATATATATATATATATATATATATATACACATACATATATATGTATACATATAACTTCTTATAACTTTTTATCCATTTATCTATCAATGGATACTTGGATATTGAAAATAATGCTGCTATAAACATAAAGGTGCATGTATCCCTTTGAATTACTGTTCTTGTGTTCTCTGGGTAAATACCCAATAGTGCGATTGATTGTTGGATCATAAGGTAGTTCTATTTTTAATTTTTTGAGGAACCTCCCAACTGTTTTCCACAGTGGTTACACCAATTTGCATTCCCACCAACAGTACAAGAGGGTTCCCTTTTCTCCACATCTTTGTCAATACCTCTTGTTTCTTGTGGGGTTGATTTTAACCATTCTGACAGGTGTGAGGTGATATCTCATTACAGTTTTGATTTACATTTTCCTGATGGTAAGTGATGATGATCATCTTTTCATGTGTCTTTTGGCCATCCAGATATCTTCTCTGGAGAAAAATGACACAAAGAAATGGAAAGATGTTCCATGCTCATGAATTGGAAGAACAAACATTGTTTAAATGTCTGTATTACCCAAAATAGTCTAACATTTAATGTAATCCCTATCAAAAAACAATAGCATTTTTCATAGAACTAGAACAAACAATCCTAAAATTTGTATGGAACTACAAAAGACCTCAAATTGCCAAAGCAAACTTGAAAAAGAAAAGCAAAACATCACATTCTGGACTTCAAGTTATATTAGAAAGCTGTAGTAATCAAAACAGGATGGTCCTGGCAAAAAATAGACACATAGATCAATGAAACAGAAGAGAAATCCAGAAATAAACCCATGATTATATGGTCAATTAGTTTTTGACAAAGCAGGAGCATGCAACATGCAAAAGAATGAAACTGGAACGTTTTCTAACACTATTCACAAAATTAAGCTCAAAATGGACTAAAGGCCTAAACGTGAGACCTGAAGCCATAAAAATCCTAGAAGAGAACACAGGTAGTAATTTTCCTGACACTGGCTGTATTACTTCTCTTTAGGTATGTCTCCTGGGGCAAAGAAAACAAAATAAGAAATAAATTTTTGGGGCTACATCAAAATAAAAAGCTTCTTATTGGGATGAGCCCTGGGTTTTATATAAGTGATGAATCACTAAATTCTACTCCTGAAACCATTACCACAGTATATGTTAAATAACTTGGATTTGAATTTAAATAAATAAATAAAGTGAAAAAAATAAAAATAAATAAAAAGCTTCTGCACAGTGAAGGAAACAATCAACATAACCAAAAGGCAAACTATGGAATAGGAGAAAATATTTGAAAATATGTCTGATAAAAGTTAGTATCCAATATATCCAATATATAAATATATAAAAATATCAACACTCAAAAAACAATCCAATTTTAAAATGGACAGAGCACATGAACAGACATCTTTGGCCTTTTAAGTACCAGAATACATCCTTTTTTAGACAAATGAATGGATCTAGATAATGTTATGTTTAGTGAGGACCATCATGTTGAGATCTCACAATAATGCTGCTTCATGAATGTTCTCATCAAAAAGATAAGAAAAATAATAAGGAACACTAGTGGCGCTACTACGACTACGTGTATGTCTGAGTGAAATCAGCAACTATACCTGCAGACAAAATACTATTATGTAGTGGAAATGTCTACGGATAGATCAGAGGACGCAAATGCAAATTGGTAGCCTAGCAAATGCAAATTGGTAGTTAGCAGTAAAGGGCCAAGGAAGTCCCAGAACACAAGTTGGAATGGCAGGAGACAGCATCAATAGTGTGTAAACGCTGATTATGTTAATAATCATAGACTTCAGGCAGGCCTGTGACTGCAGCTTAACTCCCTTGCTTCCTGGTTACTGAACCCCGATCGGTCCTGCCAAGCCTCACTTTTTTCATTCTAGAATTGTAATAAAACTTGCCAAAAAGAAACTATCTCAAAAATTGTTTTGAAGAATAGCAATAAGTATCTATAAAAATTCAGCCCACAATGTCCAGCACACAGTAAGTACTCCATAAACACAAAAGTGCAGGCAGAATTTTTATGTTTTGTTCATTACTAAATCCTCAGCATCTGGCACTTAGTGAACTTTTATATAATTAATTAATTAATGGCAGCTGCTTGTATAGCTGTTTTGTATTTGTTGTTAATGTAAGGTCATGAGGTGTGCAATATTCGTAAAGACAAGATATCACTTTTTTTTTTTTAAATCTTCAATCCACCTAGGTATGTACTGTTCTCAAAATGTTTAGGGGAGATAGATTTGCTGTTGGATTTTCAATATAACAGAGTCTCTACATTATGAGTGGAGCCAGTCTTTTTTAACATCCTTATTGCTCAAGAGCTTCCCCCCCTCCCAAAACCCTTCAATGAATACTCTCTTAAAGACTTGTGGTGGTCACTTTAGGTTTTTACTTCTAACCTCGAGCACTGTAGCATCTCTTTGCTGAACAAAATGCTGTTATTTCTCAGCTCTCAGAAGCTATTTTATAACACTTGCAGTCATGTGTCATGCTGTCTCCTTTTTTTTTTTTTTCCTGTTAGCTCCTAGGAATAGCAAATGCCATCGCTGTTTCATGTTACCCTTGCAATATCTTGCATATAAAGTGGAGACAGAGTGTGCCATTCTAAAGGCTACAGTCATTTCTACAGTCTGGGGTGAATGTCAACATCCTCCCATTGCCCTTAAAGGGAGTGGTGAACTGAAAATGCACATGCCTCAGATCGAATGGTTGCTGTATATTTAATCATGCAAGAGGCTCTGCTTAGTGTGAATTGAGTTAGTCTTTGCAGAGATTATTCTGTTTTTAAGATACATGGATTCTCTCTGGCTAAAGACAAGCAGTGAGGCTGAATTAAGAGCCAAGAAAAAAATGAAATCACCCCAAAGAGAGAGTCAAGCCCCAAGTTGTTCCAAGTAATATGGAAAGAAACCGGCACCTGAGAAAGATGTGACTAGTAGGAGAACTTGAATCAAAGAGAACAGCCAATACGTTAGAGAAAGAACATTATCAGAGAGCCAGTTTTTCACCTTTTCTTTTCTATATTACAGTTTGCTTCCATTTAAGACAAACTCCGTGGTCAAACTGCCTGTGACTAAAGCCTGAGTTAATCACTTATTAGTTACATGCCTTTGGGGAGTTCATATATCCTCTTAGGGCTTCAGTGTTTTATCTAGAAATAGGGATAATAATGGTTATGTCATAGAATTGGTGGGATAATTAAGTGACTACACCCAGTGCACACACACACACGCACACACACTAAAGTCTAGTCCTTCCAAGTGCTGAATATGAGATTGTCGTTATTACCAGCATTGTGATATCCCCAAGAGTTAAAAATTCTTAAACATGAGAGAATTTCTCTAGCTGCGTTTAGGCTACTTTGTCCATTTTTTGCAGTGAAGTATGCTCAGGAATAAGAAAGTAGTGAGAGACAGCTGGAGGTAATCTGTAAGGGAGAAAAAGGAGTGACAAGCAAGGGTGGATTTTGAGGACACATAAGCAGTGATCTCAAAAACACTTGGGAAGAGAATTAGACTTTCTACAATTATCCAGTATGGAAGTTCACATTATTGTTGTATATATATTTAAAGTAATAAATACCCTAGAGGCCTAGAGAACTTCGGACACTGAGGCTTTAATTACTATTTTAATAAAGATTCATTTATGTCACAAACATAATTTATTGATCACCTGCGTGAGCCTGACACTTTAGTGTTGCAAGATATAGCTAGAACTTAGAAAGACAATGAGCCAGTAAACAGATATACACAAGATATTTACAAGTCCTGATAAGGTAAGTGAAAGTGCATAATGATAGAGAGTACTTTCTGAGTATATATAACATAAGTTTATAAGAAAAGGATTTTCTTTTTTTTTTTTTTGTTAAACGTTTATTCACTTTTGAGGAGGGGAGGGGCAGACAGAGAGGGGGACAGAGGATCCAAAGCAGGCTCCATTTTGACAGTAGAGAACCCAATGAAGGGCTCAAACTCATGAGCCATGAGATCATGACCTGAGTCAAAGTCAGATGCTTAACTGACTGACTGAGTCACCCAGGTGCCCCTATCAAGAATGGATTTTCTGGGGGAAAAAAATTTTTTTAGCTGAAATGTAAAATATGAGAAAGAGGTAGTCAATAAAACACCAAGAAAATAATTAACCAGGCAGAAGGAATAAAAAGTACAAGTTCCTGAAGTACAAAAAAAGGTTGATGTGTTCAGGATACAGAAAGGAAGCCAGTCTGGTTGGAGTTTGGTGTGGCAGGAAGGGTGGTAGGAGATGATGCAGCCAAGAAAGGCGGAATCCAGGTCAAATTCAACCTGGAATATAAGGGTAAGGATTGTGGATTTTGTTCTAAAATAAAGAGAAATCATCATAGGTTTTAAGTGGAGAAATGAAATAATAGGTTTTGACTTAAAAATACTGTAGATGAATTTTTCATATTTCTAAAGCAAATCTCTCCACCTTTGCCTTTCATCAAAGATGTCAAGCTTTCCTCTCTAGTGGAATTTTCCAAGCGAGACACAAATTCAGTTTCTTTCCCCCTTCCATGTTTAAAAAACAAACCAAAAAACTATTAATTGTTCTTCCTACTTCAGTTATCATCTTATTTCCCTCATTTACATTACATTATAAAGAAGGAAAATGACTGAATGGGAGAAAATATTTGCAAATAACGTATCTGATAAAGGGTCAGTATCCAAAATGTATAAAATAACATATAACTCAACACCAAGGAAAAACAAAAATCCCATTAAAATATGGGCAGAAGACATGAACAGACATTTCACCAAAGAAGTCAGAGATGCCAACAGACACATGAAAACATCTTCAACATCACTCATCATCAGAGAAATGCAAATCAAAACTATAATGAGATATCACCTTACACCAGTCATAATGGCTAATGTAAAAAAATATAAGAAACAAGTGTTGACGACAACGTGGAGAAAAAGGAACAATCTTTCACTGTTTGCGAGAATGCAAGCTGGTGCAGCCACTGTAGAAAATAGTAGGGAGGTTCTTCATAAAGTTAAAAATATAAATGCCATATGATCCAATAATTCCACTACTGGATACTTAACCAAAGAATATGAAAACACTAATTTAAGAAGACACATGCACCCCTGTGTTTATAGCAGCATTATTTACAATAGTCAAATTATGGAAGTGATCCAAGTGTCCGTTGATAGATCAATGATAAAGAAGATGTGATATATATACTTATATATGTGTGTGTGTATACACACACACACACACACACACACACACACACACACACACTGGAATATTACTCAGCCAAAAAAAGGAATGAAATCTTGCCATTTGCAATGTCATGGATTGATCTAGAGGATATAATACTAAATGAAATAATTAGAAAGAGAAAGAAATATACCATATGATTTCACTCATATGTAGAATTTAAGAAACAAAACAAAGAAAGAAGAGACAAACCAGAAAACACTCTTAATTGTAGAGAACAAACTGATGGTTATCAGAGGAGAGGTTGGTGGGGATGAAATAGGTGATAGGGATTAAGCTTGCCCTTATCCTGATAAGCAAAGAGTAATGAATAGAATTGCTGAATCAGTACACTGTATATCTGAAACTAATATAACACTGTATGTTAATATGATAACTATACTGGAACTATAATTAAAATTAAAAAAGAAATAACATGACTTGAAAGAGTTGTCTGTACTCTGAATGAGGTTTAGCTACTTCTATTCTCTCTCTTTTAATTGAATCATATATTGTTGACACACAATGTTATATTAGTTTCATGTTTACAACATAATGATCCAACAATTCTAGGTGCGCCTGGGTGGCTCAGTCAGTTAAACATTCGACTCTTTTTATTTTTAATTTTTTTTGAATGTTTATTTTTAATTTTTGAGAGACAGAGCATGAGTGGGGGAGGAGCAGAGAGAAGGGGACACAGAATCCAAAGCAGTCTCCAGGCTCTGAGCTGTCCGCACAGAGCCCGACGCAGGGCTTGAACCCACGAACAGTGAGATCATGACCTGAGCCGAAGTCGAATGCCCAACTGACTGAGCCACCCAGGTGCCCCAAACGTTTGACTCTTGATTTCACCTCAGGTCGTGATCTCATGGTTCCTGAGATTGAGCCTCCTGGGGGCTCTGCGATGATAGCACAGAGCCTGCTTGATTTCTATCTCTCTTCCTCTCTCTCTCTGCCCCTCCCCTACTCTTTCTCTCTTAAAATAAATAAATAAACTTAAAAATTTTTTTGATTCAACAATTCTATACATTACTCAGTGCTCACTAAGTATAGTTACCATACAACATTATTACAATATTATTGACTATATTCTTTATGCTGTATTTTCCATCCCTGTGACTTGTTTATTTATTTATTTTATAACTGGTAGTTTATACCTCTTAGTCCCATTCACTCATTCACTCTTAATCTCAATCTGAATAGACTTTCAACTGCACCACTCTATGAAACTGCTCTTTGTCATGGTCATCAGTGACATCACTGAACCTACTTTGTTTGTTCTCAGTCTTTGTCTCAGTTGAGCTATCAGCACTGTTTGCCATTGTTTATGCCTTCTTCTTCTAGAACCTCATCATTCACTCCCAGGATATCACACTCTGCTGGTATCCCTCCCACTTTTCTGGATCTTCAGTCATTTATGATGGTTCCTTCTCATTCTCTAGATGTTGACATCTCTTGCACATTTTCTGTATTCTATATATTCTCTGTTCTGTTCCATATATTCTACCTTCTCTATTCAACAATCCTTTGATTATTTGATCCATTCCATGATTTTTAAATATCATCTGTATTCTGAAGTCTCTCACATTTATACCTCCATCTTGGACCTCTAACCCTGAGCTTCAGACCCACATATATAACTGTCTACTTCACAATTGTGATGTTTAATAGGCATCTGAAACTTAATATGTTAAAAATATCGTTCCTATGGTCCTTCCCCCTGCCAAAAAAAAAAAAAAAAAAAAAAAACAGCTCCATTTCTATCAGTGGTAGCCTCATTATTTCAGTTGCATGGGCCAAAAATTTGAGGTCATTTTTGTTACCTTTTCTCTTTCTTCATCCATTGATTGGCAAAATATATTCACAGTTTCACTCGTAGTTACCTCCACTGCTACTACCATAAAAAATCACCATCATCTCTTTCTTGCCTGTTTACAATTAGCTCCTAACAGATATCTCTAGTTTTGTTTGTGTCCTCCTAAATATATTCCAAATACAGCAGCCACAGTGGTACTTTTTAAACAAAATCCATATTATATTAATCCTCTTCCTGGAGAAGAGCGGCTTTAGTTGGCTTCCCTCAGCACTAAAAAACCAAAATTCTTTGTTTTTCTAGAAGTTGGAATGCCAGGCATGATCTGACCTTTTTTGAAATCTCTAAATACTTGTTCCTCATTCACTTTTCTGCAACCACTATGAGTTCTTTGCTGTTTTTCAAATATTCCAGGCATGTTTATGCTTTAAGGGCATTGTACCTGCTCTTTGCACTGAGTGGAGAGTTCACATAGACATTCACTGGACAGTTTGCTAACTAGATGCAGGTAGTTATCAGTCAGAAAACATGAAGAATATTAAATGAAATGTCTTGATGAAAGACATTAAGCCTTTTAACAAAGGATATTTGATGTAGAATTGGTGAAGCAGGTGTTGAAGGACAGGAACAGCCAAAGGCAAGAGTAAGATTAATACTAGATATAAAGGCGGGAGGCAGCTAATACCTGTACAACTGGGATAAACAAATAGAGGGGTTCAGAGTTATCAGAATCTAGGAACTCAGGGGAGTGGCCACAGAGTCAAGGCTTAGACATCTGAAAAGGGTTCACAGATGAGTTGGCTTGGGGACCTTGGGAGCTCAGTAGAGGAGTCCTGTAAGATTTGGTCTCATATCTCAGAAGAAGAACTATTGTCTATCTGCACTGATGCCTCAGAGGATCGATCCGGTGAAGTACCTGGAGAACTGAGAATTAGTTCACTGAAATGGGAGTTCTCAGGGGTCAGAAGGAGACTGGTTCTAAGAAGTGCCAATAAAAGTTAAAGACTGGAATCAACTATTTCTTCCAGGGTGAAAGGATCATTTCTAAAGTGATGCTAACAGGAACAGAAAGCAAAGAGGAAAAAAAGAAATCCCCCCTTTCCTCCTGCCACATTCCAGTCTCTTTCTAGTGAACTCTACTGGAAGAAATGGTAAGAAGCCAGCTGACAATGGAGAAATATGACTTGCAGAGTCCCAAACGTCAGTATGCAGCATATAGAATCAGAATCACTTATTTCTGGACTCCGTGGAATGTCTGATCCAGTGGACCTCAAATAAACACCAAATATCTGTGTTTTTAAGGCATCCAGTTGAAGTTCAGCTAGATTTGGAAAACACTGGTCAAGAACACTTCATTTTGTAGTGAGGAAACTGAGCAAGAGAAATGGGTTTTATGGTCTGTGATGTTTATTTTATGTGTCAATCTGACTGGGCTAGTCATCTTAGGTTCCCAGATATTTCTGGATGTTTCTGTGAGAATGTATTGGGATGAGTTTAATATTGAAACTGGTAGACTGAGTAAAGCAGATTGGCCTCAGTAACGTGGATGTGCTACATCCACGTATTTGTTCTATTCAGGCCCAAATAGAACAGAAAGTTTGACCTCTCCTGAAATAAGAGGAAAATCCTCCTTCCTGAGTGCCTTTGAGCTGGAATGTTGACTTTTTCCTGCCTTTAACCACAACTGAACCAACAGTTCTTCCCAAGTCTCAAGCCTGAAGAGTTTTGGACTAAATCTACACCAGTGGCTCTCCTAGTTGTCAGTTCTTTATACTTGGGCTAGAACTACACCATGAGCTCTCTTGAAGCTCCAGCTAGCTAACTGCAGATATTAGGACATGTCAGACTCCATAAATGTATGATCTAATTCTTGTAGTACATCTTTCTGTATATACGTCCTATTGGTTCTTTCTCTCTGGAAAATCCTGACTAATAAATGGTCCATAACTCTGAAGTTTTGGCAAAATGTGAAAAAAAAAAAAAGGCCTGATAAGGATACTATCCTAAAAATTTGCCATCAACAATCCTTTCTTGCTTACCAAGGAGCATTTGTTCTTCCATAATTAGTTTATTGACCCGCTGGGTATAAACTCTGTTTCACATTAGCTTGAATAAAAACATAATCATATGTATTAGATTATAGAGATGCATTGTATTTTTTTTCCCAAATATGTAGGAGATGGCCAATAAGGTACCACAAAGCCTAGTACTTAATCCAGTGATGTCTATCAAAGGCTAAGGATCTGGAAGAGACAGGTAATGTAAACTGATAAACTATGGGAATAGTGTAAAGCTTATAAATAAGAGAAAATGGACTAAACATAACCTGTTGGGAGATGGGGCAGGTATTTGTTCAGAATGAACAATGTAGGATTCAATATGAATAAAGTCCCATATGAATGTAGTATGGAAAAAAAATCCAGTAAGATATGAGCAGTCTCAGACCAGGATGTGACTGTCCTTTTCAATGTGACTGTTGAAAAGCCTCTCTTTCTGCAGATTTGTTGGGGAATAGTAGCATTTCTTCTGTATAAAACACTGTGTCATAAATCTATATGATTTAGTTTGTTTTAAATACCCCAGACCATTGATCAAAGGAACAAAATCAATACCAGTGAAAGCCATTCTAAATTTATCCTGTCCTCTATACATAGCGTAATTACTAAACTATGAGGGCTAGTATACCACTGGAGAATAATTAGAATAATTGTATTTTAAGATTAAGATACAAATCTAGGAATATCTGATTACTTTTCTTCCTGATTGCTTCTCTTCTCCCAAATGTATTATACATACGATTCCTTCTCTTTCCTTCAAATATATTAAAATATTAACTATTTTTTATTAAACTTGCTATTTCTTCTCAAAAAAGTGGAGATACTTCTTGCCGTTATAAGTCTTTGGGAATTTTTCTTTGAATTTCATACACTATTGTTATTCTACTGACAACAATAAGCAGAAAAACACATGCAGAGGACTTTGCATGACATCTGCTGGTTGAGGGTGCACATGATACAAATGCTCAGTTTTCTTTTTTTGGAATACATCAGTGGATAACTTCCCCAAGGCTACCCATGTAAGGACAATGCTCACAGTACTGGAGGCTCCCTTTCACTCAGAGTGTCCCATAGACCTATTCTTTATTTTTTTAAGTTTGTTCCTTTTGTTTATTTATTTATTTATTTATTTATTTATTTATTTATTTATTTTGTGAGGGAGAGATTATAAGTGGGGAGGGAACAGAGAGAGAGGGAGAGAGAAAGAAATACCAAGGAGGCTCCACCCTGCCAGTGCAGAGCCTGACGGGACTCGATCTCAGGAACCATGAGATCATGACCTGAGCTGAAATCAAGAGTCAAATGCTTAAATGACTAAGCCACCTAGGCACCCCCGCCTAGATCCAGTCTTTACACCACAGTTTCATTTTACACAAATAAATATTAATAAATTAGAAGAGAAAAGACAGTTTGTTTGGGACATCCTAATGGCACCTCTTATCACCTCATTATTTTCCTGAACCCTGTGGCATTTCTTCTGAAATATTAACTTATCTAACTAGCAAATGAAACTGGCTTAAAAGTCAGTGTATGACTGAATGCAGCAGTGAGTTCTAGTAACTCAGGATTGTGGGAGGATTGACAACTTGTAAGAGATCAAGAGTGATCTGAGGGTCAAAAGGTAGCCCTCATCAGCCCAACATATTTAACATTACCTTTAATTTTACTATTAGAAATAAATATATTTTACTAAAATATAATAATATAAAATAAAATAATATTTTACTATTAGAAGAATATCTTCCCTCTATGTAAATAATATAATTTATACATTTGCACCATAATTTGAATTATTTTTATACTGGTAACTCTCCATTTGCCTCAGGTCCGATCTCTGAACTTTGCAATCCCGAGTATTGATCACAGCAGACTATATCAGTCAGGCTTCCTTGCTGACTGGTTTCTTATTCTGGCCAAGGGCAGGCACCAGCATGAGAAGAGGTGGCAGAAGGAGGTAGATAATCATGGTATTTTTTCCTTACTGCCTCCCTGCTTGGGTTCTTTGTCTTTGGCAGGAGCTGTGCCTCTCCATGAGCAAAGCTCCTATACAAAGCCTCTTCCTTTAGGGTTCAGGAACTCCTCATTGTTAGTTCTGAGTTCTCCCGCCATCCTTTGTTATACCCATAGCTTTAATCATGCCTCTTTAGGAGTGACTTTAATCATGCCTCTTTAAGGAGCGACTTTAATATTGTTTCTTTATTTAAACCCTATCTTTATTTGCCTAGACCTTGAATAATCTCTTTCTAAAAGAGACCCACTTTATCTAAAGGGGAAGAAGCATAAGAAGAGTAGGAGGAACATAAGAAGGAAGAAGGACAATAAAAGGCCAAGAGGCTATAAGGGTGGAAACAATACTGATTTTATTTGGCCATAGACTTTCCCAAAATGACAACATCTGGTTATGTGAAAGTCTCTACTCTTCAAATTAATATTCTGTGCCTGGGATAATTTTTGTACATTGCTCCATTAGCACTTAAGCCCTATGAGAGCATGGTAGTTTGGGGAATTTTCGCTGTTGCTTTTTGATTCTTTTATCCACTAATAACGAACTATCTAGAGCTGAGCACATAGTAGCTCATCAGTATGTATTTATTAAATTGAAGAAGTAACTATTATTTTTTGAATGCATAAATTAATAGATGGATGCATAGATGGATGGTTGAATAATCATTGACTGATTCTCTATTTTCTTTAAATGGCCTGTGTATCCTCGGATACTATCCTATTTCTTGAGGACACAGTGGTTTATTCTAAGGTTGTATGTAAGAAAAATAGGGGACTCTGAAGAAATGTGCTGTAACAAGCAAGGGTTCTACTTAAATACATTTAACCTAAATACAGTATACAGCAATAAGGAAATAAATTAAACTTCCTGGTTATTGCAAAGATTAAAAACATGCTTATATATTAATTACAACACTTTTATGAAGACAATTGAATCTCTCGTCTGTCTTTTGGATAAGTTACTTCTCTCTGTTTCTATTCATGCATTTAATAGGATACAGCAGAATATAATGGTTATTAGTAGTGATGTGCTAATAAGTGTTTAATACAGTCTCTCCAAGAATCAAACATGAAAGCCAATTTATACCATTTACTGATTTCTGTAATATAAATACTCCCACTAAACTCTTACTTTTATATTGCTGCCATAGCAATTTCCTTCCCACACTGTATCTCATTGACCCTACCTTTGTTTTTACTTTTCTTTCTTTGACTGGAGGTGGGAAAGATTCCTCACTTTTAAGGATTCATGTGATTAGATTAACTTGCCTGCATAAACTCGGATAATCTTCCCAACATCCTTAACTTTAAGGGCATCTGCAAAGTCCTCTTTGCCATGTAAAGTAGTGTATTTACAAGTTTCAGGGATTAGGATATAGACAACTTTGGGAGATCATTATTCTGTCTACAACACCCACCGTAGTCAGTTTCAAGCTACCAATTGGCTCACAAAATTCCTGAAAATCTAACAATCAGCCTATGAACCAGAAAGAACTAGTTTTTGCTATCAGAACTTTGCTATCAGAGCATGAGTTCCAGAGTCAAATGCCTGCATTTGAATCTTGACCCTGCAGTCTACCAACTATGTAACTGAGCAAGTTACTTCTACATACCTCAATCCTTATCTGTATAATTACAATGAAAAAAAAAGGTAGTATTTCATTGCATATTTATGAGAATTTACAACAAAGATAATACATGTAAAGTATGTAATTAGAAAATGCAAGTACAGTACTCTATATGTGTTAACTAGTATTTTTATATTTATGTCATTTTTTTCACTTCATCATTGAGATTAGGAGAATAAATATATCTTATTTCAGTAAACTAAAACAGTAAAGCCCCATGTATATAGTGATCAAATAAATAGAAGATTCAAAGCACTTGTTTTCTTCCCAAGGAACATGTACTTTATGTTCATATTCCAAACCATATCAAGAAGTTCATGGACCTTCCGAAATTTTAAAGAAGGATATAATCAACTTGGCAGTATTGAGTTACTTCTGCTTTATAGTAGACAAGTTCTTGGATACACCATTATTAGAATTTTCTAGTAACTATACCCTCAAGACTTAAGAAGAAAAAAAAGACTCTAAAGTAGACAGTAAAATTAGAATAAAATGGTAATTCAGCTAGTTTCTTCCTTGGAAGAAAGAACTAGTTCAATATATTAGAGTATATTCCTCTCAGTTTAGACATGGTAAAACAGGAGGGACAGAATGAAAGAGCCAGGGAAGAATACTCTTCCAGGTTCTATAAATTCTGTCAAAGCAGTATTGTGAGCAAAAACTAAGTTACAACATTTCGCGTATTTGACAAGAGGTCAGGGAAATCACCCTCTGTTTCTCTCAAGACTTCTGATCAAATAAAGTTTCCTTAAGGATTTTCCTCAAGTATCCAAAATATTCTGTGTCTTTGGAACCATCACAACCCTGCCAGGTGGGATAAAATTCATTCGTTCATTTATTTAATTGTTCAACAAATATTTATTGTGAAGATTCAGAAATTATTCATAAAAGAAGTCAGAATAGGACAAAGGAATGTATGAGACTCAGATGGGATATGCAAGTTTGCTTGTATTCCAGCTGGTTCCTAAATCTATTTGACCCAAATGTAGAGAGTGGTTTCTCAGTTACCCAAGGTCATGGAGTGCTTCAGATATTGATTCCCTGCTCATTCCATGAGACCTATATAGAAATACATGGAAGATGCATCCCTGATGCCTAAAAGATTATGACTGATGTGGGAAACATATGAGAAATGTACTCTTGGGAGATCTAAGTTATGTTAAAGGAAAAATCCAACAATCATAAAATTTGAAAGATCTGGTAAACTTCATTCAGTGATTCATGAATTGAGAAGCGTCCAGTCTAGAAACTTAAAAACAGCTACCAAGGGTTGTATAAAGTGAGAGAATGTTAGTCCAATGTGAGCAGGAACCAGGAAGCTATACCGATCATTTGCTGATTGGTTAAAGGAAGGTTACTTTCCTCATATGGTGCAAAGGGAAGTCTTGAAGTAGGTCGGGTAACCTGTGCTGAGCAGGTAAGTCTAGGCCTTCCTTGTTTTGGGAGAGCAGAATATAGAAATTTAACTAAGTTCCTGTGATCTGTGATGAGGGCTTAGCATAAGTGACTCTATCTTGAGTCCAGTCTGTATACTAATACTAATAACAAATAGGTGGTCCAAAAAAATCACAAAGTGGCATATGGTTAAACAGAGAAACGGGTGATAGAGACAAGTATAATGAGTTCAGAGGAGATCACTGTGGTTCAAAAAGCCATAAGGAGAGAATATTTGAAACATAGGTCAGAAGGGAAGAGTTTATTTTTGGTAGAGACGATTAGCACAGGCAACAAGCCAATGCTGTATGTGACATGCTTGTAGGACAGTGAGGAGAACAATAGGATGGCCTCTCCTTTTACTAAGAATTTTCCCCTTTCAACCCAGTATAATAGATGTTCATTTCAATTGTCTCAACCACACTTTCCAGCTTTTCTTATGAAAAATATCAAAAGTAGTCATACAGACCAGCCAGAGTTTTTATTTTTCTCATGTCACTTTCTTGACTTGGCCTCAACTAAAATATGTTATTATTATTTTTAAATTTCTATCTTCTATTAACAGTGTAAGATAAAGGAACTCTAAAATAACTTCCTGCTCAGAGTTTTAGGAATGCCAAGTGTCAGAGAACAAGACAGTCTGTTGGAGGGAGGTTTCCATGTCGAAAAAACCTACCCGTATCACTGTTCTATTTCCTTTTAGGCCCTTTGTCCTGTTTCATGTCATTTCAATGTAAAAAAACATGCCTTAAAAACAATATTTAAATAAAGAGGGTTTAAAGTAGTTAAGAAACCCTGTTTCTCTGAGTTTTTCATCAGTTTTATATCTATAATTATACTTTCCAGAATTCATTCTTCATTGAATCTAATATATGTTTCAGCATAACATACTGATAATGGTAAATATATCAGATTAATCAGTTTACCTAACAACCTTAATTTCCAAGGCAATGACTGTGATTCTTCTCCCATGCGGTAAAGAGTTCCTTCCTTCTCTCCCTGATTCTTTGTTGTTGTTATTGTTGTTACTTGAGTATAGTTGCCATACAATGTTACCTTAGTTTCAAGTGTACATTATGGTGATTGGACAAATTTATAGGTTATACTCTGCTCACCACAAGTGTAGCTACCATCTGTCACCATACAACATTATTACAATACCATTGACTGTATTCCTCATGCATGTCTTTTATATCTCATGACATTTCATTCCGTAACCAGGATCCTGTACCTCCCAGTCCATTTCATCAATTTTTTCCTTCTTTCTCCTCCCCTCTGGTACCATTAGTTTGTTCTCTGTATTTGTAGGTCTGATTCTGCTTTTTATTTGTTTGTTTATTCATTGTTTAGGTTCTCTATATAAGTGAAATCATATGGTATTTGTCTTTCTCAGTCTGACTTATTTCATTTAGCATAATACCTTCTAGGTCCATCCATGTTGCTTCAAATGGCAACATCTATCCTTTTTTATGGCTGCCTAACATTCCTCTGTGTGTGTGTGTGTGTGTGTATGAGTGTGTGTGTGTGTGTGTGTGTGTGTGTGTGTGTGTGTGTGTTCCATATCTTTATCCATTTGTCTATTGATGGACACGTGGGTTGCTTCCATACCGCGACTATGGTGAATAATGCTGCAATAAACATAGAGATGTACATATCTTTTCAAATTAGTCATTTTATTTGTGTAAATACCCAGTAATGAAATAACTGATAACTTGATATTGATATTTTTAATTTTTTGAGGAAACTCCGTACTCTTTTCCACAGTGACTCTACCAATATACATACCGACGAACAGTATATGTGGCTTTCTTTTTCTCAACATTTTTGCCAACACTTGTTATTTCTTGTCTTTTTTATTTTGACCATTCTGACAGGTGTGAGGTGATATTTGTGATTTTGATTACATTTCCCTGATGATGAGTGGTATTGAATATCTTTTCATATGTCTATTGGCCATCTATTTGTCTTCTCTAGGGAAATGTCTGTTTAGGTCCCTTGCCCATTTTTTTAAATATTTATTTATTTTGAGAAAGAGAGAATGTGTGAGCATGGGAGAGGAAGAGAGAAAGAATGAGAGAGAATTCCAAGTAGGCTTGGTGCTGTCAGCACAGAGCCCAACATGGGGCTCTATCTCAGAAACCACAGGGTCATGACCTGAGCCAATATCAAGAGTCAGATACTTAATCAACCGACTGAACCACCCAGGTGTTCCTGCCTAATATTTAATCAGATTGTTTGGGATTTTTCTGGTGTTAAGTTGTAAAAAGTTTTTTGGTTTTTGGTTTTTGGGATATTTTTTGTTTTTGGTTTTGGTTTTGTTTTTTGGATATTGACCCCATTTGCAAAAATTCTTCTCCCATTCAGTAGGTTGCCTTTTGTTGTTGTTATTGATGGTTTTCTTTGTTGTGCAAAAGCTTTTTTATTTTGATGTAGTCCTAGCAGCTTATTCTACTTTTGTTTCCCTTTCCTTAGGAGACATAAGGAGACATATCTAGAAAAATTTTGTTATAGCCAATGTCAGAGTAATTACTGCCTGTTCTTTCATCTGTGACTTTTATGGTTTAAAGGCTCACATTTAGGTCCTTGATCTATTTTGAGTTTATTTTGTGTATGATATAAGAAAGTGGTCCACTTTCATTCTTTTACATGTAGCTGTTCAATTTTCCCAACACCATTTACTGAAGAGACTGTCTTTCTCTCTCTGATTTTTTAATTCTAAAATAGTAAGTTACCTTGCTGAGTATATCTAGCCTCCGTCCCCACCCACAAGCCACAAGCAGAGAACTTGATAGATTTTATTAGTATTCTCATTGAAATATTAAAAGAAAACTTCAAAATAATGACAGGAGAGGTCTGGTCATCTCTGGCTTTGTTTACTATTCAATCCTCAGAACCTAGCATGGATTATTGTAGTAGACATTCAAATAATATATGCTGAATGAAAGGATTACTAATGAAAGCTGCTTGAGAAAAGGAACTTTTTCAAAATGTTGAAGTCACAACATCTAGCACTGCATCTGACTTTGAGCTGGTTGGTATTTGATGATTAATTTAATGAAAAATAATTTATAATTTAAATCATGAATGACTGACTAAATGAATGGATAAAATAATCTCCATTAGAAAAATGCACAGCTGTTCAAAAGTCATGGATACTACCTCTAGTTTCTTCTGATATTTGTCTAATAGAAAAGATATCCAAAAATTTTAATGTATTTATGGACCCTGTCATCCTAATTTATCCAAGTAAATACATTCCCATTTGCCTGCTGGCCAGAGGGCTTCAAAAGTCCCAGGCTGCAAAATGATGGCTGGAGTACTTCTCTTTGACACTTGCAAACTGTTCATGGCAAGACTGACTCTGCATCTGTTACTACTGCTCATGATGCCAGTGTCATCACAGGTACCCTCACTGACTTCAGCTGCCGAGGAAAGTATGTTTGCAGATTCCAGGGAGAGATGGATGTGTCTTCAAGTGTGTCTCTGATATTCAATTCTTAGATTAATGAATGGAGCAGATATGTCTTATAGAAAGAAGAAAATGATAGAGTGGTGTCCTCCTCCAAAGCAAGGACTACATCCATCCATGTCATGCTTCTCCCAGAATTCAGGGCAAGGCATGCTCCTATTCCTATCTACTTGGCCTCAACATTGACCACAGTGCATCCTACTGGATAGAAATCATCATTCATTTGTAGTGCCCTTTGTTTGCCATAAGTTCTCTGCACTTTGGCACTCAAATTTCTAGGAAGATCCTGCCCAGAAATGATGTCTCTTATAAAAGCATTGACATTTAGATTTTATAGTACTCAAAAACATTTTTCCTTGATCCCTGGGCAGACATGAATTGCACTCCTCTATCTGTAAGAAGCTAAGGTAGAGGTATTATAATTCTCCCATACTAGAATGTGATCTTCTTGAGGACAAAAACTGATATATTCATCTCTTTGTGCCTGAAAATAATAGATGCTCAATAAATGAATAATTAGTGTGATGGATAGGGAGATGGACAGATGGACAGATGAGAGGGACCTGCAAATACCAGAGCCAAGGAGCCCTCCATATGGAGACAGTGTGAGGATAAATCTCATTTATTTGCTCTAGGTCCTAGATATGTAGAGATAAATAAAACATCTCTCCAATCTCAAAGAGCTCACAATCTAGCTGAAAAGTGATGCAATGGAGGGTTTGCTCACTCATTAACCTTCTGCAAATACTTCCTATAATTGGAAATTTTTCAAGTCTTTTGGAGAAGTTGTACCTGGTTGATGATCACAGCAAAATCCTTCTCAGTCAGGAATAACCAGGGTGGTAGGTGAAGTGAGATAGGGAGCTAATTCATTGCTGTTGGCCTCAGGATGACCATACTTAAATTGTCATATATGCTAAGTCAGAGGTGATTCAGAGCTTTCCCAGAAATCAGGCCTGGGATCATTGCCAGGCTAACCAGAAAATGTTTTTAAATTTTAAAGATTGACATTTGGTCTCTCTTTTCCAATAAAAAATATCCTATACTACACAATAGAAATTTTTTCTCTATGTTCATCTAAATTTTTTCTTTTTCCATCAGTAATGATAATAATGATAATATGTTTTCACTCAATTTTTACCTAAAAATCGACTTTTATGTATGTTTCATAAAAGATTTTGGTGAAAATATCTGAAAAACCACCAAAAAGGACAGCCCTACTCTCCGCCACCTGCCAAAATGTCTGAATTTGCCCATAGAAATCTATATACTTTAATAGTAAGTCTTTCAGGCTCTTAGAGGCCCCTTGGTGAGTTTGCCGGGTATGTGACATATGTGCCATCATGATCTTATCATTCTTTCTCTTTCACCCTTAAACCTGTCATAGCTCACATGGCCTCAGACTTCTCAGGACAGATTCCTAGGCAGCCATCACGAAAGGATGGAATTGGTCTACAAAATGATACCTATTTGTTCTCCCAGCTCTGAGCAGATTGAGTAAGAGCTGGCAGAGATCAAGAGATTCACCTGCCTTGATCTCGAAATAAGACAATGACAATTTTGTGATTGTTAATGATCAAAATCTTAAAGTCACTACAAAGAAAAATAAGCTGTAATATGAGCGTCTTAACACTTTAGAGAAATCAGTAGTGGAAAATTAAAGAAAAGCACAAAGAACCATTCGCCTTCATATGAGTCAATTTTGTAAATAAATGCTTTGTATCCATTTTGAACATTGTCATACAAAATCCCAACGGAATTGAAGACAGGCATAGGCTCTGTCCTAATGAAGTTTCTAATCATAGAGAAAGTTATACTGTTGAGCTACAGAATCTCAAAGCACCACTGAGGAATTCTATACAAATATAGACCCAAAGAAATTAGGATTTTTTTCATATATATTGGTAAAAAGCATGGCATGGCATAAACACTTAAGTGTTTTAATGAAGTGTTTCCCAAGCCTCAGTTATTCTCATACTACCTTCACAATATTTTTATCATTTATGCATATATTACATATTATTTGAGGTTTAAAACAAAATTGTTTATTTTAAGATGTTTTCTTTTAGGATAGTTTTAGATTTAGAAGAAAATTGTGAAGATGGTACAGAGTTCCCATAAACCTCATACTCAATGTCCCCTCTTATTGACATCTTTCATTAGTATGATACAAGTCATGAACTATTACTCATATATTATTTTTATATAAGGGCTACACTTTATTTCAAAATTCTTAGTTTTTACTTAACGCTCTTTTTATGCTGCAATGTCTGTCCACAATCCCATGTTATGCTCAATCATCATAACCCCCCAGGCTGCTCCTCTTGGCAACTACAGTTTCTCAGATTTTCCTTGTTTTTGAGGACATTGACATTTTGGGAACGTATGATCCAGGTATTTGGTACAGTGTCTCTCAATTTGAATTCATCTGATATTTTTCTTATGATTAGACTGGAGTTATAGATTTTTGTGAGGAAAACCACCGAGGCAAGTGCCCATTCTCCTCACATCATATTAAGATTATATACCATCAGTATGACTTATCTCTGTTGATATTAACTTACTTACTTTTCACTGCAACCTTATCTATCTAGTAGAATTCATATCACACATTTGGCTAGCTGTTTATGTTTTTCGAATTCATTTTTTACTCTATTTTGGTGTTTCGATTTGAGCAATTTCTGTTGACCTATTTTCAAGTTTACAGATTTTTTTTTTCCCTCAGCTGTGTCAGCTCTATTGATGAGCCCATGGAAGGCGTTCTTTTCTCTGCTACTGTAATTTTATGTCTCACATTTCCATCTGACTTTTTCCTCTACTTTTCATCTCTCTGCTGAAGTTCTCCATTCATTCATCCATATTGCCTGACCTTTCCACTAGAGCCTTTGATATATTATTTAACATTGTTTTTTGATACATTATTTAAAATTGCTGTCTGATGGTTCCAAGATCTGGGTTATATGTGAATAAAATTTTATTTATAACCTTGTCCATTAACAATGTGTTATTTGTTGTTTACTTCTTTGTGTGTCTTGTAAGTTTTGTTGAAAATTTAACATTGTTATAGGACATTAGAAATTGAAATGGATAGTATTTATTCTTGAAAGTGGGCACACCTTTTCTTCTGCTAGTCTTTTATTGAGTAGAGTCAGGAAAAGGATTTTATTATTGCAGTGGTGCACTTTCAGTACATTGATGGCTTCAGTTTCCTCTCCTGGGACCTTGTGCATATAGTGTGGGTTGGCTTGCTGGAGGGGTTTACACAATGTTCCTGTTCTACCTTCAACTTTAGACCTTCCCTATAAGCCTATATTCCAGAGAAGCTGTCTCTCCAAACTTTTGTTCCTCCTCCAGCAGAGATTGATATAGCATGTTACTAAGTGCTTGCTGGTCTAATGGGCAAGGAAAGCAGAGTCCACTCTTCACTAGATTCAGCCAAAGTCTGAGGCAGACTATGTATCACTGCGTCTCAGGTCTTTCTCCATGATCCTTTCCCTGCCTCGGGAGAGATGGGGGGAGAGACTTCTTACGTTCTGGGCCCAGGAGATTTCTTGCCTTTACCAAGATATAGAGAATGTTTTTCTTTTCTGTTTTCTAAACCATGAAGAGCCTTGGCCTGTGTGATAGAATTTACTGCCCTCCCCTCAATATCATAGGGATTATTTTCCCCCACAAGGAATAGCATCTAGGTGGACTTTCTGTGCCTCTTGTGGCAGTGACTCTTCCTCTTTTTCAGACTGGACCATGAGGAATTCTTTCTCTTTTTTCCCACTTGCCCTTAATCTTTCAATCTTTCTTGTGAGCTCCTAGTGGAGAGCTGTGGAGAAGAACCTCTGAGTGGGTGCACATTCTCCTTGCATCTTTAGTTTCTAAGGGTTCCATGCTCTCACACTTGCCCACACTCCATCTTTAGCAACTTTTCATTAAAATTTATTTTATTTGTGGCTGAATTCTTCCTGACAACTTGCATGGAGAAATATAATGATATTTATAATGAAATATCATGATATTTCACTTGGGTCAGTGCATGTGACCTATATCTCCTTGAAGATACCTATTGTTCCTTTAACTTCAGACTAGTTGATGGAACTGCAACTTCATCTCTCTGAAGGATGCAAGAAAATTTATGATTTTGTAGATTATCATGCTTCTTCTGATTGTTGGATTATAAGCAATAGCTTTCCCAGATGTTTATATCCTAAGCAGAAGCAAGAAGTCTCCAATACTTTTCAAAAGTGAATGCATAGTAATTTTTTTAAAGTTCATCCATATCTGTTTGGAATCATCTACTTTGTCACCAGCCTTATAAGAATTAGACTTTGAAAAATGCTAGTATACTGGAAGATAAATGAACTGGATATCAAGAAACCTGGGTTCTACTCCTGCTTTGTTAATAATTAGGCGCGCAGGCTGTGAAAAGTTATTTAAAGACTCTGGACTGTAGTATTCTCATATGTAAAATAAAGATATCATATCGCATTGATCTCTAAGATTCTTTCCAGCTCCAACTTATGTTGTATTTCATACTTTTGGTATGAAATTTGTATTTTTATTTGCTTGTAATTGAACGTACATTGTTTACTGATTA
This sequence comes from Paguma larvata, assembly GCA_030068075.1. NCBI lineage: Eukaryota > Metazoa > Chordata > Mammalia > Carnivora > Viverridae > Paguma > Paguma larvata. The sequence continues at coordinate 166,639,126 of CM057823.1, forward strand.
GGGAGTTAAAGTTAGAACTCAGAAAGACAAATTTTCCTCACAATAAACTACTCCTGGAAGCAAATTAGGTACTTGATATATTGCACTGAATGCTAAGTGTTACTTTAGGAAGTAAAGATATTAAACAGACCATAAAAAGTGCCTGTGCTTTACTGGCTGAGGAGTCCATTAATTTCAATAATCGATTAGATTTTTGGTAAAATATAAACAGTAACTCCACAAATTAAACAATTATTAAAAAGTAAGATTTCCCTAAACACTATTCATAGATTTGCCTCAGAATTCCAAGAGGAAGGTGAGTTTTATATTTCACATGAAAGATAAAATTATCCAGAATCTGAATATTTTAATGAAGTATATGTATTTAAGTGTTCCCTTATTATTCATTTTGTATACTGAAGTGAGTATCTAAATAAATACTACACTTAGTTAAGTGTTAATATTAATCTTCAAGATTTCAATTTAAGTCCTGATTTCAAGCATAAGTAAAAATGATTTGTTGAAGCTTTCCTAAAATAGGAAAACACAAGATCGAATTTAATTTATCATAGTAGAAAGTATGTGCTAGCGTATTTATTCCTAGGCTTGCTGTTTCACTGGCTATCTCCAGAAGTAATAGCACATTTTAAATCTACATCGAATCTCTTCTTATTCTCTAACTTTATCTGATAAATGCTAACATAGAATTTATGTGAATGTCAAATATTACACGTTAGAAATATTTTCATTTATGCAGGTAAAATACAGGTTTTTAACAGACCATACCACTGTCTTGTCATAGTGAGCCTTCCTTAATTATCTGAAAGAGCAGTGCTCCTGATTAAACTACAGGGTGGGTTCTAGGTGAAATGTGAGGAAAGATTCCTTAGTTGACAAAAGCAGAGGAGCCTTCCAGATGTGCTGGTCTTAACCCCCTTCCCCTCCCCTTTATGGTGTTGTGTCAAATGCAATCAAATTTGTTGAGTGCATACTATTCACACAATATCAAGCATGATGATACACTGAGGCACATGCAAATAGAAGTGAAACAGCTTTTGCTTTGGATATGCTAACAGTTTTAGGGAAAGCAAAGAGAAGCATGTTCTCAGTATTGTAAGGATGACTGTCAGACCCAAAACAAACTAGCTCTGTGGTTTTAAATATTTTACCCTACATTTTTTGCTGTGCTTTTTAAGCAATGATTCTGAAATCTACCTGGTTTTTAGAATTAACTGAGGAACTACCTAAATCATAATCACCAGATCTGGACCTCAGTATCTAGATTTTTAAAAAATTCAACAATGATTCTGATGATTGGCTGGATTTGGCAGTGGAAAGCGTTGTGTTTAACCTATTCTTTTCTTCTGGTAACATAACTCTAACAGTGTGGAGAGAAATTCCTTTCATAATGCTTGAGTGGAGAAGAAAGATGAGTCTCTTATTCAAGGCTGGGCTGATGTTACCAGAATTCTAAGGGAGAAGGGGCGATGCTCAGCATTAGTATGGGTGGATGTGTTGATTGCTTTGTTCCTTGTCACTGCTAGTGTCCCAGAACGTAGCACTCCCCTGGTCATGAGAATATGTTCACGATGGTCCAAATACTGTGAGATGAAGTTTTGTGATCATTGCTTTGCAGTGAGATTCCTTCCCTTCAGATACATGGAAAGAAGCTAGTATGCTACAACTATGGGTAAAGACAGCCTGTGGACAAAGACAACTCATTAATAAAAGTAGGTTTGAGAGAATCACTGAGAATCAGTATAAGAACTCTAAAGCCCTCCTTTACAGGAAAGGATACCCTAAGTCTCTCCCAATCTATGCACTTATCAGTATGGGAACTAATAAAGTCATTCTACTGTCTAATCTCATTTGAGCTAAATTTTGTCTTATTTGCTATCTAAACTGACTTGATCAATTTATTCATTCTTTAAATATTGAACACCAATTATCAGTTATGTACTGCGTTCAGCACTTGGGAAATATGAATGAACAAAAAGAGAGAGCCTGTCTGGGTTTTGGTAACCAATTGTCCACAGCCATACCACAAGTTACTAATAACAGAAAATAATTATCTAGTTGCTTCTCTGAGGATGAAGCTGCTATAATGTTTGTATCTGGCTAATAAGTTCAGTCACTGGATTAATAGGATAATTCATTCAATAATGATTTATGGGAGTCTAATGAACCAATCATATTAATTAATCCATTTTAATGTACTTTTTAGGTAATGTGCTCCTTTTTCCAGATAATAGATTATTATAACACAGTTCAAATACCTCTGCTTCCAGGAGGAATTTGAATGAGGATAAAGAGTTTTACATAGTTAAACTTCCTACAGAAGATTTCCTGCTATGTTATGAAAGGACAGACATTATTTTAACTCTTAGTCATGATTTTAGATTTGCCAGTGTTTACAGAAAACATTTTGAAGCAGATAAAGGTTGTGTTGGACTCTGCTCTTTCTCACTGGAAATTCCCCTAATGGGAATTACATCATCTTTTACTCAATTCTATCAAAACTTCCTCTAAGGGAAGGATCATTAAGATGTGTTGCCCCACAAGAAGACTGTAGCGTGGGCCCTCAAGCTTGGGCAGCATCTGAATGAAGTCCAGTCTGCTCACACTCCTGTATGGTCCAACACCGTGAGGATTTGCACTTCCGTATTCCCTGCCTGACTCCTCAGGTGTGTGGCTTTCTGCTGCCCAAAGATGGTGACTTAATAACAATTATTCATACGTTAGTGAGAATTTTTTTCAATGTATTTCATGTCTGGAATATTTGTACTTTGTCTTATTTCATCTCCAATAGTAATGGCAAACAGTTGAAGGAGACTCGCAGGACAGGAAGGCATCCTGGCCTGCTGACACATGCCCTAGGTGTGGCCACCAACTCACCCTGTATGTTCTGCCCCTGCTTCCATTTAACCCTCATATCCCCTAGAGGTTTTTTAAAACTTCTTTAAGTCATTCACGTTCACTGTTGATCTTTTTTCTTTGTTTTCCGTATTAGTTCCTGTCAGTGTAGTTGGTCTTGGTAAATTCCAAAGGACCTGGCAACACAGTTATTAATAGGCTTTTTGATATTTTAATAATTGTATTCTTTGGGCCATAAATTTTCTAAAGGAAAAATATTTTGATCCAAGACCCCTTTCCATTCTTTTTATTTTTATTTTTTTTTAAGTTTATTTATTTATTTTGAGAGAGCCAGTGAGCACAAGCAGGAGAGGAACAGAGAGAGAGGGAGAGAGAGAATCCCAAGCAGGTTCCGCATCATCAGTGCAGAGCCTGATGCAGGGATCAAACTCACAAATCCATAAACCGTGAGATCATGACCTGAGCTGAAATCAAGAGTCAGACGCTTAACTGACTGAGCTACCCAGGCGCCCCAACTACTTTCCACTTTTAAGAATGAAAGACCTCGGGGGCACCTGGGTGGCTCAGTTGGTTAAGCGTCTGACTTCGGCTGAGATCATGATCTTGCAGTTGGTCGGTTTGAGCCCCGTGTCAGGCTCTGTGCTGACAGCTCAGAGCCTGGAGCTTGATTCAGATTCTGTGTCTCCCTCTCTCTGCCCCTCCCTTGCTTATGCTCTGTCTCTCTCTCTCTCTCTCAAAAATAAATAAACATTAAAAAATAATAAAAAAGACCTCAAAGTGCTTTTTTCAATGTTGTTTTTATCTAGCTGTATTTACCATATTATAAATTAAAGCAGAATTTTGATATATTTACTGATTAATTTATCTAAAACAGCAATTATAAATCCATTATATGTTAACCTAACTTTCTCATTAAAATAACTATATTCCCCCCAAAATAGAGAAAAATGACATTGTGTAAATTATAAAAAATCTTTTAAATATCTGGTTTGACTTGAAAAAATACAGCTGAAGTCTCCTGTCTACTTTCACATTCGATCATCACACATTATGTACCCTCTGGAAAACTGCACTGCATACTAATTAGAGGAAGAGAGTGGAAAGTACAAATAAAATATTAGTTATATTACAGTGAATTTTTACTTCTTCTTCTCAGATCCCCTGGGACAGTTTCAGGGACCCCGTCTACGACTACCACATTTTGAGAACCATTACTCTAAGTGATAATTAAACAGAAAGAAATATCAGTGGCATTTCACTATAGAGCCATCTACAATGGCAAGAATGGCATGGAAAGAGTAAAATTTAATGTATTTTCCCAGTGATGTAGCTTGATATTTTTCTGTTCAGGTGCAAAGATGATTAGAGATAGACTTCACCCAGCACCTCCAGTTCTGTTGCTACCAGATCCTTAAACGGTGTGTGCACACAAGAAGGTTCTGGCAGGTGGAATATGACTTGATCTTCTTGAAGTCTTTATTATATCCGTCCTTTAGGAAGGGAGTTCATGTCTTCTGTCAAGAACCCTTCAGGCAGATAGAGGAAGTCTATAAATTCCATTCAAGGTGATGTTTTCCACATTTAAAATAAAATGCATAAAATTACAAAGGATAAATATATTGAAATACAGGTATCAATATACTTTATGTTGGGGTATAATAATCCTTTAATAACTCATAAAGTAACAGAATCTAAGGAGAGGAAAATAACCAATATCATGTCAAAGTAGTCACGTGCATAAACCATGTTTCAAGAGATCTGAAACAATTGTACGGTGATATGAAAATATCTCTGATTTCTATTGAGGCAGTCAGGCGCTACTACTGTTTCTGTGGTTTACTGCCTTCATTCAGAGTGGGTTAGTAAAAACGTGAATGCAGGCTTTTAATCCATTTTTTTAATAATTTTTTAATTTATTTTTTAACTTTATTTATTTTGAGAGAGAGAGTGTGTGTGCTAGTGGGGTAGGGGTGGAGAGATCGAGAGAGAGAATCCTAAGCAGGCCCCGCTCTGTCAACACAGAGCCCCATGTGGGGCTCCATCTCATGAACCGCAAGATCATGACCTGAGCTGAAACCAAGAGTCTGAGGCTTAAACCACTGAGCTACTCTGGTGCCCTTTTTAACCCATCTTTTATAAACTCTCTGAATTCTATCTATAGATGCCATTGAGATCTATGAACATTCTCTAGAGAGCAATGGTTCTCAAAATGTGATCCTAAGACCAGAAGCATCACGGTTACCTGGAACCTTGTTAGAAATGCAAAATTCTTGGGTCCTACCTCAGACCTACTGAATCAAAACTGGGAGTGAGGTCCAGTAATCTGTGTGTCAACAGATGCTGATACACCTAATGTCCTAGCAGTTTGTTTTCCTCGGGAGCAAAGTATATCAAGAAAGTGGAGAAAAGCAGGGTACATAGTCAAGACCTGGAGAAAAATGGAACCATTGTTAAGTTGAAGCAAAATTCCTTGTATGGAAAGATGCAGGCAAGACTGATGGAACACTAGAAAAACAGAAGAAGACTTGAGACCACTTATTCCAGGAGTGGTATATTATCTCATGCTAGATGGTAATGTAGCTGTGTTAACAAGTATGTTGAAAACTGCTGAGTTTGAACATGAGGATTTTGGTTGAATTTGAACAAATGAATGAATGAACAGTGTTACAATCAGCTATCTGTTATGGATATACATAGGGATGGGAGAAAAATAACAACCCTCAAGTGATATATATGTTATCCCAAATATATCCAATATTTTCATCTTTAAAGTGAAAAAAATTATGACACAGGTATTAAGTGACTTACCAAAAGTCAATGGTGATTTCGTTTCAGAGCCTGAACTAGGGACTCAGGACATCTGATCTATTGTCTAATACTGATACTCTCATATGTCAGAGGGCAGTAGCTTCACAGCCTGTACTATGCAATTTTTATATACTCTATCCAGACTCTTCTCCAAAAGGCAGAGTTCCTTAGGAAATGTCAGTTTGCAACCTCTGGAGCTTCCCAGGGAAAATCTGAAACCAGAATCCCCCTGCGGATGGAGGAGGAAATGAGAGACTACAGAAAGAGGCAGGCCATTCCAGATTGATAGATGGTAGCTTTAAAAAACAAGGGAACTTACATAGGAAGCTTGTCTTGGGAGACACACTGGGAGCAGATCTCTGCATGTGCCTTCCAAGATTGAAAAGTTTACATAAAGGCCTTAACAGGGCACAGTCATGTATACCATCCAGATGGCCTCAACCAATATGTCTATCTCAAAAGTGCATTCTTGGGCAGCTTCAAACAGGGGTAAGGTAAGCAGAGCATAAGTCCTAAAAACCAGGGAAGGGGTGAGGAGCCTCCAGATGCTGGGTCCAGATCGCAGATCTACTGGCTGTCACAGCCTCTCAATGACCTTCTCAAGCAGCAAGATTTTATAAACTAGGTTAATAACTTGAGAGATGCTTGTAGTATTCTGTTTGCTGACTTAGGACTGGCAATGGAAATTCCTCATATGCCAGTCTAAAGACAGGAAGACCCCAAACAGACAAGACATGAACAATTCTCTTCCAGAAAGACGACTAGAGACATTAATTGAAATAATGTTACTGAATCCAAAGATAATTACATTCCCAAACATACAAGAAGAAAGGAGATTGTTTTCTTGAATGGAGACACATAATTCAATGGGACAAGTTAAAATGGAAGAAAAGGAAAGTGAACCTGGAAGGAGGGCCGTAAATACTAATGAATAATGGAGAGCTCTTGAGGGAAGACGTTAGAAGATCCATTACTTAGGAAGCTTAGCATGATTTCTCATGGAAAGATTTTGTTTTATAAAGTTGTAGGTCAGATGACTCATTTGCAGCTTTTGTGTCTTATTTGTGAACTTGGTAAACTTTTAAGATCATGTTGTTTAGACGCTTTTAGATAGCATATTGTTCAAACCCCTCCAGTGATGCCAAGTAACATTTAACATAGGTCTTCTAACAGGAAAGAATTGTGTTAAAGGTCATTGATTTTCATGGATTTTATTTAAATGATATTTTCTTACAGATATTATGAGTAGGGAAAATTAAAATTATTCATAAAGCCTTTGCCACAGAAGAATACTAAGGTTAAATTAAAAAGGATCTTGCATGAGAATTAAGGGGACTTGTCAAAAATATCTCAAATGGTCAAAGAATATTTAACCTTTGCTACATAAATAAGGACAGAGGAAAAGCACAGTGAGGAGAGGTCAGGGTTAGTGTAGAAAATATATGCATTGAAACAAAAGACTATAACAATGAAAGTGCCCTTATATTTGTTCATATTATTCTTAATGAGAAAGGCTTTTGAATAGACTTTTGAGTCTCACATAAAGGAAAGACTGAAGAAGTTTCATCAACTGCAATCATAACAATTTTTTTTAAATAGAAAGTCTAAATTAAATGACTCATGGCCCTGAAAAATATCCAGAGTTCACAGTCATTATACTTTGAATGGGCCATGACTGGTCCTTTCCCTAGAGTCAACAGATAACTCAAACCTTCTCCTAGAGTCAACAGATAACTCAATTAGCATCTCTGGCAAAATTAATGATACCCATAACATAATTTTGAAAAGAAAGGACTTGAGTAGTCATGAAATCATAGAAAATGTAATGATAATGTCTGGATTTAGAAGGGAGCTTAGTGATCCTGTATTATAACCATTTCTTCTTTTTTTGTTTTGCTTTCTATTGACTAAGGATATTTCTAAACTCTACCATCATATTTGCCTACCTTCTCACATCGTACTTGCCTACCTTCTCAAGTAGATAATTCTGAATATAAATTATATTTTTATTAATGACTCAAAGTTATCAACCTAAAGAAGAGTACATTGGTTTTCTATTGCTGTGTAACAAATTATCACATATTTAGTGACCTGTAAAGCACTTATTTATATGCTTATAGTTTTCATGGGTGAGGAGTTATCACATTTTAGCTAGTCCTTTGTGCAAACTTGATTTCAGAAGGCTGAATTCAAAGTGTTGGCTGAACGTATTCTCATCCAGAGGTATGATTAGGAATATTCTTCCAAGCTAACTAGCTGCTGGCAGAATTCATTTCCTTGTGATTATAGGACTGATGTCCCCAATGTCTTGCTGGCTGTCATCACAGACTTTCTTATCCAGAGATTACACTTATGTCCTTGCCATGTGGTCCCCTCTATTTCAGGGATTGAGAATCTTTCTCATTTCTAATATCTTTCATGCTTCAATTCTTTCTAATTTCTCCCTCCAAGACCAGCTCAGGAATTAGGTCAAACCCACTTGAATAATCTTCTTATTTTAAAGTCAACTGTGTCTTATGGCATAGCCTATTCCTGGGAATTAAATCCATTATATTCATTATATTCATAGAGTGTTTATGACAGGAAAGTGGGAAATCTTGGGGGTCATCTTATTATTCTGCCTACCACAGAGTTTTATGGTAAGAACACAGACTTTGAAGTCAGATAGGAGAAAGTTTGAAAACCAAACTTCATGATCTGGTACGTAATAGGTGTTTAATAAATAATTGTTGATTGAATTATGATTAAGTGAACAAATGAATAATAAACAAGCAAATGAACTTTCAAAACCTGTTTCACCATCTAGGAAAGAAAAATAATGGCATCTAGTTGAAGAACACTTAAAAAAGTGAAATGAAATTATACATAAAAAGCTCTTGGTCCATAGCTGGCACTCAATTAATCAGTAACTATTATTAATCTTTCTACAGGAGCATAATATCTGGGCTTATCATTTCTGTAGTGACTTCTAATTTCCCCCATTTCCTGTGGCAGTCTGCTCTTAAGACCAACAGGGATCCCAAGTTTTGAATTTTTGCTGACCTTCTAATCACTTTTTCTTCTTTTTGCTTTGTTTATAGAGCCTATCGTCTCACCCCTTTTATTAAAGTCTAATAGCATTAACAGCCAATCATATTGTTTTCTTTTTTATGCTTGGTAAATTAACTACGTCAATCAGATGATGAGGAGTTACCGCAAAAAAAAATATTTTTTTTCATATATATTTTTCATGCTAAGTGTTGCAAGTAGGCTGTGGATCTCAACCATTGTACCAGGACCCGGACTGATGGAAGAGATTTCACTGGGACAATGCTTATCTCAAGGCAGAGAAAGGAGAAATATGGTGCAACAACTCAATGGCTCTTAAGCTTCTGCTCAAACATGGCACTCATATTTCCTTGGGGACTCGAAATCCCATCATCAAGGGTAACGTCAATGGGATAGGGACGTATAGTGCTCCCACAACGAGGAGAGGCAAATATTTTAATATTTGTCACATTTGGGTGTCATTTTTATATATTTGACTATTTTCAGTTGTGCTGCTCATTTTTGCTGTAGATTCAGGGGCTGTTCTATTGCCACCACAACATTGTTGGTGTGTGTGTGTTTGTGATACTTTGTGGAAGAAGAGATATTGAGTTTATTTTAAAGTTTATCTCAGTAAATATATTTTTTAAATCCAAACTAACACAAATATTCTGAAAAATATCACTTGCTTATTTTTAAATAATAATCTTAGTTTAGAGATTTATTTTTAAAGTGCATTAGCCACTTTTATTTACTGACAAGCCAAAGTAACACTCCATTCAAAACCTTTCAAAAATTAGAAGGCAATTCTTCAGAAATCGCATCTGTCAATAGCATTTATTGGAAAGTAAAAGTGAGTCAAAAGTACATTCATTCCATGGTACTATCAATAGTTTATACATCTCAATTTCTGTTCCCTGAAAACTTCATGTTTCTTGAGGTGGGCCTGGATTGCAATATATTTCCCTCTCAGGACTGCCTTTGCCGCATCCCAGAGCGTTTGGATTGTTGTATTTTCATTTTCATTTGTTTCCATGTATTTTTTAATTTCTTCTCTGATTGCTTGGTTGACCCACTCATCTTTTAGTAGGTTATTTCTTAGCCTCCATATTTTTGGATATTTTCCAGGCTTTCTCCTGTGGTTGATTTCAAGTTTCGAAGCATTGTGGTCTGACAGTGCGCACGGTATGATCTCAATTCTTTCATATTTATTCAGAGCTTCCCTGTGCCCCAGAATGTGGTCTATCTTGGAAAATGTACCGTGTGCAGTTGAGAAGAATGTAAATTCCTTTGCTTCTGGGTGAAGGACCCTGAAGATGTCTGTTAGGCCCATCTGTTCTAATGTGTCGTTCAGGGCCATTGTTTCTGTGGTGATTTTCTGTTTTGTGGATCTATCCAATGCTGAGAGTGGAGTGTTAAGGTCCCCTACTATTAGGACATTTTTATCGATGAGGTTGCTAATGTTTGTAATTAGTTGTTTTACAAATTTGGGTGCCCCCGAATTCGGTGCGTAGATATTTACAATTGTTAGCTCTTCCTGCTGGATGGTCCCTGAGACTATTATATAATGTCCTTCTTCATCTCTTATTACATCGTTCATTTTAAAGTCTAATTTGTCTGATATAAGTCTGGCTACTCCAGCTTTCTTCTGACTTCCAGTAGCATGGTAGATAGTTCTCCATCCCCTCACTTTCAATCTGAAGGTGTCTTCAGGTTTAAGATGAGTTTCTTGAAGACAGCAAATAGATGGGTCTTGTTTTTTAATCCATTCTGTTACCCTGTGTCTTTCGATTGGCACATTTAGTCCATTTACATTCAGTGTTAATATTGAAAAATATGGGCTTACAGTCACTGTATTATCTGTAAGTTTCATGTTTGTAAGTCTGTCTCTGGCAGTTTGTGTTCTTTGCAACCTTTCTTTCATAGAGTGCCCCTCAGGATCTCTTGTAGTGCTGGCTTATTTGTGATAAATTCTTTCAGTTTTTGTTTGTTGGGAAAAACCTTGATCTCTCTTTCTATTCTGAATGACAGGCTAGCCGGATACAGAATTCTTGGTTGCATGTCCTTCCTGCTCATCACATTGAAGATATCCTGCCATTCCTTTCTGGCTTGCCAAGTTTCTGTAGATAAGTCTGCTACTACCCCTATATGTCTGCCTTTCTATGTTAAGGTTCTTTTGTCCCTAGCTGCTTTCAGGATTCTCTCCCTATCTTTGTATTTTGCCATCTTCACTATGATGTGCCGTGCAGAAGGTCTATTCAAGTTATGTCTGAGGGGAGTTCTCTGTGCCTCTTGGATTTCCATGCCCATTTCCTTCCTCATGTTGGGGAAGTTCTCAGCAATGATTTGTTCAAGAACCCCTTCGACTCTTTCTCTCTATTTTCTTCCTCTGGAACTCCTATGATACGGATATTGTTTCTTTTGAGTGCATTGTTCAGCTCTCGAATTCTCCTTTCCTGTTCCTGGATCAGCTTCTGTCTCTTTTTATCTGTTTCCTTTTTTTCAATGATTTTATCTTCTAATGCACTAACTCTTTCCTCTGCCTCTTCAATCTGTGCAGTGGCTGCTTCCAATTTGCCTTGTATTTCTTCCAAGGTCTTTTTTAATTCTTCCTGACCATTTTTAAGGTCCTTGAACTCTGCCGCACGGGACCCCTTGCATTCATCTATGCTTTTTTCAAGCCCAGCGATTAGTTTTATGATTGTAATTCTATATTCATGTTCTGTTATGTTGCTTATATCTGTTTTCATTGATTCTTGAGCTGTCACTGATTCTTGTAGATTCTTTTGAGGAGAATTCTTCCATTTCGTCATTTTGGCTAGATGTGTTTTGGATTGTTTCTTGAAGTTACCCTGGAAAGGAAAATAGACTGACAGACAAACAGAAAACAGAAATACTCAAATGTACCGACAAATGATACAGACAAGCAGTTCACGACAGGAAAAAGAATAACAAAGGACTCTCTGAGGGCAATGTCCTGAAGTACCAGCTACACGTTAAGGACAGGGTATGTAGTGTGCTGGTGGCAGAGCAGAAAGAATAATGACTGGTGTGGGGAGAAGAAGGAAATGGACTTTGCCCACATAGAGTGACTAAAGGGCTTAATCCAGACTGAGAGAAATCAGAATAAGGACAGGTGCAAGGAAAAAGGAATAAAGATCTATGTTGTCTAGATGAACTTATGCAGCCTGGTTATTCCAGAAAGAGGGATAGGGAAGTACAGAAGGAGGTGCAGAACATGCCTTGAGAGACTGGGTTAAAAAAAACAATGTTTAAGCCAGTCGGTACCCTGGATAACCAGCTCAGGGATAGGGATCGGTAGGAATGAGAAAGGGAGGGATAAATTTAAAAAAGAAAAAATGACCTGGAGTTACTCCAGGCAGCAGTCTCCACTTGGCATCAGTCGCTCCTGCTGATAGGTGGGAAGGGGCATGGTTTGGTGTAGGCGGTCCCACCTCTACTGCCACAGGGATGGCTTTTGGGGTGACGTCCGGCTTGTGAGACAACAATGGCGTCTCTCCAGTCCCTCGCCACCAGTCCTGGAGTCTTTATTCGCCCCTTTATTCCTGTTCTCTCTCCACCACAGACGCCAGCCTAGTGCGGTTCACTGGGTGGTGAGGAGGCTGGCTGCTACCCCCGATTTCGCTGTAATTGTGCCGGGGTTGGAGGTGCTCCACAGGTGGCACCACCTGGGTCTTACTGCCAGTCTCAGCAGCGCATGCATCCCAGCGGCTCGGGTCAGGGTTGGGTGGTCCAGGCAGCGCGTGGGTAGTGCTGCTATTTGCCACTGAACTTCTCTTCAAAAGCCCTGCATCTATGGGCTGGCTGGTAGCGGTCTCACCCTCTCTGGCCCTCTCGTTCAGATGTTGTTTGATCGGCACTTTCCCGGTTATCTCTGAAGACGCTCACCCTCCCGTCAGCTCAACTTCCCGAGTTCGTCTTATCCATCCCAGATTAAACTCACGTTTTAGCTGGGCCGTGTCTGTTTTCTTCTTCGTTCCTTGTAAGTTGCAGCATCTTTTCCCCCCAATTCTTGGAGTTGAGAGAGACTTTGGTTTCAGTCGTCCCCGTTTAAAGGGCAAGCGAAATACTGGAGCCCCCTACTCCTCCGCCTTATTGGCCCTTGGTCCTATTCCCTGAAAACTTCAACAAAACTATACACATCAGTTCCAATGACCAATAATATATTGCATTGTTATTTATTCTATTAGATTGATTAAAGAAACAGAATATATGATGTAACATAAAGACCTGGATAAATGCAGAAATTTCTATATACTTCCTTTCTTCATATCAAGAGGGAATCAGATGGGGGTGTCTGGGGGGCTCAGTTAGTTAAACCTCTGACTTCAGCTCAGGTCTTGATCTCATGATTAGTGAGTTTGAGCCACGCATGGGTCTCTATGCTGATGGTAGGGAGTCTGCTTGGATTCTCTCTCTCCTTCTCTCTCTGTCCCTCCCCTGCTTTCTCTTTCTCTGTCTCCTTCTCTCTCTCTCTCTCTCTCTTTCTCTCTCTCAAAAATAAATAAACTTAAAAAAAAAAGAATCAGGTGTTTCTGAATATTAGAGTAGAAGTTAGCCACAAAATGATGTACTATTACATTAACAATATATTGACCATAGATCAAATTACACCCTCTACCCTAAAACAGCTTTAGTTTTTTAAATCATGCAAAACACTTGTTTGACAACATAAAGGAATTTTCTACATTAAGGTTTAAATGATTCCTTAATTTTATCTGAAACACAGAGGCCCTCTTGTGGCAGCCTCTAGGCATTTGCGCTGACAATTTCTAAAGAACAGTTTGAACTTGCAGGACGCACAGGGCCAATAAGATGGAGCAAAGCCTGGGGTACTTTGAATTTCTAAGATCCTCAGTGTCTGTAAAAATGACCAAAAGGAAGTCTGAAAATTAATATAACATAACATAACATATAATATAATATAATATAATTAATATAATATAATACAATGATATAATAATACAGTGCATTTGAAATTATTTAGTACACACACACAAAAATACAATAGAATATAGTTTTACTCTTTAAAATGAGAGAAGAGATTAAAAAAAGCTATCAATTCACAGTGTATGATTGGCGTGCAGTCTATTAATGGGACCAGATTTAAAGGTGTATGAGAATCAGCTTCCAGAAAAGTTAGTCCACCTTCGTGATTAGTGTTGGTCCACAGCTCTTTTCATTGAGACTTTTAAAACTTCTGTATTTGGGGGCACCTGGGTGGCTCAGTTGGTTAAACGTCCAGCTCGTGGTTTTAGCTCAGGTCATGATCTCACGGTTCGTGGGTTTGAGTCCCGTTCAAGCCCCGCCATCAGATTCCACACTGCAGAGCCTGCTTGGGTTTCTCTCTCTCCCTTTCTCTCAGGCCCTCCCTCTCCCTCTCTCTTTGTCTCTCTCTCTCTCTCTCTCTATCTCTCTCTCTCTCTCTCTCTCTCTCTCTATCTCTATCTCTCTCTCTCTCTCTCCTTCTCTTTCTCTCACTCTAAAAGTAAGTAAATAAACTTAAAATACAATAAAGCTTCTATATTTAAGTTCCTCTGTTCCTATGAAGCCTGGCCTGGGTTAACTGCTCCTCCCTCTAACTATCCCAATTCTGTACCTCGGCTCCCAACCCCACCCTGCTTAGTCTTGTGAATAGATAAGTTGTCTCAGAATACAACCATAAATGGAGAGAAAAAGTCTTGTATATTCAAGACAGAACAGAGCCTTCTCTGTTCCTTTCCCTTTCCCTCCTTTTACTCTTGGTTCTGTGCTAATCATGAAAAATAAAAATAAATATGGATAGTGCTTTGGACAGGAAGTAAATAGTAGGCATTGTCCTTAAACTTCCATGTGCACTAAGAATACAGATTCCTCCATTCTGTAGCGAAAGACACTGATTTAGGGGGCTGCCTTGTGGTTCTGCGAAACTGGATTTTAACATCCCTTCCAAGTTTTTCGGGGGCCATTTAGCTGGAGAAAGTTATTCTTTGCCCTGGCTGCAGAATCCACTGGAGAGCTTTGAAATTCTCATTCCCAGGACCCACCCCAGACCACTTCAATCAGAATTTCTCAGGATGGGTCCAGGCACCTCCTACCGATTCTAACATGCAGCCAATTTGAGAGCTGCTGAGCCACAGCACGGAAGTGTAGATGTCAGACTTCGATCTGCCTAAAACTACCAGAGACACACCTAAAGGTCAACACAGTCAGGTTTACTGACTCATTGCAGTGAGGGAGATTGCATGCCAAAGGAACAGTGGTGTCTCACTAAACAAAAGCAAATTGAGTTATTTTAAGACACAGAAATAGGGCAGGGTTGAGTATTTGAATGGGCTCAAAGCAAAGCAGAGCTTGTGTAAAGAAACCAACATCAAGCCTGCACTGCAAAGTGGACCCCAAGTCCTGCTCCCTTGAAGACAGTAATGTCGAGATAAATGCACAGTGTTGTATCTAGAAACCCTTCATCTGAAACTCTGCACCCGCATTGTCAGTGAAGACTGCTTTTCTGTGTCAACGTGTCTTAGGTCCTCCAGGCAAGAGACGAATTCTCTCTTTCTCACCGATATGATTTCAAACAGCGAAGTTTGTGACAGACTGTGATTCTGAAGAACAAAGTTTTTCAGTGTGTAAAAAAGCAACAGTCACTCAAAGAAAGGGAAGGGACCCTTTAGAGCTGCAGGATGTCCTTGGGAGAAATACTGAATCCCGTTAATTTTGTAGCTGGCTTAATTCCAATTATTCTAGCCTCATAAATGGCAGGGAAGGCATTTACATTCCAAGCTAATTTTTAGTTTTTTTAGAAAAAGCATCTGTCCCACAGGGCTGCTTCCAGAAGGAAAATGGAATAGGAAAAGAGACTCATAGCATGTCAGCATGTAGATATCACCCATGCATTAATTCAGCAAGACTTATTGAGTGCCTACTATGTGCTGGGACCTTGGTGGGGTACTGGAGACCTAATGATGAACAGTACTTAGTAAATGTCTTTGAGATACTTGCAAACTGGTTGGAGAAAAACACAAATAGGCAACTACAACAGAGTATGAAAGAGCTGTAAGTAGACTTCAGAACAGCCATGAACAATTAACCCAGTCTTGGGTGTTTAGGGAACTGGAAAAAAATGTTACCTGAGATTATGGAAGATGGAGGACTATGGGGGTTGGACTGGTGGTGGAACAGGGGCAGAAAGTATTAGTAGAGGGAAAAGTACTTTGAAAACAGAATTATCTGGCCTTTAATCCACTGACTGGGTATTACTCTAGCTCTGAGTCGTAGTTTCTCATCACAAAAGTACAGATAACAAAACAGAGGGACATTCATTGAGTGCCAGACAAACAATAGGATTCCATCAACAAACAAGAGACAAGCTCTCTGACCCTTACAGAGTAAGCACTAAGGTGTAGGTTTACCAAAAATAAATAATAACCATCACTGAAATGTAAATTATTTGCTATGTTACATCATAAGGGCAGAGTGAAGGAAGTTGGACATACCAGTAGAGAAAACCTGGGGGAAGAGGCAAGTTGAGAATTCAATGATATGATGTCCATTCGAATGCCTAGACGTACAGGGTCATTCTCATGACATTAAGTCACACAAGTCATGCCTGCCTCAGCTAAAGGGGAAATCCTACACGTACACGTCACTTAGCCATGACTTTGACCTTATCCCAGTATTTCCCTTTTCTTCGGAACCACCACTATTCTAACTTTAGAGAGCCTGCATTTGTACCTTAGACAAACCTCTCATTCTATAGCACGACTCTGGATTACAACTCAGAAGATTCCCCTCTGAGAATATTTCTGGGCAAGCCACCAGACATCAGTTGGAATTTCTCATAAACACTGGTACCAGTTGGAGAATTTCAAGTTGGGTCTTTTTTTTTTTTGCTTATAATGCTCTAAATTGCCCTTGGCTTTTTCTGCCCCCCTTTTTTTATTCCCTGCTTCAAGCCAAAATTTGACTGAAACAGTGGTTCTCAATATACTCCCTTAAGGTCTTTGGCACTCTAGTTTTGAGTTCAGTTATGGCATTTCTGTACTCTCCTAACACCCTCCCCATGACTAGAACTGTGTGGAAGGAATTTTACTTCTCACATTTACTAGGGTGAGGAGTTGCTCTGTGCATTTGGTGGATTGAGGTCAGGGATGCCAAATGGTCTGCACTACATGAGCCTGTTCAGGTCACATAAAAAATATATATTCCGTTCAAAATGCCAATAACACCCCCCTTGACAAACACTGGGTTAGGAAAATAGAGCTTTCCCCACAAAAGTTAGATATTTTGAAAACTGGATTATGATGCCTTCGAAGTTTGCGTAACTTAGTCGTTATGATGTTTCTATTTTACTCTAAAATACTTCAAAATAGGGCACTTGGGTGGCTCAATACGTTGAGGATCTGACTCTTGATTTCAACTCAGGTCATGATGCCAGGGTCATGGGATTGAGCCCTATGACAGGCTCTGGACTGAGTGTGGGACCTTCTTAGAATTTTCTCTCTCTCTCTCTCCCCCTCTGCATCTCTACCCCACTTACTCTCTCTCTGTCTAAAAAAAATAAAAATAAATAAATAAATTTAAATAAAATACTTCAGAATATACAATGTGATATTACCTATGTGTTCATTTAAGCTACATTTTTTAGAAATAATCAATTGCTGTAATCATGAATACGTATTTGATTAA
This sequence comes from Paguma larvata, assembly GCA_030068075.1. Taxonomy (NCBI): domain Eukaryota; kingdom Metazoa; phylum Chordata; class Mammalia; order Carnivora; family Viverridae; genus Paguma; species Paguma larvata. Next base: position 166,656,502 of record CM057823.1, read on the forward strand.
GATAACTATGGTTAGCATCATAAGATTTGTTAAGTAGAATAATAAATGTTAGAAGTTTTTCTTTGAAATATTTAGTGCTTAATAGTTAGCAAATGATGGATATAATGGGTTTTCCTTAGTGAAATTGATTTTATTCAAGATATACAGATTGGTCTGAATTATAAAATTTTATAATTTTATAAAATTATGAAAATAATTTTATACCACAGAGGGATACGAACGTTAATAATAATAGTAATTATTATTATTAATGTTAATAATAATTATTACTTATTGCTAAATAAATGGTCCTGTTTTGCAGCCACTACTTTGTTGTTGTTTTTTTTTTTTTAATTTTTTTTTTAATGTTTATTTATTTTTGAGACAGAGAGAGACAGAGCATGAGTTGGGGAAGGGCAGAGAGAGAGGGAGACACAGAATCCGAAGCAGGCTCCAGGCTCTGAGCTGTCAGCACAGAGCCCGACGCGGGGCTCGAACTCACAGACCGCGAGATCATGACCTGAGCCGAAGTTGGACGCTCAACCAACTGAGCCACCCAGGCGCCCCTGCAGCCACTACTTTGAAGGATTCTCGGTGTTCCTGGGTAGCTAAATTGTGGCACAGAGGCTCTAATTATTGGTGACTACTGATACCTGAGGCAGATAACTCAGTATTTATGCATCACCATTTTGTATTTGGTCAATTTGTAATATTATCCTAAACAGTCAGTCATTTAAATCTAAGAGAACATTTAACTAATTGAACTGGGACAAATATCAATAAAGTCCTAATCACACTTCCCTCCTTCCTCCTGCTCTTTTCCCCATCCCTGTCCTTGAAACTCATATCTATTTGTACCACTGATATGAATTGGAAATGTTGTTTTGCAAAATAAGAAAAAAGATAATGAAGAAATAGATACGTCCATTCCCTTTCTTTCTTCTCTTTAGCTTGGTAGCAACATGATACGGTGGGAAACAAGCCAACATTCCACATTTGAATCCTGGCTATGTCACTCATGCATGACCTTAAGCAAGGCACTCACTCTTCCAAAACTCCACTTTTCTCTCATAAACTGAGGGCAATGTGTCTACCCCACAGGGCAGTGGGAGGATTCAGTCAGTCAGTGCTTATAAAGGGCTAAAAATAAGGAGTCTGGTTCATTATAGGCGATAAACTAGTTGTTGATCTCATTCATTTACTCTTTTTTACACAGAAAACACCAGAGAACTGTCTCTTACTTATTTTTGTGCTTGTACCATTTAACAGACTGCTAGACCCAGAATTTGTGTTCAATATAAATCTATTGAATGTAACATTTCTTTCATTGGAATTTGGCTATAGTTTGATACTAGAAACTGTGACACGTTAGAATCTGTCCATATGTCTGCTGTATTATTTCTCTTTCTGATGCTTTTTAAAATAGAAATGCCAATGGAATACACTCTATTAATTAGTAGAGGAATTACTGTAAAAATTTAAGCCAATATCCTTTTTTTTTTCAATAGAGTAATTGAAAACAATCCAGGCTTACCTAGGATGTAGAATTATATATTATGTGCCTCAAGTTCATTTTTATATAGCCTTAAAAATACCATTTTCCTAAAAATCTTCCTGGCCTGGTGATTATAAATGCTTAAGGATGCTTCCAGTAAGTAATTCAATCTCTTTTTTAACGTAAAATTTTAAAGTTTATTTACTTTGAGAGAGAGAGAAATCACATGACGGAAGGGCAGAGAGAGAGAGAGAGAGAGAGAGAGAGAGGGAATATCCCAAGCAGGCTCTGCACTGACAGCGATTACCCCAAAAGCAATTCCATTTCTGAATATTTATCCTGATAAAATTATAATTCACATACATGTGTAGAAAAATGACTATTGCAATATTATTTGTATGAAAAGAAGGAAGTCACGTGAATTACAACAAAAGGGGAAAGTTTAGATTAATTACGGTAACCAATCATTGTACACTTAGGTTTATACCTGGAAGAAATAAATATATATACTCACTAAAAGGTATGCACAGAATGTTTATAAAACACTGTTAATAGTAGCTCTAAACTGGAATCTATGGAAATGCTCCTCTATTTTTTAATGATTATTTATTTATTTTGAGAGACAGAATAAGAGACAGGGTGCAAATGGGGAGGAGCAGAGAGAGAGAGAGGGAGAGGTAGAATCCCAAGCAGGCTCCCCAGGGTCAGTACAGAGCCTGACACAGGACTCCATCTCACAAACCAAGAGATTATGACCTGAGTCGAAATCAAGAGTTGGATGCTTAACCAACGGAGCCACCCGGTGTCCCTGAAATGCTCATCCGTAGTGGAACAGACATGTAATGGTAGTAAATGCGTGTAGTGGGATATTATACGTTAATGAGAAGGAGCAAAGTAGTGCCACAAAAACAACCTAGCTGAACATAAGAAAGCCAGACATAAAAGAATATATACTATATCATTCCATTTTTTACATTTTCAAAAACTGCTAAGACTAAAATTAAGGCATGTCTATGAAATGGGATATCATGCAGCTATTAAAACATTTTGAGGCATCTGGGTGGCTCAGTCAGTCGAGCATCCAACTGTTGATTTCAGCTCAGGTCATAATCCCACAGTTGTGGGATCAAGCCCACGTGTTGGGCTCTGCACTGAGTGTGGAGTCTGCTTGGGATTCTCTCTCTCTCTTTCTGCCCCTCCCCCACTTGTGTCATGCTCTCTCTCAATCTAAAAAAAAAATTGTAATATATTGGAAAATGCTCATAATTTAATATAGGACAGAAATATTTAAAGCTGTATGCATAATATATGACCCCCATTCTGGAAAAAATTATTTATGTAAGTTACTACAAGAAGTATCAATCAGAGTCTGGATAGGAAGCGTAGGATACTCTCAGAGAAACCACAGGAGACTTTTTCTTAAAAGGATAGACAGGGTGTGGGGAAGCCACCGGGAACTGGGCAGCAACAAAGCTGTCACTACCTCTAGAACCAAAGAGTCAAGAGGAAGAGCAGTTCTCAAAATCTAGGAGACAGCTGCCAGAGGGGAGAGGAGCAGTGGCCTTTGGGCGAGGGACACAGCCTGGCCCTGGTGACTTGGAAGGGAGGAAGGCAGGAATGGTCTAAGTCACTCTCCTCTCTTTTCCCAGTCTCCTGCTGGGACTCCCCATTAAAAAGCCAGAGGCATTGCTGTGTGGACCATACAGGTCAGCCCATGTGACAGAAAGCAGGGTGCACAGAGGTGGGGTCTCTTGCTGTGGCACACTGAACACACGAGGCACGTGCTACATACACACCAGACCGATTCCTTTGATAACCTAGGTGAGATGCAGTGCCCAAGAGATGACCCATTTTTCCTATGTATACTTTTATCTTGTTTGTTGCAATAACATATGCCATTTTTTTTTTTTTTAATTCTGGAAAGATGTGGCAGAGAACGTGTGTGTGTGAAGGGATAAGTGCCTGTGAGGGTATGTACACAAAGTACGTGAATGAATTTATGTGTGAGAAGAAAGTGTGTCTGTGCGACAGTGTATGTGTGCATGTGAGGGTGTCCACGTGGATGTAAGACTGTGTGGGGATTTGCGAGATGTGTGTGGGAGGGTGTGTGTATGTATGAGTGGGGACCCCTGGGGGCAGGGTATGAGGACATGGTGGGGTGAGAGGATGTGTGAAAGCAAGGAGCTGGATGAGTGTGGCAATGTGTATGGGGGGGATTTATAGATAGTGTGCGTGTGCATGTGAGCACATAGGTGAGTGTATCTATAGATACCTATATATGTAGAAACAGAAACATTTCCTTCCAGGAAAAATAGGAAAATCTGGAAGAAAATACTCCAAAACGTTCATAACAGTATTCTCTAGTGTTGGAACAAGAATCCTGACTGTGTCACTCACTTGTGACTTTAGGCAAGGCACTCCATCTTTTGAATCTCCTTTCCTTTCCTGTAAATTGGGGCCACGTACCTACCTCACAGAGCAGGTGGCAGGATAAAACAAGTCAATGCTTGTGAAGGGCTAAAGCATAAAGTGCAATAAACAACTTTACTTTTCTGTTACTTGGTAGTTCGAAAAACACTGAATATTACAATCTGTTTTCTTCATTCCAAGGACACCTGAAAATAATCGCACCTTTCTGGAAACATGTAAAAGCAATACAAATCTTGACTAACAAAATATTTCTTAATAGGACTGTATTCAAAAATTGGAATCCTCTTTTTCAATGTATAGCCAAATGGATATCTAAGTTCTTGGTTCATTTGTGGAAGGAAATCTTGTCTTTAAAATTCAAAGCCATATAAGTGTTTAATTTTTCATGTGATTTCATTAATTTTTCTGGTATTTAATAATCAAAACTAATCACTACTGATGCTGACAAGCCCAGGCTGTGATGCTTTTGCATTAATGAAATGGTAACACTCATGTAATACCCCATTCATATCACGTTGTTTTAAATAAGGCTAAAGCTTTAGGTTTTCCAAAGTCTCAAAGCGTATGCACTAGACATTAATAGGGTTTATCAGTGATGGGGGGACTTTGGTAATTATTATTATTTTTCTTTTAGTTTTGTGGGTTTTTTTACAGCTTTTTAAATGATGAGTCTATAGGGCTTATCTAATAAGGTTTTTGTGAAAACTGATTTAACAGTAAGTTGTTTTCCTAAGTTAAAAAGGCCCTGAATTCTTTCACTGATACTATACTTCATGTTCTCAGAACTGGCCTCATTTCACTAATAATAAAACATGAGATTTTCCCTATTTCAAGATACTTTTTTAAGAAAGGAAAAGTTTGTGGCAGCAAATGGCACAATTTTTAATTTATTTCAAGCTCGTCTGTTTTCTTACTGATTTGCTATCATCAGCATCAGGCCGCTGCAGCCCAGTTTATTTTGTATTATTACCTGCAGGCCGCATAATGGGAATTTGTTGCTCAGAGTCTTGCAGAACTAGTTTACTTTTCTGTAGATAACAATAAAAAGGGGGATTCTGTAGAGCCTATCTTTTCTTTCCACTTAGAAAACAACCTCAGCTATTAACATGTGAACACAGCAAACTCTATTACCAATGTTATTGAATTTGGCTGAACTCAAGACAATAATTCTTGCACAACGTATATCTCTGAACCACGGAGGAGCCCTCTAACCCAAGAATGCCTTTTATGATCTGATTAGTGCTTTTCCACCTGTCTCAAATAGCACATGTATCAAAAAGATGCCCTTCAAACTTTACTTGGAAACTGCCGGTAAAATGTTGGCAGAAACAGCCTTAAAACCACCCATGAACCCTCTCTAGGGCAAAGGGAAGAGTGACCCGTCTTTACTCGGCTGTATCAAACCGCTGCCAAGGCTCGGGGAACACCTATTCTCCCACTTGAATCTGAGCTCTTCAGAAAGATCGTTCCTGCCGATCTTGCGGAGGTGACGAGTCAGCAGGCGAAGTTTATCGGTGGAATTTGGGAGTGATTTTTTCCAGAAGCAAAGAAGTTCGTGGATCTGTTCTGTGAGGTCACCAGGGTTCTTCAGTTTGATGAGCTGCACGGTGCTGTGGCGAAGAGGGAGGGAGGAGGAGAGATGGGTGGCATTTTCTTCCGAGAGCTCCTCTGCCAGCCAGTACAGCAAGTTATCCCATAGGGCTTCTGTCATGCACACGGGGGACACGCAGGGTTAGGACTCTCTCAGGGCATACGCTTATCTAACTCTCCACACCTGTTCACAGGAAATCTAAGGGCTCTCTGGTTTGGCCTCTGAACAGTGGAAAGGTTTGGAAATTCCCCAGCCCACTGTTGAAAGCCTTTGGATCCCTGCTGGTTCTGGGGTCTTCTCCCAGAGGGAATCACCTATTACAGGGGGACTAGAAATGCTTCTCAGATTTTTAACTCCCCTGAGATCCAGGAAGGCTTGTTGAAACGGATTTTAGGCTCTGCCCCAGAGACTCTTATGAAGTAAAACTAGGGTATGGGTAAAATTTGGCATTTTTTTTAAATTTTTTTTTTTAATTTGGCATTTTTAACAAGTTCCCAGGTGATACTAACACTGGGGTCACCAACCATACCTGGAGTAAGTAGCACCAAGTTAAAGGGTACTTTTAGGTTCAAAACTATTTTTGTTAATTAGCACTAATCTGATACATAACTTTATACCAGCACAGGGGCACCTGGTGGTTCAGACAGTTAAGCGTCTGACTCTTGATTCGGGCTCAGGTCATGATCTCATAGTTTGGGAGATGGAGCCCCGTGTTATGCTCTGCTCTGACAGCACAAAACCTGCTTGGAATTCTCTCTCTCCTTTTCTTTCTCTACCTCTCCTCTACTCACACTCTAAACAAACAAACAAACAAAATTATACCAGCTACACAGTCCTCTCACCATCCCCCAACTATACACACATAAACTCCCCAAGATTCAACTCAAAAAGCAGTTCTGTGGAAGATCTTCCATGCCAACATTTCCCCTGACCTTTGGACTATTTAGAACCACAAACATCTCTTCCGAATATATCCTAGATTTCAGCATCCCCCTTTCCTTACCCTGGGAAGGTGGTTAGGTCTACCACCTAAACTCATGATTCCAGTTTTCTATTGTTTGGTTGCTATATATATACATATTTTTTTTTCATTGTGTTACCTCAAGCCATCATTCCCAGTGAAACCCCTAAGCCCTCTGATCCTCCTGCTTCCATGCCCCAGTCCCAGCTTGTACCACTCTGCTGCCAACGCCTATCTCATCTGATGTCAATAAAGCATTCTGCATCTGCACCTTTCATTCAGTTCCTTCCATCTACCTACTCACATAAATTGCACATAACTTTACACTATGAATCATGCCCCACTTTGCTGTGAAACCTACCCAGGAAATGGAACCAACACATCCTCGCTCTCCATTGTCACTTTCAAACCAACATTGTGCTTCCATCGTGCAATATACTCATGCTACATGGGTAGGTCTTCCTCTCCCCATCCGCAGCATCTGTCTCCTCCCATTGGCGGGCAGCATCTGTGACCCTATTGATAATCAGTCACACCTCCAACCACATGGTTCTTTAATCTTGTCAGCATCAGTGACTGGAGCTGTGACTCCACATTAGAAACTGACGCTCATAGCCAGTCCTTCCGTTTCATCCACCTCCATGCCTTCAGCTTCTCAATATTACTGCTGACCACTACCTTCTAAACTGCCACGGCTTCTGTTCCTTTGCTTCTGCTTAATACACTTCCAGCTCCTATCACTCTTACAGCGAGTCCTTCAATGCCATAACTCCTCTCTCCTGGGTCGCACATACCTCCGTACTATTAGAAACGCAAGTTCCTCCTCATGAGCAACTGTGCACCTCAATGATGGTTTCACATGCACCTTACAATCTGTTGTCCTTTTTAGCTTTCATTGTGCTCAATTTATCAATCTCCAAGCCTGCTTCACTCATCTAGCACTCAACTACTGAGATGGCCAGGGGCATGAAACGATGCTTCCTGTCAGTAACCCTGGGCTTTGTACACCATTCAAGCCATTATAGCAGATCACAAACCCATTAAAAAAACTTGTCTAGCAACCTTAAGCCCCAATCTCACTCACTTTCTGTTCTACTCAGTAGATATCTGTTTCTCCTATTCTACCCAAAGCCATTTGACCTGAGTTTTCATAAACCTCATTTTCATTTAGAAATCACTTTCTTACAAAATCCCACTCCTCCGTGTTTGCCCAAGTCCATACTCCCCCACCCTGCACCCAGTGTTTTCATCAAGTGATTTCCCCTCACACCTGGTTCTTTAATCTCCTCCCCACCACACTTTCTTCCCAGGCTTCAAGCCTCTCCTTTCTTTGCTTCTCCTGCTGTTTCAGGCTACTGGGCTTTCTCACCTTCCCTACCACCATGAAATATTTTTATGCCTAATGTAAACTTGATGCCACAAGCTGATCACTTCAGCTCACCCCTTAAGCACTTGCTTTAGGGGCTATATGCTGTCTGTTAAAACTTGTGGAATCCTTTCTTTCTGATCTTCCTAGTGGCCTCCTAATTACATCTCACAGCAAATGTTTCTCAGTCTGCATCTTCTCTGATTTCCAGAAAGCCTTTCACACCTTTCCCCGGGTTCCATGACCTGTCCTAGTTCTCTGTCCCCCTCTCTTTCCCTTTTGTTGACTCTCTCCCTCCTGATTCTGCTGAATTACTACTTCCTCTATCTGGCCTTTTCTTTTTCTGTCCTTTCCCCTAAATAAATTCATCAACATTTAATTTCATAACCATTTCCTCTAATGTGAAATATCCAGCCCTGGTATATCTTCATCTTTGGCTTTGTTTCCCTAAATCCTGGTATAGAATTTGCAGTATTTATCTCCTAATTATCTTTACTAGTATATACCACAGCCAACCCAAGCTCCGTATTTCTAAAGTCACAAAAGTAGCCTTTTTCTGTCTACACCTGATCCTTTCACTCTGTGCACTTCTTAGTGAATATGCCCACTCAGCTGAGTAAGCTAAAACATGTAACATTGTTCAAATTTCTCAACGCCTGTTTCTTAACCCCCACACCCATGTCCAAACTCTAAATATAACTCAGATGTTTCCCCTCCTGACCAGCTTTAATGACATTCTCAGTCATGCCCCACCTCTCTTTTCTGGAGTATTGCAGGAACCAGGCGTCTAACTCACATCCCTGCTACCAGTTTTGGCTCCCTCTTAGTCCTCCATCAACCCCCAGATGTTTTCAAAGTCTAATCTGATTTTACCCGTTCCTTGTTAATAAGTGTCATGTAGCTTCCTCCTATTGTCTGAACTTCTTAACTTGGCATTTAAAATTCTAGTTTTATCCTGCTCTAACCTCATCTACTGCCATCCTTCCTGCAGCAGCTTGGTTTTGAGAGACCGCACACTGTCACCCAGGACTTCCTAGTACGCATAGGAAAGATCATTATAACCCTGTGCTCTCTGGCGGTTGTTGACGATGGTAGAGGGAACGCTTTTCTTTGGGTATCAAATTCTTTAAACATTAACAACACTATTAAACTTGCCAGGCTTTTACCTACCACTGTTGCTTTTTAGATATGTTGGGTTTTCTTGGTTTTGGATTTGGTATGTTTAGTTTTGTTTTTGCTACATCATCTGCTCTTTCTTTGAAAATGGTTTCTTTGTCTCTGAGATGGTGCAAAACACTAAGGTTTATGCCCATCCTCACTTTCAATGTAATTCAGCAAAGCCAGAACATTTTCTGTAAAATACACAAAGGTAACCCCCGAATGGAATGCTATGCCATCAGAGGTGGGCCTAACACAGTAGCCAAAACACATTCGTTGATATCTTTTGAAGGCAATACAGTATTGCTTTAGTGAGCATTAACATTATAAAATGAATTGTTTCAAAGCCTAAAACAGAATAAAAATGTCAAGTTCTACCCTGTAAGTCTTTATCACTGTTATGTAACTGAATTATGCATAACCATGATCAACTCCTAGATGTTTCTTTCCTTTTCGTGGTTTCATATCAATATACCTCTGTTTAAAATCTACTAGCCTCAAATGTAGAGTTGAAGTGACCACATTTTGATTCACAATTTAATAGTCAACATTTCAGAACAGACTGTAGTGGTTTATCTACCAAATGAAGCAATTACTAGGTATCTTTGTAAAATAATACTTAGCAGGGTTCATATTTCTTGTAGATTTTAACAATTTTCATCACATCCACATTTGAGAATGTTTTGGTTTATATGCACATGACTTTCAAAGGAAAACTCATTCGTTTGTTGTTTATGATTGTTTAATCACAAAGTCACTTCTTCTATCCTTTTTTATAAAATGATTCATATACATAAAATATAAGAGGAAAAATAACAGCACTGTAATAAGGACAGAGTAAATATTTCTTACCTACAGGATCTGTAGAAATTCTTTTGGTACTCTGTGGACGGTGGATTAATTTTTTATGCTATCGGAGGAAAGGGACACAGAACAAGCAGAAGAAATCATTAATTTGTGAACAAGCTACAAATAAAAATCCATCCAAACCTCACTGCTATTTAAAAGGAGTACGGAACTGCACACTTTGCAAAAATAGATTGTGTATTTGTGCATGCATGCTCAGCAATCGCTTTCCAACGATAAAGCAAAATGTATTAACCCAAATCTTTCTGCAAATTTAGGACTGCATATTTAAATATTATTATAGCAGTCACATTAACTCTGAATAAATATTTTCCAACTATTGTATCCTTTTTCAAGCAAATGAATAGTTTTATCAACATGGCAACAAATTTTCCCCTCATGGTAGAGTTTTTTAGCCCCAAATATTTGCCAGTTCTGCTCCATAAATGAACTTATAGCTGGACTACTGATGGACTTATGGAAGCTTGAAGATACCTATTCCCTGTCCATGATAGAGTCCTTACTTTTCTTCCCCACTCCCTCAAGGCCCTTTGTAAATACTTCCTTCATTTCGATGCCCAGAATCCTGCAAAATGCATCAGGGCATTACATCAACTTGTAGAGAATACCAAGATCTTGTGTTCTATTCTAGTTTCCATGTCAAAGAAAGCCAATGCAGGCTGCCCAAACAAACTGACCAAACTGTTACATCAGTTAGTGTGTCACATGAAACTTAAATTTTGAACAAAACACATCTCTCCTCTTTGGCAACACACAGAAATTAAAGTCTCAAAATATCGACAATACCATCCTCTGCTCCTTCTTCTGATTCATTCATCCTAGCCATATCAGCCCCATTCACATCCCCATCTGAAGTCTAGTCTCTTGTTCAGCTTCTTTAGCAGTTATCGCATGGAGTTGTCTTCTAGAAGTAATATACCTCCTTCAGCACCTCCAGAGCTGGAAAAATCCAGTTCTGAGTCACATGTGTCACACATAGACCCAAAGTTCCAGGGAGTTATTCAGTCACATGACAAAGAGCAAAGAACCTCAACATTTAGAAATAAACAAAGCCCAGGAACAAATACAACTCCAGCAAGAGCTTACAATCTAGGCCCTAATTCTCTTGTGTGAGAGCATTTTCCAAATAAAAGTTACTTCCCCAAACAAAACATTTAACAATCAAAATTCACATTGAAGTCATCAACCGTAGACCAGTAACAGAAACATAGTATAAGTCAAGACAGCATGTAGACAGAGAAAGAAAAGAGAGAGAGAGAGAGAGAGAGAGAGAGAGAGAGAGAGCGAGAGCAAAAGACTCTCTAGTTTCAGCTTCTCGAGGGTGTCAACCAATCATCATCAGTTGATCAGAATCCACTGGCTATAAACTCCTGATTCTCCAAGATGATTTACTTGCTTTTCTCTAACTCCTAGACTAGGTTGATCAATACCTCACTGCCATCTTTAGAATCTCCTTGGCCTTATCTTTGGCATTTGCATTCTTATTTACTCAATCCTCAGCTCCATCCTTTGGATTCTAAAGATGATTCAGAGTGCTTTCCTCCAAAGTCTTCAGTTGGGTTTTTATTTGGATGAACAGATTGCCTATTTTCTGCAACTTGCTCTGCATATAAGCTCTCCACTGCACTCTAGAGCAAGATGTAATACCCTCCTACATCTTGCTGATAACTGTAGCCAAAAATTGCTTGATATCTTCCTTAGACTCCAGTACTTCCACTCTCTCTGGTTCTGACAGTTTGATGATGACTAAAGGTTGCATTTTTCTTGCTACTCAAGAACTATAGTATCAACGTGAGTAGAGAAGCATCAACAAAATGCTGTCAACCAGAGCTCTGCATGTTGGGGCCTCTTTCAAGACAGGACTGTGCCTCTGTTTAAGAAATTTTTAGATCCTTGATGGAGGTGCTTCTTCCCAGGATATTATGTCAGAAAACTGAAACTTAGATAATATTTGTGTCCCTATAAGTGTTCTGCTTGACCAGTAATTCAGTATATCCCGCTAGCCAATCCCAAAGGTCTAGCCAACTCTAGGCCTCTCACCTCAAACAAGATTGACCCTGTGGGCCCAGCCAATCAGATATTTTCCATTTGTCTCTTCCTTGTTCTTTATTCATCCCATAAAAGCTTCTTGCCTTCCACCCCATTTTGTAGTTCTCTGAGACTATCTACTACATGAAGTATTAAATAAGGTTTATATCACCTCAATTGTCTTCTTTAATCATTTTTAACACCTCTTCATGGATATGCTGTTTACAGAAAACTATTATATCTTCTTTTGTATTTTCTTTTATATCAGTGCTCATCTTTAACAAATGGTTGCCACGCCATACCCACAAAAAATACACAATAACCATGAAAACCCCTTGTGGACAATCACGAGGATTGTTATCATCATCAGTGTAAGGTCTGCAGTTTCAGCTGGGACCAGGGCTGCCCTGCCACATCTTCGTGTATCCCTGAAGATTTATCCACTGTTCCCTACAGAGGATACTTCAAACTTTTACCAGTCTTTGCAAGACCTCTACTTCTCCCCTAGTGGCCACTCTCTAAGCTAAGAATTTATCTTCTCACTGAGAAAATAAAGCAATAGTTCTCAAACCTTAGTGTTCATGAAAATTACTCTGAAGAAAAAGGCAAAATAAAAAATAAGTTCATGGCTTGATTGAATTGGTGTCAAATAAGGCCATATTTGTAACAAGCAAAGTGGGTATTTCTAATAATAAAGTAAGGTGGCTACATTTATAAGAACACTATCAGGTCGGACCTACATCAGTTATCAACTTGTCCCCCAAATATATCCTAATGAATGCCTAGAAGAATGAAGGAAATACCTTTATCCAAAAAATGATGATGATTTCTCATATCATATCAGAACCAAAAGTGAAATTCTGATTGCTTTTTACCTACAGAACACTATAGGAATACAGTAATAATACTAATTTCGAATTCATAAATTACCTTGCAGGTGTCACACAGATGACTTAGCTCTGGTGCCCACCTCCTCATCCAGAAACTCTAGTTTCTGACACAGTCCTCTCTAAGTGTTTCTGGCAGTCCCATAGGCTTTACTCTCTTGGTAGCCTAGGGTTTCCCTAGGTACCCCCACAATGCTCAGTCAGGCAATGCAGCCCATCCATGTTTCTTTTGAAGGCACAACCATTTCCCTTCCTAGTCCTACCATGCAGTGTGCCATGATGGCTTCTACCCATACTGCACTTGTGCTCCTGACGTATCACACGGGCACATTGTTAGGCCTCAGTGGTTACCAGAGGACTGTTCTGCTGCTATCCTACCATTGTTCTGCCAGATCCCAACTTGCTCCATATGCAGCTCATGATTTTTCCTAGGTTTCTCCTAAGCAAAGCAATTCTCTACTAGTGACTAACCACTCCTGGTATGTATGCTGTGTGGTAAAATGTGATAGGATGAAGAAAGTGGCTCCCTACCCATCCTGTTACATGACAGTAGAGTGATGTTGATTGTGCCCTGATGTGTCACAGAGGTCAGTTAAAGAAGTCTTCTGTTTTTAAATTAAAACCTTTCCCTTTAGGACACAATCATGCATCCAAGGGGCTGAATTGAGAAATAGATTTGCACTCTATTCTGATGGTATCTGATGCTTTAAATATATATAAATATTTTATGCATTTAACATAGGGTATTTAATATATATTTATATGTATTTAATAAAATATATTTATATAATTAATATACAGTTGACCCTTGAACAATGTGGGTTGAATTGCATAGGTCCACTTATACATGGACTTTTCCAATAAATACAGTACAGCACAGTAAATGTATTTTCTCTTCCTAATGATTTTCTTAATAACACTTGCCTTTTCCTAGCTCCCTTTATTGTATGAATACAGTATATAATACATATAACATACAAAATATGTGTTAATCAACTGTTTATGTTATCAGTAAGACTTCTGATCAACAGTAGGCTTAACAGTAGTTAAGTTTTGGGGCACCTAGGCGGCTCAGTTGGTTAAGCATCCGAGTCTTGACTTTGGCTCAGGTCATGATCTCAAGTCCTATGTTCTATGGGATCAAGTCCCATGCCGGGCTCTGTGCTGACAGCATGGAGCCTGCTTGGGACTCTCTCTCTCCCTCTATCTCTGCCCTTCCCCTGCTTGCATGGATACGCGCCCTCTCTCTCTCTCTCTCTCTCTCTCTCTCTCTCTCTCTCAAAATAAATAAACAAATATTTAAAAAAAAAAAGTTTCGTGTGGATTCTCAGCTGTGCAGGGGCCAGCACTCCTAATTCTCACATTCTTCAAGGGCCAGCTGCATATAAAGATGTATGTGTGTTTTTAGGCAAATTTACCCTGACCCCTGAAAATGGAATTCTATCAAGTCATATCTCATTTACTCAATTATTTCAGACCCAATGAACAAGATCAACTTCTTGCCTAGGAATTACCTCAACATTCACATAAACAATCTTCTGGGATGGTAAGCCCTTAGCACCCATTTATCAGGCAAGTCTGAAACTCTCAGAACTGAGCCTGCTTCAGAGTTATTTACAAATTCTTTTCTTCTTGGTTATCTTGTCTATCTTTGCCAAAAGCACGGTGAGGAAAATGAAGGAGCTCCTACTGGTTTCCTCTGTGATCAATGAGGATAGCAAAAGCTCCAGAGAGGTTGAGGTCTCACTGCTGAGACCCCAGAGGGAGTGAGTGGAGGGCTGAAGCCAGCTGTTATTAACTCTAAAGCTGGTGCTTTCTTTCCCTAATACAAGGCTGCTCGATCACACGGGCTCTTGGATAAGCCTAGACTTCAACCCCCAACCTCTATAAATTGTTGGCTCCTGAGAGTCATTCATGCCTTAGTTTCCTAAACTTTAAATTGTCATTATCTTATCTATTTCTTAGGTTTATAATGAATTTTAAGTAAAATAAAATAATGAACTTTAGTTGAAATAAAATAGAATAGCTTAGCTGAGTTCCTTGAACATAGTGGGCAACAAAAGTTGCCTGTTTTTGTCAGACCTCTCTTGACAGAATTAGAGACCAATTTTGCATGCAAAGAGGTTTTATATACCTCCAAAATTCCAATACAGAGATGATTGTCCAAAGAACTCATTTGTAACTAAAGCTAATCCTGTAAGTATAGCTTTATGTATAGCAAGACTTGATTTGAGTGTTACCATGACATAAAAACACTGGAGACCATCCCTTTCCCTGTGGTCTCACAGCCAACCGGGGCTCAGTCACTGCTGACCATCCAGTCTCAGACAGGGCTTAGAAAGAAGCACGTTTCAGTCTCGGCCAGGAGTCACACTCATTATATTGTGCGTTCAGGTGCTCTTGTTCACTAAGTTAACCTCACTCTAGAAACATGTGCGTGAAAACCAGAGCGAGAGACAATGCAGAGCAAACAACCATGTTGTATTGGCTTTAGGGCTGATTTGTTTGATAACTTAAGTCACCATTGTACACCCCCTTCCCAGCCTAGGACAAACTTGCGTCAAATTAGGAAGTTCAGCAAGGGGGCTGGGGTGAAATTCCTAGAGGAGCCACCACAATAATCCACAAAACCTAACATGACATTTAAAAAAAGAGGGGAAAGTCAGGACAACTATAAATCCTTCCCACTATTTCACACATATTTTGAAGTGCTAAGTGGAAACGGTATCTTTGAATCCTATAGCAATATCCTATTTTAAATTGGATGCTATTTAAACTGTGGTATTAATGCTAAGGGCACCCATGATAATACTATTGCTATTGGGAAGATATAGAAATAAGAGGTAGAGGTTTTCTCTTTAATTTCTACCTGTCTGCTAGTTTAGGGGTGCGTGGGGTCTCTACTATAGCACCAGATCTTACGTAACATGAAAACTTCCTGACATTTGAAGCCCCATCTAACATGGACGCCACCCAGTCCTGCAGATCAATGTGAGTCAGTGAAATACAACAAACAAACAAAAATGCCATGCTGCTGTTATTATTTTTTATTTGCTCTAAGGTCCTTTTGCAAAAAGACTTTTACTGGTTAACTGTTATGATATCTTGTGACAACAACTCCTCCATCCAGCCTTAGCCCCCACACCCTTCCCCCATACACACACTGCAGATGTTTCTGGTAAATTGGTCATTTATTTTGTAGTTAGATGATACGCAAGTGAAAGTATATGAATAATAATAGATCAAGGAAGTATATATAATTAGAATGTTTCTGTGCATCTTTAGCACAGATTTTATAAGAAGCCTTTAAGATAACATAACTAAGTACTGGTTTTCAGTGCCCACTCTTAACTCTGTATTTATCTTGCACAGAGGTCTCTGCAATTAAGTAATTACTGCCATTTGCTTGAGTTCTTTTATTGCATCATAATAGTAAACTGTATATTCTCATTCTTTATAACGTACAACTTCTATAAAGTTCTTAATGGCTTTGCTTTGTAAATAAGTTACATAGAATATTGATCAAAGAAGTAATCTGGTATAAAAGATTAATGTTAGCATAAAACTTTGTGTTGCAGTTACAGGTCCAACATTACTACAAATCAAATCAGAGCTAATACCAGTGTTGAGCAAGGGGGTACTGGTGTAAAGAACTGGGCTAGACTTCCAGTTTCCAGTCAGGCATGTAAGAAGCTGTCCTAATACATAAAAATAGCTGAACAAACTAAAAACTCAACAACTCTTTTTTAAATGCATCAGACAAGTGAGGTCACAGGACGAAACTCTGTCCCCAGAATTGAAGAGACTGACAGATGAATACAGAATATCACAACTTACTGGAGCAGAAACCCATGCGTAGAAACTGCCTCTAGATCCAGTGCCGGGTAAGGAAGCCTGAACTATAATTGACAAATTGCTGGAGGCTTAATGTGAACAAATTTCAGAGTTAAAAACTTCAGAGGGACCCAATCAAGGCGACTCACACACTCTTGTGAATTTTACCTCCAGGAGCTCAACCAGGTTCTCAGAGCGAAAGCTAAGAAAAATCCCCCCTACTTCCAGCAGGGAGAGGGGGAAATGAACCATTTGAAACATACCAGAGAGTTCTGTTCTTCTTAACAAAGTCTATCCTTAGTAGTAACTATATAACCAAAGCCAGATCTGTCGGGATTTTATTAGCGCCTAAATGACCCTAGGGAAGGGAAGTACCTAACTCCAGGTCCCTCTTTCTTTTTTAACTGTTTCTTTTTTTTTTTTTAATTTTTAATTTTATTTAGTTTTTAATTTTTATTTCAGGAGTGGATTGAAGATTCATCACTTACATATAACATCCAGTGCTCATCCCAACAAGTAACCTCTTTAACGCCCATCACTCATTTAGCGCATCCCTCCACCCAGCACCCTTTCAGCAACCCTCAGTTTGTTCTCTGTATTTAGGAGTATCTTATGGTTTGCCTCCTGGTCCCTCTAACACTTTATGTGGAGGAAGGGAAATACTCAACTCCAACCCTCTGTAGCGATCCTGTTCCACAGGCTGGGGAAGTTAGGAAGTGGGCTAAGAGGCTCAGGTGAAGTTCACAGTCAGAGGTACGGGCTCATTAAACACTGAGACCTCATCATAAGACTATTGAACACCTCCCCTCCTTACTCCCCTCCACACCTTACTACCACATTACTCAAGGGCTATTTACAGTAGTTCTTTTTACCCAGTACATCATGATCAGTTATCAAGAAAAAAAATGACAAGGCATACTAAAAGGCAAAAAATACAAATTGAGGAAACCAGAGGAAGCATCAGAACCAGTCTCAGATACGTCAAGGATGTTAGAATCATCAAGCTGAAAAGTTTAGAAAACTTGGATTAATATGCTAAGGGCTCTAATGGAAAAAGTGAACAGCATGTAAGAACAGATGGGCAATGTAAGCAGAGAGATGGAATTTCTGAGAAAGAACCAAGAAGGAATGCTAGAGATCAAAAACAATGTAAGACAAATTGGGCTAAACATGTAACTACTGTTATTTCATCCCAAACCCAGTTTGAATAACTGTCATCCCCATTTCACAGATGCAATTTCTCTGAGATAACATGGTCGTGAAACCTAGGTCTGTCTAAAACCCTAACGCAAACAGTAAATGATATTGCCTCCAGATAATGATACCAGCTACTATTTTGTGCTATTTATCATGTACCGGTAATTACCATAACCATTTAAAGTATATCACATAACCTTGGTATAGTCTACTATATCTACAACTTTGTGAGGTAGTTGTTCTCATGCCTACTTTACAATGAGGAAACTGATGTTTAGAGAGGTAACACAATTTGACCAAAACTATACACCCTAAGAGATGGAAGTAATATTTAAACTAACATTTGTAAGAATACAGATCACTTATTCTTAACCTGTAAGTTAAAACGTGCACGTAAAGTGAAGGTTGTGAGGCAAGATGTTCACTGAAGCATTCTAGTACTTCTTGTGTTACACCCACTATTTACATATAGTCACTTTACTGCTCCGTACTGGGAGCCAGTATTAGGTGAAGGGAAAGAGTTCAGCTCAGCTCTTAACCATGCCACTTATTAAGCTTGTCATCTGAAAGTATTCCTTTGTGCCTCGGTTTCCTCACTTACAACATGGGCATGATAATAGTACCTGCGTCATAGTGTCATCGATGGAAACATTCAATTCTTTTTTATTTTCTTTATTTTAAGTAATCTCTACACTCTTCTTGGGGCTCAAACTCACAACCCAAGATCAAGAATCATATGCTCCACTGACAGCCAGCCAGGCTCCCTGGAAACACTGGCTTCTACCAGGTAACTTTACAGGACATTGTGTGTAATAAGTGCTCAAAATAATAGCTGTCATTACTTAATTTTTTTTCTTTAAAAGTACTGTTTTTAACCTACAAAATACAGTTTCTTTAAAAAGTTTATTTACTTATTTTTTAGAAAGAGAGAGAGCAAGCATAAGCAGGGGGAGGGGCAGAGAGAGGAAGACAGAACCTGAAGCAGGCTTCAGGCTCTGAGCTGTCAGCACAGAGCCCGATGCGGGGCTTGAACCCATGAACCATGAGATCATGACCTGCGCCAAAGTCAGACGCTTAACTGAGCCACCCAACCTGCAAAATACAGTTTTAAAAGAAACTCATATTTCAATCATAAGTGGAAAAACAATTTCACTTATATAACCACGTGAAAACCTTAAAAATAAACAATTAAAGCAATATGGTTGAATTCTGTTGCCAGCCAAGATTTCTGAGCCAAAGAATTGTTCTCTGCTTGGTAACAGGGGAGATTTTGTGTTACAGACATGTGAAAATATGCTAACACTAACCTGAGATCTACTCAGAGGGTCAGGGAAAGGATTAAAAAGAGAATAACTCCCTCATCATCCATTTTATTTAAAGGTGGTGTGTTATCATCCTTAAAAAAGAAAATCTCTTGCAATTCCAAAATTTGGGAAAAAGCAGTAAAACTGAACTTTTTATTGCTAGGAATCAAGTCTTTTGCTGTAAACATATATGGAAAGTAATATTGTTCTTTTAAAACCGTAGAGGTTATTTTGAAGATATCTGAGTTATAAATCATCAACAAAAAGCAAGAAATGTGAACTCATGACCTAAGCCAGAGAAAGCTGGAGCCTCCATCGTGTTAAAGGGATAGCGATGATCTCTGCTCTGGAAAGGAGGTACTATGAACTGATGTCATCGTGTGAGTTAGACAGAAGACCTTATTGAGCTATTCAGAAGTGACTGTGCATTTAACACTAAGTTGATAGAGAAAGTCTGCTTCTGCCTCAGAAGCAGAAAAATTCCAAGTAACAAAGGAAACTGCCATCCTAGGCTAGGGCTGCTCTATTCCGAAACTTAGTTTCAAAAAAGGTACAACCAGTCTAGCTCTTTGAAAGGTCTCGAATTGCCAAACACCCTGAAGGGGCAGAGGATAGGAGAGGCAACACGATATCGTAATAAACGTGGCAGACGTAACGTAAGCAAGGATCTGGCTTGCTCAAGGAATAAGGGGAAATGAAACAGCATGAAACAGGAATGACTTTGAAGTGGGTCCTAACACAGCCTCTGGCCCTGTGAGGTCATGCAAGTTGAGGCAAGTCATGGAAATTCTCTTACTATACTCTCTGAGACAGAGACAGTGGTTCCAACTCCCAAAGTACACTGGGAGGGTAGCTTGAAATAAAGCCTATGAAGAACATGAGCTACGCTGAAAATTCAACCAGCTGTGGCAGAGACACACAAATGCAGTACGTAGACATTTCTTGAAAATTGTCTTTGGCCAAATTAACTATAAAAAGAGAAAACTGAGTTAGGTAAATAGAAAACATGGGCTGGGCAGTAGATGCTATCAAAAAATAATTGCTGGGGCACCTGGGTGGCTCAGTCAGTTAAGCGTCTGACTTCGGCTCAGGTCATGATCTTGTGGTTTGTGGGTTCGAGCCCCGCGTCAGGCTCTGTGGTGACAACTCAAAGCCTGGAGCCTGCTTCAGCTTCTGTGTCTGTCCCTCTCATGCTCATGCTCTGTCTGTCTCTGTCTCTCAATAATAAATAAATGTTAAAAAAAAAGAGAGAGAGAAAGAATTGCTAATATTATTGGGTGTAACAATAGTATTGTGGTTTTTTTTTTAAGTCCTTACCTCTTAGGAAATATGTGGAATTATTTACAAGTAAAGTGGCATAGTATCTATGATTTGGTTTAAAATATTCAAACAAAAACACCTAAGGATATTAGAGGAAACAAGAATGGCAGAAGATGATAGGTTGATGTAAATTCATTATGTATTTTCTCTATTTTTATGTGCTTTTGAAAATCCCTGCCTTGTGCTTTTTGTTGATGATTTATAACTCAGATATCCTCAAAATATTCTCTACACACACTTTTAAAATAAATAAATTAAAAGACACCAACATCAGTCAATACATATCCTCTCGCTATTTTCACCATGATATTATTGTAACTGCACGGTTAGTGTAGAACTTCCTGAAAGCTTAGGCAAGTGCTTGGCCCACACAATAAAAGGAAGTGCCTCTACATACAGAAATCTGAAGACCAGCATAAACCCACAGAGAAATAAGATTAAAGTAAAAGAGAAAGAGAGCGCGCGTGCGTGAGAGAGAGAGAGAGAGAGAGAGAGAGAGAGAGAGAAGAACCAAGATCAGAGCAAGAAGAGCTAACCGAGAGTGGTCTAGTTTAGAGATAAATCTAGAAATTAAGTTTTTTTCAAAGTGAAATGAGACTGCTGTCTTCCCAGAAGAAACCCCACTCCATATCTTTGTTTAAGGTCAAGGTCTTTCTTAGTCTTAAAACTGTGCACATGTTACTTGCAGACAAGCTTATGTTTTGTTTTCATTATTTTTTTTTCAATTGCTTCTTAGAAAATGGCTCTTTTTAAGGCTTTAATTTGACTGTGGCTTTGTTGAGAGGAAGAGATTAAATATCTCTCGGCCTTTGAAGAAGTCAGTCACAAAAGGAGACAGCTTCAGGACCCTGGTCACCAGATAGACCGATTCAGGAAACCCCAACTTATCTAAGGAGCTGGGACAGACAGAAGGAAGAGGCTTTCAGGGATGGCTACAGATAGAGTGAGCAAGGTTCTGGATAATTCAGAAGATATATGTAGTATATACATGGAGTCAATAAAGAAAAGTTGTCAAAATCAGTCTGGAATAGACAAATATAATTTAGAAATTAATGTCTCCATGTTCGTTTTTTGTATCTACCAGTAGGCAAAGCGGTACCTGTAGCATAACTACAGTGAGGCTTAAGGGACATAAAATATACAGAGCACTTAGATATGACTGGAGCACAGCAAACATGGGGCAAATGTTAACTATTTTTAATGTGCTTAAAACTTTGCCCACTATTCCAAGCAATTCTGGCAAAAGCAGATGACTTTGACCTCTAAACGCAGCTGTGCGGGAGACACTATTAATTTTAAAAACAGCTGAACAAATCAAAGATACACGGCACTGTTAAGACTTTTATGAACTTCTACCTCCTGTCTTTATTGTTCCGCTTTTAAATTACAATCCCAGTGAGTTTTTGTCAATCCTCGAGACCTGTCAAAGTGGCTGTTCAACTCTGAGCGTTATTTTTCTCCAGGGTATTCTAATTTCAAGATTCTAGAATTAGATTCTAGTATCTAATTTCAATATTCTTTTCTAGAATATTTTTTTCTAACTTCCTGATTTTTTTCTTTTATTTTGTTTGGAGTTTTTTTCTTTTCTTTTCTTTCTTCCTTCCTTTCTTTCTTTCATTTGTGTGTGTGTGTGTGTGTGTGTGTGTGTGTGTGTGGCTTACAGATAGGAGTAGACTTTCTAACAGAAAGAGTGATATGAATGTTACTGGGAAAGGCCTGGATAGCCACAAACATCTTCCTTCCAGGTCGGGCCACCGCTGTAAAATCCCCATATTAGTCATTCTTTTGAATGCATGACAGACTTTTGCTAAATGTTAACTGTTAGCTGGGAAAGGAAACAGGTAAAGTTTTGTAGGCTGTTAAGACTCCTCCAATCACCTTATCAGTTTCCCCAGCATTAATTTATTCAATAAATGCATTCACTCATTCATTAAACAGTTCAACAGAACATTACTGAATACATACCAGATGGGATTACAAAACTGAATGAGTTTTGCCTCCAGCCCTGAAAGCTCAGTTACAAAGGAGACACTAGGTATAATGGTCAGGAGGGTACCACTGGAATCAGACAAACTGGGTTCAAACACCAGCTTTGCCATTCTGTAGCTATTTTCCCTTGAACAAACTGCTCTGTGCCTCAGTATCTTCAACGGCCTACTCCCTCAGTAAGTGAGTTAATATGCATAAATCCTTCATCAAGTTGTTCATAGTGAATAACTTGATAAATATTACTTATTATCATTACCATTATTGTTATAATTGTTATAATGGTAAGAGACCGTTCCTTAGTATATATTCAAAGTGCTTTGGTTTACAGATACAGTGTCGTACCTAATTGGGCTGCTTCTGAAGAGATAATCATAGAGCTAAGCATGGAGTCAGTGCTGTCCCAAGGGCAGCTGCGAGAAGAGCCTCTGAGGTAGTTAAGACCATAATGTGTAAAAGAAATGAGACTTAAAGTGGCATTGGAGCAAAAGATGTCAGTTGAGTAAATGTAATATGAAGGGGTTGAAAGGTAAGTTGTGATTTGTGAAGGGCCTTAAATGCTATGTATAAGACTGAAAAAATCACATTTATCCTGCCAGTCGTGTGGTGTAGAGCAGTAAAGGGAGCTGGTGGTAACAGAAAGTTACAACCATCCATCGTTTAGGGCAATATTAGGGGGAACAGAGATGAAGTGCAAGTTTGAACATAATTCCAAACTAAAGTCAGTGAAACACTATGTTGTATCACAAGACCATCACTCAAACCGGAGTCCTAGGAGGCACCCTAGGAAGCACTTCCCCCCCCCCCCCCCCCCCCCCGCCTGCCCCGCCCCACTGCCAACGACTTCCTCTTGCTCTGATGTTCTGCTACTTCCCAGCCCCCACACAAATCCACTCTACCACCAAATCCTGTTGGCTCCAAATCCTAAATCACTCTCCGACTCTGTTCTCTGCCTGCCATCCTTACCGCCATGGTCTTATTATCAGGCCGTCTCTCCTACGGACTACTTCATTAGTCCTTTATTTTACTGTTGCTAAGCTCATCTCTTAGTTATTCTTCCACCCTGTCACAATGAAACGTTAATGAAATTCGATCATGTCATCCTCCTGGTTAACATTTTCCAATGGGTTGTCTTTTACAGGATAAAAGATTAGCTTAGTTAAAAACTAATTAGATAACTACTTCTCTATTCTCAGTGGCAGAGAGATATTTTTGCTTATACGCTAAGGATCTCTGGTTTGAATCTCTACTTCACACATGTTCTTTGTGTCATGAAACCAATCACATTCTTTTGACAAATTTTGGCAAATTGTGTAACAATTTCACAGAGACATTTGGTTGACTTATCAAGGCATTCAAAGCCTTCCATAATCTTTCTCCAATTTATTTCCAATGTGGTTTTTCCAAATCTTCCTCTCAAACCACATAGATCTACACATTGTCCTTAAATAAAACACACCTTGTGCTTTGCCACTTCAAAGTTACAGCTCATGCTATCCCTCTAGTATGGAACTCACTGCTTTTTTCTCCGTTCCTTTCCAGGACCTAAACATTCCCTACATCGGGCTTGCTCTGTGAAGTGTCTCAGGTTACCTCAGCCACAGAAATCACTTCCTTCTCTGAAATGTCCTAGCACTTACCATCCTCACCATCCATTTGCAGTTAGTCACCAGTTCCTGTCCTGTGATATTACTGGATTGTTGTATTCAATTATTATTTATCTCTTGCATTGTTTTATAACATTTGTAGTGTTTGTGCTTTATTTCCTGAACCGGACTATAATTTCTTAAAGCTAGGACTTTGGCCAATATTACTATTATCTTTTAAGCCCTATACAGTATCTTATATATAGTTGGCATTAATTAGTATTTGTTAGTTGACATGTTGACTGACATTTCTACAGAAAAACATTACAGTTGGAGTTCATGAACTAGCTATTGTTTGAGTTAATGAACATAATTTTTTACTTACTAAACATTATAATTTTAGCAGAATAAGTGCAAACACATCAATTACTTTTTTTAAATTAAATTTTCCAGGGAGGCAAGAATATATGTATTTACTTTGTAAAAGAACTCTTGAAAACCATAGGACAATGTAGGACACAATTCCTGGCTTAGTTATACTGCCTGCTGAGCAGAGAAAGCCTTCCCTTGTATGAACAGACCATGAAGGAAGAAGAATGAGGAGGAAGGGTGAGAAGGAACAGAGAAGGAGAAAGGGGAAGAGATGGAGAAGAGTAAGGGAGAAGAGAAGGAGAGGGGAGAGGAAAAGGAAAGGGAAGGGTAGATGAACAGGAAGAAGAAGGGCAAGAGAAGGGAAAGGTTCTCTTCTGATTAAGTTGGTGGGCAAAGCCACTTCCAAAAAAGGATCCTGTTTCTAACTAAACCAGTTTTGATAGTTTTCTCCCTTAAACATCTCATGTACAATATAAACTAGATTATTCAGTGACATTGTCAAGACTGTCTTTGAAGGCCATTCTGATGGCTCAGAGGAAGTTAAGACTACAGTCATGGAAGGCATGTCAGCGAAGAGTCAAGGAGAGCCAGAATTACAACACTGGAAGGAGTGAGAAGGCCTTGTAAAAGTTTCACAGGTTAAAAAAGAAAATCGACATGATATCTCTCCTTACCAAGTTTTAATGACTTCCTTCCATAATTAATAGGGGTGGTGCATAGAGCAACATAAATGTTATTATAATTAACTGTAATATGGAAAGCATGAAACTAAGTTACAGAAAAGTCCAAAATAAGCAAAAAAGCATACACCTTTTAAAATCTGCTTTCTTCAGGGCGCCTCGGTGGCTCAGTCAGTAAGTGTCTGACTCTTGATTTCTGCTCAGGTCATGATCTCATGGTTCACGAGTTTGAGCCTCACGTCGAGCTTTGCGCTGACAGTGCAGAGCCTGCTTGGGATTCTCTCTCTCCCTCTCTCTCTGCCCTTCCCCACTCATACTGCTCTCTCTCAAAATAAACAAATAAACTTTTTTTTTTAATCTGCTTTCTTCATAGCTGGCAATGGGGTATTAAGTTTCATTTCATGCTTGAGCCTTAACCTAACTTTGTGAATTATTACAACTAAAAAGCCTAAGTAGAATCGAAGAGCCCGTGAATGTAAAGATTTTCAATAGCTTGGGATCTTCTCAGTTTTGTATTTGAGACTGTCCCTTAGTTTTTCAAATGCCTAGAAAAAAATCACTGAAAAAAACGTCATTCCTGACAGGGCAGGGAGATGGCAACGAAAGTCCAAAGTGCTGAGAAAGTGAGGTGTGTTACTTCTAATGAGGTAAACGGTACACCAGCCTCTGCCTGCTTCCTCTCTTTGACAAAGCAAGTTATTTCATGTGGTGAGAAAGCAAGTGCTGAAGCAGTATCATTATTTACTAGAAATCACATGTCATGAGTTCAGTTTAAAAAAAAAAGAGGAAGTTCAGACTAGGCAAAACTTGGGTCAACAGATGGCTTACATAAATATGTAGGGTAGATATGACTAGAAAACTATGGCCCTGACAGCCTCCCACAGAAAACAGCCACCAGACTCGGAGCCCTTCTCTCTTTCAAAGCAAAGCCTCCCAGCAGACAAAGAATAAAAGGCAGTCATAACTCAACCTAGTGCAAATAACCAAATGGCACAGTTACCTTTGTGACGTGATTTCAGAAGCACGTACGCACACACCACTTCCTTCCAACTAAAAAAGAATCTTTGACAGTTTTTTAAAACTTGACTTGTTTCTGGAAACACACATAGACATGGTGTGAACTGAGTTTACTTGAATATTTTGTAGAAGAAGAAAGTTTGAAGCAAAACTTAGGAAAGACATAGAGACAAATCCTTGCTCTTTTCCTTCATACATTTTCACATATATCGATTACACGAGCATTTTCAGAAGATTTCACTGAAACATGAATTATCATGAGGACCTCTTTATCTCTCAAACCTAATCACCTCTCTCTGCCCCTCCCAGGAGCATTTGCCAGGGATCCCTGGCTAAAATCTCATGCCCATGGCAGTCTGGGAACGTGCTGTTTCCCTCACCATGGTGCTCTCTTGGCCACGCAGGCAGATGAGCTTCCTGTCACTGTTACTCTTCAGCCCAGAAGGCACTCCACAGTGAAGCCTGTGCTGGCTATCACATCTGTAAGCATTCACTACAAATTCTGTCAACCCTCTGATGCTAATTCATCTTCCTTCTTGACACTTCTTACTTTGTACTTCACACTTGGGGTATGTAAAATACAAACTCTGCTTATAAATTAATTAAACAAATGTGTCTGAGCACCTAACACATGCCAGGCACATGCTAGGGCCTTGTGATTCAGCAATGAACAACAGATAAAGGTCCTTTCCCTCAAGAAGCTCACGTTCTAGTGGTGAAGTAGTAGTGTTCCTATGATAAACATTATACACAAGGAAATAAATGTTAGAAGGTATTGATGCTTTAGAGGAAAGAAAAAGTACAGAGCAAGTTAAGGAGGACCAGGAGTTTGGGTTGTGTGGGTAGGAGTACATCGCAGTAAGAAATAGAATCAGAGTAGGGCTCAGAGAGAAGGTGAAATTTGATCAAAGAACTGAAGGAGGTGAGGGTGTTGGTCATGTAGGTATCTGATGGATGGAAGGACATTCCAGACCAGGGGAACCACTAGCATAAGGACCTGAAGCAGAAGCATGTGTGACAAGTTCCAAGAACATCAAGAGGGTGTTGTGGCTAAGGGAGGGAGTTGAATAAGTGAAGAGTATAGGAGAGAAGGTCCCAGGGTCAATGGAAGCCAAGTTCAGCTATAGTCTTTTACTCTGAGTGAAACCAGGAGCCATTTCAGGATTTGGAGCACAGTCAGAAAATGATCTAACTGATGGTTTAGAGGCTCATTCTGCCCTCTGGGTTGACAGTAATCTGTGGAGAGGTAAGGAAAAAATGAGACCATACCTAAAGGAACACTGTTGTATGTCTGGTCCATGGGATATAAAAGTGTTTGCTGAATGAATTAATATTTGCATGAATGGAATTGGAGGCTAAAGGATGAGACACAGAGTCCTTCACAAGCATGAAGTGATGGGTCATATGTTTTCACATCTTTGGAACTCAGCCAGTACATTAACATCACAGACTATAATTATGTGTATGTGAATGGGTATGTTTATATACACACATCTAAATATTTGCTGCTTATCTTTTGTGTGAAAAGCACTTTTATTTTTGACAAACACCTTCACATAATTTATGCTACATGGACAAATGTGTGCATAATGTAGTGTTCACTAATGCCAAGCTCCATGTAATAATTAGGGCTATTTTCATTTCCTGAAAAAGAGGCTATTCTACTACTGTGAAGTCGAGGTCAATTTTCTTTTCAATTCTGAACTTTTTGGAAGAAATCTGTTTTTACAAACTAAAGGTCATGGTTTCAATTCCCCTTTAGGTATATTACTTTGTAAAGAGGGAAACGTTTGTATAGCCACAGAGTTTTTTCTCAGCCCAAAAAACTTCTAGTAAAGACTTAGGCATGAAAAAGGGCCATAAGAGTGAA
The DNA here is from genome assembly GCA_030068075.1 of Paguma larvata. NCBI lineage: Eukaryota > Metazoa > Chordata > Mammalia > Carnivora > Viverridae > Paguma > Paguma larvata. The sequence continues at coordinate 166,684,430 of CM057823.1, forward strand.
TCTGGAAAGCCCTCTACAAACCCATCAGGAAGAAAAAGGAAGTACCAAAGACTGTGAGCAGCAGAATCATATATGAAGGTCAGCAAAGTAAAATGTACTATATTCAAGTAAGCCAGGGATGCCTGGGTGGCTTAGTCAGTTAAGGGCCGGACTCTTGATTTTGGTTCAGGTTGTGATCTTGAGGTTGTGCAATCAAGCCCTGAGACAAGCTCACACTGAGTGTGGAGCCTACTTGGGATTCTCACTCCCTCTCTCCCTTTGCCCCTCCCCTGCTCTCTTTCTCTCTTTCAAAATAAATAAACATTTTTTTAAATGTCAATATAGTTTCAAGATCATCGGTGTCAAAACTGGACAATCTTAAAATTTGAAGAAATTGTCTCATCCCCCTAATGATTCACAAATAATTATTGAGCATGTACTGTATGGCTGGCCCTGGCAATGCAATTGAATAGGACAGTATGACATATATTGTCCTACGTAACGATCACATGCATTTCCAACCAGGGTAACGTCACCTTCTGGGAGAGAAAATTAGCTCTTGGGAGAGATGAAAATATTTTACACTTTTAGTTTATAAAACATAAATATGCATACTCTATAGCTGTGATATTAAAATTTAATGGGGAGGGTTGATTAGAGGGAAAGATGTCTAGAGAGACTCTTTAGGAGAGCAAAGACAAACAAAAAGATTGAGCAATATATATCTACTGGGAAACAAGTGATGATAATACAGTAGAGCAATTGCAGCAATAGGGAAAGTGCAAGGTGTTGTGGGAACACACACCAGGCACATCAAAGTTGATATGAAATGGGAAATCAAGGAAGGCTTCCTGGGAGAAGTCATACCTCAATAGAGCTGTAAGAGATAACCAGTAGGATTGTTCCAGCAAGCAGAATCAAGGCAGAGGAAAAGCTTATGCAAAAGACCTGGACAGTCGCTCACACAGACTTTTACTGAACAAAATCTACATATAGCCTAAATTATATGGCTTGGCTAATATGGCTTATTGATTCATGAAATCAGAGAAAATACCGAAAACTGAGAGCTGAATTTGTATCACATTTTGGACCTCAGGTCTGTTCTCTCTCACATAAGGGGCTTTCTTTCCATTGTTTGCCATTATCACAGTGAGGCCTTCACCACCTCCTGCCAGAAAATTCTAAGCCTCCTAACTTGTCTCCCACCAGTCTCCCTATAGCAGTTGAATAACATAGTGACCTTAGGAGGTGATGAGTTCAGTTAAGCTACCTGGAGAATGCCCCCAATGTCTCCTTCCTCTCTTCCTCTGCTCCCAAATTTTCACGTTGATCCAAATGAACCCCTTTGCCTGCCAGCTAAGTGTTTATAAATGAGGCTGTAAATCACTGGACAAGAGAATTGGAGTAGAAGCCCATAGTTCTTAAAATCTAATTTTAATTCTAATTTTTAGAATCTAACAAATGGTACAGACCTTTCCTCATTGATCCAGTCACAAATATTTTAAGTGTCTATGATGTGCAGGCACTGTTCTAGTTCTGGTGGTACAGCCAGAACAAGGAGACAAGGTCCTTCACCCATAGAGCTTGCTTTCTCAAGGAGTGAAGGCAAATGGAAAGTTCATGAACAAATAAATAAATCTATTAATTTCAATTAATGGTAAGTGTTATGAAGTATATTTTAAGAGGCTACTGGGTTAAAAACTGGCTTTAGAGAAGGAGATGTGGGGATAATTACAGGAGGTGATTTATAAGCTGAAAGTTGGATGATAAAGAACCAGCTCTATGATTATCTGAGGGAAGAGAGCCTTAAGCACAGTGGGCAGCAAGTGCAAAGGCCCCAGATGGAAATGAAAATGCACAAAGGAAAAACTGATAGTGACTACACACCTATATAGCTACACTGTTCTTAAATATATTTTTAAGTATAAATGGTTTAATAGATTCTGCTACCCTACATATGCCTCCCAGGAACCCCAGAATCTTCTCCAAACCAGCAAGTAAAGAGTTAATGTCTCTAAAACCCAGCGCCTCTGTTTTCATGGCTACTTTCAGTTTGACTGACCAGAATTCATATCATATCATTTGTTAAATAATTTTAATATCACCTTTACACTAAGGCACAATACATACAGAATTATTGTACAACTTCAGGGGTGAACATGGAAGTCCTAAAATCCATCTTATATCCTGGAGATTATATAAATCCTAGTTTTATCTGCTAAAGAGACAACTGCAGACAGTGGTTGCACATGTGGGAAGCAGATGTTCTGGGTTTGAATCCTAGCTCAGACACTTCCATAGCTATAGGACCAGGAGCAAGTTGATGAAAATTTCTATGCCTCCATTTCCTATAAAATGAGAACAGTGGTAAAACCTCATGTGTGATTTTAATAATATATGGCATGTAAAGCACTTGAAAGACTTTTGGGACATTATGAATTATTATAATGGTTACTATAGGAATTATGAATTCATGCTAATCCATGCCTACCACCCTAAGTCCAATTCACTCCATTTCATCATCATAACATAATTTTTCTTCATTTCCATTGGCTAAATTTCTACCAACTTACAAAGCTCAGATAAAATGCTATACTCACCATGAATTTTCTATTGGTACCGGCTTCTAGAAAACCTATTTTCCTCCTCTGAACAACTATTAATACACTGTTTTCCCCATTAGTCTAATCATTTACTATCTTACAAGATGATTTTGTATACGGTTGGCCCTTGAAGAATACAGGTTTAAAATGCAGGGGTCAACTTATACACTGATATTTTTTTATAAATACAACACATTACTGCAAATGCATTTTCCTTATGATTTTCCTAATAACATGTAATATACAATATGGGTCAATCAACTGTTTATGTCATCAGTAAGGCTTTCGATCAACTATTGGCTAAAATAATAATAATACTAATAATAGTTAAGTTTTGGGAAAGTTAAAAGTTATACTCAGATTTTTGACTATGGAGGGGTTGGTCCCCTAAACCCCTAAGTTGTTCAAGGGTCAATTGTACATATTTTACATACTTTGTTAGACTATAAATCATTTAGAGCAATACTGTCCTATAGAAATACAGTTTGAGACAAATACGTAATTTGTTTTAGTTAGCCACATAAAAACCTTTTTTAAATGGGTGAATTAATTTTATGGGGTTAAGAATAATGTTTTATTATATTATTTATATTTAGATTTCATTGTTATATATTTTATTTAACTCCACAACCAAATATTATAATTTCTATAAAATCAACATAAACAAATGATTAATGACTTATTTTATATATTTTATACTGAGTCTTTGAAATATGGTCTGTAATTTATATTTACAGTACTTCTCAATTTGGACTAGCCATATTTCAAGTGCCCCACACATGACACATATGGTTAGTGGCTAATATTTGGGACAACACAGTTTTAGGGCATGTATTATCCTCTATATTTCTGTATTTTTCATAATGCCTAGCATAACACATTCCCAATTTCAGAAGTTCAGTTAATATTTGTCAAGTTTATTAATGATTAATTAACTTAAAATCAGTATAATATCTAATGGCATGAAAAACATATTCATAATGTAAAAAGTAAAAACATGAAGACATAATTTTGGCATCTTTAAAGAATAAGTTTACTCTTTGGAGTGATAAGATGAATTTTTCTATTATATTTCTCATTAAGAATATAGTTTAGCAGTCCGAGGTTCTGGATCATAGAAGAAAATAGTATATACAGCAATAAGATTATTCTCTTGACCTACTTAGAGAAACAATTCAATCCTACTTTCCTGAAAAGAATAAGAATTTTAGATAAGAGTAATTCACCCTTAGGACAAGTGTACGGGATTTGGTAAGCCTCGATGAAAATATTTTGATGCTGTGTTCCTATTCCCCACATGACATTTCCTAAAAGTGGTGTGCTCCTAAATGCATTCTGTGTTTTCATAAATGATTTCCCGGTAATTCTGATGCAGTTACAGAAAATGAATGACATTATTTCTATAATCATTGAGAACATATTGTCAGGACCAAATCAACTTGAATTGTTGCTATTAGAAAGTTGAGATGCATCTGGATAGATCTTGGGGTGACTGGGTGGCTCAGTCCATTGGGCATCTGCCTTCGGCTCAGGTCATGATCTCACAGTTTGTGGGTTCCAGTCCCCCGTCAGGCTCTGTGCTGACAGCTCAGAGCCTGGAGTCTGCTTCGAATTCTGTGTCTCCCTCTCTCTCTGTCCCTCCCCTGCTGGTGCTCTGTCTCTCTCTGTCTCTCAAAAAATAAATAAACATTAAAAAAAATTTTTTTAAGAAAGTTGACATGAAAGAAAGTGAAAATCCTGATTTGTATTCCGCCACTCTAAAATTGTAGCTACCCACTCCTTCCTTACCAACTTTATTCTTGCCTTCGCTTTTAACCTTAAGTATCCATATGCCTGAAGTGCAGATTGTGGTGGAGAATAATGAAGAATTAACAAAATATGGTAATTAGGGAAGTAAAATAACTTACCTTTGGCAATTTCAATGGCAATTTGCAAATTGGCAACTGAAAAAGGTTTTCATCAAGTGTAGGAGATTGATCCAAGTTGTGGACGATCTTTTCTTTAGGTACTTTATAAACTACAACGGTCCCCTTATAATGAGGGCAGCTATAGTTTCCAAATTCATCCACTTCTTTGATTTGGAGTTCCAGCCTGGGTTTTCTTTGTAAATGAAAAATAAGCTTGTAATCTTTTCCATAATCCTTTCCATTGCCTGAAAAGCAGTGAAAGACATTTGTCATTACTAAGATATACCACTTTGCCAGTTTTAATACAATTTAAGCTTTTTTTGGTATCATTGCCTCTAGCTGAAATATTAGCAGCAATAGACTGAAACTATAGATTACTAAAAAGATTTCTTTTTTTGTATGTTTATTTATTTTTGAGAGAGAGCCGGAGTGGGAGAGGGGCAGAGAGAGAGGGAGACAGAGAATCTCAAGCAGGCTCTGTGCTGTCAGCACAGCTCGACACAGGGCTGGAACTCAAGAACCTATGAGATCATGACCTGAGCCAAAATCAAGAGTCAGATGTTTAACTGACCGAGTCACCTAGGTACCCCCAAAGATCTATAATTGGACCAGGTGCTCTCTGACTGCTTCTAGATCTAATAATCTTTCATTTTCTCCTTCCTTTCCATTTAACTCTAACAAAAAACTATTGAAAATATTCAGTTCTTTCTGTATTTAGAAAATTACATTTACCTTTCAGTAATTGTCTTTTTTCTCTTCCCTAACTATTCACAGTATATTGTGCACTATCATGACCTCACATGATAGGCATTCTAGATATATGGCAGCCACTAGCAGTATGTGGGTTTTAAAATTAATAGTGAAAATAATTAAAACTAAATAAATTAAAAATCCATTCCTCAGTCACTCTAGCCACATTTCAAATATTTAATAGCAACATATGTCTAGTAGCTATCTTATTGACAGCACAGATACAAACCGTGTTCAGGATCACAGAAATAGAGGTGTTCTCGGGGTCCCTGGGTGGTTCGGTGGGTTAAGCACCCAAGTCTTGATTTCAGCTCAGGTCATGATCTCACGGTTTGGGTTCATGAGATGAAGCCCTGCATCAGGCTCCACACTGACAGTGAGGAGCCTGCTTGGGATTCTCTCTCTTCCTCTCTCTCTCTCTGCCCCTCCAACACTTGCACTCACTCCCTCTCTCTCAAAATAAATACATGAAATAAAAAATAGAGACGTTTTAGCTAAACTTCAAGACAGAATCGCTACTAGATTCATGTTGCTGAAATTTGTATCGAAACCTGATTAATTCCCCAAAATAAGGGTATAACTTCTCAACTGCTCACTGAAAACACTAGAGCTCTAGTGAAGATAACCTTTCACTCGTGGGGGTTTTACCATGACAATTTTACCTTGTCATTGCAATAGCAAAATGGGTACTGCCATTTTCCGTCAGTCATGTCTGCATTACCAAACTTAAATGTAAGCTTTATTGTAGCAGTCAAGATAAGTGTGTCTCAGATGTAAAGATCCAGATCCAAGACCAGTCCCAGCTATTTATCTGCACTGTAATATTTACCCAATCCTTTCCCATCTCCGAACTTATTGGAGGCTTAACTTTCTTATCTTTAAAACAAGAGAATAAAACTTACCTTCTGGGACTGTTCTGGGAATGAAAAGAAATAACATGGATAAAATGGCTGGCACAGGCGTAGCACATAATTGCTCAGTAAATGATAGTAATAATAGTAAATGATAAGAAAGAAGCAGAACTCTTCAACTTCAACTGTTTTGATTTTTATGGCAAAAAAAAAAAAAACCCACTTACAATTTTTTTCAAATATATCAAGTGAAGCTTTTATATCTAAGTTTCAGTTTCCTCCTACCCCTGGAAGCCTGAACATTGATTTTTTTCTCACGGAAAACCTTCCCACTTTGGGAAAACCTTCCCAATGAAATCAGAGTTCAGTGAGAGATGGAGATGACACCAATATATTTCTCTGCGTTGGACCGCTAGAAGTCATTTTGGTGAATCTCTAAAGTACAGTTAAATCTAGAATTTGAATAACTCCAGGTTATAAAAAGTATCAGAGTATGTCTCTTTGCACAAGTTTATATTTTAGAGACAACCTGGCTACTTGAACAGAATGATCCCTAGGACATCCTAGGAAAGGAATGACAAGCCAGAGCTGGCCTTCTTAAAGAGTTTCCCACAGGTAAAAAAAAAAAAAAAAAAAAAAAAAAATTGGAGTCACTGAAATGTTATCTGTAAATTAGAGGGTTTTTTTTTTAATGTTTATTTATTTTTGAGACAGAGCATGAGTAGGGGAGGGACAGAGAGAGAGAGGGAGACACAGAATCCGAAGCAGGCTCCAGGCTCTGAGCTGTCAGCATAGAGACCCACGCGAGGCTCAAACTCACGGACCGAGAGACCATGACCTGAGCTGCAGTCGGACGCTCAATGGACTGAGCCACCCAGGCGCCCCAAATTAGAGTTTTTAGATCACTGGCTAACACCTGGCAAACTTCTACTCGGTGCTACTAGAGTTGCTGCCGTGGTCCCAATAGAAGAGAGCTTAATATATTTCTCCTTCCCTGCCAAGTACACAATTACTCATAAGGAATAATTTATATTCAGGATATAAAGACTGAGTGTGAAGTATAACTACATTGATTCAATTTAGATCTTAAATTTATCTGCCTTTCGTTGCCAGGTAATTTTTTAAACTAAAGATCTGTAATGTAAATATGAAATGAAGACGAAAGTGTTGAGGATTTAGAGTAACAAATAGCATGATTTTTGTGTTATAAATAGAAACCATAGATTTTTTTTAAGTTGGAATTTCACTGTTGCCAAGACATAGCACTATATCTTGAATACCCCTTGGCACAGAAGGGGGGGAAGCAAGCAGCACAAAGAAATTGCACTATTCTTTTTTTTCTTTTTTAACTTTATTTATTTATTTTGAGAGAGCGAGAGAGCATAAGCAGGCAAGGGGCAGAGAGAGAAAGAGACAGAAACCCAAGCAGGCTCTGCGATGTCAGTGCAGAACCCAACATGGGACTTAAATTCACAAACTGTGAGATCACGACATGAACAGAGATCAAGAGTTGGACACTTAACTGGCTGAGCCACCCAGATGCCCCAAAATTGCACTATTTTACTTTTTTTCTCCCACATTGGCATATTTAGAGGAGAAGTAAAAGCAAAATCCGTTTATTGCATTCCAAAATTATGAAATCAACCATTAGCTGACCTTTTGAGAACTTCTTTCTTCTCAATATATCATATATACAGTTCCTTGAATAACTTGGAACAGTAGCTGTTCAATAAATATTCGTCATATGAAGAAATACAAAATTTATTTGTTTATATTTTATGAACTAGTAGATATATCTCATAGAGATATCTTTTCTTCTCAATGAGGGGAATTGGAATATTTTTCAGAGATGACATAGAAAGCACAAATGCAGAAATATATTAAGTGAAAGGTAGCAAAATGGGGAGCCAAAAGAACCTTACAAGAACCATTGGCTCAGGGCATTTCTGTATTCTAATGCCTCTCTATCACCTCTATCCATAAGCTACCATCATTTCTTGCTTGGTTTATTACAGTGGCTCATCAACTTGTCTCCCCAATCCTTCCTTTGCCTTTGAGATTATAACTGTTTGAAAACCTATTCTCTGATCTAGCTCAGATCATGTGACTCCTCTGTTAACAAAATGGCTGCCCATTTCACTTACAATAAAAGGCAAACTCCTTGCCTTCAAGGAATGATCAGTACTCACCTCCTCTCCTCCAACTGTTCTCTTACTCCCTCTCTACCACCCATTTCAGCCTTCTTGCTATTCCTTAATCATGTCAGGTACATGTCTGCCAGCTGTTAATAGCACTTGTACTCCCTCTGCCTGGGACAAACTCCCCTGAGAAAGGATTATGGTTTCTTTTCTCATCTTCTTCAAGTCTCTATCTAAATGTCACTTTCTCAAAAATGTCATCCTTCACAAGTCTATTTAAAGTTGCAACTCTGCCAGTCTCTGTGAGACTCTTGATATTCTTTCCTTGCTTTATTCTTCTATAAGGCACTTTTCCCCTTACCACACTGTACATTTTATTTACTTATTTGCTTTTCTGTCTCTGTGTAGTAGAATATAATATACACAAGGGTAGGGAATTTTTATTGAATGAATAAAAGGGTGGTAATACTAACATCCCACACATGTTTCTGGGAAAGTCACTTCTCTGGGCCAAAGGGCATTCAGGGCAACTTTGACACACACAAACCTCTTTAGGGCATTAATAGACATTACAGGTTATGCTAAAGTGTCATCATATACAATTTTATCTGTTTATTTCTCAGCACTCTCTGGATTTTGTGAGCACTGGGGGGTTTAGATGACTTGCAACAGAAAGTTTAAGTGCTGAATTAACAGCTCTAACCTAGAGAATGAAGGCATACTCAAGCATATGTTCGGAAGAATGCCAAAGGCTAATATAAAAAACCAAGGGGAGCACCTATCTTATTTTCTCTTAGAAGTAGAAGTAAAGTAAGCTGCACATGACCTCACTCAAAAGAATTATCTCTATCCTATATAAATAAATATAAAAATTTTAACATGTCTCAAAGGGCAGTCATCTAAATCCATTAATTAAATTTTTAAATACTTTTAATCGCATAATTCTATAATATTAAAATCTTTCCCAGTTTTTTGTCTTCTTTCTTCCAACAAATACTTCTAGCTGTCAGATACCATACTAGGTACTGGGGACTGAGCGGTGCCCACCAACAGGACAAGACCTGTTCTCATTGGACTGTAGTCACAGAAACTGATATTGGTCAAACAATTAAAATGAATAAAGATTGTATCTATGGTCATGTCCACAAAAGACTAAGATAAGAACTGACATAATCAGGAAAGATGGGGGATGCTTTTCTAAACATGGTCATCAAGGTGAAATATGAAAGTACAGTAGGAGGTAACTGGAGGTGGGTGGGGTAGTTGGGTGGGGTGGAGAACCCTCTAGGCAGACATTATCTGATTGTATGCCTTTGATATTCACAGATACCATCATAGGCTCTAATGAAAGGATGAGGTATCAATTTTTACTGAGAATCTTGCTCCCTTTAGATGGAGAAAAATCCAGTGAAGGTACAAACCTCTAGGTCTCTAGGAAAGGCAAAGCAGAAACAATTCTGATGTCCTGCCTGATTCATTTCCCCTGAGTGAAGATGGGTTCTTCCCCATTCCTTACATGGAGGAATTTGCACATATGCTGGCTAACCTCAAGCACTCTTATTTTAGTACATGTTCCCCCTCCCCATTATAGGCAGTAGTACACTCAGTACCACGGCCTATGTGAAACACAGCAACTCACTCCTGTTTACGGCACTAGGTAAGCACAGGTGCCATCCTAAATATTACAGGAAAATCATTGGCATCTTTAGTTTGGGTGGGACACTCAGTCTCTTCTTCGAAAGGTTGTCCCAAGGTGGACACTGAGGTTTCTGCTTCAGAAGCCCAGTACTTTCCTTCTTCCCTCTCTTCACCCTTCTCTTTCCCTTTTTCTGATACCCTTGTTACTCACTAAGTCCTGTCAGCTGACTCAGATGGCTGGGACTCTGCATGTGAAAGTGGAAGAGACAGTTCACGTTGGGACACTTTGGGTCTCATTTCTGAGATACAGAAAAAGGGCCGCCTCAGCTTCAAGCTGTATTATTTTTGTGACAACAAAGAGCCAACAGAGCTTGGATTAATTTCCAGAATCAGAGAGAAAATAGGCATCATCAAAAATCAATAAGATCTGTGTCAATTTATAAGTGAACAGAGAATATTACTTCAAGTCAACTCCATTGCAAGATTCCTGGGCAAGAAATCCCCATAAAACTCAAGCCTGAATTCTCCCCTACGCTTCACCTTTATACACATACTTGTTAGATTCCATTCCACCCTAAAGAAAAAAGCTACAGAGGAGAAGCAGTTGAATTAAAAAAAAAAATTGTTGGGATGGCAACTTCTCCAAAAATCTTTTTCTTTTCTCTCTCACACAGCTGTTTTCTCTCTGTGTTCTCCTTTTTCTCCCTCTTCTCTTTCTTTTCATCTTCTTTTATCTCTTTTTCTTATCTATTCCCTCATTTCTCCTATCTTGTCCTGCAACCTCCCTATTCATTCACCCTGTTTGTTTGTCTTAGTATTTCCATACGCTCACTCATTCACTACATACCTCTTGAAAGCTCTTGATGTACCAGACACTCTTCTAGGCTCAGGGGTATGCAGCAAGAAAGACATAGTCATAGTACCTTCATGAATTTACATTCCAGCGAAGAACATAAGTGCACGAGCAAAGAGTAAGTAAACAAATACATAAAATAATTTCACATTGTGGTATGATTTATAATGGAAGCAAAAAAAAAAAAAAGTCCTAGAAAAATATGAGGATAAGAGGTAAGCAAGTTAAGTCATCTAGGTTAGAGGTTCTTAGCCACTCTTGTGCCATGAACCATATTGGAGTTTGGGGAAATCTATTGACAGTTTCTCAGAGTAGTCTTTTACATACATAAAATTAAAGTATGTGGAAGTATAAATGAGACAATCATGCTGGAAATACTGGAATAATGTTCTATGCACACATCTCTTGGGAGTTGTGATCAGTCTGCCCATCCCAGATTAGATTCTTCGTAGGACATAAGAAAGAGTTTGGATATTATTTTAAGTAGAATAAGAGGTAATCATAAGTTTTTAATGGGGGGAGGGTAATAAAGCATCATTTATATTTTTAAAGGATCACTATTGTTCCCGTGTAGAAATAGACTTCACGTGGCTCTTAGTGGAGGCAGAGGAGTATTTAGGAGGCAATTGCCCGGGTGTATGAAAGAGATGATGTAGCTTGGATACAAGAGTATTCACAGAGAAGACTATTTCTAAAATATTGTCTTGTAGAATCAGCTTGTAACGGAAGATGCATCCCTAATAAGAGGAGAAAGAGACTGGAAGCTAAAAGCAAATAAGTCTTTTTCTCTTCCTACTTTTCAAAAGCCTCCCCTCGGTTCTCTGAAGTTTTCCTTACTGATACAAGTTTAACAGACACCTTCTGAAGCTTGTGGTTGCTAGCCCCTAGGGCATACAAAAAAGTGTCTTTATACTTACTTGAAGCAAAAATATTTCCAGTAAATCTTAAAAGAATTTGTTCTCCTTCTTTGACTTGAAAGGGGCGCGATGACTCTGGAGGGCCACTGAATGATTCCAAGCGCAAGTTCCGAAGCACCTGGCTTAAATCTTTAGAAGGCACCACTAGAATGACTACTTTATGTGGATTGTCTTTCTGGTGACACAGTACAACACAGGCAGTGGTGCTGAGCATGGTTTCTTCTAGAGCTTTCACAAACGAAACCAAAAGGCTATTTTCCACAATGGAAGAAAGGTGTAGCACAATAAACCTGCATGGGAGCAAAGAGGCATGACGTGAGGGAAACATACAGTCTCAAAAATAGCACTAATAACAAATTATGCCCAAGAAAAGAGCCATTATCATCCAAGCTTCCTATAAAATCAAGCACTATGAGGCACCTGGGTGGCTCAGTCCGTTAAGTCTTCGACTTCGGCTCAGGTCATGATCTCACAGTTCATGGTTCGAGTCCCACATCGGGCTCTGGGCTGATAGCTCAGAGCCTGGAGCCTGCTTCAGATTCTGTGTCTGTCTTTCTCTGGCCCTCCCCTGCTCATGCTCTGTCTCTCTCTCTCAAAAATAAATAAACATTAAAGAATTAAAAAATAAAATAAATCAAGCATTCTGATAACCAACTAGTTAGATTCCTGAATGACTTTAATGAGCCTCTTGGCAGTCAGAAAACCATTCAAACCAAACCAAGTTCTAAACAGATGTTCACAGACAAAGAAATCCTCCAGGGTCAAATCAGCTTTAATGTGGCAGCATGTTTTAATTTTTTTTTACGTTTATTTATTTTTGAGAGACACAGAGACAGAGCGTGAGCAGGGGAAGGGCAGAGAGAGAGGGAAACACAGAATCCGAAGCAGGCTCCAGGCTCTGAGCCTTCAGCACAGAGCCTGACGCGGGGCTCGAACCCACAGACCGTGAGATCATGACCTGAGCTGAAGTCGGCTGCCTAACCAACTGAGCCACCCAGGTGCCCCTGGCAGCATATTTTAAATTATATTTTGACTAGCATCACCAAGGGGTATTACTTCAAACTATAGAAGAGAAAGATAATCAAGATAATTCATTTACTGCCGACAGGGCAAAGAATACATATCATAATTAAGTGGGGATTAAAATATTTGTCTCTGTCATTGTGTGGTAAGGATTTTTATGAATGGACCCTGTTATGAGTTGGATCTTGTCCCCTCTATTCAAACTTATATGTTCAAGGCCCAATCCCCAGGACCTCAGAATGTGACTTTATTTGAAGATGGAGTCTTGACAGAAGTAATCAAGTTAATGTGAGGGCATTAGATATGCACTAATCCCAGTATGACTGATGTCAGAAAAAGGGGACATACATGCATGGGGAATGTCATGTGAACATAGAAATGGCCACCATCAAGCCAAGGAGAGAAGCCTGGAACAGATCCTTCCCTCACAGTCCTCAGAAGAGATGACTCTTGCTGACATCTTGATCTTGGACTTTTAGCCCTCAGAACTATGAGACAATACATTTCTGTTGTTTAAGCCACCTAGTTTGTGGAACTTTATTATGGCGGTCTGGCAGGCTAATATAGACACCTCTCTCTGGGCTGGATCCCTACCCTTTCACACACATCCCCCAACTCTTCTCCACCGAATTGACTTACAAGAGCACCCTCGGCCAGAGAATCCCTACACCCACAGACAAGAACTGACTGATGCAGGGGTGTCAACCAGCCTCCTTGGTACTCATGCTCCAGAGCTTCCCCAAGGTATCAGGCTGATGTAAGTCTTCTGCTGAAACCATAGGTCTTCTCAGCTTATTCCCTTGCCCTAATCTTTTCTTTCATTCTCTTACAGGATTCAGTTAAGAGTTATCCCTCAATAAATCAATAAACTCTCATCTTAAACTCTGCTTCTGACCTGAGACAGTTGTAGACGTAAGATCTTCCATTTTGAAATAAAAGCTATCTTTAGACATATGATTGCCTTCTCTTTATGGCGTGTCTGCTCCTCATGAGCCTTAAAAGTGTCTAAAACTCTTCTCATAATTAGCTGTCTAGAAAACATGGAAATGAGGAAGGCAAAATAAGGACACTGAAATAACAAATTCAGTTTACATATACATGGTTATGAGATGAGCATAGCATGAACAGTTAATTACCATCTGCATGGAATTTCATAAATAAAAGTGCTATTTAAAACTATTTTTGGAGTTAAAAGAAATCTCTAAAAATAAATCTAAGTTATGAGTGGTTTCCCAAAGCACTTATTAAACTATCATGAATGAAATTATAGATAGCATATTCGTATCAATTCTGGTTTACATTTTCAGCACACCCTGAAGAACTATTTATATTCCTATGTGAGGTGTAAAAACTTAATCCTATAATTTCATTTCAGCAAACATCAATTATAATTAATCAAGATATAATATCATCAACTTGTATTGTTTGCTATTGTATTACCTCTCTAAATGTTCGCACAATTCAAATGATATCAAGCCACTCTGCATGGTTCTCACTACAACATTATCAAGCCCAAACCAACCACTGTCTCCACTTCTGAATCCCAGTAATTTCAAAGATTCACAGGCATTGGTCCCAGGTTTCCTTATGGAAGCGCTTTTTGTCCTATAGAATGGCAGGAGAAGAGAAACTGGTAAAATTTGTGTAGCATGGACCTTATTTAATGCAGTCATTCTTTCATTAAGCAAATAATCCAAAAACAGTACATCGAATGTATTCTATGTGCCAGTAATTATGCTATGCACCAGGAAAACAAAGATAAGAAACATATAGCCCTGGCTCTACTGAAAAGCACAGTATTACAGTATTATCCAAATATGGGAGAAGGTGATTGGTGTGGTGATTAAGGGAATGTGCAGGGTGGTTTAGCAGCAGAAGGAAGGTGCTCAGGGAGCTTGCAAAGTGAAAATGTTAATATTTGACATGAGCTTTAGAAAATGAGAAGCATTTTACTACTGACAAAGGGGTTAAGGGAACTCCCCAAAATATCATAAAGTCACTGGCGAAAACTCAGATGCTTCATGAGAGCCAGGAGTAGTGGGGGCGCTTAACAGGTAAGACTACAGATTCTGGAGCAAGACTTTCTACTTTCAAATCCTGGGTGGATCTGCATCTTATTAACTACATGACCAACGGCCAAGTTGTTTGATCTCTCTGTTTCACGGTTTCCTTATTTATAGTATGAGAGTAACAATTCTATCTACTTCACAGAGTTAAATTAGTATTTATAAAGCACTTATAATTGTAGTAAGCATAAATGGCTTTAATGTTTTTATCCTAATTCCGACAGTAGCCATAGCCAATTAGCTTTCTCGCACAATCCTCCTTTCTTTTCAACCTGCAGTTTTATGTACCATGTGATACCTTCCACCAACCAGAACTGAATTTACTCACAGTAGACCAAGTTTCAACACCCAGCGAATTTTATCTTTTTTCTTTGGAATTTGTCTAAGAGGCTCAGAGATTATAACTTGTTATTGTTGTCATTCAGCTGCAGCACCCTGGGCTATGAAAATAATTAGCACAGAGATTATTAAGAGAGGAAAAAATAGAGGAGATGCTAAGAGAGAAGAGGAGAGAAATCAAAACAAAAGAATCCATGTAGTCCTAGAGATAGAATAGTCTTACAATAAACTCTTTTCTCGAATTCATTTAAATGGATAGCTGTTCCTCACAAAGGAAGAAAAGTCCTTGATACTGAATATCGTAGAGGGAAAAAAAATGGTCTAACGGTGGTACAACTCACAAGGGGGCAAAACCTGTCAGCTAGTTACTAAGAATGAACCCAAGTGTGAATCCCACATCCGTATTTGTGAGTACAATTAGTTATGGCTTTAAAACCACCTTAGTTTTTACAAGCTGAACTGTCCAATGAGCCATAAATTAGGAACTAAACTAGATTTAAAATGTCTACTCTGAAACTTTTAGATTCTATTGATTCCTTCAGGGAATCAACCAGTTTAAAACGTGGAGGACACAGGGAGAAATAACATTTAGTTTTGCTTTTGGTTTAAAACCACAAATACATTAGATTTTGTAACACTCGAAAGTTCATTTATTTTTTATAAAGATTTTTTTTAACTTATGTATTTTATTTTGAGAGAGACAGAGACAGCACGAGTAGGGTAGGGGCAGAGAGAAGGAGAGAGACGGAATCCCAAGCAGGCTCCATGCTATCAACACAGAGCCCGATGCAGGGTTCTATCTCAGGAACTGTCAGATCATGACCTGAGCTGAAATCGACAGTAGGATGCTTAATCAACCAACTGAGCCACACAGGCACTCCAGAAGTTAATAATTTATTAACACAGGAAGATACACTGAAACTGAATCCAAAACTTTGGTAATTTACTAGAAAATTACTTAATTAAATGTATGATTGTTTTTGTTTTGTTTCGTTTTTTTTTTTTTTTTTTTTTTTTTTTTTTTTGAAGACAACTCTTACCTTTTTTCTACCAATGGCCTGAACATTTCTAGGGACTCAGGGGTTCTCAGCAGTAGTGGAACTGACCCTACTCCCAGGTCCAGGCGGGTCTAAAACCTGAGCCACATAATGCATTTGACATTCATTAATAAACTTTACCAAAAAAAATACCATTTTTCCCCATTATGAGCACATGATAGGATTAGACTTCCTTTCCCCTATGGTTGAGTGGGGCCATGCGACTAGTTCTGGTTAATGAAGGGTGAATGTCACTCGGAGACCAAGCATTTAATTGCTCGTGTGCATCTACTCAAAGCTTTGTCTTCTGCTACCATGACAGCAGGCAGAAAGCGGTTGCCTTTCCGCCTGAGTCCTGGAGTGAGGATAACCAAGAGGCTGCCTGCCTTTGATGGCAACACAGCATGTGTGAGATATAGATTGTTGTCATCAGCCCTTGGGAATTCAAGTTTTTGTTAGCCTAGTGTACCCTGTAGAATGTGTCTTCCTCCTGCTCCTAGTAATCTGTTCAGTGATGGGTTTATAACTGATGGAGGGTGAGAATAACTCTCAGGGGCTTTATGCATATCCGTGGGGAAGCTTCACCTTTTCCACTGAACTTGGAATATCAAAATGGAGCTTTGTTTCCAGCATGAGGGACAGAAAATGGAATTGGCACAAAGGAAGGAAGAAATAGAAGAGTGAGCCTGGGTTTTTTTCTGGTTCTAGAAGAATGTAAAGATAAATGTATCCCCAGACATTTTGTTTACATGAAGTGAAGAATTCCCTTTTCCTTAAAACTTTAGACTTGCTTTTCTGACACTCAAAATCAAAAGAGTCCTCAATGATATAAAGATCAAATTTAGATTACATGACATATAACATTGTGTAAGTTTAAGGTGTACAATGTGTTGATTTAATACATGGATATGTTATGCAATGACTATTACAGTATAGTTAACATATCTATCATTTCAAATTTAGACTTTAATATGATAATAGATGTACCTCATCTTGAAATTAAATGATTTGGTATCATCCTTATTTATCCCAGCTGTTCTTAACAACTCTGCAAATAAATTCTGCCTTTTACATATGCGATTAGCAAACTTTCACATCTAATATTGCCTAGCAATGACGAGGACTTGATCACACTCCACAGAACATTCTGATGTACTAAGAGTTTCCATACAACATAATCAATCTTCATTGAATAAATTTGTTTATTTAGGAATTACTGATCTTGCTTTTTCTTGAGGTGAAACTTTTTTCATACCCAAAATTCCAAGCATTGAGGCAATTGTAATTAGCCCATTTTTGGGTCAAGTCCTCAATTATAATTAACAGGGACATTGAAAAACATGAAAACTCCCATTAGATCCACATGGATAGAAAGAACGCTTTCCAGAGTTTGTGTACAATTGCCAAAAATTAAAGGGGTGAGTAGACAAAGCAACAGATGTCTACTCCAGGCTGACTTTCTCAGGTCTGACAGTACCTTGATATGTTGTTCTGAGATAAATGCCTTAATGCCACACAATTGGAAGACACTCAGAAGATTTTTTCCAAAATAAAAAAGATCTGTCCGGGCCACCTGGGTGGCTCAGTCGGTTAAGCATCAGACTCTTGATTTCGGCTCAGGTCATGATCTCAATGTTAGTGAGTTTAAGCCCCACGTGGGGCCCTGCGCTGTCAGTTTAGGATTCTTTCTTTTTCTCCCTCTCTCTGCCCCTCCCCTGCTCATGCTCTCTCTCTCTATAAAATAAATAAATAACCTTTAAAGAAAAAAATTCTTTCCCAAGATTCCACAAGTAGAAATAGACATTACTGGAAACTTTTCTAGGATAGTTTTTCTTTCTTTCTTTTTTTCTTTCTTCCTTTTCTTTCTTTCTTTCTTTCTTTCTTTCTTTCTTTCTTTCTTTCTTTCTTTCCTTTTTTCTTTCTTTCTTTTTATTTTTTTTATAGCAGTTTAAGGTTCACAGCAAAATTGAGAGGAAGATACACAGGTTTCCCATTTACATCCTGCTTCCACATTATATATAGCCTCCTCCATTATCAATACCCCCCATCAACTGGTACCTTTGTTACAATTGGTGGACCTACAATGATACATCATGATCACCCAAAGTCCATAGTTTACATTAGGGTTTATTCTGTGTTGTACATTCTATAGGTCTGAACAAATGTCGAATGACATGTAGCCATCATGACAGTATCATACAAAACATTTTCACCGCCATAAAAACCCTCTGTATTCTGCCTATTTATCCCTCCTTCACTCCAGTGCCCAGGCATTGAATCTGATCTTTTTACTGTCTTCATAGTTTTGCCTTTTCCAGAATGTTATATAATATGTATCATATGGTAGATAGCCTTTTCAGATTGTCTTCTTTCACTTAGCAATATGCATTTAAGATTCCTCCACGTCTTTTTGGTGTGATAGCTCATTTCTCTTTGGCACTGAGTAGTTTTCTATCCTATGGGTTTTATTTATCCATTCACCCACTGAAGGACACCTTGGTTGTTTACAAGTTTTGACAATTAAGAATAAATCTTATATCTGTGTGTAACATCCATATGCAGGTGTTTGCCTGAACATGTTTTCAACTCCTTTCAATAAATACCCAAAAGTACTATTGGTGGATGATATGGTAAGAGTATGTTTAGTTTTGTAAGAAACCAACAGTTTCCCAAAGTAGCTGTACCATTTTTGCACTCCCACAATGAATAAGAATTCCTGCTTCTCCACCTCCTCACCAGCATTTAAGATTGTAAGTGTTCAGGATTTTGGCCATCCTGATAGATATGTATTGATATGATTTTTTGTTTTAATTTGCATCTCAGTGATGACATATTATGCGGAGCATCTTTTCAGATTCTTATTTGCCAACCACACGTCATCTTTGGTAAGGCGTCTGTTAAGGTCTTTGGCCCATTTTTTAATCAAGTTGTTTTTTTGTTTTGTTTTGTTTTGTTTTTGTTTCTTACTGTTAAGTTTTAAGATTTCTTTGTGTATTTTGGATAACAGTTCTTTATCAGGTGTGTCTTCTGTAAATATTTTCTCCTAGTCTGTGGCTCATCTTCTTATTCTCTTAATATTCTCTTTCCAAGAGCAGAAGCTTTTAATTTTATGAAGTCCAGCATATCAGTTATTTCTATCATGGATTGTGCCTTTAGTATTGTATGTTAAAATCATCACCATACACCAGGTCGTCTAGATTTTCACCTATTAGTTGAAATTAGGTGAAAACACCCAGGAGTTTTATAACTTTGCATTTTACATTTATGTCTATAATCCATTTTGGGTTAATTTTTGTGAAAGGTATGTGTTTGTCTATGTTCTTTTTTTTTTTTGCATGTTGACCTCCACTTGCTCCAGTACCATTTGTTGAAAAGACTGTCTTTACCCTATTGCATTGCCTTTTCTTCTTAGTCAAAACTCAGTTGACTATATTTATATGGATCTGTTTCTGGGCTCTCTATTCTGTTACACTGATCTAGTTGCCTATTCTTTCACCAGTACTACACTGTTGATACTGTGGTTTTGTAGTAAGTCTTGAAGTCAGGTAGTATCAGTCTTCCAACTCTGTTCTTCTGTGTTGGCTATTCTGAGTTATAGTTTCTTTTTTATTTCTTAAGTTATGTGCAGTTTTACCAAAGTGTCAATTTTATTATTATGTGACATGGCACATATATTTTACAAATATTCTTGTTTAAGACTCACATATTACATTTGAACATAATAATCTTTAAAACAATGGCATTATGGAGAAATGGTATTTTTCCTGAGCAAAAATATTTTCCCATAAAACTCTCTAAAGTATTTCTTATATAATATGGAATAAGACTTTATTTAATAAATTAATTTCACCTTTCCCCAGAAAGCATTCAGACATAAAGGAATGTAATGTAATAAAGACCGCTAAGTTTTCATGTTTAGACCATGTTTTGGCCTCACCTGGTTTTTACCTTTTTTATTTTATGAAGCATGGAGTGCTTCACTGTGTTCCTATTTCCATAGAAAATGTTCAACTGTTTTCACCCTTTGGTGTAAGAAGGTTAGTATATGTGCTGTCAAAGCGAGCACACGAAAGCATGTTAAATAAATTGTTGACATCGGTTCTCATTGTATTATGGTGCACTGGATAGAGAAAATCCATCTACCATATCTAGCACTAATAGCAACAGCATATTATAAAATACTAATTTAACGTTGTTACAAAGTATTTCCTAGGATTACTGATACTATTTACATTTCCACAAATTTATTCACTAATTTATTTAATTCACACAATATTTTTTGAACACCTACAATGTTATACTTGTGCTGAGTGATGGTAAATGAGAAGGAGAATGATACCATAAGTATGATATAGGATATGTACAAAGAATGTGACTAATGCAAAGAGAGGAAAAATCAATCCCTCCTAGAGATCTTAGAACGTCTTGACAGATAAGGAAAGAATTGAGATACCATTTACAGAATAAACTGGAGTTCTTCCCCTAAACATGATAGAAAAATAATTTTTTAGAAGAAAGACCATACACTAGGGCAAAGAAATGGAGAAGAAAAAAGAAATTAGTACTTTGACCAATTGAATTGATGACAAATGGCCATCTTCCCACTACATAGGAATGTTGTACAAAATCTCTCTCTCTCTTCCCCCCACATCACACACACACACACACACACACACACACACACACACACACAGAGTAAGGTAGAGGAACTCAAAAGCCGGGAAGAAAATCCCTTAGATCTGGAAACTAACAAACAAACAAATTTCAAAAAGTTGGAATTCTCTTCTCTCTCTATGGAACATGACCAACTGGTTTTATGGAAGCTCCCACCCTCATCAGTCTTCTCCACACACACCCTGCCCCACCAACCATGCATACACACCAGGTGTGCGGAGGCTGGAGCTTAATATATTATCAGGTACATCAGATACAGCCTCTAGCTATTAGCTGGAACTAACTCAGTCATAAAACTGGAATCCCAAAAGAGCAGCATTGGCCATGAAATGAGAAACAATAAAAACCAAAATCTCTTTGAACATTGGCTCAAGAAAGCAACAAACACACAAAGCTGCTCTGGACAGGAGGGAACGGGGGAAGAAAAGTTGATCTGACTAAAAATCATAACCAATGCTTGGAAATGAATTTCTAAGGATGGAATTAGTATTATGGACAATATACTAGGTTACACCATGCTAATAGATAATCTTAAATAACATATTAATAGGTAGGTGATAGAATAATCTCAATAAAAACATAAAATGAGTATGTTTACAATGATCAAAAGGATAACGAAAGAAATAGAAAGCATAATGAAAAAACAGAGCATCTTGGAACAAAAGATTTTTAAAATATATCAATATCCCTTTTTTTCTTTTTTTCTTTTAATGATGAGAGTTACATTGATTGAAATGAGCAGTTGAAACAACTGATTTAAAAAACGGTAAAAATACCAAATGTCTCTCTCTCTTCCTTTGCCCCTCTCCTCTCCCTCTTTCTCTCTCTGCTCCTCTTTACCACATGCTCTCTCTCTCTCTAAAAATAAAAACAAAAACACTTAATTTACTTTTAAAAATAAAAAATTCCAAAATTAAAAAAGGTAAAATATATGACAAATGTAAGGAAATCATCTCAAATACAGCATAGAAACTTGTGAAAAAATATTAAAGATTTATGTAAGATGAACAATAGTATAAATTATTTAATCCATTAATATTTATTTAATATAACTCATGATTTCATTTACATAACCTTTTCTCTTTAAAATCACCATGCTGTTTTCTTGTTTTCCTTCCTTTCCTTTCCTTTTGCCATTTAAACTTCTTTTTGCTTTTTGCTTTGTGCTTTTATGAATGAAAAAGAGATGAACTGATTTTATTCCTTTTTAATTAATCTGCTTCTGCTGAATGGATTGTTCTAAAATTATGTTTTCTTTATATGTGCATTTCAAATTTTCCATGTTATGCCTATGTATGGGTTTGTTTTGTTGTTTTGTTTTGTTTATTTTTTTCATAAATTGCATCTGGTAATCAATCAGTACTTTCTAAGTCAAGGCTTTAATCAACATCAGAAAATTAATTCAACTATGCCTTTGATTATCGCTTCTTTTATGGTTGTTTTGGTTGCTCCTTTGATGGTACCTGTAATTATTAGGTGACATCATTTCAAATGATTCCTTATCAGACGTTGGTCTCTTTTCATCTCTGCTTGTTATCTTTATATCTCATCCTGTTGTCCTCTTATCTTTTTCTAGTCTATCCTGATGGCTTTCTGTTTCTCAGAAATTTTGTTTACTGCATTGTACTAAAGTTACAAAATAGATTTCTATAATAATCTGCAGGTAACCGTGATTCTCATTATTCAAGTTACTGTGAAATGTCAGGATGATGCTCTCTTTCTTTATTTCCGTAATATGTTTTTTGGTGTTTTTGTTGTACTTTTGAAATATTTTTGATTGATATTACAATTTTTTCCCTAACAAATCATATAAGAGTTTATATTTTTTCCCTTGATCTTAAATGAATATCCGTCCACTCACTTTGGTAGCCACTTGAATCTCTTTCTCAGATCTGGAGAGCAGATCCATGTGCGTAATTTATAAATCAATTTTCAGTGTCTAATCATTTTTACTGAGTATAATTTATCTGGGCTACCACCGTGTAATCTTCTACCTGAAATAACTGTATTTCAAATGTTTTGAATCAATTAAGTGTATGAAAACGTGCCACCCTCAGCATGATTTCTACTGGGGCTCCTCTTGCCTCTGTTCTTATTCCTATACCTGTGGGAATTTCATTTTGACAGAGCAGTATGCTGCCTCTAATTTCTCTATGCATTCTGCTTTGTCATTTCTGAGGCATGTGGAAATATAGCAAAAGAGGGGCAAAGGAACTCTGATCTAATCAGGTCCAAAAATGATAACTATGTGTTACAGGGGTAAATTTATATTTCTCAGACTAGGGAATTAGATAATCTGGGACAAGCAAATTATTTTTCTATAATATTTATTGTAAATTGAGCTGCCATTGTTGTGATGGAAAATATGTATCAGTCACAAATTATATTTATTAATCCTTTGGCATCCACCCTGTATATATAGTAGAAATACTATATATAGTAGAAATACTAGAAATACTTACCAGCAACAGGTTACTGGTAAGAATCCATCCTTAGGATTAAGTTCTTATCTTTAAAACTATATGTGAGGCGACTGGGTGGCTCAGTCAGTTAAGCCTCCAACTTCAGCTCACATTATGATCTCATGGTAAGTGAGTTTGAGCCCTGCATCCGGCTCTATGCTGACAGCTCAGAGCCTGGAACCTGCTTCGGATTCTGTGTCTCCCTCTCTCTCTGCCCCTCCCCCACTCATGCTCTGTCTCTCTAAAATGAGTAAATGTTTAAAAAATTAATAAAAGTATATATATATATATATATATGTATGTATGTATCTCAGGGGATATTAAAAAAAGCATGTCTTTAATCTATTAGACTAGTACATTTTAAATTGGAAGCTTCAGGATATTTCTGGTTTTAAATCTTACTTTACAATGACACACAGCAACATGGATTAACTAAACTGCCATTTGGGAGATTATATATCTATATCTATATAGATATAAATAGATAGATCTCCATCCCAAGTAGCAAAAGTGTATATAACTGGATCATGTCTATATTTTTGTTCTCTCTCACTTAATCTAGCACAAGGGAAATTTTAATTTTCTCTCGCAGCCACAACCTAATATTCTACTATTGCCAGCTCCCTAAATTGCACATATTGTGGGAAAGGACAAATAATCCACATCTCAATTTCCAGCATTGCAGTTTCAAACTTAATAAAGGATGGCTACCCAGAGTCATGAGTAAATCTAGGGATATGTGAGCATGTCCAAGATTGCATCACTTGGTAGGTATAGTGACTTGTACACGTTCTTAATATCACTGAGTTACAGTCTTCTCACTAATAAAATGAAGATAAGGTCGGGTAGGGAAGATCAGATAAGACAATGTACACAGGAAACCTGGCACACAGTAGCTTCTCAATTTATAGTAGATAGTATTTCAGTTAAGTCTCTGAAGTTGTTTCTCCCTCTTCGTTTTTCAAAGAAAAAAATTTCCTTCAGAATTGAAGAACAGAAACACTCCCTTCTACATTTTTCATGAGGAAAAGAGAAAATCAGTATTAAATGAAAGCACAGGAATTAAGACCGGGATTATTCTGTATACCTTAACTATTATTAGCATTTCGTTTCCAGTGTCATTTCTGGCTAGTAACTCAGTATATAGTATATTGTCCCATTGGTGGGGAGTTTGTGTAATTATAAAAATTAGGGAAGAATCCACCTATATCCCGCCTATATGGCAAACACAGACTCAGATTTAATTTGTTTTAGAAAAATTCTGGTTAATCTTTTCCCTAGATTAACAGCACACTCAAATATAGAAGTTAAATTCACTGTACACATCTTTATAATTAACCATGTCATAATTTCTTTGAAAGCAAAGATTAATTTTACCTCTTCTCTATCCACCTCATCACATAGCATACATTTCGGCCTTTTGTGGGTCTAAAATCATAACCTTTTGTGGGTCTACAATATTTTATTTTTATATTAAAATGTTTCATGACACTTCAGTAATGATTTTTAAATATGTGACATCAAATTACATTTTTAAATTATTTATGTTTCTTTGATAATCATCAACTCAGTTAGAAATATAAGGATTTAACTCACCGGTTGAGGTATAGTGGTATGATCCTTTTTGTAGTGGCACTAGCTGTTCTTTTAACATCTATCTCAGATGCAAGATTCTTTTTATCAGAGTGTGGAGAACAAGGTAGGAATACAGTGACTGGCTTCTGGAAAGGATGTATCAATGGGTGCTTAATGTGGATCAGAGGGCTTGTGGATATCACTGGGTAGGAAGTATCTTGCTGTGTTTTTAAATATGTCACCAAAGACGGGTCAACTGGCTGGACCTAAACAAGGAAAAAATACATATATTCCTATATTTTAATAGCAAAAGATGCAAAGTATCAGCACGTTTCTAAGCCAATATTCTGAAAATTTGACAGAATCTAGTTTTATATATTTCTCTATGTGTTGTTGACTGGAATCAACACTGAATTAATTTACTGAAAAACACAGCATTTGTTCCCCCTTTTACAAAGTCTTTATGAAATCCAGGTTCCTTGTCCTATGTTATAAATAAGTGAGAAACACTCTTACTTGTAGACAACAAAATGACCTAGAAAATAAAATGAACATTTTACGTAATTTCTCATTAGAACTGTTGTTAGACCAAGTGATCTTCAGAAACTAGAAAAACAAGACTATATTGGTTTCCTCTCACATAAGAGTGGCTAATAAAAATAGCTAGCGTGATCCTAAAATTTCAAAGTTTATGGAAAATACTTATGAATACATTGTTCATAATATGGGTTTTTCCCTTAATTTATCATCTTTGTTAATAACTTACAATAACTGAGAGAAACAAAACAGCACGGAGGAGAGTCTAGGCTGGAAGAACAGAAAATATTGAGACAGTCTATCTTCTAAAATATGCAATGACGCTCCATTATATCTTGTGTTTACCTTGCAAATGGTGTTTGTATGTATTAAATCTTCATTTCCTAGAAGGGCTGTTTTATAATTAAATATAACCAAATGCAAATCTTGAATCATATGAATGTCCCAAATTCTGGCATCAATTCTATCATAGATACTCAAAAAATGTTTTTGTCAATAAATACCATCAAGACACACACACACACACGCACACACACACATACCCCTAAGAAAGCTATCAAATAAAGCAGAATTTACACTGGAATGATATTCGCTATGCTCTAAATCCTCACTTTATCACTGATAAGACTGTATGTTAGGTCATTAAAAATATAAGAGGGACACCTGTGTGGCTCAGTTGGTTAAGCATCCAACTCTTCATTTTGGCTCAGGTCATGATCTCATAGTTCGTGAGTTGAAGCCCTATGATGGGCTCTGCACTGACAGCATGGAACCTCCTTGAGATTCTGTATTTCCCTCTCTTTCTGCCCCTACCCCTTTCATGCTTTCTTTCTCTCTCTCTTTCAATAAACAAACAAACATTAAAAAAAAAAAAAAACCCTGGACCACTTCCTTACACCATACACAAAAATAAACTCAAAATAGATGAAAGACCTAAATGTAAGACAGGAAGGCATCAAAATCCTACAGGAGAAAACAGGCAACAACCTCTTAGTTGTTACAGCTACAGCAACTTCTTAGTAGACACGTCTCCAGAGGTAAGGGAAACAGAAGCAAAAATGAACTATTGGGACCTTATCAAGATAAAAAGCTTCTGCACAGCAAAGGCAAAACTAAACAAAACTGACTACAAAACTAAAAGGTAACTGACAGAACAGGAGAAGATATTTGCAAATGACATATCAGATAAAGGGTTAGTATCCAAAATCTATAGAGAACTTATCAAACTCAACACCCAAAAAAACAAATAACCCATTGAAGAAATGGGCAGAAGACATAAACGTACAGCTTTCAAAAGAAGATATCCAGATGGCTAATAAACATGTGAAAAGATGCTCAGCCTTACTCATTATCAGGGAAATACAAATCAAAACCACATGAGATGCCACCTCATACCTGTCAGAATGGCTAAAATTAACAACTCAGGCAACAACAGATGTTGGCTAGGGTGCGGAGAAAGGGGAACACTTTTGCACTGCTGATGGAAATACAAACTGGTGCAGCCACTCGGGAAAACAGTGTAGAGGGTCCTCAAAAAATTACAAATAGAACTACCCTACAATCCAGCATTTGGACAAATCCAAAGGATACAAAAATGCTGATTTGAGGGGACACATTCAGCCCAATGTTTATAGCAGCATTATCAACAATAGTCAAATTATGGAAAAAGTCCAAATGTCCATTTACTGACAAATGGATAAAGAGAGGTGGATAGAGAGATATATCTATATCTAGATATAGGTATATAGATATAGATATAGATATAGATAAGATAGATAGGTAGATAGACTTATAGATGTATATGTAGATCTATATCTACATATAGATATCTATATACATGTACATATATCTATATATACATCTATATGTCTGTACACTTATATATATGTACAATGAATATTACTCAGCAATCAAAAAAATGAAACATTGTCATTTGCAATGACATGAATGGAGCTAGAGTGTATTATACTAATCAAAATAAGTCAGTGAGAGAAAGGTAAATATCACATTATTTCCCTCATGTGAGGATTTTAAGAAACAAAACGGATGAGCATAGGGGAAAGGAAGAAAAAATAAGATAAAAAGGGTGAGGGAGGCAAACCATAGGAAACTCTTAAATATAGAGAACAAACTGAGGGTTGCTAGACAGGTGTTGAGTGGGGGAATGGGATAAATGGGTGATGGGCATTAAGGAGGGTATTTATTGGGATGAGCCCTGGGTGTTATATTAAAGTGATGAATCACTAAATTCTATTCTTGAAGTAAAAACATTAATAAATAAATTTTAAATAAAAGAAAGAAAGGACAAAAAAGAAAAGCATAAGAGAAGAGTTCATTTGCCGTTATATTAAATAGCGGTACCTTCTTTATCCTTTTGAGACTATGTTTGATGGCCCACAAAATCTATGAGAAGAAACTCATCAGTTTTTAGCATTTACCTTTAATTGTACCAGTACTGGTGAGCCAAAAACTCCTGGAGGGTAATTTAAGGACACTCGGGAATCCATGCTTGGCTTAAGAGTAAGGCCTTTCTTTGTTACTGTGAAGGACTCTTTCTTTAAACAAGACACAACAGAAAAGATACCCAACTTGTACACTTTCACTTCAGCACAGGTCCCCTGTATGGATTGAGGACACAAAAGGACATTAGTGCAGCCCTGTTCAGGGAATATCTGCTGTGCGTAGTCGGCTGCGAACGAAAAGTCTATCTGCTGTCCCTGTAGTCTCTCACAATTGAGAAAGATTTCATTAACACCAAAGGGTTGTCATTTCATAAGATGATGATAGAAAAGAGAGAAATAAAAGAAATAAATATATTTTTAAGCTTAAATCGAATCACCTCCAAGATGTATAGTGGATAGACAATCACATTTAGTGTTTTTATAAATATTAACTCTTTTTGGATTCCTGTCTTCCTTTACCAGAATAAACTTTATATTGGCCTTTGGGGGCACCTGGGTGGCTCAGTTGGTTAAGCGTCCAACTCTTGGTTTCAGCTCACTTTATGATTTCACGATTTGTGGGTGTGAGTCCCACATTGGGCTCTGTGCTGGCAGCCTGGAGCCTGCTGGGGATTCTCTCTCTCCCCCCACCCTCTCTCTCTCTCTCTGTCCTTCCCCTGCTCTCTCTCCCTCAAAATAAAGAAATAGATTTAAAAAAATTAATAAATATTGGCCTTTATCCAGAAAATTTAACACTCTTTTAGGGAATTCCAAATTTCATCATTTGGGTAGTTTATGCAAACACTATAGCACCTGTACTGTCAGCAAATTCTTCCTTCTGATAGCTCACAATCTGTTAGCAAAGTCATTTTTTTCTGTTTCTATGCAGTGGGAGCATTTAAATTTGTAATGCATATATGCGTCATATATTCAAGCTTTTTTATCACACAAAAGGGAACTGAGTAGATAAAGGAAAACAAAATGATCTATTTGTATAACCAACAAAGCTTAAAATGAAGAGGAAGACTTAAAAGTAGTTTGGTCTATTCATGTGTCCCCAAGCCCCAGTCTGGCTCCACCCCAGCACGAGTGGATAATCATGCAGACACACACACAAACATTTCAGGGACAGTCACAACAGAAAATAATCTATCATTTGAAAACTGACTGAGGAAGACATTTCACAATATCACGTCATGAATCCGTCCTTGGGAAAATTCAGGGCGGGATGAATGTTCTTAATGGCTGAAGGGAAAATGGTGAGAAGTAAGAAAGAAAAGTCTTCCCAGAACTGGTGGTGGTGGTGGTTGTGCATTTTGTGCACATTTGGTGGATACTGGGAACCGGAAGTGTTTTTAAGCAGGGGCGTTGCCATGAACAGAAATCTGATGATGGTTTGTTTATCTGACTCTAGAATTAGAATTCCTAAATGTCAGATGAACCACACAAAATTTTGGAAGGACTCCAGAGTTTAAAATTTTCGATCTAAGAATAGGGATAACTACCATTGGAAAATTGTAAAAAGCATATGCTTTTATATTTTTAGTAGATAACAGTCCTCATGGTTTTTTTTTATTGTTGTTGTTTTCTTTCTTTTTCCTTTGATTATCCATTTACTAACCATCTTGTAAGTCACATGTATTATCAACCTTTTGCTTTTATAATGTCAGTCACATAGACTGGTCAAGATTAAAAAGCCACAGTCAAGAGTAATGCTGACCAGACTATTATACATACAGGCTTCCTAGACTAAATATAAAATGTATTAGGGACATGAATTGGAATAAATAATTAGAGCAAGCTTAGCTTTAATATTCTACTGTATAACTTTGTTTATAACTCAGACAAGTCCCAAATCAGAAAAAGGAGAGATGTATTATAAAGAATTTCTTGTTGTGTGAAATTTTTAAACATTTATTCCTTGCCCTTGTCTTCAAATAATGACAATTTACATGAAGCTAAAAAGAAAAATATTTTGTTTAAAAGTAAATTTGGTGGCCCACAGAAGAATCCTTAACCTTAGTTCTCATCAACTTTATGCTGATTTAACAATTGTTATATTCTGTCTTCAAAACAAGAATTTGTGACAGTAGAGAAGCTCAGAATTATTACAATAAAGTCTAATTTACTTAACTCCTAACACATGTTCATAGATTTCCTTTTATCTTAAGTGCATTTACTCATTTAATCCCTATGACCCTATCAGGTAGACACTATTACTGTGTTCATTTTTCAGATAAAGAAATTGAGTCATGGCAAGGTCATGTAATCCAATCCAAGCTAGCATAGCAATAAAGTATAGGAACCAGATTTCAGACCCAGCCAATCTTCCTCCACAACCTACATCTTAACTACCACATATACTGTCTTCTGTGTATAAACAAAATACAATTTATAGACTTAATAACTATTTCAAGACATGCACACACATACGCAATTGTTTGTTATTTTTTTTTACATATTTTCCCAACTCGTGAATGATAAAAATAAAACTAGTATTATCTGGGGATACCAACCTTTTTAAATTTACACAGAAGTCCATCACCTTAGAAATGTTAGTCTAATGCTAGTCTAGGGCATGAAGCTGATTAAGCCATGATTTTGGTTTTGTTTCCCAGGTGAAAATACATCTGCTGGGTCCTAGACCCAAGTTCATCATTTCTAAGTTTGGCCAATAACATCTGCTCATTGATCTTTATAGACAGCAAAAAAAACCTAATCAGCCTTTCCACTTATTACCAATGGAGCAATTATATCTGTACACAATCTGATAGTCTGACTAATATTGAATAGAGGAGTCAACAGCAAATGTAGATATAAATAAAGATTACCAACCTTGTAACTTCCTCTCATTCCTTCCAGTGAATTTGGAGTTAGGTAACTTGATTGAAGGCTTACGTCAGACACTTTCACCATGATGTCTCGGTAATTTCCCCTGTAACGTGCAGTAAATGGAATTGCAATGCATATTGGAAATGGAATTTTCTTTTCCATATCTGAGCACTCAACAGTGATGACATTACTGACCAACTCTTCATTATCACTCACTATTAAAGAACTCATGCTATTAATTATCCGGCATTCTAGATATTGTAGAACGCATGATGGTGCTGTAATATAACAAGATACTTGGGGGCTAGTATCACTCAGTATATCAAAATACCTGCAGGGAGAAAAAAAAAAGACATAAGTTTTGTAATTATTTAATTTGCGTAGGGTGCAGTTAAATGCATAAGAGCACAGCTCGAGAGCCACCTTGTTTTGGTGTGAATCCCAATTCTCTTACTTACTAACTCTGTAACCTTTGGCAAGATACTCAACCTCTCTGTGCCTCAGTTTATTCAATTGTAAAATGGTAATGAAATAATACCTGTCTCATAAGAAGGCTGTGAGAATTAAATAAACTAGCACATGTTAAGTAACTAAAAAGCTATGCCTGGCATAGTCGGTATTATATGTATTGGCTATTGTTACTATTGTTACTACTGACATTACCATAATTATTTAGGTGATTGATTTCTCAGTTTTGTTCACTTTACAACATGAATCTGAAGATTGCTAATGCTTCTTGATAAACCAAGTACTTACACCTGAATTGTTTACTAAATTTAAGGAAAGAGATAAATATATATATATAATATATAATGATGTGATAATATATAATATATATATACATGTATATATATATATAACACATATCTGGTATTGGAATTACTCAAACACATTACATTGCATGATGATGTTTGTTACGTTTTTTTGAAAAACTAAGACAGGGATAAAAGTACTGTGAACTTATGATTAATCAAGGTAATTGGAAACAGATTATTTATGATCCTCAAAGAATCAATACAAACGCTTATTTTCACCATTTTTTATAACCATCTTGCTTTTTATAACCATCACCTTTGCCAAAGAGTTTAGAGTCTTAGACATTTAAATTCAAATTTGAAATTGGTCACTTACTATTTACTTGATCTCAAATATCAATAATTTTTTTAATGTTTATTTATTTTGAGAGAGGGAAGAGGTAGAGGGAGAGACAGAAAGAATCCCATGCAGGCTCTGCATTGCCAGCACAGAGCCTTCTGCAGTGCTTGAACCCAGGGACTGAGATGTGCCAGTCTGAGCCAAAACCAAGAGTCTGATGCTTAACTGACTGAGCCACTCAAGTGCCCCAGATATCAATAATAATTATTAAAATAGCTAATATGTTAGCTCTCTCTATGGACCAGATTTTAGACTATACATCGTTTCTTTTTTTTTAAGATTTTATTATTTTTCAGTAATCTTTATACCCAACATGGGGCTCAAACGTACGACCCCGAGATCAAGAGTTGCATGTTTTACCTACTGAGCCAGCCAGAGGTCCCCACGTTGTTTCATTTAATCCTCAAACTAGGGGGTCAAGCAGTTACTACTGTCATCACTTTTTATAGGTAAGGAAACTGAAGTTTAGAAAATTTCACATGTTGAAAATCACACTGACGGCAAGTTACAGAGCCAATAAGAGAATCTGTCTACCGTTAGCACAAACACCCACACTTTCTAACATAATATTCTCAGATCACTCCAAAGCACTAGTTTATTTATCCATTACAAACTAAAACTAATGCCTAATTCACAATGGTGTGAAGATGGAATGAGATAAAATATTTAAACTTCTCATAATAGGGGGTTAGCATAAAATGTGTGCTCAATAAAAGCTAGATATCTACACTAAAATTACCAGCTGTAGTTTCTCCTCTTCTTGCTACTTCTCATTTCTTATCAATGAAATAACTCAAGTATTGGCAATGTGAAAGATAAATAAAAGGATCAATATAAAATTCATACCCAGTTCTAAAATAATAAGATTTTAACTATTTTTCAATTATTGGTAGATTGAATTTTATAGTACCCTGTAACATAGATACCTAAAACAAAATAACAAAAAACACGTTGAAACTGCAGGGAAGGTTATTTATATTTATAATTCTGAACCTGTAAAGTTAGAAGGAAAATTACCCAGGACATTGGTCTGTTTGTATATTCTCCGATGAGAGTAATGATGGTACTTCAGAAGATGAGAGACAATTTTGGAATTGTTTAATAGAGAATACAGTGACTCAGCCTTGTATAATGATTAAAATCATTAAAAATGATTCTCTTCTGTGCCCTGGAAACTGTCTGCATACACTCTTCTAAAAGACTGACAGATAAAGTGAGGGAAGAGACCTATAGACGCTTCCATTTCCTCCAGGCTTAATCAAATAGATCCAGTCCAGCAGCTAAAATAATCAGATTGGTTTATTTTAGTCTTGTTTCCCTTTGAGTCTCTACGTACTAGGACAGTGACGGGAGAAGAGATAGGTTTCTTACAGAAAGCTATCCAGCAAGGAATCACAACAGATTCCCAGCAAGATTTTGTTTATGACATACATATTTTAAGTGGTCTGATGGCTTCCTAGCCTGAGGGATTGAAAGGAGTAGTCATCTTTATAAATATGCAAGCCAAGCACAATTGGTTTGGATGCTATGAAGAGGAAATCACTAACTAGGGAACACCTAAGGGAGGTGTTAGAGGGAGTGGTTCCACGGTGACTCATTAGTTGATGCTTTGAGTCATTTCTGGATGTAAGAATATGAAGTGTTAATGTTTTTCTCCAGCGAAATGGGTAACCACATATTAACTAACTTAATAGTTGTTTTGTGGGAGCAGTAGTTCTTTGAAACTATGGGGGTCTTTCATGCATTGAATGCACTCCCATGACATCTATACAATTCATGAGAATCTTAGCCCCATAGGGACCTCACAGCTAACCTAACTCAACGTCCTTCATTTTACTGATGAGATAGGTAATGTCAAAGTAACAAAATGAGTTGCTTAAGAACGTAAACTCGGTTGTGGTGTTGTCCTGGAAATGGTATCGGACACCTGAAAAGAACACCACACATCATGGCAGAGAGGGGTAAAGTGAAGGCTGGAAGTGTGTAGGAGGTAGAGGAAGTGAGGGTTGTTGAGAGTGAAATCAATTACATACTAACATTTAGGTCAGCGTGAGCATCTGCAAAGTGGCCTGGTGCTAGGCCCTTTCCGTGATTGTCTCATTTGGCCTTACCAAATAATCCCTGCAAGTATATATAATTTCTACGAAGAAGAAAATAAGGCTAAGAGATGAAGCAAGCTGCCCAGGGTCACAGAACTATTAGGTAAAAAATCAGGATATAAAACGTAAGTCTGTCTGATTCCCAAAGCAGTGATTGTTTTCATTATTCTCCGTTGCCTTCTAAGGATGTTATATTTGTTAGAAAACTATGGCTTGTGAATATTTTATTTTATTTGGACAAATAGGAATTATTATCCCCTTGTATAGGGGAGACAATTCATGAAATATATCATTCAATTTCCATTTTTATTCTTTCGGATGTCATGGGCTCTTTGGGAATCTGGTAAAAGTTTTGGACCATCTCCAAGGTGATAAAATAGGTATGAAAATATATACTCAGTTTTAAAAACTACTTAAAGCTTACCCATGCCCCCTAGAGACTACAGACACAGGTTAAGAATTTATGATCATTTATAAACAAAATAAATGTGAGGGTTTATTTGAGGATATAATTAAAATAAATCTGAGGCTAGAAAATTCATTTCCAGTATATGAACTCTCTGTAGTCTCTTAGTTTCTTCTTATTATAATTGAAAGAGTCATGATTTAGAAAACCGTTCATGTTCTGGACAATTGTTCATTTAAACTACTTCCATGTATAGTCAATTCCTCTTCCTTTAAAGAACCATGTTTGTGTTTGTTTCCTAAAACTATAAAAAAAAGAAACAAAACAATTAGTAACAACTGCCATATAAATTTTACTAAGAGTAATTTAAACTGAATTATTGATATATAATATTTTCTGGAAATGATCTTAAAGGGAAGTGTAAAATTCTAGTCATGTATAAATACTGCGTATAATAACTATAGAAGCACACATATCAGTAGGCATTGGACAAGTACCACTCACATTACATTTACTTACTCCTTTTCCATTATGTTATTCTTTTGCTTTAGACTCTCTGAATCTTTGGAAAGAAGACTATTCAGATATTTGCTGGAGATATCACATGTTATTGAGGATGTGGTAATCTCTTCTCTTTGGTTTTCTGAGGTCTCTTGTATTTCTCTTTCTGTTGTCTGGATTATGTCATGCATCTCTTCCCTGTTGCCATTTATGTTCTCAACAGTCACGTGTTCTGTTTGTTTATCGTCTTTATTTTCTACATTATCTGGGAACATTTTGTTCGGTGATTCTTCTTGCTCTGTTACATCTTCATTCAATGATGTATTGTTTTCGTTTTCCACTAAATCTGAACTCATATGTGCTTTATTTTTTTTTAACTGGACCTGGTCCGTGTAATGACTTTGCTCTCCATTTGTGGAAGAAACAGTAGCTGTTTCTATGACATTCTGTTCCCCTCTTGCAAAAATGTCTGCTGCTTTGATATTGTGAATGGTGGACATTGTCTGCAGTGGGGTACACTCATCATGCATGCCGCATAAATTACACATCTCCTTTTCTTCTTTCTTCAGAAGTGTAGCAGTGCTCCTCAAATATTCGTTTATCCTCATGAGGCAGTCTATGAAAGTAGACATTTCTA
This sequence comes from Paguma larvata, assembly GCA_030068075.1. Classification (NCBI taxonomy): domain Eukaryota; kingdom Metazoa; phylum Chordata; class Mammalia; order Carnivora; family Viverridae; genus Paguma; species Paguma larvata. The sequence continues at coordinate 166,719,850 of CM057823.1, forward strand.
CACACACACAGATACATAAAAAGAATAAAATACAAAGCTGAACCAAATTATATTTCTCCACTCAAATATGGCAAGATAACCTTAGAAACCTACCAAGACCCTTACCAGGCATTTAAGCCTATCTCCCTCCTAAAGGAGAAGTCACTTGTACAACTGTCACTCTTTTAACACATCTAGGAATTGGGGACAAATTGCTTTTTGCTGTAGTGGCAAAGAGTAAGTCCAAACCTTCTGCACATGAAAACGCCTTGAATATTTGGAGGCAGATACTGTGATCTCCCCTAAACAGCCACAAAACTATTCAGTTGAAGTCAGCATTTCCCTCAATCATTCCTTGATGATTTAGTATGATTTTGAGAATTGTTCCTTCTACTTTGAATGTACTGTATTGTTTACCAATGATCCACTGATAATTATTTGCCTGAAATTCAGCAAAACACTTCAGATGAGACTTGAGTAACAGGCGTACCATAGCTACATTGTTTTACTGGTGCAGACACTATACTTTTTTAGGTACTTTGCTGGCTGCTATGAGATTTACACTCTTCTTCCTGCTGAGTTTGTGATCATATACAATTTTCTAATTAGCCTTCCAAAGAATAGCTTTACTTGTACAGATTCTGATTCTCTGAGTAGAACCTGCATCTGCATTAGCTACTCAAGGACTGCTAAACCAAGTCGACCCTTTTCATGCTGATGTAAACCCTCCTCATGATCTGATCTGAAACAATCTTTTACTCCATTCCCATGTCCTACCATTCTCTTCTTTGTTCATCCCTCTTCTGAGGCCACAGCTCACAGCTGAGGCCACTTGATCACTTCTTGCAGGGTTAGCAACTCTCCAATCTTTAGAATTTAATTCAGAACTAAGGAATATGTAATTTATAGCCCTATACATAGGTCAGTATTTTAAGAACCATCATTAAATCATCCTTTTACAAGTCTAGGTTTATCTTCGGACTCCAATTCCGACAACTTGTGTTTTTGTCTTGAATCTAAGACCGCCTTTATTTTGATCTCCTATTCTGGTAGCTGTGTCCTTATCATGTTCCATGAATAAGCATTTGTCTTGATATGTTGCCTAAAACCATATTCAATTCGCTCCAGAGACTAGAGTCTGGGCTATGAGCTCCAGCTGTCATTGTCTGGGTCATGCTGCCTTTGGGCAGATTTCCCCAATGCCTACCATCTGCCTTCTAGATAATTTCTTAACATTATCTTTCCTGGATTCCTGATTGATGAGACCTGTACACTTACCTTGACACTATATTATTTATAGTTGGATTTCACGATACCACCCATCTTTATCTAGTGTAACTGTTGTCTAAGATCATATTCTTCAGATACAATGTTCTTCCTGTTATACTTCTGAGCATCGATAATTGGGACTATTCCCAAGAACCTGCTCTCTTCTCAGTGTGTGTGTAGGGGAGTGTCCAATTCTATACCTCAGTCCACCCCAGTCTTCCTAGTGTTTTTACAATTAATGGATTCAAGCTCCAATAATTCTATAAATAGAACTTCATCACATTCCAATATAGAAAAACTGCTTGTTCTGCCTCAAAGAAGGGATATATTCCTATTTAAAATTTTTTTCTCAATGTTTGTTTATTTTTGAGAGAGAGAGACAGAGAGAGAGAGAGAGCATGAGTGGGGGAGGGGCAGGGAGAGAGGAAGACACAGAATCTGAGGCAGGCTCCAGGCTCTGAGCTGTCAGCCAGAGCCCACCACAGGGCTTGAACTTATAGACTATTAAAACATGATCTGAGCTAAAGTGAGACACTTAACTGACTGAGCCATACAGGTACCCCAATTTTCCTATGCTTAATTGTGGAACCTGCTAATAATACTCTTGCCTGGGATGCTTTTTCAAGATTCCTAATTTCCAGCTGCATGAATCCAATTCATTCCTTAAGCTTCAGTTTAAATACAGCATTTGATCTAGAAAAATTCCCAATTTCCCATTCTAAAAATGGAATCTTGCTTGCTTCTGAAGTCTTAATGTACTTCCTTTGTATATCTATAATGGAATTGGCCTTGATATCCTTTGCACTACTACTGTGCATTTGGCTTACCTTATTTCCCTGAATATGTTGTTCATCCCTTATGGACAAGACTCTATCTTAACCTTCTTTGCATGCTCCTTAGTACGTCTCAAAGTGACTACCCAATCAACATTACTTAGAGAAAGAATAAAAAGGAATACTTGCCTTGTTTCCAGATACACTGATTCTCCTTGTCAAGCAATACATACAGCTGCTGGCAGGTAGAGCGCAGCGTCCCTGCAGTGTGCTCCAAGAGTTGATGAAGGGCCCCACTGAGCTCTTGACCCAGAAAGACCACTGTGGCTATCCAAGTGGCCCCACCAGCCCCTTCACAATGGTTATCACCCAAAAGGGCCTGTTTTAGCATGAGGTTTTGTCTCCAAATCTGCTTCAATATTTGGCCTAGTTTACCTGAGCCCATGTCTTCTGAATCCATTTATGCTCCAAGAGTGGAACACTTCTTTTCTGTCAGCAAAACCTTAAAGGTTTAGCAAATTCAAATTTGGCGATAGAACTTCTCTTAAAATCTAGGAGATGATCCAAGTCAGCTAGCCAAGCACTTTCTCACAATATAACAGCTTATTCAGCTTTTGTTGACCAGTGAAAAGTTACTAGGTGACCAAAGGAGGGGCGTTCCCATACCCTGGGTGCCACTGTGTACAGAACAGATTAATCACAGGATAGAACTAGCTCATGAAATCCCACTCTCCATGTAAGCTTAACACATTCAAGATGTATATGAGAAGCCCTGTATGCTTCACAAGTTTTGAGGCAACAAAATATAGATTCTATGGTGGGATGAGAACTTTATTAATCAAAGGTAAACTGTTTAAAGGTATTGCCAATAAGATTCCTATGTGGTCATTAAAAATACTTATGAATGAAATAATATGATGTTTAAATTGTTGCAAAATAATCTGGAGTGTGGGAGTGGTGTCGAGATGAATTAAGATGGGCTGTCACTTAATTGTTGAAGCTGGACATGGTTACATGGAGGGTCTTTACAATTCTCTCTCATTAGCATATATTTATGTTTTTTTATAATAAAGAATTTTAAAAACAGAATCCTCTAATAGGGTATGTCTATTATCATTGATTAGATAAGTCTAATTAGTGCCTTTTGATACAGCAAGTCTGCAGTGGGATTGAGACAGGGGCCTGGCCACTTTCCTCTGTAATAATTTCTTTCTAATTAGATACAATGCCCCTTCACTAAAGTAAAGCAAACATGAAGAGTCGCTTTCTCTGAACTAGCAAGGACTCTTCACCATGTATAATTAAAATTCAGATACAAGTTCTCACTACTACCGATCTCTTGGGTGGCACATAATATATGAGGCTATTGCAGTATAGGACTTGATACAAGAGAACCTGGGGGGGAGGTGGAAGAACCCAAGACAGCCTGCTTCCTCCTCTCCAATCCGCCTCCCCTGATCAGGGTGAACACAGCACCTGGAGAGGGCAGTGCCTTCCAGATTCATGTTCCCTTGGAGGTACTGGAATGAAGTGAAAGCTTTCCGAAGGGAGTACCAGACTGCTTCTCCCCAAATCATCACATTTTCTCATCTGACACTGGGAGACAAGATAGGGAAACAAAACCCAGTGAATGAAGAATAAAGAACGAATACCATAATCCTCAATACTGCCCATGCTGCCTGTAGTTTGAAGAGTCTGCAGGAAAAGGAAAGCAGCGGCATGAAGCATGGGGCCAGGGTGGCAGCGAGAGTAGGGCCTCCGTTAACCTCTGTTCACTGGAAAGGTGATTTGAGATATGAGTTCATACATCATGGGCCACTTTGTCTTAATATTTTTCACCTTCTCAATTCTAAACACTTTCTGCTTCAATTTTCTTTTCTTTACTTTTTTTTCCCTTTAAGTCCTGAAATGTGTATTTAATCCTCAGTAATAGTGTATATAATGGCTTTAATTCAATGCCAATGCTGAGAACTTTCTATAGCATTTACCGTGGGCTAGGCAAAAAGTGCTGGCAATAGGGCCTTTTCAGACTTGGGAGTGAGGCTGACACCTAGCAGATTATGAAAATGAAGCTCAGACCCTGTGACAGGCAGAGCAGATGTATGCATAAAAAGATCATGCAAGCCTTGAGGATTATAAAAGTAATTCCAGTTAGAGGCCTGGGAGGTGTTTGGATTAGGAGTTATAGGATGGTCTGGATTGCAGTAGGCTAGAAGATAGAGAAAAGGAACATTCCAGGGTAAGGAAATAATCACCTAATCAAAGGCAGGGAGGCGTGAAATGACCCAGTGTGATCAAACATGCGAAAGCCTGGCTTTAGAGGAAGATTCAAAAACAAGTCAGAGGAAGTGATGAAAGAAGAATCGAATAATTGAGGAGAGTCAGGAGAAGTCGGAATTTTGTTTGGCAGGCAAAAGAGAGAAATTAGGTATTTTTAAGCCATGTTAAAAATATGACCAAAGTTAGGGCACACGGGTGGCTCAGTTGGTTAAGCGTCCCACTTGAGCGGTCTGTGAGTTTGAGCCCTCCGTCGGACTCTGTGCTGACAGCTTGGAGTCTGGAGCCTGCTTAAGATTCTGTGTCTCCCTCTCTTTCAGCCCCTCCCAACTCATGCTCTCTCTCTCTCTCTTTCTAAAAAAATAAATAAACATAAAAAGAAAATATTACCAAAGTTGTGCTGCAGGCAGTTTAGATGGTAGAGACCCAGAAGGCAGAAAGCTTGAGGGCCCATATTACAGGAACAACAGTGCAGGCAAGGGAAGGGGATGCCTTGAGAGGGGTTTTGAAGTCAAGTGACTAGAACTCACTAAATCATTAGAGGGAGAGGAATCAAAAGCATTGAAAATCCATTCATTCATTTATTTGAGAAATATTTATTGGCCATTGGTGCAATCACTGTGCTTGGAGAGAGAATGAGACTAAAACATTTTAGTTGACATGACCAAATAGATGACAAAACAATTCAATGAATTAAGGAATTTAGGAAGAACATTAGACTTGATGGGTAGATATGTTAATGGATTTTGGATTTGCTGAATTTGAGCTAGCTTAGGACAATTCTTTGAAATGTACTAGAAATTAAAAAAGAATAATATTGGCATATTTGAATGTCATCGGCAAATAGGTGATGGATAAGTCCCTGGAGGTAGAAGAGATAAAAGGAGATTTACACTATTCACATTTTACGTGCTAAATAAAACTGATGGTGAAATGCTGAACATTGGACCAATATACATTTTTTTTCCTTCTAGATACGTGGGAAATTTCTCAGGGCAGAAGATTAAAAAAAAAAATAAACATTTATCTTTAGTCTCATTGACATTTGCTATCCTCAAGTCCAAACTTGTTCTCTGCCTGGCTTCTCAAGAACATGTAATATTTGCAGAGTCAGACCTACCACTGGCCATTGCTACATTTACTTGTTAAAACAAGCATTTACATGTTCCTGCATCTTGTTTTCAATCAATTGAAGTCACTAACCATGGAAAAAACTGACATTTTAAATCAAGACCTGTGACACCCACAGACACTAACTGCAAACATTTATCTTAGTGGGTTTAACATTTGATTAGCATCTTCACTGTGGCTACTAGCTATTGTCACTACTAAGACTTTCTTTTACTTTCTTTACTGAGAACTCTTTGCTTCCACTGACATTACAGCAACTAGTATGCAGCCTTCAGTTCCTACACAACATTATGTGGTTGAAAAGCAACAGTTCTCCTTAACATTAAAAGCATCGCAGTGAGTAAAGATGAAATTCAAGAGAAGTGGATGGTCACTTGTTTACTACCCAAGAAAGAAAACTCTGCAGTGGACTGAACAATCTGTTGTGCTAGTTAGGAGGTGAGGATGACATCGTCTGAAGTGTGATAAAGTATGCTACTGTCCTCAGAATTTAGAGTGAGTAATGGTCGATAAGTCAGATGTAAGCAAAAGAATTACGTAGGCGTGAGGTACTGTCAGTCATTATTATAAGTCCTGTTATCTGATTTAGTTATTTTCTTTGAGTGCCTGTAGTTGGCTCCATCAGAGATTTTGGTGCAGTGAGCAGAGACTAAATTTTCCCCGTTTGAAAACTCTTGTTGAATTTCTGTTCATCTTTTACCTGATTAGGACAAGCTCATGCAACTGCTTGATATGTGGGAGGAAAAAGGAAAACTTGTTGTTGTTTTTTGCTTTCCCCAATCATTGGTTACAAAATTCACATTGCGCTTATGAATTTTTAAAAGTATATAAAGAATAAGTAGTAAAATTCGAAGCTCAGGCTCTGGTTAAACGATGTAGGTTAGATATATATTCTATCTCTGCTCTCTCCCAAAATGCCGCTGATGAGGGTAAGAGTATAGATAAACCATAAAGGACAGAGAGAATGGGTGATAGTGTGATAGACAAAAGATGTCAACGAACTTTGGGAATAGCAAAATCAGTTGGACTAGGTAAAAGACTTAACCAAGCAAAGCGAACATGTGTGGGGGGAAAATAGGTCAGTTCTTGCCATGGAATCTCTGAAGGGACCAGGAATTAGAGACATCTGACAGTGAAAGTTAAGGGGGGAACATAAGCCACTTTTATTAGAACTCAGTTTGAGGAGCAGGTAGATTCCTAAATCCCTTCCGAATAGCCAGATAATTCTCTCTCCCACACATCAGAAGCCAGAGACTTTCTCTATGAAGGACCTTCAGCAGGAAAGTAGGAGGCCTGGGCCTTGCCAAGAGCTGGTAGTAAGTGCTATGATAGCAAGGGTTAAGTGAAATCTGGCAACGTTAAATAGTGAGGTCCCATGCGACCACTCTGCTCAGTTCCAAGAACAAGGGCCCTCGAGCGTAACCTCTCAGGCAGAAGATTAGAGGTTTCCTCTCTAGAGTAATTGAACATCCAAACAGAAACATTTATTAATAGTGAAACTTTTAGTGCTCCTCCCCCTCCACTCACCCCCATGCCCCATCAATAGTGAAGCAGCTGGTCATAAATCCCGACTGAGACAGAAGTTTCTGAAAGATGCTCCTAATGCCTCCCTTTAAAGAATGAGTAATAGACAAGGGAGTCGGGAATTGAAAAAGCCTCTGATATGATGTTAGACACTTAAGCAAATACGAGGAAAGAACTTGAGAAAATAGAGCTAACACAGGGAAGAGGAGAAAATATCTAATAAATCTATAATTAGCATCCTTAGAATCTGGGATTAGAGAACATAATGTATCTACAAAGCAAAACAAACAAACAAAAAGATTTTCTAAAAAAAGGAACATTTGGACAACAAGAAAGAACTCACAGAAATGAAAATAAGATAACAAATGGAAATTTTTCAAACTGGTATACAGGTAGAAATAAATAGTTGAGGAAATCGCCCAGAAGGTCAAACAAAAAGATAGAGACAAGAAGGAAAAAAGAGGCTTAAGGAAAATCAATGGTTCCATCCAGGTAGTCTAAATAATATGAGCTCTGGGGATAGGAAACTGAAGGAAATAAATTTTCAAAGAAATAATACAAGAAAGTTTCCCAGAACTGAAGAACTTCATATTCTGGATTGAAAAGGCCCAGAACAATACACGCAAAAAGGTCATAACTAGTCATGTCATAATGAATATTCAAAACACTAAGGATGAAGATCCTAATAGCCTCCAAAGAGGAAAAAAAAAGGTTGCATTTAAATCAAAAGGCACTGAACTTCTCAACAGCAACAGGAAGACCTAGAAAATAACAGAGTTGTTTGTGACTTTAAAATTCAGAGGGAAACCTCTTTGTAATTTAGAATTCTATTTCCCCCAAACTATCATGCAGGTGTGTAGGCATACAAAAAAGGAATGATAATTACGTGATGGGACAGAAGGACTGGCTAACGCTATGGTGATAATTATATTGCAATATTGTGATATTGTGATTTATAAAAAGAAATTTTGGTTTTAGGCTCCATTTCTGGACAGAAGCTATTAAAACTTTTGAAATTTCCTAAGCCGTGAGAGCAATAAAGGTGGCAATTGTTATATTAATGAAGTGGCTATAGGATAGCCCTTTAGATGAGGGCTGGTTATCAGAAGGTTGAGCCAGGAGACTGGAGGGTTGAAACTTTCAGTCCCACTCCCATAATCCTCCAGTCAGAGAGGCGAGAAGGGCTGTAGTTTAAATCAATCGCTACTGACCAATGATTTCATCAGTTATGCCTACATAATGAAGTCTCCTGTCAATTATATTCTAATAAAGCTGGAAAAAATAAACTATTTTTTTAAAGTATGCAGGGGAGCCATTTTCAGGTATGCAAGTATCAAAAGAATTTGCTTCCTGTATACACTGTCTTGGGAAGTTACTAAGGATCGTGTCCATCAAAAGCAGCAGAGTGAACAGAAGGAAAAAGTCCTGGGAAATAGAAAAGCCAGCAAAGAGAAAGACAAATGAAATGCTTAAAACGAAGTTGTAATGTTACAGCAATGCCATAGTCTTCAAGAGGTCCTATTCCAGGGGTGCATGGTTGGCTCAGTTAGTGCAGCACACAACTCTCAATCTTGGGTTGTAAGTTTGAGCCCCACATTAAGTGTAGAGATTAATTAAAAAAAAAAAAAAGAGTTCCTGGGTCCCTCAGTCATCTGAGTGTCCAGGAGGGCTGTCTGCAAGGGGAAAATGGAACTAAAGAACTATATGATGTTTTAACCATTCAAAGAAAAGTTTTGCGATTCTACTAGAGAATCTGGGGGAAGAATTATTGGTAACTGAGCAAATGAAATAAAATGAGACAACTTATAAAATTAAATTCTAAAGGAAAGAATATATAATCATAGTATACTGTACAGTACCGCTCTGAATAATATTTACACAGCCATAAAAACAAAAATAACTATAATTACTTTTAAATAATACTGGCAATATCAGCACACTACCAGGATGGGAAAAGGAGGCATGTATGTAAAGAATGAGTATAAATGGGATAGATAAGAGAACAAAAGACTTATTTCTATAGTAGGAAGTCAAATAATAAAAATATATCAAAAATGTAAGAATAAGAGGATACTAATACTTAAGAATCTGGAGGAAAGTTCCAGAAGAAACTGCTAAAAAGTTGAATGTGATGTGGGAGAGACGAAAGCAACTCCTGACCCGTAGGGGCTAGTCCAGGGCTACCTGCTGGGCCCTGGTATTGCTGGGGACCAGTCTGACAGTCACCCCTAGACCCTGGTGTTCTCCTGTTGAACAGAAAACATTTCACAGAACATCAGTATCATACGAGGACACTCTGTGACTATAATGAATCAAGGCAAAATGAAGACCACCCTAAAATTATGTCTAAACACATACAAGATATGAGCACTGACCTAACCACAAAATACCAAATATCTCCCTATTTCAGCTGATATGACTGAGGGCTGCTTCTTACCAACTAAGCTTTAGTATTTCTCTGGTCTGCCATCTCTATAAAGAAGATTTAGTGGAATACCCAATCATAGAATTGTTCCCATTTCTTTTTTTTTTTTTTTAATATTTATTTGTTTTTGAGAGAGAGAAAATGTGCACAAGCAGGGGTGGGGCTGATAGATAGGGAGACACAGAATCTAAAGCAGGCTCCAGGCTCTAAGCTGTCAGTGCAAAGCCTTATGAGGGGCTCGAACCCATAAACTATGACATCGTGACCTAAACTTAGGTCAGATGTTTAAACAACTGAGCCACCCAGCTGCCCTGAATTGTTCCCATTTCTAAACAAATTTTTATGGAGAGCAAGAAATTTCTCCCAAATCACGTAACCAAAGTTCAATCCTATAAGTCACTTTAACCTAGATACCCCATAGCTCCCCATGATGTGAGTTCTCCTCTACTGAACTGAGTAATAAGCTCTATCTATTCAATTGTAAGTGTGTTCCTGGTGGCCTTTGACTGTAGGTCATTGACAGATACTTGGGTACTTCAATTGGGAGGAGGGAAAGGAGTGCTATTGCTTTTCTTTAAAGTCGTTGTCATGCTATTGATTCTTTAAGAGCTATATACACATAGGGGCACTAGAGTGGTTCAATTGGTTAAGCATCTGACTTTTGATTTCAGCTCAGGTCATGATCTCATAGTTCCTGAGATTGAGCCCAGCAATAGTCTCTGTGCTGACAGTGCGAAGACTGATTAGGATTTTCTCTCTCCCTCTCTCTCTCCCCCTCCCCTGCTCATGTGCTAGTGCGTGTGCACACACACACACACACACACACGCGTGCGCGTGCATGCTCTCTCTCAAAATGAATAAACTTAAAAACAAGAACTATATGTATGTTTTACTTTGACATAAATGAAATATATATGTTAAAAATGGACTAAGGCTAATATATATATATATATGTATATATATATATATATATATATATATATATAAGAAGAGCTAAGTAAGGGCAAATGTTGGACTCATTACAGGTCCTTTGGTGATGAAATTAAAGTTGCATAACATATTCACCACAAATGAGTTACGGCATAACAACAAACACATATTCTTACTGACTTTATAAAGAGTACATTTTGCCATTCAAAAATACTTGGAATTCAGTGGCAGGTGTTCAAGAACGAACTTAAATTAAAAGTAGTCAGTTGGGCTTGGCATGATCCTCAAATAGGTGGAATAATTACCACCTGGTAATGGCCCAATAGCAAATACTTCATCAGATACAGCAGAAGGTAAACAAATGTTTGATGATAAAGACAATTATGAAATGTAATAAGCAATCCACACATTCTTTTTTTTAATTATACTATTCTTCTTAAAAATAATTTTTAAAACTTGTGCTTTAATTTATTTAAAAAAAGTAATTTAAAACATAAGTTTTAAATATTGGGCTCCAAATAAGGGCCACATAGACAACTAACTCCTTGTTAATGATTCTCATATGAATTTAAACAACTGAAAAACTCATTAAAAAGTATGTCAATAAAAATGGTGATAGAACAATTTAATTATAGGTTTGAAACTTACCTTTCATTTGTGCCATTTTTATGTGTTTATGAGAAGTAGAAGTAAAAGAGTTGATTTAATTATCAATGTTTATTTTTGAGAGAGATAAAGGCAGAGTTTGAGCAGGAGAGGAGCAGAAAGAGAGGGAGACACAGAATCTGAGGTAGGCTCCAGGCTCTGAACTGTCAGCACAGAGCCCAACATGGGGTTCAAACTCACGAACCAGGAGATCATGACCTGAGCTGAAGTTGGACTGAGTCACCCAGGCGCTCCTAAAAGAGTTGATTTAAACTAAGTCACCAGATTTGCAAAGCTACAGCAGACATACTGGCAGATACAGTTACATTTCTTTATAAGTAAATTATCTCTCTTTACTGTTCATTACAGTAATAACTGAATTCGAGATGCCTTGTCATATCTGGGAGTTTAATACTTAAAGTCTTTGTTGGCAAGTTCTATGGTCACTATGTAAAGAAAATGTTTTGTACGGGGTGTCAGGGACTGTATTCAAACCAGAAAGTAATTAAGGGCATTCCATTATTTGGTTAGCAAAAGTTCCTTTTTTAATAGCATTAATGGCCTCCTAAATTAATAACAGGGTTTGAATTATAGCTTTGCAACACTTCTCCTTTGAGTCATTGATGTGTTTGTAAAGATTATGACTCTTTATACAGTCATAGGCCTATGACTTGAAACCAATGAAGTAAAGTTTTGTGAAATAAAAACTAGATAGTTTCCTCTCTGCCAAAGTTTTTGGAGACAGTTCCAAATGAGGGTGTGCCAGAAGCACTGCTACTGTGTACTTTATGGTATCTCGGTATTTAGAACATGTTTCGATAGCTTCCTCATGGCTTGACTTCTTCCAGGGTGTGATTAGAGTTTGGAAGGTAGTTTTGGCAAAAAGAAGAAATAACTGAAAGAAGGAAGAAAGGAGAAAAAGGAAGAGTCTAATGTAAACTACGTATTCATCTACGTTTGCTTCCAGTTTCCCTCCTTTTCTGTGGACAGTCATAACATAATCTACCAACGGACAAGGACTGTGGTATCCTAGATCTCAGCCCCACAAAGTGACCCTTCACCTATGCTCTGTGATATCTCTGAGAGACCTTACTCCTAGACATTTCACATAAGGACTCATCTCTTTGAAAGTGGAATTGACATCTTATTCCTCACACTGCAAAAATAAATTTGCAAGAAGCAAATTCTTCGTCATCATGAACTACACCCTCAACATCATGGAAACTCGTTTCTGAAGTGAGGACAAGATACTGAGGGATGTGTGTTTTGCTTCTTTTCAGAAATACTACGACTCTTCCAGTTGAATATAGATGGGCTAAGACCACCTCAGGACACCCCACAGTATTGTCCTTACCAGGAGAACAGTAGTACACGCATTCAATTCTCAAGTATCTTTGTTGCTCAGAAATAAAATTCACTATATAAAGTATTAAGCTCCTCAGAACCACAACTTTCTCCTCTCTTTGACCATCGTTATCCTGACACACTGATCTGATGCATTCATCTGCTGTCTTCAATCATGTACATCCACTACAAATACTAACCATGTCCAATATCAGAAAAGAAAATATTTTCAGTCTTTTCCTTTGGTGTCACTTCCCTCCTTATTGTTCTGATCTCCAGGTTCTGGGCCACCCCAGCATCTCAGTGAATGGCAATAAGTGGGAGGAAGACAGCCATAACCGGCCCTAGGCAAGCATTTATATTATGAAATTATCATGGGCCTCTTCTTTCTGGACTCCTTTCCCACCCGCCTCTCCCTTTCAGTGTATCTTCCCTGTTTTTTCTCTCTTGCTGCCTTGAATCATCTGCCAAAAATCACTTGGATAAACCCATTTGCAGTAGAGTCTTCTCAGGTCTGTGAGTTTCCCCATCAGCATCATTTGACTTTTCTTTAAGAACGGATCGGCAATAGCACCTCTCAGCCTCTGTGCTAGGTCTGGACAGTGAAGTGATATCAACAAGACCGTTTTTTTGTTTGTTTGTTTGTTTGTTTTTTGTTTTCTCCCTGTCATTTTGAGCACTGTTAGCAATGCATGATTTTTCTACTGTTTAATTTCTTAATTCATAATTAAGATATATGATTTTAAGGGAACTTTATTTAACTTTAAAATACTAAGGGGGCACCTGGGTGGCTCAGTGGGTTAAGCATCCAACTGGATTTCAGCCTAGGTCATGATCTTGCAGTTTCGTGGGTTTAAGCCCCATGTAGGGCCCCGTGCGGGCAGCATGGAGCCTGCTTGGGATTCTCCGTCTCCCTCTCTCTCTGTTCCTCCCCCACTTGCGGTCTCTATATCTCCCAAACTAAACTTAAAAAAAATTTAAAATACTAAGAATGAGAGTAAATTCATTTCTGGGGCACCTGGGTGGCTCAGTCAGTTAAACGTCTGACTCTTGATTTCGGCTCAGGTCATGATCTCATGGTTCATGGCACCCCTCTGTGCCTCTGCTGTCAGTGCAGAGCCTGCTTGGGATTCTCTCTCTCCATCTCTCTCTGCCCCTCCTCTGCTCGTGTGCACGTTCTCTCTTTCTCTCAAAATAAATAAACATTAAAAAAAAGAATAAATTAATTTCTGTTCTCACAACGACTAATTTTTTGTTAGGACACAGATAATCCAACATTGTGCTACCTTTTAAAGATGCTTTTACAATTACTAGTAGACCCAGATAACAGCTCCACTGTAATCCCAGGTTCCCATACTGAATTAAATCTGCTTTGGGTTATATAGGTCACATACTGTAGAAATGCCCTCTCTGTGTCATTTCTCTGTAAATAGTGAGTGTGCTTCAGTTTTCTCTATAATATACATTTATTTTTGGAGCTCATTAAACAGGTTAAGGAAATTTAAATAGGTCTAGCCAGTAACGGAAGCTAAAGCCAAAGTAAGAAGTACTCTCTGTGGTATTATCTAACACAAGATGAGGGGCGTTTTTAACTCTCGGCTGCTACCTACAAAGGAACTAAGAGCATTATTTGAAAATCAGGTCTGAAAATCAGGTCTACACTTTTCTAAATATGCTATTATTGCTTAAGAATATTAGTCTTGTTTTAAACGCAATAGATAGTGATTGCTATAAGCCATCCTTGTCGGGTAGGAGCGGGAGTGAGAAAATTGTAGCCTAAATAGTACAATCAATTTGTCTTCATACTCCCTTTGCTGTAAATACTCAGTTGTAATCCCTCCTTAATCTTAAAAAAAAGTTTTTAATGTTTTATTTTATTTTTGAGACAGAGACAGAGCATTAGGATGGGAGGGGCAAAGAGAGAGAGGGAGGGAGACTCAGAATCTGAAGCAGGCTCCAAGCTCTGAGCTGTCAGCACAGAGCCCAACATGGGGCTCAAACTCATGAACTGTGATATCATGACCTGAGCCGGAGTCCTACACTTAACCAGCTGAGCCACTCAGATGCCCCTGTCTGTCCCTAATCTTAAACTGGTTTGTAATTTTCTGAAGTCTAAGGTCATCCCTGGGGGAAGAAATAAACTAGGGGCTTAGAGATTAATTATTTAACTGCATTTTAGCAAAGGTGCCATATGAATTCATTTGATTTTGCGGGACAGAACAGTAAGTCAATGCCTTTGCATGGGAAGCTTCCATATGTTCCAAAAGAGTTAACCCCTCTGTGCCTCATTTATGTCCTTGGAGGGACTGATGATACCAGGAGAAATATACCAGTATATTCAATACTAGAGGACGTTTCTTATTTCAGAAGCACAAGAGAAATAATGTATTCATCCATGGGAAGAGCTGACTCCTCTGTTTGGGTACTTTTGAAAATGACAATTTTATTAATTAAATTTCAAAATTTTAATGATAGCTTAGAATAGTAAAAAGGAGCAATTTCGAAGGAATTGACAATTACTAATTCAATTACTGGAAATACAAAGAGCCTTTAGCTTTATTTACCCTGTGGGATAAGTTATAAGATTTTATACTTACATTTTTAATACATTCAAAGTATGCTCGTTAAAAAATTCTATGTTTTTAAAAAGCACCAGACTCCCAAATATTTTATTGTGCTTTACTTGTTCTCACCTCAGCAACAAGCTCTAAGCTTAATACCTGCAAAACAACCTCAATGTTCTTAACAACCCAGAGAGTAGAGCACTTCGAGGAAAGATAGCACAGAACATGATAGGAATTAGAAAAAAAAAAAAGAAAAGAAAATACTTTCAATATGTTTTTTGAGAGGACGAGGTGATCCGTGGGAGGACTATTCATTCATGTGAGTATGTAAGCGTGTTTTGAGGGTTTTGCAGCCATCGAAATCCTTGTTCAAAGGAAGAAAGAGCAGTATGTTTGCATGACCTTGTACACTGATATTCTGAGTCATTACTTAATCCAGCAGCTGTGGCAATGCCCTTTTGTCTGATACAAAATAAACAAAGAGACAGAATATAATAAGGCAAGTGAATTCTTGAGCAAGTCGGCCATGTGCATACAGCTTCAGCTTCTATACAGTATGAACTATTTCAGTGTGAAGGTGGTGATATACTCCTTGCAGCTTAGCTGTGAGATTCAGACCAATCATAGACATTGCAACGTATTTAGGGTCAACTTTAATCATCACCCGTGAGCTGTCACTTGCACAAACAGTAAGAGGAGCTCATGAGCAATAATCCACTTGAGAGAAGCTAGGTGTTGATCACCAAATCTCTGCTGGTAAAAGTGAGGACAAATGATTTATACATCTCCATATTACAGAGACTAGGAGCCTGGAAGGGAGACATTTGCCTGCCAGTCAAAATATATTGGGGACTTACTGTGTGCCGAGCATTCTCCTGATCCTGTATGTGGTTTAAAAAAATAGTTCTTGTCCTTGTGGATCTTAAAAATTTAGCAAAAATGGGTGCCTGGGTGGCTCAGTCGGTTAAGCGTCTGACTTCAGCTCAGGTCATGAACTCACGGTTTTTGGGTTCAAATCCCATGTCGGGCTCTGTGCTGACAGCTCAGAGCCTGGATCCTGCTTCGGATTCCGTCTCCCTCTCTGCCTGCGCCTCCTCCATTTGCACTCTGTCTCTTTCAAAAATAAATAAACGTTAAAAAAAATCTAGCAAAAATGGCCAAACATTGCATTTGACAAGAATCAAAGGAAACCAAGAGTTTACATCAAAAGAACAAATTAGCCATGTGTTAAACACGGTTTTAGAAGATTGAAAGCTATAGACTAGACCAAGAGAGGAAAGAGAAGAAATGGCAAACAGCACGGGCAGGCCAGCGAAGTGGAGTTTGCTAAATATAAATGACTTTAGACAAACTCAAGTCAGCTTCAAATCTGTTGCGAAGTCTCTAACTTGCAGACTGAACAGTGGAACCACAGACGGGCCAAGATTGCAGCAACCAGAAGAACTTCATGGTGAAACCGTCCCCAGGGATGCAGCAACCGCTGCTGTTGCTCCACTCATCACCCAGATAGACCCAACACATCCTGCTTCTGTGGGGACAAGAAGTGTGACACAGCTGCATCTTGAACTTAAAAACAAATTCTTCTAACTTACATTCCAACTTTTTTCAATGATGACAGTCTTCTACTTGCTCAATCCTCGAGTTTCTCAGGCCGGTGGATGAATGAATGTAGTTGGTGCAGAGAAAACTCTGTGGAGGTGAATTTCAGTGAAAATGTAAACATTGGTTTGTGGGTTGTTTTCTTTTTTTCTTTTTTCTTTTTTTTTGGTTTTGTTTGTTTGTTTTTTGACCTACAATAAATGAGGCACTGGAGGAAACAGTTTTACTTATACCTGCTACTTCGCCAGAGGATCCTGGAATTTCTACTATGCCTGTATGGTAATTGCCAACATGACTTTTTTTCCCCCTATGTTTACTCTCAAATGATTTTTTAGGATACAAAAATGGTAAACCAATGGAAGGATATAATATAAGGTCATTACTTCCAGCTCCTTGAGTTGAATCTTGAGATTCAAAGCATTTGGACCTCTCATAAACCTTCCACACTCTCATAAGTGCTGTTTTTGTGCTGTAGCTGATTGCATCTGCTACATAAAATACAGTTTCCTGTGAGGTTTTGAACGATACATCCTTTGGGGAGCCTCAATACCAAGATAAAAATAGAGCTTATAGCACTTCGTAAGCTCAGATTCAAGGGATTTCCCACAAATAGGAAGTTCCTTTTCAATATTTTACAAGAAAACAACAGCACCCACCTTCAAACAACTGTATACGCTACCGAAATACAACTGGTATCTAAATATACATATATATTTACACACAAGTTCTAAACTGTGTTCCATGTACTATGGAGAAATAAAATCTATCCATTTTGGTGAATATTGGTAACTTCAGTTTTAAACCCTCAAGCAAGATAACCTACAAATATGTTCACTCATTACAAATGTTTACTAAGCATCTACTATGCGTCAAATACTCTGTTAGGCACTGGGGATACAAGTCCCATTCCTTATGGAAATGAAACAAGACTTGCATCCGTTGTGTAGTTCAGCTTACCAGGAGGGGCTAATAAGCTCACTCTTTAATGTTGACTTAAAGAAATGATTTCTAATGCTATGTATTCTACCTCTCTTATATTTTTGCTTAGAGTTTAGCTTAGTGCTACAGGTAAAAGGACAGTTCTCAACCTGTTGCAGCCTGCAAAGATTATCTGATTATTTCACAATAAAGTTAATACCAAATTCTTTCAGATCTGTTTCGTTTATCTTGAATGCTAGAATAAAGGAATTGTTAACAGTTATGCTTGAAACAAAACAAATCACTATTTCAAAATAATTAGAGGGGCGCCTGGGTGGCTCAGTGGGTTAAGCGGCCAACTTTGGCTCAGGTCATGATCTCACGGTCTGTGAGTTTGAGCCCCGCATCGGGCGCTGTGCTGACAGCTCAGAGCCTGGAGCCTGCTTCAGATTCTGTGTCTCCCTCTCTCTCTGCCCTTCTCCTGCTCATGCTCTGTGTCTATATCTCAAAAATAAATAATCATTAAAAAATTAAAAAAAATAACTAGAGAGTATTCTCCTTTGTTGTCAAGCAGAGTATCTGATTTACACGATATGTACCAAAAAGTGTGTTTTTATACTGGTTATAGTTTCACAAAACTACCATAATGACTAAGAAATTCTAGATATATTTAGTATCATTGTTTCCCCATCATGAATTTGTTCTTTTTACTGATTAAAGGTCTATTTGCATGATGTCAGATCACTGAATGGAATTTTGAGTTCTTGGAACTTCGAAAGGCTCATTATGTAATATAACATTCGAATCTCATATGAAAGGAAACGCTTCACTAGAGTCCCTTTCCTGAGAGTGTCTTGTAAGTAGATGCGAGTTTGGACACTTCCTCTTGCTAATGTCACCTCTTCTTGTCATTCCTGTCCATGTCCTCTTATGATAATTAGGTATTTGAATGTTGAAATCCATAGAGCTTAAACTCGAAAGGAATTCTACGATTCCAGAGCTGGGAGTAATCTCTGAGGTCCCCTTAACTCCGCCTTCTTCCTTTCTGATGAGGAAACTCAGAAAGGAACTATCTGCAGTGCATGAAGTTTTACTAGAGCTTGTCTGGGGCCGGCTAGCTCCATTTTCCAGTTCTGGTACCCGACTCAGGTGAAAAAGAAATATTTGTCCTTCAAACAAACAAACATGAATTATAAACTTCACGCACTCCTTTGAATTAGAATTATTAAATTATTCATAACTCGTTTAAGTATCATTTATTTCTCAGCTCAGGTCATGATCTTGCAGCCTATAAGTTCGAGCCCTGTGTCAGGCTCTGGGGTGTCAGCTTGGGGCCTGAAGTCTGCATGGTATTCTGTCTCCCTTTCTCTCTGTCCCTCCCCTGCTCATGATCTCTCTCTCTCTCTCTCTCTCTCTCTCTCTCAAAAATAAGTAAACATTGAAATATTTTTTAAGTATCATTCATTTCTAAAATTTGGTGAGTAATTTTTAATCATAGTTTGAGTGGAGTAAACATTTATATATAATTTATATATTATATATAATTTAAAATTTTATAGCTTTCTTATTTCTCTCCCCTCCAAAACAAATCCAAATATTTTATGGTTCTTAAAATAAATTCATAAACATTATGATTGTTACAAATAAAACCAGAAAGATCAGAAATCATACAAGGAAAAAGGGAAAAAAATTACCAGAAAACAGGCAAGTTCATTCTTTTATTAAGTTTATATATTTATTTTAAGGGGGGGAGGGACAGGGAGAGAGGGAGAGAGAGAGAGTCCAAAGCAGGCTCCATGTCCAACACAAAGCCTAACGTGGGTCTTGATCTCATGAACCCGCGAGATCATGACCTGAGCTAAAATTAAAAATGGGAGACCTAACCCACTCAGACACCCAGGTACCCCTTTTTGGTCTTATTTTCAGATAAAAAAAGGTAGAAAACAATTTTAGTACTGAATTCTGGATCATTTTAGCATATATATCTTTAGGTAAAGAACACTAAAATAATGAACAAGGCCTCTGCAAGAAGCTTTGAAAAAGCATCAGACTTTCTTCAATTGTTCTTACACTGAGTTCAGTGAAAGCATTTGAATATTAAATTGCATTACTGGAATGCAATTTTTATAGCCCAAAAGCATATTAACTTAGGTATGTGTATTGCTGATGACCTCAACTGAAGCAGGAATAGAATTTAAAGCAATTGAAGAAATGATTAGCTTACCCTATTCAATTACTTACACAAGGAGGCCATTAGATTGATGTGGCTATAATGCTTTGGTGGCCTATATAAACAAAGCAAAATCTAAGCTTGTAAATTCCTCACGGTTATGAAATAGAAATGCTATGGGCAACCAATCACAAATAGCCAACTAAGCTTCGAGCTCTAGCTAATCAAATAATTTCCTTTGCTCCTGCACTTCATGTAAGAGTCTTCCCTGGCTTCTGCACGGGGTGTGCTCTGGACCACTGTGGTTTAGGTGCTGCCTGATTTGAATATTTTTTGCCAAAGAAATCTTTAAAATTTTTTTATTAAAATTTTTTTGATGTTTATTTTATTTTTGAGAGAAAGAGACAGAGACAGAGTCTGAGTGGCGGGGGTGGGGGGAGTAGAGAGAGAGACAGAGACACAGTATCCTAAGCAAGCTCCAGGCTCTGAGCTGTCAGCACAGAGTTGGATAGGAGCTTGAACCCGCAAACCGTGAGACCATAACCTTAGCCAAAGTCAGACACTTAACCAACTGAGCCAACCAGGCACCCCAATTCTTAAAAATTGTTAATATGTGCCTCAGTTTATCTTTTAACTTCCCTTACAGTCTCATTCAAATATGATATCAACTATGTTTTGGGCTAGAATAGATGCCAGCTCAATCAATATTGGATTGTAAATAGCAGAATGAAATTTATCTCCACTTACTTTGATTACCTGGGACTGTGTGGGAAAACTTGATACTCTTCCCAGGATATTCTTCCAGTGTTGGCTTCATTTCAGCCAAAGTCCTTGTATGGAGACATGAAATGGGAGTGGCTTCCATGGGTTTTCATGTGGTCTCAGGAAAACAGGATTTTCTCCTTCTGACTATAGGACTCTCCAGTCATAGGGTGCCTGCTGTCAGGGAGGGCAAGTTATGTAAACCAATAAACTCTACAAAAAAAAAAAGTATATATACATATATATCTAGGAAGGAAAGGAAAGGAAAGGGAAGGGAAGGGAAGGGAAGGGAAGGTTCTAGAATCAATACTCAGGCAGTTTTTATTGATGTTATAATCCAATCAGGAAGGTCAGTCTTTCTAAATTAATCATCACTTCTTAATTTCCCCTTTTTGCTGCTAGGCCTTACTTTCTTGGGGTGCTGATATTTTTCTTTTGCACTCATGTTAGTCTAAGTTCTCCAAGAACAAACACCAGTACCAGATTAAACATGCTAGAAATTTATTAGGGGAATCGCCAGTAAGAGACAAGAGTAGGAATCTGGGAGAGGCCTTGGTCTGAACTTGGGTAAAGGAAAGACGGAAGGAAGGAAGGAAGGAAGGAAGGAAGGAAGGAAGGAAGGAAGGAAGGAAGGAAGGAAGGAAGGAAGGAAGGAGGGAGGGAGGGAGGAAGGGAGGGAGGGAGGGAGGAAAGGAGGAAGGAGGAAGGGAAGGAAGGAAGAAGGGAGGAAGGAAGGAAAGATTCTAGATGTGTCTTGCAGTTCTAAGGAAAGTCGAGCATGGCAGTCTGGGAGGTCTTGAGCCAAAGGCTCTACTGCCAGAGGAAACCCCAGTCTCCCAGGAACAGACCTGTCTTAGGATTGCTGCTACACCCGGTCACTGGCTCAAGGCCAGTGGGAAGGTGTGGCCAGCACTTAATCAGGGCCAGCATTACTTTTCCTCTCAGCAGAGATCCAAGAGACACATTCCCAGGGCTACCACAGCAGTGTACATATAATAGCCCTAATTTACCTTAAGCAGAGTTATTTATACAACTTTCTATTTTTGTTTATTTAATATACAATAATAATCACTTTTTGAGTGTTCACCATGTGACAAACACTGTTAAAACTTTTACATGCATTATGTCATTTCATCCTCACAAACACCCTGTTATTATTACCATTTTACAGAAGATTACTTAATAAGTTTCTTGCACGGACAGGCTGTGACGAACTATTATGTCATCTTCATTAAGTAAAGAACTATGTTTCCCAGAACCCCCTTGTGTATGTGGTCTCCCTACTGAGAGTTAGCCAAAAACTTGCAAGAGATTTGAAAATTGGAAGTGATGCAGCAAATATTATTCTCTGAAGGTTGTTTTGTAGCCAGATGAAATGATGGACAGATGAGGCTGTGATCACTGGGTTCCAAGAGTGTTGTATTTCTCCTCTGCTTTGCCAGACCAACAGTGACCTCAAGTATACCTCAAAACACTTGACCGTGGACCCACAGAGCTGGTCTCCACAGAAAGAGCAACTCTCCATAAAGCTCCCCATGAGAACCCCTTTTATGGTTCCAATTTAGCAATCGGCTCTACTTGGCTTCTCAGATGGGCTGCTTGCTAACTACTCTGATCTAAACTCTGCCTTCTAGACTTTCACTTCTCTAGCTCCTCCCTCAATTGTAAAGTCTAATTCCTACAATAAATCCTTTTTCCCAGAACACAGAGTTACTCTCCTCCCCTGCCTGAACCCTGACTGATAGAGTAACAGCGCAAACATCTGTTGAATGAATGGGCAATTTAGGCCTAGCCCAGGGATTAAGATGTGTTTAGTCAGTCTTCAGAGTCCAATATCCTTTGTTTTAGATTAAAGTAAGCACAATTCATTTGTTTAAAATACCAAATACGCACGAACAAAATGTGACCATAAATTATTGAAGTTCAAGTGTGTCACTGGCAGTGTCTCATATAGAAGTCCATCCTATTATCTCAAAATGTGTGATGTGCAGGGCCAGATTTTTGCCTCCTCCCAAATCAAATAAGTACGAAAACCTATAAATATACCTGCCTGAGACTCTATCTAGACTTTTGTGTCCTAAAAAGCAGAGGATAATATTTTAGTCAAGAAAATCTTAGGGGTGCTTGGGTGGCTCAGTTGGTTGAGCGTCTGACTTTGGCTCCGGTCATGATCTCATGTTTCATGGGTTTTAGCCCCGTGGTGGGCTCTGTGCTGACAGCTCGGATCCTGGAGCCTGCTTCCTAGATTCTGCGTCTCCCTCTCTCTCTACCCCTCCCCTGCTCATATTCTGTCTTTCTGTCTTTCTCTCTCTCTCAAAAATAAATAAAACGTTAAGGTAAATTTTAAAAATATAAAAAAAAAATTAAGAGCGGGCATTATCAGTCAAGACTCTAACATTAAAACTGTCTAACATGTCTACAGTTGTCTGCAAAATATAACCCCAAGATACTGAATGGAGTTAATTTAATATTACTATGTCAATATATAAAATTGAGTGTTGAAAACTATCTTTCAAAAATAAGGGCTTTGCCATAATTTCTATCAAGCTGTTTTTTTTTTCTGAAAGTAATTTTACACTATACTTATATCTTTCATGATTTTCAACTCTAATGTTTGAACAATACAGAATCAAAATAAAAAAATATATATCACCGCTGGTACTATTGCATCAACCTGGGAGGAAAAAATATGGGGCTGTAATAATAGTCACACACAGTTCTTTTCTGTACTTGCTCTATTTATCTATTGTGCCTGCCCCAAATGTATCTTTCTGCATGCCTGAGGAGGGCACAGCTTTGCTAGCTGATGCCAATAGGAGTCACTAGAGGGAATTTAGAAGCGAGAGAGAGGGGAGGGGAAGGGGAGAAAGAACTTTCCTCTTCTTTCTTATTTTATCTCTCAGCACTGCCTGGCAGTGGCGGATCTACTCCAAAAGTGACTGTTTATTCTCACTCCGTTTGGCATTTCTAGGACAAGATTCATCATTTGCCTTAGAGAAACCAGCAACAACCAGGTGGGACCCCCTGATTGGAGGTCTGAGCCTGAGCTCAATGAGGTTCCTCCTCTAAGCTTCTACTCTGATAATCTTCCATCTTTTGCCTTTTGTTCCCATAGCCGTTCGGGCAATACTTTCTTGTTCTTATTAGCTCTGAGTTTATCCCCATGCTTCCCTCTTGCTCTGAAAGCTCCAACAACACCCGTGTCACTGTTCCTTATTATTCTGTCTTCCTTGTTGATGCCCTGAATGTGAATTCTGTTTTCCTGACTAAACCCTGTCTGATGCCTTCATTTTTATATAGCTTCTAGCAAATAAAGGGGATTTAGATCTCCTTCTTTACCTCCTTCTTCCCCTCTGCTATGCAAGAGTGTTTTTAAGGGTTGCCTTAGATGTCCTCAAGAAACATTCTATCGGCTAATATGGGGCACCTGCAGTTTTCCTCTACTTCTCAGGTCTTGTGTGCCGTCTATTGTCCAAGCCTTGAAGACTGTGATGAAACTTTGGTCCTGCTGGTAAGCATCAAAGGTGAGGTCTTCCTTCAAGGTCCAAAGGGTGATCCACCCTACTTATTCTACTGCTCAGTAGGCTGTGGCCATTCTTGGCTCCAGAAATTGCCTGCATAATACAACCACCACTGTCCAGGGCTGCTTTCCTTAATGTACTTTACGTGTTATTTTTGTGTTGGGTTCTCAGTATCTTTTAGACTTGTAGAGCACAGCTTTCACTCTTAGCATCTATTTTATGACAAGTCCTGCCCTATGGGAGAGGTCTGAGTCACGGGCTGGGCTGAAGGGCAATCTGTGTCACTAGTAGAGTGAAGTACTTAGAATTACCCATACTTCTACAGCAGGGAAGAGGTCCCACCTCCATGCTTTCCCTCCTTCAACCAGATTACCATCAATTTTATTGGTTTCATTTTCATTTCCTCTGAAGATTTCATTTGAACAAAGGAGTCTTCTGCTACAAAAAGATTTTCAAAACTACTGGCATAGAACCTCCAGATGCACCCAGATTTATCCAAATACAATGATAAAATACCTGGGTTTCAAACAGAGTCCACCACTATAAACGTAAAAAATATATATATTTACATGGTCTATGATTCTTAGGATTTAATATAAAAATTTCTCCTAAGTTTTATAATATTGAAAAAAGAATAAATGCACCCTTTATTTGTTGAAGAATATTGCTGGGTGTACCTGGTCTCCCGGGAAATACAAAACCTGCTTTCCTTGAAGTGATATTTGTGGGTTCAAAGAACTTAGAAAAAGGATGGAGTGACATTTAATGCTTTGGAGGCCCCAGAGTACAAAAACTTCCATCAATTAAAATGATCGTAAATCAGAATCCCTGGATTTCACTAGTTAAATAAGAGAAAATTAAGAAATATATTGAGCTTCAGATATCTCTAATAAGATATTGTGCTTTGCATTAATATGCACTAGTTCCAAGGAGTAAGTGAAAATTGCATATGAAAGGAATTTGAAAGCTTCAAATTTCTAACAAAAAATGACACATAGATATTTGCAGTGCTCTTTTCAATAAAAGTGAATGCCTGGGAAAATATTTGAAAAGATAGAAAAGAAAGGTAAATGAAAATATAGAAATTTAAAAGAAATCAGAACTCTGTATAGGTAAGAGCTATATAAAGACAAGATTTTTAAAACTGACTTATTTTGTTCAAAGTGGTAAATTCACTATACATTAGTGTTTATTAGTTCAAATAAGCAATACGTGGGAAAATTTTGGCCTTTAAACCTTGAGGCATTTACTTGTGATTGCAATAATTTCTGTGTGGTTCCGGAGATTTTTTTAAAAATATTTTTCCAAAGGAAAATGGTCCTTTATAGAAATTTCTATAAGATTTTTTTTAAAAGATTTTATGTGTAAGTAATCTCTACACCCAACGCAGGGTTCGAACTTACAACTCTGAGATCAAGAGTCACATGTTCCACCAATTGAACCAGGAAGGTGCATCTCTGTGAGATTTTTTTTGATGCGTCTATCCTCAGATTTTAGAGTGGATTGCTGTAATGTAGATTTATCCCTTACATATTCCCCAAGATAATCTCATTGATAGCCTGATGGTCTTCATAGGTGTATTTAGCCAGAATAAGTATTTTTATTACTTATGATGTGACTTTTATTTAGTAATAGCTCACTCATATTTAATTTTCTTATTTATGATGCATTTAACCCAGTAGAAATAAACGAGACTATCAGTAGTTTAAATGACTATTCCCTGACCTTTATAGACATGTATCATTCATGGACTCATCTTCATGAGCTTAATGTCGATCTTTTATGCTTTAACACAATCTATATCTTAATAGCACTATAGAGACATAGCAAGTATTTTTGATCTCTAGTGGATCCAACAATAATTTCTAACAACTTTATAATACTTTTGAAGGTGTTGGATGTATCTTCCATCAAGATAGAAAGATCCACCCTCTCCCATCCATATGAAGAAAGAATTTTTTGTTGACTCAGATTTCACACCATTCCAGCCAACTGGCTCTGCTATTTAGTTTCCAGCAGAAAAGATTGCTTAACATAAACTATTCTAAAGTTAAGACACAGTTTTTGGTAACGATCCATAATTGAATAGCTGGTAGCTAATGACTCTGTGACAAAAACTGCTAGTTTTCCCCAAATAGTCATTCTCCCCTTATTCATTTAGTCAAAGAACTCTGGAATTTTAATTGAGCACATGGATGCCCAGAAGAAGGATTTTATTTCTTAGCTTCCCATAAGCTAGATGTAGCCATTCGATAAAGTTTTAGGCCATAGGTTATGGCTAAACATAATGTACAATTTCTAGGTCTGGCCTATAAAAAATTACACTGTGCATTTTCTTCCCCACTTCTCACCAGCTGGGATGTGGATGTAATGGTGAGAGCTAGAGCAGCCATATTTGGCTATGAGATAAATTCCAAATGTTGATCAAGAGCTTGATGCAGTTCTGAAATACTTTTATGTGAACTAAGAGAGGAATAAGCTTCTTTATTATTTAGGGAACTGTTATTTTGGCTGTTGTTACCACATCCAAAGAAACCATTTTTTTTCTCACAAGCTACTGTGAGTAATATGATTATCTTCAATGCTCAAAAATTCCACAAGGAACCCGTAAACTGGAATTTAAAATGTATAGCTAGACTCCTAGAAATCATAACTAAGTAAACTATAAATTTCATTAACTATCAGAAGAAATTTGAATCAGAACCCAGTTGGCTATATTATGGATCCAGTTGCAAGAAGATGTGTGAAGGGGTGGATGGATGACTTTGAAGACTTGGGTTGCATTATTATTTTGTATTATTTAACTGGAAGATTACAGTCATGCATAGGCCTGTACCCAGGAAACATCTCATTCAGTGAAAGATTTCTCTCCATAACACAGTGATGACAGCTGCTGTCAAAGTCTGTTATCTGGGCAAATCTTCGGCTATAGATGCACAAGAATCCATTTACATATCCCAGCTCTAGTCACTACTGAAACTAATCGCAGTCCAGTCCCAATGGTAGGTGGCCTGATGTAGTGATTGCAGTGAGCAAGACCTATGCGCATCTGGCAATGGTACTAAGCTGAGTTCTGGCTCTACAATTCATAAGGTATAGGACCTTGACCTTGGGCAAGTTAGTTCAACTCTTAAACCTTTAAGTATCCTCATCTATCAAATGAGGCTAATAATAGAATCCAATTCATAGAGTTGGTATGAGGATTACGAGAGATAGCTTATGTACTAAGCTTGCATGTGGGTAGTTAATAAAGGTGACCATAGCACTAATAAATATGGGTAATATTTAATAAGTATGACCACCCACACATGCACAGATGCCTGGGCTCCTGTAAAAATGAAAGACTCCAGCCTTGTGGATGTAGTGACGTGTTTTTACAACTTGTCCCTCAAGTGATACACTTGTCCACTGGCTCTTATCTATTATTCTTAGCCGTGTTTGATATAGTATGGGCAGCAGTTTGAGGTTCAGTTTTGAAAAAAGGACAATAGTTCACCTCTGTGTAGTAAATGCCACCTTGGTGAAGACTGTGGATTGTATGAAACGTTTGAAGTAGGCAGTTGGTCTGGTGGAAGAAACGCAATGCACCAGGAAGGGGCTGAGGAGAGGTGTCAAAAGCTGTTGGCTGAGAGGAAATATTTCCAGCATCTCTGGAGCATCCATTAGAGTCCACTCCAGCAGTGGTTATGGGGTGGTGGTGGTGGTGGTGGTGGTGGTGTTGATGATAGCAAAGTGGGGACAGAAGTGGGGAGAACTAGGAGAGGAAAAGCGAGAAAATTACCGCCGTACCCACCACTATGAGACAACCTTTCCTCTCAATGTCCTTTTCCTATTGGCGTGATCCTTGAGGGGTCTGATGCAGCAGTTAGCAGATGAGGGAGGAGGTGAGCCACTGAGAGAAATATGTCTAGCCTTCTAATCCTCCCCTCCCCACCACCCCAAGGAAGCATTATACACCTGAAGCAGGCTTGTGGGAAAGAGGGTGGTAACGGAGAACAGTATGTTTTACAGTGAATGAACTAGATTGGAGTTAGTCTGTCATGCTAGATCGGACTGGACATTTTTATCACATAAATTAGACTATTCTTTTCATTGACACAGATCAGACAATCTAAGGGACCCACTCTGTATTTCATTCATGGGCAAGAGTAGAGTAAATCTGAAAGCACAGTTTAGAAGGGACAATGAAAGAGAAACTAAAGTTCTTTATATTTAATTTTTGCCTATTGAATTCAGCTAGTTCAATAAAAATATTTACGCATTCAATGATGATATAAATGTTGTGCTTTTTATTTGAAAATGCACTCAGCACTTTATGAAGATATTCTAATTCATTAAATTGGTGTCTTTTTAAAACTTACAGCTTTATTAAAAATTGTCCCTACTTGGGGCATAAAGAGAAGTGACCAATTCCAGTACTGTGCTTTTTTTTTTTCTGGAAATGAATGAAAAACAAAAACAAAAAACTCCTTTTTCCGTGTCCTAGTAACTATAATAAAAAAGCCAAGCATTCATGGCTGAATGCAAGCATGAGTAGTAGTTCCTTTGCAAGTGAAAGAAGAGAAGTTCAACCAAGCATGACTGCCACGGTCTCCTTACTATGCTTGCAAAATGTACTGAGCAGACACCCTGTATTCTGATCGCTAAACGAGATTGGAGCTGAAGTAGTGCGGGTTTGAGAGTTTCCACAGGAAAAAATACAAAACCATTACACAGGATGCTGCAGAAGCCATGTGGAGTGAAGGAAATGCAAAGTGGAGAGTTAGGTCTTTGAAGGTCTGTGCACCTGCTGTTTGGCATAACTGAGACGGTATGTCATATTTCACACAGAGAAAATGATCAAATGGCAGATAGATATCTTTTTTAAAAAATGTGTTTTAAGAAACTGAGAACACTGTCTTTTCAGTCAGAGAAACAGGATATATGGATTTTTTTTTTTTTTTTGTAAAGAAAGAACAGCAGACATTGATGGCATAGAAGTTGCTAGTAACCAATGTACGAACTGTACATGAGGTCAAAGATAAATGAAGCTTTAAATCATGTGTCCATTTGTGGCACTCTTTGACGTAGAGGGTAACTTGGCGTCTTCATCGTCCAATCTACCTACTAAAACTTTTTCATGAAATGCTTGGACATTCTTATCCTCTGTTTCCCCTCCTCCAATCTATGTCGAATTACCTGTTTTGGGGGAAAATGATTGAACTTGTTTATGTAACACAAAAGAGGCACCTTGCAGTTAAAAAATTTAAATCTTCCCTAACATTAGAATCCTGTAGAAACTGGAAGGGTGAATTGGCTCATTCGTCCATTTTGTTTCCCCAAACCTAGAGAGAGATATGAAATTATAAATACCAAACATTTTTTATAAATCCCTCAACAAGCTGGTGAATTAATTAGTGATATCTGTTATATGTAAATTACAGTCTACAGATGCACATATACCCTGAAATTTCTGCCGATTAGACTGCATCCTTCTTTTGGATAGGGGGAATAAAAGGGCAGTTAAAAGAGTGGTCCCTGGAATCCTACGTGTGTGCTGTCAAAAGGTACATTTGCAGTTTAACCTTTCCGCATCTCATTGTATTCGGCTGATTGGCATCCCAGTGACTTCTGAGAAGATTCCCAAACTTCGACATGGCCTAGAAGGCTGTACACAATGTACGTGCCTGTCCCTTCAACTTGATCCTGTCTAATTTGCTCACGATCTTGCTCAAAGACCTTATTTCAGTTCCTCCAAGTTTCCTGCTTTTGGTGCATCTGAGGTTTTACAAATGCTCTTCTCTGCCTGGAGCCTATCTCTGTACTCTCCCACACACAAGCTGAGCACACATAGCTCCCTCCCACCCAGCTTCACTTCTCAGTGTAAACGTCACTTGTTTAAAGAGGATTCTTCTGATTAACTGATGAAAAATTATTCCTTCTCCTTTTTATTTGCTTTCATGCTTGCATAGAACCTCGTTCGTTCCTAATACCACAAATGCTGGGGTGCCTTGTTTGAAGTGAATGGAAAGATAGACAGGAATCAGGCAGACAAGGAATCAAATATTACTTTTAGACAACATGTCAGTTTCTGGAAGATAGGAGTATATTTAAACCTCCTATAGGTCTTACGGCTTGGAAGAGCAACACAGAATTCTGGCTCCTTGACGACAGCCCATGCGACAAGAAAGGGGATAAAGGAGCAGGGCTCACGTGGCCAGGCCCTCCTTCCAAATATACCCAATAAATGGGGCACTCCACTATCTCAGGACAGTGTGTAGAGGTGGGAGAATGGGGGCAAGGAGAGGCCAGGAGGGTTAGAAACTTCCTCTGCATGAAGGAAAGATTGGGAGTAGGGAAAAAGCATTTCTTCCATTTTCGATCAAAATGTCTTAATATAAACCCATACAGTGACCATTTTTGAGATTAAATATAGACAAATATCAGCAAATTCATATGATTTAAACATAATCATACCTGTATATGTTGCATATACATGTAAACATGTAAATATGTATGTATGCATGCATAGATATACTATGTAGTATATGGACCATACATATACTATGTGTTATATATATCTATATGTGTCTAATAGCACGTACATGTGCTATATATATACATACATATTTGTGCCATAATTTGTGTAGTATCTGCCTCTGCTATCATACTGAAAGTTCCAAAAAGATAGTGAAGTATGTCTATGTTTATATCTGCATCTGTGACTCATCACATCTTACAGTATCTACAAAACTTAGTTGAATGAATGATAGCTACAAAGCATTTAACACATTATTTGACTTACTTTAATAACTCAGTAGATACTAGCTATTATGATGATCACACTGCTGCTGCTTCTGCTGATAAAAGATTCTTAATATACTGGGTACTCACTTTTAACCTGGGCTGTATATTTCTAAGACTTCCATTTCAGAAATCCATAAGCTTGTCACTCATATAGCTTGTCTTGCACTGCTCATAATTTCGGGCCATGTCCCATAGTTGCAACCTCCACAGCTCCAAAGTTATAACTTTAAGGAGAAACAGGGTGAGTAGGATTACAGCAGATTAGAGAACGTATATCCTCTCCAGAGAGGGCAATCAGTTTTCCAGTTGGTTCAGACTTGCTTTGTGGGAATATGAGGTCAGTGTTACTAGACATCCTGATTTTTTAAGAGAAGCTGAAAATCCATATTTTAATATAAAATCTCCATATCTGGGAAACTAATTAAAAATTGCTAAACTCTATGTGCTTCTGAAAGATACTTGGACTTCATGCTGCCCACAGCTAGTTTGAGACCTCTGCTTTTATGGCGACTGTCTTGTGGTATGAGATTTTATCAAGTTTTTCCTTGTTTTTCATGTATCTTTTATTTTAATTTGTTTAATTTTATTTATTTTTGAGAGAGAGAGAGAGAGAGAGAGAGAGAGAGAGAGCATGCCTGAGTGGGGGAGGGGAAGAGATAAAGGAGAGAGAATCCCAAGAAAACTCTGTACTGTCAGTGTGGGGCTTAAAAGGAACCTTGAGATCATGACTCGAGCCAAAACCAAGAATCTTTGCTGAACTGACTGAGCCATCCAGGAGCCCCTTGCTTATTTTGTCCATGGGTATTATTCTATGCTTTCCAAATTAGTTTTTAATAGTTTAATTTCATTGCTTTATTAGGGATATAATTCTAGCTGTTGTTTTTGTATTTCTAACCTTTCTATCTTTTGCTTCTTTAAATTGGTCCCCCCCTTTTTGTTTCTTGATGTCAGAAGAGCTGTCAAGGTTAATTATCTATTATAAGGGTACCATTTTTTAGCAAAAAGGAAAAAAAATGGAGCTATACAGCATTTTCAAACTAGAGTACAAATATAATTTTTTGGTGTGTTTAGTAAAATCAGTTTTGGAAATATATATGAGAACAATTGACACAACAAAGTGAAAGTAATGATTACACCCTGTAAATGTATTTCATCTGCAAATTAATTGGACAATAATTAGGTCCTCTGGAATTTCTTTTAACAATCATTTTTCCTTAAGGAACTTTTCCACAGAAAAATAAAATTAGATATTTATGTTAGCAGTGGTGAAACTGCTGGATGTCAAGAACCCAAAAAATGCAGTGTATTTTAGGATACACAAAATTTTTTTAAACCGTTAGGAAAAAAAAAAAACACTGTGACCTAAACTATGCCCTAACACAAATCACTTGTAATTTTATTACATACGTATAAAAAATGCTCTTTGAGAATTAGATGTAGATTTTCAACTAATATCACACTGTTCTGTTTCCTTGACTTTTTGCAGAAACCTAGTGTGATCTTTCTAAAGACATTGTAAATGACACACTCAACAAGTGTTGGACTGTTGGATTGTCAGTGCAAGTAACTGAAATGACAATATAAACATATGTGGTCAGGTTCACAAATATGTAGGCAATGACAAATTATACTATGACTAATGCCTGGCTAGCAGCAATTCATCCTAAGATAAATTCCCATTTCAGAAGTAGTAAAGTATAAGGTATGTATCAGTGTCAAAGAAATACTCTAATCTCTAGTACCTAAATAAGTTTCTGAAATATTAGTTGTATAGAAAAACTTTCTATTTATTTATTTTTTTACATCTTATCTTTCTATATCTTTGAAATTTTCCAGTCTAAAAGATAAGCAATATACAGGGGAGCAGGAGAGAAAAAATTCTCATTGAATGGTACATTCTCAAGTTGTATGAGTAAAGTTTTTTTTCACAGAATTGAGATCTTTAGTTAATTTGGGTATCTGTGTTCTCTTCTGTAAAATGCAAACCCCTAGAGATTATGTATTATTTCAGACCACAAGAGAATGATGAAGTCTTAGAGATCAGAATTTGGAGGTTCATAGGGCACACTGATTTTAAAATGGACCCAAGAATTTGCTTCCTTCATTCATCTTTTTTTTTTTCCTGCTGCCACCAGCCTAATTCTAACCTTTTGCCAATTCATACCATGTTTTAAAATATTTAATAAGTTCTGGAAAACATGTATATATATTTTAATGTTTATTTATTTTTGAGAGAGAGAAGAGAGAGAGAGAGTGGGGGAGGGGCAGACAGAGAGAGACACAGAATCCAAAGCAGTCTCCAGGCTCTGAACTGTCAGCACAGAGTCCAACATCGGGCTCGAACTCATGAACTGCAAGATCATGACCTGAGCTAAGTCAGACACTTAATGACTGAGCCGCGCAGGTGCCCCAGGAAAACTTATATTTCAAAATTATTTCCAGAACCTTATCACCCTTTGGTCTAATTTAATTGACTGCTTATTTGACACTGCTTCTTTTCTCTACCTTACAGTAGACATCCACCGGACTGGTCCCTTGTAGTGAGAAAGTTAATAAAACTTACAAAGCAACTCTCAAAACTTATCACAAAGTACTGAGTGTTTAACCTAATGAATATAAATATTTCAATTTAATAAACAAAAATGTATCCAAGGTCCTATGATGGGCACTTATGGGGGATCTAATTCTAGCTGTTGTTTTTGTATTTCTAACCTTTCTATCTTTTGCTTCTTTAAATCGGTCTCCCCCCCCCCCACCTTAGAATAAAAGATTCTAAGTACCATAAGTGTCAAGAGTACTCCAGAGAGGTAGCAGAACTTCAGGGAATACAAAAGTAGTAAGAAAAGCTTCTCAGTATCTGTAATGCAAAATCCCCTAGCATAGCTACTCCAGAGTGGTAAAAACAAGGGTCATTGGGAAAATCCAAGAGAGAGACTGAATGTAAGGCACATCATTTCCCCCCAAAAATAGGCATCAGAAAAGATATCTTTCTGGTCAAAACTTTAAAAGTTTTCTCTGAGGCAGAATGCTTAAGACATATATGGGATTTGAATCTACACTATCTGGGTTCAAATCCTTTCTCCCTTACTGTTCTCAGATGAAATAAACTCTGTGTCTCCATTTCTTCTCCGGTTAAGAAAGATGGTAACAGTAGTACTTACCTTCCAAACCCGCTGAAGGATTAAAAGTGTTCAAAATGTGTAACAGTGCCTGGTACCTAGGATCTATATATTTGAGGATCACAACCCTTCCAGAATTATTCTACATTAATGCAAACTGCAAAGTACTTGAACTACTGGCGTTGGGTGTAGGGCCATGTGGCTGAAATGTCTTCAGTCAGTCTTGGTTCAGGATACATACACAGGCCATCTGATGGAATTGGCTTAAAAATCAGGAAGGTGAAGATATTTAAAACAGATTAAGTAATTACTTAAGGAAATATGAGCTCCCAGTTGTAAGTGCCCGATGCTAGTGCAAGCATCCTTTTCAAGAGCATTCAAAAACCAAAAACTGGTGGAGATTACAAATGTACATATTTAGGATGAATGAGAAAATACAACTTCTTAATATAATGCAGGTGGGAACTTGTGGTTTGTAAGAACATTCCGGGTGACAGAATCATAAAAGGATTCAAAAAGTTAGGTTTCTTCAAAAATTTAGACAGAAGTGAAACTTACATGCTCTGAAAAAAAAAAAAAAAACAAAACCAAAAACAAAACACTGATGATTCAAAAGGTGGTTCTCCTGATGCAGTTACTGATATTAAAGTTGCATGCTACAATGTGAATAAAATTATTTTATAAAACATGAGTGGAATAGGCAGGGTTTATAGATTAATATATAATTTTATTAACTAAATTTTAATGTTTGTTTATTTTTGAGAGAGACTGGGAGAGAGACAGAGTACAAGCAGGGGAGGGGCAGTGAGAGAGGGAGACACAGGATCTGAAGCAGGCTCCAGGCTCTGAGCCGTCAGCATAGAGCCCAATGTGGGGCTGGAACCCATGAAACGTGAGATCATGACCTGAGCTGAAGTCAGAGGCTTAATGGACTGAGCCGCCCAGGTGCTCCTATAATTTTATTTTATTTTATTTTTTTCCTATAATTTTATTTTTATAAATGTTTGTTTATTTAAAAAGGATTGAGTTAAATACTGTTAACTAAACATATGCCTATTTTATCTATATCCTTAAAGTTTTATATTTGGCAAAAACAATATGGGAGTATCCTTTAGAGAAAAATAGATTGCTTTACATTCTGTTGTGTATATAATTCTGTGTAGCAGAGATTTGGACGGGCTTAAGAGGAAGATGGGGTTTGAACCTTGCATTGAAGAATAATTGGAGTAAAGAGAATAGAACTAAGTGTATTAAGGGACTACCATTTTCTAGGGATCTTAGATAAGTAATCACATTAAATTCTTATAGGCATTATTATTCCCAGTTTACAGGTGGGGAAATTGAGACTCAGAAAATTTAATGCATCTTTTCAAAATGCCACAAACTACATGATCAGCCTTCATTTTCAGCACAGGCTTTTTCAATTCCAGCACTGTGATTTCCCTAAAAGGCAATCCAGCGCAGAGGGTCGATACTGGAGAAGACTGTCTTGGAATTCTCTTTTTTTATTTTCTAACTGGTGTAAATTACTCAATCTCTCTCTCTCTTAAGTTTCTTACCACAGGGAGAATAACACTGTCTCTTCACGAAGGTGTTGAGATAATTCAGTGAGCTTTTGCAAGTAAAGTGCTGGGAGTAGCAACTGACACCTAAAAGCTCTGGAAGATGCAAGGAAACGGAGGAGGAGGGAAAGGAGGGAGAAGGTGAGGAAAGGAGGAAGATCACCACTCCCGCAAATTACCTCTTTCAGAAGCAGAGTGCATTCTGGGTAGGAGGGATAGGAGGAGCAAACACACAAAGTCTGGCAAAGTATATAGCTACGCCTGCTCTCTGAGGAAGATTGAGGAAATAAGGGTGGGAGAAGGCCATTTTGGAATAAATCCAACCTAGATGTAAATTTCTGGAAATTATATGTTCCAATGGCCCTGGCAGTAAACAGATATCATACCTTGGTTTTCATGAAGTTAACTTTCTTGTATACTTTGCTTCCTGAATGCCTCACCGTGAGGGCTAAGTAATTTATAGTATATGAATCCAGCCTAGATGTGTTTAATTTATACACGTCTGACTTCTTAACCTAAGTCTCAATTAGGCCGATATTTATAAAATTAGAAAAAGAGTTCTAACTTGTAGAGTTGTTTTAGATGTTTGCCTGGAATCTGATTCGATTAATGAACAATTAATAAAGAGTACTTTTGACATATTTCCTCAGATGTCCTTTATTTTCCTCCATGTATGAAGGTTCTTAAAACCAGAATGCATCTTAACACCAATGTATACATTCAATGGGGGAACATTGTTTTTCTTTCACTTCTCAGAACTATTATTAAATCATTGGTGTGCCTTTCAGCTCTTAACTTTATTTCCCCTCACAGAAGCCTATAAATCCAGAGGTTGTATTGCATTTGCTACTACTGTATTCTCAAGTTATCAAAAAGTAAGTGTTCAATAAATTTTTTAAATGATAAATTACTGAATGATAATCAAGGATCTAAGATATTGTTGCAAAAAGATGCAAAGTCCCAATTAAGTTTATAAAAACTACCAAGAGAAGTAATTTGAGGTCAAAGCAATGCTTGGAGTTCTGAGACATACCATTAATGTAGGAATTTTTTTTTATAAACCACCTTATTCAGAAAAGGATTTAAGATCGCTTACACAGATAAAAATAAATGACAAGTATGTGAGAATTCTTAGCTAAAAAGCAAAAAAATGAAAAACAAAAAACCCCAACAGATTAAGAACCTAAAATGAAGCCAGGAAAACCACATAAGACAATTCTACAGGAATCCAAAGAAAAGACCATGCTTGAGGTTTAGAAAATGTCAAGAAAACTTTCCTGGTGGAAACAGGGCTTGCTATGAAGTATTTAGTTCAAAGGAAATGGAGATTTGGTGTCTCTGGAGCGTGTTACAGCTGCCTCAGAGACGTCCCAGGCAGCAAGGTTCTTTTTGGTGGGAAGTATTTTGGTGAAAATACGCCTACCACCAGCCCTGGCTCCTGGGAAGCCTCCTACATGCTGGCCCTCACCAATTATCTCATTTTGATAATAAGCTCACCACTTTCCCTAATTGCTTTACTTCTATCAACAGGTACAGGAAAGATAAGAACGTGTGTTTCATCTTTCAAGGGAGAAATTTCAGGTATAGTCTGAAGAGCTGTTTACTAAAAAAAAAAAAAAAAAAGATTTGGCCTTTGAACTCACTGGCAAACAAGTGGATTTTACGGACTCTTGAGGTATTAAGGGATTCACAGGCACCCTGCGTTTTATATATATATATATATATATATATATATATAATTATATATATATATATTATTATTATTTTTTTTTTTTGCAGGAGGGCCACTTTTCTTTTGCTGCCTCCAAATTGTCACTTCCAAGAACAGAGTGCCAAGGTCCAAGTCCAAGGGGCAACGTCTTTCCAGGATCTAACAAGCTCAGGTACCAGAAAGACTGCGGGGCATGATTATTCTTCCCCTCAAGTGAAAGAGAAAAGAGGGAAATTAGAAAATCAGGGGATAGGCTGTATTCCTCAGGGTTAAGAGTTCAGGTCTAAATGGAAAAATCCCTCCCCGCCTTTCAAGTTGTGTCATCTTGACCAAGGTGCTGCTTCTCCGATTCCTCGACTATTAAATGGAGACGTCAATCCCGCCTTCCCAGACACAATTTGAAGGAGAATCCTATATAATGGGTTTAGCCTAATCTGCACAAAGCTTGGTAGACAGATTCCCGGGGCCAGTGAATGCAACTTTACTAAGCAGCAGCCTGGGAAAACCAGCGCCCTTAGATGAGTCTTCAGTTTGGGAAACGCTGAGGTAACACGGAAAGTACTTAGAGTAGGACTAACAATCAGTGGTGGTGAGGTTCCGCCCATTTGACTAGCAAACCCCTGTATCAGCGCGCGCGGAGAAACCCACTGGCCAGCAGGGGTCAGGAAGGGTCACCCGCATCTCGCTCCGGGGAGGGTAATGCCCTCGCCGATCTTCGCCCCCCGACGCGCCCTCGCAGCTTTCCCAGCACCGCCGGCCCAGGAGCCTAGGGGCCGAGGTGCGCCAGGTGGCGAGGGTGCCAGGCGCGGCCCGGCCTCGGCGGACTGAGTCAGCCGCCCAGCTATGCTGCAGAACCAGGGCTGCCGGCTCGTCCGCCCCCGCCGCTGAGCCCAGGCTGCCCCCGCGTGGGGCGCCGGCTCCCCGCCCCCGCGGGCCGAGAGGAAGCAGCCGAGGAGCGGCGCGAGAGCACCTGGGCGGGCGCCGGGCGGCGGCCGCAGCGCTTCCGGAGCTGCGCGCGGGCTCGCGTTCCCTGCGCTCCCCGCCTCCAGGTGCGGCGGCCGCGGCGCGCCAGCCCGTGTGACAGCGCCGCCCGCGCGGCCGCCGCCCGGCAGCAGAGGCGGTGCGGGCAGCCGGCGGGGACCGGGAAGGAGGAGGAGGAGGAGGCCCTGCGCCTGGAACCGACGGCTGAGGACCGAGTGAACCGGGCCGGGAGAGACGCCGGCGCTGAGGCTTCACCGCCCGCCTCGCTTTCCCAGCTCGGCTGCCGGTGCACGAGGCAAGTACTGGGGGCCGCGGGTGGGCTGGGCGGCGGGGCCGGGGCGGGGGGGACCGGCTCAGGCTGGGCTGTGGCTTTTCGGCACTTTCCGGGTAGATTTCCAGAGCGCAAAGTGCTGGGCTCTGGTTTCTGCCCTTGGATTTCGCTCCCGCGTGTGGGCGTCTAAAAGGAAACCAGAAGCGGGTAAGTGATACAAAAATCCCTTACTAATATGATTTGGCCCTGGAGGGTGAGAATCTGCACCGACGACTCGACTCCTCCTCTAGCACCCCGCACCCCGAAATAAAAAGACGCTGTCCTTTAGCGAGTTTCAGGCACCAAGTTATTTACTCGGTAGAGATCTTGAGTTTGCTCCGATCAGTGTGCTCCCCCGCACCCTGCTGGTTATACACTTTGAGACGACAGGCTTGTTAATTAACTTTAATCACAGTCATTTGGCCTCCACCTGCCTGAACCCAGCACCGTACACCGGGACCTGTCGGCAGTGAGTTTACTAGATTGATCTCTCGTTTTATTTTGGAGACAAAGTTCTCTTGAGAGAATGGGTGAGCCGTCTCATTTGGTAAAGTTCGCCCAGCCTTGTTTTCTTAAACATTTTCCTCGCCTCCTTTTGGCGATCTGTAATTCTTTTGATTTGAGGGAAGGCTTTGTGAAATTATGTTGTGAACTTTATCCTTTGATAATTAGAGGAAAAATAGAAGCGTTTGTGTAGAATCATGACATTTTTGGCTTTTACAAGTTTGTGTAGTGATAGGGATTTTTTTTTTTTTTTTTTTTTTTTTGGCAAGGTTGTCCTTGAAATAGGCTGCTCAGTGGAATATAGCCTTCTGGTTAAAAAAAAAAAAACGTATTGAAAAGGAAACTATTTTTAAAAGTACATTTAATCGGATGTCACTGTGATTACCAATAATAGTATTGTACTTACAAGCTCAGTATTGATTTCCCCCGCACTTAAGCACTCTACACCCGCACGAGTTTATGGAACCTTGCCCATAAGTAATTGGAAGGTGGAGTTAGGGCTGTTTTAAAAAGGGAGCTAACTTTTTTAAGGGAAAAAAGAATCATCTAAACTTTTAGTTATGACTTTCATGCATTTCCAAGAGAAATATTGAGGGAAAATTCTCATGAAATTACACTGTTTAACAATGTTTAATAAAGAAGAGAGTAAAATGGGTCATGAAATTAAGTTAGAGCCTATAGTGGATGAAGTGTTTTCCTGGCTCCTTTTTAAGCACATATTTAACAAATACACATTTAAAGTGCTTTATATAGATTTGGTTTGTTAGTACTCAAAGATTTATTTAAATTAAAATGTACCTAGAGGGTAAGTCAGTTGACTTGTTAAAACTTATTTACGTGGGCGGGTATGTGTTTGTATTTTTTCTGTCCTCTGTAAACCTGTCAGATTTTATACTGGTTGCCAATGAAAGGAAACCGGATAATGTGTGTGTAGATATCTATAGATATCTATATCTATATATGTATAGATATATCTATATTTTGCTGATGGTATATTTAAAGATAAATTTTTAATCATCTAATATTACTACAAGTTTCTAGCAGTGTAAGGCTCATAGATATTCAATTAATCCTTTTCAATTCAACTATTGTTAGTTACCCTGGTTAAGTACAGGAATCAGATTACAATGAATTGCAATTTTCTTGGAAACTTTTACATTAGCACTATGAAACCATGAAGTTTAAAAACCCTAGGACTTAGGGTTATAGATTTCATGATATCCAAGACTTTTTTTTTTTTTTTTTATACCCCACCTCCCAGCGACTTTGAGAAAGTTTGGTGAAAGATGTTATGAAATTGCCAAGTATTATGATGGTCGTTGCTTTCATAGCCTTCTTTTAACAAGTTTTTTTTTTTTTTCTCATTTATTTATAGACTCATTTATTGGATTCAATCTTGGCACTTGCTAAGTTGAGGGCTTTTTGAATTCTCTGTGAAATATTAATTATGTAGAGAACTTTTTATTAATGTTGGAAATATATCTTAGCTTTGACCAAATGTGAATTGATGAGAGATTAGAGGCTATGTCTTTCTAATCCTTTTTGCAAAGTCCTAGATCCCTGTAGTTTGTTATTTTAGGCCTTTTTTTTTTTTTTTTCTACTGGCCAGATTAAAATTAATGCTGGTTTTAAGCCATTTTGCTCACTTACTTTCTTAGTAGAAGTCAATTGTATTTTCTTTACAATTTACAAGGTCTTTCCTAGTATAAGAATAAGCATATATCTTTACCCATACTGTGAGGAAACAAAGGAATCCTGATCTGGGTTGGAGTAGTCATTTTGAGCAGTTTCATTGGTAAAAACTACTAGTGAAGAAGTGGGAAGAATTATTTTCCTATCTTCTTCCATTTGTATACAAAGTAGATGGGTAGGTGAGGGGATACTCAGGGAAGGACTAAAAGATGGTGAATATGTCCTCGTGGTTCTTACAAAACTGGAAGGCACAAAAGGACTGTACTGTACACGTTCTATTATGTAGCTTCAAGAAACAGAAACATCGTTAATCAATTTGAAGTTGGGGAGATGATCAGGGATGAGCAGAAGAGAAGGGGGATCCGCAAGCTGACGATAAGGTGTCTTGGGCTCCTGGGGGCGGTGGGGATGGTAACAGTCATTGCAAGTCTCTTTCACAGTATCTTGTTGAAGTTCAGAATGCTTCAAGGCCCTCCATAGCCAACTCCAGCCTCTGTTTCTGGCATCACCTTCTTATCTCCTTGCGTTATAACCTGAAAACCTCTCCCTCAGTGTCCCCTTTATGGCATTTCTTCTGCTTCAGATGGTGCTGTCTCCATCGCCATTTCTTCCTATTTGAGATTCCCCTGGTAGCACCTTCACTGATCACGCCATTCTCATTCAGAGCCGTGAATGGCTGCATATTTCACTTGCCTTCCTGGAATTAGAGATTTCTAGAGTTCCCTGGCACTCCTGAAAGATGATGGTTCTACTTCTCTATGTAATTAACAGTGAAGCAATATTTAAAATGTTAACCATGTGAAAGTCA
The DNA here is from genome assembly GCA_030068075.1 of Paguma larvata. Taxonomy (NCBI): domain Eukaryota; kingdom Metazoa; phylum Chordata; class Mammalia; order Carnivora; family Viverridae; genus Paguma; species Paguma larvata. The sequence goes on from CM057823.1 coordinate 166,761,154, forward strand.
AAGTCACAAAATTAGATTTTTCTTACTATTCTTTATGCGCTTTTCAGGGGGGTACCTAAGTGTTCCATTTTCAGTATTTCTTCTGTACTGGCACTTACCAGAGTGGTCAGAGAAATGATCGTATGTATGCTATTTTATTTTGCTTAGTTCTGTCTAATCTTAAGATTTTTAAACTCTTCGAGAGAAGACATTGCATCTTCATTTTCTTTATGGCGTGTAATGCTGCTCTCATATGAGAGAATGGGGACTGGAATCTTGAACAGCAAATATTTCCCACTATTGTTACTCTTGGAGAGAGTAGTTAGTGTTCCTCAAATATTTATTGAATGAATACATGTAGATAAATGAGTAAGTTGGTAGACATTTGCTGAGATACCCTCTCTTCTTAAGAAAAAGAGACTTTGACAGTAAGGGAACCAATAGGAGCAGGCTCCCAAATTCAGCTGGAAAAGAGGTCAGGATACTATTTATAAAGGCAAAGAGAGGAAACGTTCACAGTAGGCTATTTTGAAACATCTGGTTGTTGGTTTAAAAATGCGCCTCAAATTCAGAGAAATGGTGGGGTTTGCATTTATACTAAAATTTCAGAATTAAAATATGTATGATAAAGTCCACTGAGCATCCATGTAAATTTTAAAATCTTTCTGTTGAACTGTAATATCGTCCTAGTTTTGGCCTGAGTAAATTAAAGGTTTGCTGAGGGCAGCACAAAATGGAACAGAATCCTGAAGAATACATGCCCGTATTCTTATCAAGAGATCTAAGTGGTCTCCTCCTTCTTTCAGCTAAATGTCGCTGATGTGTAGAGGGGTAGCAGGGAGCTGGCACTGGGAAGAAGCAGGTGCCCAGTGAGGGGCACACAGGTAGGGCCCCTCTGCCATCATGCAGGCTTTGGCTTATTCCTTTTCACTGTCCCCACTTCTCCTGTAGGACCTCGGCGTGATGAAACCTTTCTTGTTGCCCAAGAGTTATGGCTCTCCTTTAAAGATCTGTGAATTAGAACTGAAAACAAGTTTCATACATTAGCTAGTTAAAATCTAGGTGGACAGCTTGAAAGAGAAAGACTTACTGAAGCTAAGGAGATTATCAAGCACTTAACTATTGAGATTATTATCTAAAACACCTAAACCTAGGTATTACTGAACCCAGTGGTAACTTCTTATGATAAGGAAGTGAACTATCACTTCTAGCCTTCACTGGATGTGGGAATGGATCCTACGTTCTAGATTTTCAAAGAGTTGTATTTTTGAGATTGCACAGTAAATAAAATAATCAAAATATAACTTACACCAGTCCTTTCTCCTTGATCCAAGCTGCAGAATGCTTTTGCCCAGGCTCTGGCTATTTTCAGCTCAAACCTCAGTTACTTTCCATCCAGCAGACACTAACTAAATGCTTATTTGCTTCCAGGGACTGTTGTAAGATCTTTAGGTATATTTACTCATTTCATCCTCAGAACAGTCCTGTGAGGTAGGCACTATTGTCATGACAGTGGTGAGGCTCAGAGGAATCAAGGGACTTTCCTAAGGTCGTGCAGCTAGCACATGGCAGAGCTGGGATCACTGGTAATCCCTGTGCTGTGTTCTCTGGACCCAGTGCTCCCCGGACTACCACCTGGTGGAAGAAGGGATGCAATCGGTAGGGAAAACTCACGGATATGGTGGTAGATAGTTGTAAGACCTGAATTAGCCTCCAAAGGAAAGAAAAAAAAAGCTTTAAATGTGTGCAAGGAATTCAGTTTGAATAAAACCCGAGAAGCTGGCCCAAACCTTCTAGTCTGTTTCCCTAGCTCCTTTTTGTGGTAAAAACAAAATAAAACCTGCAGCATAAAATTTGCCATCTTTACTCGTTCTCAGGGTATGGCTGGGTAGTAAGTAGATCTACATTGCTGTAAAGTAGACTTCCAGAACTTTTTCATCTTGTAGAACTGAAACTGCACACCCATGGGACACCTGCTCCCCTCTGCCAGCCCTTTCTACTTTCTATGAATTGGAGTACTTTAGATACCTCATAGAAGTGGAATCATGCACTGTTTGTCTTTTTGTGGCTGCCTTATTTCCCTCAGCAAAAAGTCCTCAAGGTTTGTCCATGTTGTAGTATATTGCGGCATTCCCTTCCTTTTTAAGGCTTTGTAGTTTTCAGTTGTATGCGCACGCTACATTTTGTTATCCGTCAGTAAACATTTGGGTGGCTTCCACTTCTAATCTTCTTTGGCATCACATTTAAAGTTGAAGCTTTAAAACCCTGGTCTGATACTTTCTGGGACAGTACTTCAGTACTTTTATCCTACTCAAGCTGCGTGTTTGTTTTTGTCCACCATTGACTGTTCTCGTGGGCGGTGACTACTTATTTTGGTCATATTTGATTATCTGATTTTGGCTTCCTACTGTTTTATTATATAGCACCACAGTGACTGTCTTTATGCAGTGATAGATGCAAAATAAGTTTTAATAAACAATTTTATATTACTTTTGCTTCGCATAGTAATTTCAAAGATCTTTTCCCTTAATTTGTCATTTTGTCTTAAATCCCGCACAAGTGAAAGTAAATATAGTCTTTCTTTTTTAGCCACTTTCATGGACACATATACCCACAATCAAACTGAAAAGGTATATAAAATTTGAGCTTGCAAGACATGGTGTTTTGAAACAGAATTTCCCCAGTGACCATAAGGGCTTATGCATAGGAGAGTCAGAGGAGAGGGGAAATCTGAGGTGCTTGATACCACTCTTGTTAACATCCGTTTCCTAACTCTTAGCGGGCATCATGGTTAAGAGCACAGGTCGTAGCGTCTGAGCCTTAGAATTCTGGAGTTTATCCACTTTTATCCACACTGTGGCTTTGGGCATGGGACTTTCCTCCCAAGGCAGCTGCGAGGGTTGGTTGAGATCCTGCATAGGAGGTGTGTAAACATCCACAACTACTGGCCATTATTATTAGCAGCATAAGTCTGAGGGAGAATGAAAGACAATGGCCGTGTTTTGATGTGTGGGGAGGAGTAGCGTTCAAGGCAGACAGCATGTCAGTGAAGGTCAGGGCCTGTGGGTGACCACAATCCAGAGAGATGGCCAGGTTGAGGGAGCTAGGCTTCCTGTGTGGGATTTAATGGGGGTTGTGTTGCCACAAGCTAAAACATGTGGACGGGTGATAGAGGAGTGGGGTGCTAAACGGCTAATTTTATATAGAATATTGGCAGGTGAGCACTCGGGGAAAAACAAGTTAGGATTCTTGACTCCTGTCCCTTTGCAGTCTGTACTCCATGGGATAGAGTAATGTGACAACAAGCATATTTTCTTTAAAGTACTTCCTCTTCTACATGGTTGTGGGGACCAGCCAGAGTGGAATATGTCATCTTTCTGAATACGTGGGGTGAATATATTGGTATTAAATATGAGTTTGCTTGACATGCAAATACCATGATACATATTTCTTGTGATTGTATTGTGTACTAAGGCAAAGGCGGAATTCAGTTAAGACCTGTGTCCCGCAGTAACCAATTCAGCATGTTATCTATGTGGAACTCCCTTAAGGAATTAGCTATTTCTCCACAGTAAGTTTATTTTCAACTTGAAGTCAGGGACAATTCTCTTGTCATCTCTAGTGCCAGGCATCTTATGTGGGTAACTGATGAGTGGTAAGGTTTAGATGAGCAAAAAGTGTACATGAGGTTTCTACGTTGGGTATCATCGCAGGGTGTTATAAATCAACTTTACTATCTACCGGTGCCACTCAAACAGCATGACAGGCAAAAGAATTTTTTTTTTCATACATTTCCAGATTTCCCCTTAGGAGATAGTTTTACTCCATTGGGAACCACTGTTCTGGAATACGGTAAACTCTCATTGTTCTTCAAATCAGTAAGATTCATATTGATAACCTTGAAAAGTTTCATCATTCTTGTGGCAGCCTAGTTTCTTTTTATTTGGTAGATATTTTCAGTCTTGTGATTCTTTGATTACTAAGCCTATTTTGACACAGTTGCAGTTTCTAAGCATTCTAAGGTTATGCTTCTGATTTTAAGAAGGTGTACTTTAAAAATAAAGTTATGACTAAATTCATTTGTATGGTGCTGCTTTTTTCCCCCCTCCCATAAGATATTAGAGTTGGGCAAATATTAGCACTGAATAATGACTTCATGGTTTCATGAAGTGACCATGGTTTTCAATTGTTTTCTTTCTCAGCTCATCTGGAGGGTTTGACAAAGCTCCCCTGGTGGTGGGTGATGGGGAAGGGCTCAATGGGGGGGTTTACCTTACTTGAGGCATTAGGAGAAGGAAAACTGTCCCACCGGTGGTTTGGAATGCTTCTAGCTGATATTCTGCCCCCCACCCCCATTCCTAATTTGAAGATCTGTTTTAATGGTTAAAGGGATTGGAAAATTCTGTATTTGAATTCTGTCTCTGTTTCTGACAAGTTTGGGACCTATATAGACAAATGTTAAAACTATGTGTATTTTACACATTCCATTTTTTTTTTAAGTTTATTTATTTATTTCTGAGAGAGAGAAAGCGAATGAGCAAAGGAGGGGCAGAGAGAGGGGGACCGAGGATCCAAAGCGTGTTCTGTCCTGACAGCAGAGAGCCTGATGTAGGACTGGAACTCACAAACCATGAGATCATGACCTGACCTGGAGTAGGAAGTTTAACTGCCTGAGCCACCCAGGCACCCCTATGCTTTCCATATTAAATACTCTCAAAGCTGTGAAGAAGTCTTCATTTATTTAACACCTGCTATGTGCCTGACAGTGTTTAAACATAAAGGCTAGAGTAGTGAACAGTACACAAGATCTCTGCCCTCTCTTTCCACAGATACCAGGTAGTAACAAAGCCATAAAATAGAGTAGGAGTAGGGAGTAGTGAGGCACAAGGCTGCTTCCATGTTGGGGGGGTGGGGGAGGAGGAGTAGGGAGGGCCTCTCTGAAGGGGCCACATTTGACCAGAAGAAGGGGCCACATTTGACCAGAAACCAACCAAAGTGATGGAGGGAGCCATGGGCCATGAGTTGGGGAAGCAGATTTGAAAGAGATGTAAGGGTGAGAAGCGAGCTCATGAGATGGGGATAAAACTGAGGCCAACTTGGTGGCAAATGAATGATGGAATGGACAGCCAGGGAACATGAAGTTGGAGAGTCACAGGGAGTGATGTGTTATGATTTTTTGTTATAAAATGAATCACTCCGACCGCTGTATTGGGACTACTCTGTGTGTATGAGAGGTAGTGGGGGGCAGGACAGAATCAGGGCTGTGAGTCAGGAGACGATTGTAGTGGTCTGAGATGGACGAGATAGTGGCCTGGCCGAGGCTGTGAGCAGAAGTGGTGAGAAGTAGTTGGTGCCGGACAGAGCTTCAGGGTTGAGCTCAATAAGATAATAAGGTAATGCATTATTAAGTGATCTCCAAGCCAGGCATGGGACGGGTATTTGTAAATGTTACTTCCCTTTTACTTCGTCTTGAAAATTGGTCAGGATGGGATGGGCAGATGTACAAGCATGTCTGTGAGGCCAGCTATTTGTGCATTCTCTAAACATGTACTGCATATACATCATGCACTGTGTTTCTAACTAAATAACTTGACTGGCATTTATTGGGCAGCTTATATGGGCTGGTCATCATCTTGGCAGAGTTATTTATTATGGGATAGTAAAAAATAATTATAATGGCAAACACTTAACATTCCTTGCGTGCAGTTAGTATTCTAAGTGCTTCCCAACAGTTCTGTGAAGTAGGTGTTATTGTTACTCCTGTTTTCCTGATGCTGGTGAACTGAGGCCCAGAATGGTGACATGCCTCTTCAGGCTCACAAAACTAGTAAGTGGAGGAACTGGAATTTGACCCAGGGTGTTCAGCTCCCAAATCTTGGTTTTGCACTGTAATATCCCACTTCTGTAGCTTACTATGGAATAAAGGGAATATGATGAAATGTTCTAAGAAGTAAATGCTGTAGGACTACAGAGAAGAGAGTTCATTTTTTGTTTAGTAGAGACCTTGTGAAGGAAACAGCATTTGACTTAGACTTTAAATAATAGGAAAAGTTTCAGCTGTGGGGAGATAATGATGATACGCATGGAAATAAATATAGTGATGGAAGCGTATGTCTGCTAAGCACTTAACTTATACTGAGCACTGTTTGAACACGTAATCTTCACCAGCACTGAGATACCTTTGAGTGTTTCCATTTTGTGGGTAAGGAAACAAATACACGGACATGTGCCTGTATTTACACTGCTAGGAAGTGGAGGAGGTTGGGTGTGAGTCTGACACCAGACTGATGGGCAAGGGGTTGGGAGAGGTAGTTTGTCCTTACAGGAGGAAAGTGGTGAACTTAGGCTCAGGTGTGATGGTGTACAGTGTGTTTGGGGAATGTGAGGAATTTAAAATATTCAAATTTTTTTTGCACATCCCAGTCGTATTTGGGGTGTGTTACAAGTACAAATTTCTGAGCCTGTTATCGGCCATCATTGCTGCACAGAAGATCCACAGACCAGTTCCTTGGAGAGCCACTGACCCAGAGCACAGCATGCATGCCAGTGTGTCCAATGGAAGTTAAAGTGTGGAGGGCTTTGATCTCAGTTTAAGGAGGCTGCACATCCATCTCTTTGCATCCGATGTGCGTACAGGCTCGGAGAACTGGATCTGTGAACACCCTTGAGTAGTCAGACCGTTAAAAAGCCTGGCGACTGGGGGACGGAGCTACAGAGTGTAGAGAGGATGGTAGGGCCTGTGGGAGAGAGCCTCTTTCACGTCTTGAAAAATAAGTTCATGTTCAGCATGTCGAATGATGGCCGAGAGGTGGTTTTGGGTAGAACTTTTGGTGTATTTATCCTTGATTCAGCCACCCAGGGAGTGTATGTGTATACTCCAAGGGAAGGCAAGGCCTTTGTGTAGAGAACATACATGCACATAGACCACAAAACTAACAAATGGGCCTCTCTAGGACTTCTTCTATTCCTACTATCCTCTCCTATCTCTTAAGCATGTTCCAAGTACTTTGCAAAGTACTAGGATCCTAGTTATAGAAGTATATAAAAAAAGGAGGGATTCATTGTATTTTAAGAGGTTAATAGAAAGCCTTCGCAGAGAAGATAATGCCTGCCTTCCTATTCAAAATTTTAAATCATGCATAGGATTTTGCAAAATGTTCAGATTTGGAAGCAGATGGAGCATATGCCAAAGGTATGGGGCTATTAAACAGTTTGTTGCCTTAAGAATGATAATTAATGATAATGAGCTAAAGTGAGCGAAGGGTGCTGTAGAATTTTTGGCATGGTCGAAGTTCCTGGAGCTAGTACATAGGAACATCTACCTTGCAGTAAATAATAGGCATGGTATCTGGCACATAATTGCTGCTTACATCAATAGTAGCTGCTATTATTGTTAGTATTAGACTGAGACCAGACTGAGGTATGACATGGTAATAAGCTCAGACTTTATCCTGTTGAGGATGTGGAGGGACATGCGGGGTTTTCAGTAGATCACGGATACATGAAGACCAGGCTGTGAGATTTGTTTAGAGACTATTATAATCCAGGCAAGGGGTATGAGTGTCTGAACCATGGCAAGGGCAGTGAGGACAGAACAGAGTATTAGTCCATTCGGGCTGCTGCAACAAAATACCACAGACTATTTGGCTTAAGAAAAACAGACGTTTATATTTTCACAGTTCAGGAGACGGGGAAGTCCAAGATCTAAGTGTTACCCAATTTGGCAATAAATATTTCCATCTGTGATGTGCAAAAAAAATTAGACAATGTACTTATTTGCAAAGTAATCATGTAGAGGAAGAGTAGTATATCTGAGAATTAGTTTTATATAAAGGGTTGAAGTTTAGCTTTCTACTTTTTTTTTCTCCTGCCATTTTGTCATTTTCAGTGTGACAGAAGGATACCTTATTGTCAAAGTCATTTCCTGCCTTGTATCTCTCGTTCGTATTTTTCTTTCTCTACGTCTGCAGTGCTGCCTAAGGATAATATGTGCTTTCTCTTTTTTTGGGTATGTGTTTGTCAGTGTTTGCTAATATTTTTTTGCTTGTTGAGACAGTAGCTTTTGGCTTTTTGGCAGATAAGACACGCAGTGTCTGAGTGGTGTTTCTGATTTCCAGAGACCGAGCATGAACACTTGTTCAGGTAAATTGGCCTAGGTTGGGTGAGTCTCATTTTCCTAGCTCAGCATATGCTATGCATGTTCTCTACTTTTTTTCTTTTTGTGGAAGCATAATATACAGGCGTGTGCACATCTCCTACATTTTCCCAAACTGAACACAGTCACAGAAACAGCACCTAAATAAACCGACTTAAAAATTTTTGATGTTGTTTGGGAGTAAAATGAACCTATGTACATCTGCTGTGTATAAAAGAAGATGTGACCTTTAGACTTTTTTTTCCCTTTCATATTATTTCCTGTTACCTAACGTATTTACAAATTATTCAACCAGTCTTATCGTGTATATCAATATTGTGCATATAGTGCTAATGCATTTTTGAAATGGAAATTATTAACCTGAGACATATGTCCGAACTGTGCTTTTTAGGAGGGTCTTTGCAGAAAATGTATTAAAGGGAAGGGTTGTTCATATCTAGCTACTGTTAAGAAAAATTGTCTAAACTTTGGAAATCAAAAAAGGACATGTATTAGCATGTTCTTTCAATGCATTGTGTGGGGGTATTGTTTAAGAGGCCCACCCTAGGGGTATTTATTTCTAATCTTGTGCTCTACTTTCTCTTTGCTGTTTGGTTAGAGCCCTGAACTGGGAAGTTATCTGTTAGCTTATAGATTTTTGTCTGGTAGAGAGATAACCCCAAAGGTTATGGTTTTATTGCCCTGTAGGACATTAACCAGTTTTTTAAATCTAACCTACTAATCTTAGTCTAACATTTCCTGGAAACAGTCTTAGCATCTTACTGGTTCCTTCATTAACTAAGGGTCTGAATAAATTATTTGACACATGTTCATTTGTATTTGCAGGAAAGTCATTTTTTACATTTTTGGAAATCATCATTTGATCCCATGGCATTTCTGCCCTGTATCCTCACGCTTTACCTAGGAAATGCCTCTCTGGGGCATGCAGAGTAATGGCAAAGATTCTAAACTCTGAGCGAGCAAAAGTAATTACCCTCGTTTCTATTGTGTTTCTCCAGAGAAAGTTTATCATATCAAACTAGGTTTTCGTAACTAAAATATCCTAATCCATTAATATCCTTCTCTTTTTCAGGCTTAAGCACATAAAACATTCACCGTGGAGAATATAACGTTTTGAGACATTTCTCTGTTGCAAAGCGATAGAGGAAAAACCAATAAAGAAGCGCCCTGTCCTATGTGTGTACCTCCTTGTGCCGCCTTCGATAACTCAGCTTAGTAATGAAGCCACCATTATGTCCTCAGTCAGTGAAGTGAATGTCGATATCAGAGATTTCCTAATGAGCATTAATTTGGAGCAGTATCTCGTACGCTTCCGCGAGTTCGGTTTTGATACTGTGAAGGACTGTGCAACAGTCGATGACAGCGTGCTGCACAAAATCGGAATATCACCCACAGGACACAGGAGGAGGATACTGAAACAGTTGCAGATAATCTTGTCAAAAATGCAAGATATCCCAATATATGCAAATGTTCATAAAACAAAGAAGGACGATGAGACTTCAAAGGATCACCGTGCTCCATCTTCTGGTGGGAGTAACTCCGTAGACCTTTCAGATGCAGGTGGTGTTCAGGCACCCAGCCCAACTCAGCGGGAGACTGCTACCAAAACTCTTGATCAAAATGATGTTAGTGTAGGCAATAGCCAGTCTTTTAAATCAGATGATAAGCTATCTCTTCCTAAACATGACTTTCCTGTTCCAGAAGAAGAACCACACCCGAGTTTGAATTCTTTTCAGCATACTTTATTTGGTAGAGAAAATATTAAAGGAGAATCTTTGATTACAGAGAAAACTGTGGATTGCACAATGGAAGAGCAGCAAACAAACAGAGCTGATTTGATCTCAGAAAATGTGAACCAGCTTCCCGATGCAGACTCTGAATGCCTTTCTTCCCTTGGCTGTTCAGTACCAGAGACAAATTCTGGAAATGGAACTGATGGTTTATTAGAAAGATCACTGCCATCCCCATTCTTTGAGTTTCAAGGAGAGATGGTTGTAAATGATTTGTATGTTCCATCATCACCAATCCTAGCACCCATGAGAAGCCGTAGCAAGTTGGTTTCGAGACCATCTCGCTCTTTTCTGCTAAGACATCGTCCTGTACCAGAGATTCCAGGGTCTACAAAAGGAATTTCAGGGAGGTAAGAATTTTTATGATGAGCCGTAAGTATTCCATTTGAGTGAATTTAGTTGCTTTTAATGCATATTTTTAGGATTGGTAAATTTGACTTCTATTAATTTGCCTATTCGCTGAACTTTTTTTTCCTTCTAAAATGAGAACATGTCATTTCTTTTGTACACTATTTCCCAGAGTCTATTTCTATCTTAAAACTGCCTGGGACTCTTTAGTTTTCTTCCATTTAAATGGAGGGAAAGTCCCTTCCCATGCCTTCCTTTGTACCTGGTATTAAATTCTTCTGTGAGGGCGATTCTTATATTTGATTCTTATATTTGAATTGCTGACTCTGTTTCCCGACTGGATTATTTGTCCTTTGCCAGGGGCCACGTTTCTAATGTTTGTGTCTCCACTGCTTGACACAATGCATTGGCATGAGTTAGTGATTCAAGATACATCTAGGGAGCACCTGCCCGGTGCTGGTCACTGTGCTAGGTGCGGAGGTGGAGAGGAACAAAGGCACTTGTAGTGTAGTGTAGGAAACAGATGTAAAAACATGGTAATGGTACAGTGTGAAATCCGGTTCACTGGAACCGGAATTCTAAAGAGGGGCCCACCAGCACGTTGGGTTGTTAGTACTTTGAGGTAACAACTGCTGAGTCTAAGCCCTGACTTAACAGCAGAGAGAACTTTCGTCCTTTTGTCAGGGTTACACCTAAAATAGTTGTGGTTTTTCTCCAGGGTTGTGGTGGGATTTTTTTTTTTTTTTTTTCATTAAAAGCTAACACTTGTCTCTGCTGAGAGTCATGAGGTTGTTTGACTGTTAACTGCTGTGGTACTAGATGTAATTATGGATTTCCTGCACAGGCTCTAGGCTGATGTTTCTGCATGGCCCTCCTTCCTTGCTTGTGTCCACTCTGCCCTTACTGCTGGTTCTCTTGCCTGTAGGCGTCCTTGGTAATTACAGTGCAAGATCCTGGTTGTATTTGCAGGAGAAAATGCGGAAGTTTAGTATTTGCCAAAGAAAATGTGGCAATTTACAGGACTGTTAATTTAAGAACCTCTCATTAGAGCATAAATTCTTTGAGGGCAGAGGCTCTGCATATTTTTTTGTCTTTATGTCTTGGCATCCCTGGCGCCAACAGCAAAGACTAGTCTTTTCCTTGGGAATCGGCAGTAATAGTGTCATTTATTAAACATCCTAGGTGCCAGTTTGTTTTATAATTTCCTGTGGGTTATCTGAATCTCTCAGTGGCCCTGTGATGTAGGTATATTCCTCTACTTTCTTAGGAGGTAATTGAGCCCTAGGCTGGTTTTTCCAGGATCACATAAGTGGCAAACTGGGGTTTCATTCTAGCACATCAGACTCCAGAACCCTCTCACTTCCTTAACCACTCATTTAGAGAATATTCTTTAAAATGTTTGTTGCATATATGAGAAAGTATTACTTAGGAATGTAGAAGATTACCAATTTTTGTATGACACTATAGTTTTAAAATATTTTGCTAATTTTAAACAAAGTAACTGAGGACGGGTTTTCATGAGTATACGCATTAACATTGTGTCTTTGCCAGAACAGAATCCTCTGGGGAAACGTAAAGATAACTTCAGACAAGGAACATTTGGCTTAAGTTTTAAACAAAATGTGCTATTTTTCATGATTCCTTGAGAAACTTGATGTTTTTTCACTTATAAGTGTAAGCTTTATATCATATGAAAGACTTGTAATTCACGTTGTGAGTATCAGTCTTTGAAAATGAAAATGGAAATAATGTTAAAATTAGTAAATAACTTAGTCCTAGCTGCATCATAACCCTGCCAGGTTACCCCTCGTAACCTTTCTTCTGTGATTATGGCAGTAAATGGTCACTGTGCATCTGTGGTGCTCAAATCATACAATGAGGAAAAAAAAAAAAAACTAAATTATTGTCAGACCTTACTTGTAGTTTTCCTTGTGGTCCTGGCCTGAATTGCAAATAGCAATTTTGCAAGATTTTAAAATGTCATAATATGAGTTTAAAAATAAAACTGTGGATTACATAACCTGAGATTCTCTGTAATCAAATTACATCTAAATGATATTTTGGTACATTTTTGGATGTACCAAATAAAAAGATTTCTTTGTGGCCAATGCTTTTAACATAATATCTTTACTAAACATTTCGCGTATCTGTTAAAAGGTGCATGATGTTGGATGTGTTTTCCTGGTGTGAAGCCTTCTGTTTTTCTCTCCCTGGATCAGTTCCTCCCCCGCTGCCTCTTTCCTCCTGATTTATCTGACAGAATGGACTCTCTGGTCAATTGGATTATCTTTGTCCTGGCCCCGAGTTTTTCCTGAATTCCTGCCTGCTCGTTTTCTTGGAAAAGTTGGGCTAGGTGGGGCTAGGGACCAGTATATCTCAGGATCTCTTTTTTAATCTCTCTCTTGAGGGCCAGGTCAGAACTAGGCTTGAAGAGCTAGCTCTTCTCTTTCCAGTCTCACCTGGAGGTCTCTCGTGGAGGACACCAAGCAGAAAGTGAGGTCCAGCCTCTTGTCATTTCCCTGGGAGTCCTAGATGTATCCTGTGATCCTTCCGGGAGGACCTCCCTCAGTGCTCAAGACAGGAAAGAACAAGATCTGTCAGCTACTAAAGAGGTACCTTTCTCACCCTCCTTCCCAGTTTAAAGATATTCATACATTTTCATATAACTATTTTATCCTTGGCACAAGTCATGAAGTCCTTCTCTTTTATTTATTGTGCCTCTAAGTGTTTTTAGGGAAGGGGAAGTAAGGCAGCAGAGGTGGGATGCAGGGAGATGAAAGGCCGTGCCACACCGTGATTGGAGGACATCTGTTATAACTTATTGTTAAGATCGGCACGCCGGATTGACTGAGGGCTCTTTAAAAGTTTGAAATCTAAACCTGAAGTCTCCAGACTTCTTTGAACTTTTTATTAAAAATAACAGTCTTCAATATTTTTCTCTAGACAAACGTAGACGTGATATAGACATTAGAAATGGATAACCCTTTTTAAACTTTGATGTTGAAAGATATTTAAGCAGCAAATGTACAGAAAAGTCATAAGCAGTGGTTGGGTGCATTGAATAAGAAAAATACAGAAACTCCTATCTTTTTCATGTTCAAGAAAAACTTCACATTTCGTGTTATTGCAGAAAAATACTTGGCAATCCAAAATTCCTTACATGCCTTTAAAATATCTTCTTATAAATTCTGTGAAAAAAAAATAGGCTGATTACTTAAATATTTGCAAAATTTGGACTTCAGTTTGACAAGTCAAAATTTAAATAGTTAATAGCTTGATTTATTCTTAGAGGATGATGATACCTATCTGGTCCATATTTTTTATAAGTAAAAAGACATTAGGCTTATACTTCTTACTTCATAATATAAAAAGCACCACTTTGTTTGAAAAAATATGTGTTCTTAAATTCTAGATTTAACATACAGTGTAATATTAGTTTCGGGTGTGGAATATAGTGATTCAGTAATTCCATACAACACCTGCTGGTCATCACAAGTGCACTCCTTAATCCTCATCACCCATCCCCCCCACCCACCTCCTTTCTGGTAACCACCAGTTCTCTGTAGTTAAGTGTCTGTTTCTTGGTTTAATTCCCTCTCTCTTTTTTCCTCCTCTTGTTTTGTTTTCTTAAATTCCACATATGAGTGGAATAATAGGGTATTTGTCTTTCTCTGACTTATTTCATTTAGTATCATACTATCTCCATGTCTTTGCAAATAGCAAGATTTCATTCTTTTGATGGCTGAATAATATTCCATTTTGTGTATAAATACCACATCTTTATCCATTCATCAGTTGCTGGACACTCGGGCTGTTTCCATAATTTGGCTATTGTAGATAAAGCTGCAGTAAACATCGGGGTACATTTATCCTTTTGAATTTTAATGTTCCGAAGAACCCTCCTACTGTTTTCCAGGGTGGCTGCACAAGTTTGCATTCCCACCAACAGTGCAAGAGGGTTCTCCTTTCTCTACAACCTCGCCAACACCTATTGTTTCTTTTGTTATCGATTTTAGCCATCCTGACAGGTGTGAGCTTGTATCTCTTTGTAGTTTTGATTTGTATTTCCCTGATGATCAGTGATGTTGAGTGTCTTTTCATGTGTCTCTTGGCCATCTAGATGTCTTCTTTGGAAATATGTCTATTCATGACTTCTGCCCATAAAAAAATACATTTTGGGCTGCAGCTTTTGCTAGTTGTTTAAAAACTGTTTGAGGATAATGATTTAGACTTTGTGTTGTAATCCATCCGTAATTATCATTTATTCTTTTCCTTAGGACATTTTTTTTGGAACATTTTGGATTGAGACTTAAATATCTGGGCATTATAAATTTCACATTCTTAGTCTGAGCTGTAGTTAATAGACTCTCATGTTTTCTGAAATCAGATTTGTTTGTTTAGTTAGATAGTATGTAACCTCAAGGCAGTTTTAAACTGCTGCCTGATGATCATGATTTTCTTTTGAATTCAGTTCTGTAATGACCTGTAGTTAGTCCGTCGTAGTTAGTTTGTTGCGAATTGCAAGAATTGCATTTTTTTAAAAACATTCTGTGACATGAAGGTCCATTTATGATGTGTAATTATTATTTGGTGTGGCTGCCTTGTCTAAGTAACAGGCAAGTGTAGATCATAAAGGAGATATTTAACATTAATTAACCTTTATAGCACTGCTTTTCTTGGTTACTTGAGTGGTTTAAAATATATGAAAAAGAAAACATCTGTAGTATGCTGAAAGTTCACTTTGGTTATCAGAGGTTTTTTTTTGTTTCTTTGTTTTGTTTTTTTTGCAACTTGGTGTTTTACTTAATATTTGAGGATTATTCACATCGATGCATATATTTTATGTAAAAAATTGCTGTGTAGTATTTTATTAAAAAACACAAAGTTATCCCCCACCTAGGTTGTTGACATGTTTTGTCTGTCACAAAGAAAAGTGCGATTACTTTCAAGGACTTGAAGACAAATGTACACATAAAGTTTACCAGAAGGACCATTTTCTCCTCTCATAAAAATGATAATTGGCTTATTCTTGCTAAGTGTTTACATTGTGAAGGGCACACCTTATGCTCTTTAAAAGCATTTTCTCATTAATCCTCATAATATTCCCAAGAATCAAGCTTGGGAATTACTCCCTTTCAGTAAATGAGGAAACGGGCTCAGGACTGTTCGGTAACTCGACCAAGGTCACGAAAGCATAATTAATGAGAAGGTGATAACTACTCCTTTATGGATTTTTAATTTTTGTAAATCAGCTGTGCTTTATATATATTTCAAATGTAAAAGCAGCCTACAGTTTTTAGGATAACTGGTGGGAAAATAATAGGGCAGAAAGAGGCGGATAAGGAAAGAATGGAGGCTTTGCCTCTTGCTAGCTGTGGACTTGGGCTGGGAGAGCCTCCTTTCCTTTGTTGGCGGGATTAGAACACTGGTCTATGTCATAGGACTGTTACATGGATGGGATATAAGATGCAGATATATAAATTCCTAACATAATGTTATGGGCATAATGTTAGAATATAAAATAGCTTGTGATAATTTATTTATAGATAAATGAGAATATAAGTTACTGATGGCTAGTTTTCAAAACTCTTTTCTTCCTGTGTTGAGCTAATCTTTCATCAACAGTAGATCAAATGAAGTTGGTTGATAGATTCGTAGTTTTTTGCAGGTGGATACTGAGTATTAGAATCAATTAAAATCACAAACATTTTTCTTTACATTTCATATGACTAGTGGTAAAACCAGCAAAATT